>OY730185.1:32859382-34059382 GCA_963422495.1 Polyommatus iphigenia | reverse complement strand
CATTGTCTGATTAAATAAAAGATCACAGTTATATATTTTATCGGCTGTTCTTATCTTATCTATAATGCCTATTGGAAACAAAACCTAGCGTTTTAGATAGGGTTTAGTGAATAAATTAAAGTGAAAAGGTCGAGTTACTCTTTTATTCACCGTACTAGATGACGCCCGCAACTCCGTTGCGCCAAAATTCGTTTATCGCGCGGGAACCGTACATTTTTCCAGGATAAAAAGTATCATATGTCCTTTCCCGGGACTCAAAGTATCTCCATACCAAATTTCAACAAAATCGGTTGAGCGGTTTGAGCGTGAAGAGGTAACAGACAGACAGACGGACAGACAGACAGACACACTTTCGCATTTTTATTATTAGTATGGAAGTATGGATTATTAACGAATATCAATGACATTTTCGTACGCAATTTATGATTTTTTGAAGTGAAAACTTCTTTAGCGGCGTTGAGCACTTGTGGGATGGGTAAAAACTCAATCAACACGAAAATCTATCGCGAGTTTCACACTCGCGATAGATTTTCGTGTTGATCGAAAAACCATACAAAACGCGTAAGACGGTTGGAGAATAGTGTTTTGTGTCGAACTCGAACTCGAACTCAATTTGAAACTTGATCGAAACTTGATCGAAACTTAATCGAAACTTGATCGAAACTTGATCGAAACTTGATCGAAACTTGATCGAAACTTGATCGAAACTTGATCGAAACTTGATCGAAACTTGATCGAATTTATCGAAACTTGATCGAAACTTGATCGAAACATGATCGAAACTTGATCGAAACTTGATCGAAACTTGATCGAAACTTGATCGAAACCTTGATCGAAACTTGATCGAAACTTGATCGAAACTTGATCGAAAATGGATCGAAACTTGATCGAAACCTTGATCGAAACTTGATCGAAACTTGATCGAAACCTTGATCGAAACCTTGATCGAAACTTGATCGAAACTTAATCGAAGTTTCATCGAAACTTCATCGAAACTTGATCGAAACTTGATCGAAACCTTGATCGAAACCTGATCGAAACTTGATCTAAATTTGATCGAAACCTTGATCGAAACTTGATCGAAACTTGATCGAAACTTGATCGAAATTTGATCGAAACTTGATCGAAACCTTGATCGAAACTTGATCGAAACTTGATCGAAACCTTGATCGAAACTTGATCGAAACTTGTTCAAAACTTGATCGAAACTTGATCGAAACTTGATCGAAACTTGATCGAAACCTTGATCGAAACCTTGATCGAAACTTGATCGAAACAACTTGATTGACGATTTTTTTAAAATCGATTTTCATAAAAAATGGATTAAAAAAATGCACAACGTTAATAATCAAGTTTTCACTTCTGCCGGCACTCCCGGAGTGCAACCAGTTTTTTTTTATTGATTCATTTTACTTGATTCTTGATTCTGAAAACTAGAATACGCCCGAAAATTCGTTGCACCAAAATTCCCGCAGATTTATCCCGCAGAGACCAAACATTTTTCTGTAATAAAAAGTATCATAATTATGTTCTTTCCAGGGACTTAAAATCTCCATACCAAATTTCAGCAAAATCGGTTCAGCGGTTTGGGGGTGAAGAGGTAACAGACAGACATACAATTTCATCGCATTTATAATATAAGTATGGATTGATTAAACTTTAAAGTGTTTAATCTCGAGATAAGTAATTATTAAACAAGTCCTAAAGATTTTGATACAAGATTGGGCGTTTTCACACTGCGACGATAACGACACGACACGATACCACAGAATAGATAACGGCCTCCGCACACAATATACAATTTCAAGTTGGCCGACTATCGTACAAACTAAATTGCGTAGTGTCACAATTTAATTGGATAACTTTATCGTGTACGTTGCCAGCCGCAGACTTTTAGATTTAGTTGGTAACGGTGATGCTAGCCTAGCGACGTGCGTGTTAAAATTCATAAAAAGCACGCTTTTTTTTGTGGCACTAATAAAACGAAGACGAAAAGAAAGGAGAATATTTTGGGTGCATTCAATACTAAGTGACAGATTAGAATTAGGAAAACATCATTGATCATACCTTGCATTTTAAACTTCGATATTATCCAGATTTTTAATGAAAAAATCCAGATAAAAAGGTAATAATAATACATATCCATACTTCCATACTATTTTTTTTTTTATTATTATGTAATTTGGGGCCGTCTATGGGCTATTCGCCCATATCCTTTGCTAACTTGAAATTGTATATGTGCGGTGTGGTGTTTGTATAGAACTTTTTATATTTTACCTTTTTAATAAGTATTGTTTCTGGTCTATTGACATAGAATTGTTAGATGTCATTCCGTAAATAAATATATTTTCATCAGCATGTCCTAAGTTGTTTAATTACTACAATACGCAGATATCTTAGTGGCGACGAGGTAAAAACGTTAAAATGTCGGTAGGTAAGTTGGCCGAGTTTAATTTGGAGACAGATTGCTGGGAGTCGTATATAGACAGACTTGAACAGTATTTTATATGCAATAGCATTAAGGATGAGCTAAAAGTGGCAACGCTGATTACGGCTGTAGGCGCCGAGACATACGAGTTGATGTCAAGCTTGTGTACTCCGCACAAACCAGCTACAAAGCAGTACTCGGAGCTCATCGAGATTGTAGGAAAACATATCAGACCTAAACCGTCGATTTTAGCCGAGAGATACAATTTTCGGAGACGTGTACAAGGTCGCGCAGAGAACGTTGCAAATTTTGTTACCGATCTTAAAAAGTTGTCCAAGAATTGTGGATTCATTGACGACTCGCTATCAGAGAACTTGAGGGATCAGTTTGTATGCGGATTAAGGAAAGACGGCATAAGACAAAGGTTATTCACCGAGGAGAATGTGACTTTTGATAAGGCGTATAATATAGCTATAGCGATGGAGTCGGCGGAGTCGGACGCGGCTCTTGTAGTTGGTGACCGGGAGTTACAGGTACCAGTCAGTACCGATCCTGCATACAGACAACCCGCCGTCTATAAGCTTGATGAGAATCGGGATTTAGATCATGGTTCAAGAAGGCACCAGTCATCATTCAAGAATAAGTCTCTAGTGACCTATAAAAGCGCTATAATCAATAATAACAAGAATAAGAGTTGTCCTACTTGCGGGTACCAACATAGTCCGGAATATTGCAAATTTAAATCTTATACATGCAAGATTTGCAACAAGGAAGGCCATCTCAAGCGAGTGTGTCCCCGCAGGAAAACAGCTAGTACTAGCCTAAACTGTCTCGAAGAAAAAGGGGACGGCAGCTCGGGTAGTGTAGATAGTGAGGAGGTATTTAATTATTCTATTTGTAATCGCTCTTTTAAGGATTTCCCCCCCTATACTATTAGTATCACCGTTAATAATAAAACTTTAGTTATGGAAATTGATACAGGAAGTGCAATTTCTTGTATTAATAAGGAGACTTACGACAGAATGTTTGACAATTGTGAAATTTTTCCTAGCGAGATTAAGCTTAGGTACTACACAGGAGAACTGAAGGAGCCTATTGGTAAAATTAGGCCTCTAGTTGTGTATAAACAGTGTAAAAAAAAATTAGACTTATTTATAGTCGAGAAAGGCAAAAGTAACCTTTTGGGTCGGCAGTGGATAAGCGAATTAAAAATATATCCGCAGTCATTTCAAGTGTGTAGCATTAGCGAGGATTTTAATTGGACGTATTTCAGTTCCAGGTTCTCTAAGGTGTTTGCGGACGGACTCGGGAAGTATACAGGTGGAACAGTCGGTTTTCGTTTACGAGAGGGGGCACAGCCAATCTTTTTACGTGCTCGCCCGTTAGCTTACGCCTTACGTGAACCAGTAGAACGGGCACTCGAACAACTGCAGCGTGATGGAGTCATTTCACCTGTGTCGAGTTCGGACTGGGCGACACCTATCGTGCCGGTAATGAAAAAGGACGGCACAATACGTATTTGTGGTGATTTCAAACTGACGTTAAATAAGTGTTTAGAAATCGATCGTTTTCCGTTACCTCGGGTTGAGGATCTATTAGCTAAATTGCATGGAGGAGATAAGTTTTCTAAAATTGACTTATCGCAGGCTTATACACAATTTGAACTCGATGAGTCCCAAAAATTCACCGTTATTAATACACATAAAGGTTTATTTAAATATAATAGATTAATTTTTGGCTTAGCATCTAGTCCGGGAATTTTTCAAAGAAAGATGGAACAGATTTTTGCGGGATTGCCCGGGGTAGGCGTCTTCTTGGACGATATTATCATAACTGGTAAAGATGATGCGTCACATTTAGCTACTTTAAAGGAAGTTTTTGCGAGATTGGAAAAATGGGGCTTAAGAGTTCGAAAAGATAAATGTACTCTTTTCGGCAACTCAGTTACGTACTTAGGCTTTGTTATCGATAAGAACGGAGTTCATACTGACCCTCATAAGGTTGAAGCTATTAAGAAAGTTAAAACACCAACTAATGTTTCCGATTTGCGGTCTTTCCTAGGGCTAGTGATCTATTATGCTAAATTTGTCCCCAATATGAGTACTATGCTAGCACCATTATACAATCTTCTAAAGAAGGATTCTAGGTTTAGGTGGGACCAGAGATGTGAGCGGGCATTTAACGATGTTAAAAATATTTTAGCTTCTAGTGAAGTCCTCGTGCACTACTCTTTAGACTTACCACTTATTTTGACGACAGATGCCAGTAGTATCGGTATAGGACTTTTTTTTTTTTAACGGGCTTTGGCCCACCACACATTCCCACCACTGTATCTCCTGTGTCGCCAGGATCGACAGCGGCATCCAACCACGAAAACCCTTTGATATGATCTCAGGGAGCCCGAGGGACATGCTAATACTGTCTTGGGACCCGCAACGAAATTAATCAGAAGAAAATAGGAGGAGTAGGAAGAATCCAATTTCCCTCCCCATAAAAGCGGGAGACAGCACAAAGTTGCAATGACCGAAAGTCAAAGAACTTAAGGGGGAGCACCACGGAAATAAGGTTAATAATTGTGACTCCTAAGCTAAAGCTAAGTTAATATTGGAGTTTATTGTGTTTGACTGTTGCCAATAATAATTGTGGCAAAAACGCTTGAAGGCACGGAAGTTCCTAGCGCTGTCCACGAGATCACCGTAGTATGCTACTCCAGATGTACAGAATAGGTTGTTTAGCATAGTAGTTCTTTCGTCCTGCCAGAGACTGCACTCCCAGAGAACATGATGCGCGGTTTGTTCAAACATGTTGCCTTCGGTCGAGCACTCGCACATGGGTGATGCTACTAGTTTAAATCCGTAAAGTTTGGCCTTAAAATTTCCATGACCGGTCAGGAATTGAGAAACGCAGTGATCAATATCCATCCAATGTTTGGATAGCCGTTCACGAATATTAGGGAAAAAATTATAAAGGTGTCGCCCTTTGGTGGAACAGTCCCATCGTGACTGCCATTCGGAGATTAGGCTTTGCACAGAGTTTTCTAAAGGTTCAAACAGTCTTGCTATTTTAATTTTATCGCGAGCGCTTAAAAAGAACGGGTTGTCAATGTTTTTTTTATGATAGTAAATTGTCGCACGACGCTGAATCTCAAGGTCAACGGGTAAAACTCCGGCTAACACAGGTAAGGCTTCGGTGCTTGTGGTCCTGTAAGCTTTGCATAAGAATATAAGAGCAAGACGTTGGCTTTGTAGCAACTTGCGACGAGCCGCGCCGATTGTTGCTCTGTCAGCCCACACGGGGGCCCCGTAGCAAATGCTGCCTAGGTAAGTAGCAGTGTAAATTAATTTTAGGGTTTTGAAGGAGAGGCCCCATGTCGACGTAGATATTTTGGTAAAGGAGTAAAAATTGCGCTTCGCTGTCTCACCGGTTTGAATTATATGTTCTAAAAATGAAAATTTATTTTCCAAGTAAAAACCAAGATAACAGAGTGACTGTTTGCGTTTAACGTTAATATTGTCAAGTTTAATGCTAGGGGAAGATATAAGGGACCCTTTTAAAAGAATTTGGTAAGTTTTATGCGCGGCGAATTTCAGGCGATTACGTTTACCCCAGCTCGATATTAAATTAAGACTATCATTGGCTTTAGATTCAATTTCGGAACGTGAATTTGCATGAACGATGAGAAAACCGTCATCGGCGTAGCCAACTAGTACGCACAGCGGTGGTAGGGGAAGACTTAATAAATCATCAAATCCGAAATTCCATAGTTTTGGCGAGATAACAGAGCCCTGAGGGCAGCCGCATGTTAAATCTTTGGCGTGTGTACAATGGCCAAGTCGAAGCTTAGTTTGACCGTTAAAAAAATAAGAACGTATTATGGCATAAATATTAGAGTAGCAACCTCGATTTTTTAGTTTTAATAATAACATCGGCCACCAAGCATGATCGAACGCGCCGGAGATATCTAATGAAATGGCGACCACGTATTTAGATTCCGAATGATTTACTATTTTTCTAACTTCCATAGCCGCGTCAACAGTCGATTTCCCGGCGGTGAAACCGAACTGATGACTATGAAATTTAGGGCCACCGGGTAGCAGGCGAGGTACGATGAGACGTTCTAGTAATTTACCTAAGCAAGGCAGTAACGTTATCGGACGGTAAGATTTTGGGTCGTCAGGAGGTTTGTTTCCCGCTTTAGGTATTAATTTTAAGCAACCGGTGCGCCAAATTTTTGGAAATATACCTTCTGCGATACATCTGTTGTAAACATGTAGAATCGATGAACTGGCCGCTAAGCACGCTTGTTTTATCATAATATTCGATATTTTATCCTCGCCCGCAGATTTTTTTATAGGCAAAAGGTTTACTATTTTACTAAACTCCTCCGAAGTTGGTAAATCTGAGGCCGGTGTATGTATGGGGTCTAGCATTCTACTCCTAATGTCGCGGTGGTGTTCATCATCCAAGGAGGGCTCGTCGTCTGGGATGAGAACGTTTAGATATGCCTTCGCCGTTTCGTCTAAGCTACAAGTGTAAGAGTTGTTAATTTTAATATTTGAGAAAAAGCTTGGCTCATTACTACTACCGGGTTTAAGCTCGTGGTATAAAGAGGACCAGGGGCCCTCTTTATCGGTATAGGAGCAGTCATCTCGCATATCACGTCGCAGGGTGAGAGGCCGATCGCATACGCTTCCCGAACACTTAACTCGGCAGAGAAAAATTACTCCCAAATTGAGCGGGAAGCTCTGTCTATTATATTTGGTGTACGGAAATTTCACCAGTTTTTATATGGACGTAAATTTCTTTTGAGGACGGATCATAAGCCCCTAGTTACTATATTTGGGGATAAGGCAGGCATTCCGGTCATGGCGGCTAGTAGGATGCAAAGATGGGCCGTTATACTAGGTGGCTACGATTATAAAATCGAATATGTTAGTAGTAAGAATAACGCTGCGGATGCCTTGTCAAGGTTGCCAGTAAGCCAGCAGGTCAGTGTGAAACAGGAGAACACATACCTTTCTTTCGTGCAACCCTTTTTACCAGTCACTAGGAAGGAGGTGCAAGAGCAGGTCAGCTTAGATAGTAACCTAAGAAGGGTGATGTCGTATTTACATTCAGGCTGGCCCGATTCGTGCCCTGATTCGGAATTACGACCCTACTTCGCGCGCCGTAACGAGTTGTATATCGATATGGGGTGTGTCGTATGGGGCTATAGGTTAGTTATACCGGCTAGCTTACGGTCATATATGTTGAGCGAGTTGCATGTGGGTCATATGGGGGTAGTCAAAATGAAGAGCATAGCTCGAAGTTTCGTCTGGTGGCCAGGCATAGATGCCGATATCGAGAGAGTTTGTAGAGAATGTGCGACGTGCATAGCGGAGAGTTCGGCGCCACCCAAGGCGGCGATACAGCCGTGGCCGCATGAGCCGGAACCGTGGTCGAGGTTGCATGTTGATTTTTTGGGTCCATTAAACGGTAAAACGTTTCTAGTAATTATCGACGCGACCAGTAAGTGGCTAGAAGTCTTTCACATGCCGAGGACCAACGCTAGTGCGGTTATTAAAGTGTTGCGGGAGACGTTTGCGCGGTTCGGACTGCCGAAGCAAGTGGTGTCCGACAATGGGCCCCCTTTTTCTAGTAGGGAGTATCTGGAATTCATGGCTAATAACGGTGTCAAAATTTCTTTTTCGGCCGTTTATCACCCGGCCTCTAATGGTGCCGCCGAAGGGGCGGTTAGGATATGCAAGCGGGCGTTGAAGAAATCGAACCGGGATGGCTGCGATCTAGATGCGGCTTTGCAGGCATATCTGCTGGCATATAGAAACGTAGAGCATAGCACCACGGGGGTGTCGCCAGCCATGATGTTGCAACGTAGGTCGTTACGTACTAGGTTAGATCATCTGAGGTGGGGTAGGCCGATTGAGGATAAGGTGCGGGTAGCTCAAGAAAAACAAATAGAGTCCGCCGGGGGTCAAGCGCGAGCTGTTCAAGTTGGGGAGGATGTCTTGGTGCGCAATTACGCGCAAGGCGAAAAATGGGTGCGTGGGAGAGTAGAAGAAGGAGTAGGTTCGCGGCACTACGTAGTGAATACGGGTCTAGGGCAACTTAAGAGGCACGTGGACCAAATCAAGCCGTGGGCAGTGCCGTATGAGCCGCCGGATTCACATACACCGGGGTCCTCGAGTGGTGCCTGTAGTCACCCAGCTGCGGGCGAGAGTGGCGCCCCTGTACTAGTAGGACCACCGCCCCTAACCGACAGTCCCGTTGCGACGGATCCGCCTCCCGCCGTTCCACCTGTACGCTTGCACCGGCCCAAACGTCTTACGAGGCCCATAGATAGGTGGGGCTATTAGTTAGTATAGGTTAATTACATATTATGTTTCATAGGCTAATTATTATGGTTGTCATGGAATTTTGTTATTTAGTGTGAGGGTGTGGTGTTTGTATAGAACTTTTTATATTTTACCTTTTTAATAAGTATTGTTTCTGGTCTATTGACATAGAATTGTTAGATGTCATTCCGTAAATAAATATATTTTCATCAGCATGTCCTAAGTTGTTTAATTACTACAATACGCAGATATCTTATGCGGTGGCCCTTGTCTATCCTGTGGTATCGTCTATCGTGTCGTGTCGTTATCTTCGCAGTGTGAAAACGCCCATTTCCCAGTTCCATATTTTCGTGATATCAAAAAGCGAATTGGAAAGCTAAAATTCATTAGATTAAAACCTTGAAGATTTTCAGCAAATGAATAGAAAATTCCTCAGGTTATAAGTTCGGAAAAGGCTCTAGAAAATATATGGATGAACGAACTAAATAGCTACGTATGATTTCAAATGAAATGGTCAAAGGAAAGTCAAAGAACGAACATTTCCTTGATGCAAGTGTACTTCCAACGTCACTGAAGTGGCTACTATTCGTTCTTACTATTAGACTTTATTGACAGAACAGATGGCTGACGTTTGTAATTTGGTCGGGTATGTAATTTTTTTCGCATAGTAGGATTGTGACGTCATTAGTACTGCGAATCAGAGTAAGGTCCTACTACAAAAAGTCTATGACGTTCGCAACTCCGTTGCACTAAAATTCGTTTATCACGCCGAAACCTACATTTTTCCGGGATAAAAAGTATCCTATGTCCTTTCCCGGGACTCAAGCCATCTCTATACCAAATTTTAGCAAAATCGGTTCAACGGTTAAGGCGTGAAGAGGTAACAGACAGACACACTTTTGCTGCTTACTCGTATATATAAAATTCTCGTGTCACAATGTTAGTTACCGTACTCCTCCGAAACGGCTTTACTGAATTTTAACAAATTTTATATGCATATTTAGTAGGTCTGAGAATCGGCTACTGGGTACTTTTTATAGCGATAAATACATTTGTTGAATAAATAATAGTAAATTATTACAACTCGAGACTGACGGCGACATTGTTTGTACGACGGGATAGCGATGGTTGCCATACTTATTTAGTCATCTTCAATAAAACAATATGGGCGAAATACTTTATATGGCAAAACAACGTTGCCGGGACAGCTAGTATTTTATAATACTAGTATGGATAGCAGATAAATCCTGCAAGGCCTTATTATATAACATAATATTGTACCTAAAACTTTGGAACCCTTGAGGCGTCTTGTATAACATGTGAGTCTGCGTAACTAAATATGTTAAGAATATCTCGAAGAAAAGTTGAAAAACAACATAATAAGTAAGGTAGAATTATTATCGTACAAGGTGTTTTTAATATAATAGCGGTACTGAGAGAGTAGACTTTTTACTCCTAATATATTATTAATTATCTGTTAAACTAGATAACACCCGCGTCTCCGTTTAAAATTCGTTTATCGCGCCGGAACCTTACAGTTTTCCGGGATAAAAAGTTTACCCTTTCCGGGACTCGAAGTATCTCCATATCCAGAAAAATCGGTTTAGCGGTTTGGGCGTGAAGAGGTTACAGACATACCGGCAGATCGACAAACTTTCGTATTTATATTGTTAGTATGGAATATGAATTACTTATTACATAAAATCTCACGTTCATAAGACGTTATTCACGTTTTGAACTTTCTTCTAGATTGTAGAAGAAAAATATAACAACAGTAGATTTCCATTGTTTAAATTGTATGTTTTGTTCAAAATCGTTTTATAAGAACAGTATTTATAATTCACAAAAATCTCTTCTGTTATATTTTATATTTATTAATATTCAAAATCAAAATTTATTTCAGTGCGATAATGTTATTGGAGATCAAAAAAAGCTTTAAGTAGCTATGATTCCATAAGAAAATTCTCGGCCATTATGTATCAAATAACGTCATAAGGGTGCGTCCACATTTGTATCATTTGCGCGATCAGATCTCCGTCGCGTATCATCGAAGCGTGTCAAAATGATACGCGTATAATGATACGCCCCGATCGCTATTAACCGCGTATCTGATACGTGTCCTATCAAATACAAGCATGATCGGCAGAATGATCTAATAGGCGTCCACACTATGATACGCATACTTGATACGGCGCGATGATCGCGACGGAGATCTGATCGGAGATCTGATCGCGCAAATGATACAAATGTGGACGCACCGTAAGAGTGGAAAAGGAAGAAAATACATTTTTATACCGCCCTAAAAAGTCGAGTCACTTTACGCCGCCCTATTAGCTTTCAAAGCTGTAAAAATTTCCGACCCCTCACTGCTTAGGTCCTTTGTCCACTGTCGCCGTCACTAAGGGTGGGTTGCACCAACTTACTTTAACTTTAACTATAACTACAGTGCAAAATGTCAAATCTTTGGTTAAGGGCCCTCTCTCCCTAAATTAGCAGGTCGATTGTATGTCAGTGCGAATATCGACGTAAATGACATTAAAATAACATTCATAAAAGCGCGCCTTGTACGGTGGCGGTTACGACGCTCGCCGCGTCCATGATAGGGCGAAATAGGAGAAAAAACCTTTTTAAGGCTTAATATTATAATACATATTTCAAAAAAGTAAGAAAATCAAATTATTAACTTATGTATTGCAAAGCAGTAGATATTTTTTATATATTCGTTTGTTAAATAATGAAGGAGTAAAGTGGTTTCATTCAACGATTTGGAGGTGATTTGGTTTTTTATTTCTTTATTATGTGATACCGATAGAAAAAATATGGCAAAACCAAATTACGTATCATATCATGTAGATTACTAATTATTTTTTTCAGATATAATTTCTCTATTATTCAGATATAATTTCTCTCATGTAGATTACTAATTATTTTTTTCAGATATAATTTCTCTATTAATGCCGATGAAAAGTTGTTTCATCTGCACGCTTTTTTCGAAAGAGCAGCCTTAAGGACGCCATATTTAACGATAACCTTCACCGCTCATACATACTTATATCATAATTTTTTCGTGATACTGTGTTAATATAAGAAATATTTTTCCTGTCAATTTTTACGGATAATTCAATTTTTATACTCTCAATCCCATTACCTGTAGCTTTAATAAAAAAATAAACGCAACAGACATCTGTCAATTTCTGTGGTCAAAGTTAAGGTTAAAACTAAATTAGCCTTAACTATAACCATAACTTTAACTTTAACCACGCCTTTAGTGCAACCCACCCTTGGATGTCACCAGCAAAAATTAACAAAAATTCAACCCTATGACCAGGTTGTGGCCTAGTGGGCAGACCTTTGGTACGCACTCGCAGAGGCTGCAGGTTCGATCCCTGGTGGAGGCGTGTAATGAGACATTTTCTGATCTCAAGTACAGACGGTCTTACGGTGAAGGAAAACATCGTGAGGAAACCCGTCAATGGACGTATTGATCTGCTCATTTCTCTGGACTAGGCCGACTATGTTTCGAGAACGCTACATATATATGCTTGGACAATACGGACATGTAAATTGTGTCCCAGACACTATAGTATTTCAAGAGTGGTTACTTCGTTCAGAAGATACTGTAGGTACAAATCATCCAATACGGATGCAAAGGTCTAGTTTTTTATAGGCTTGATTTTTGTATGAATTTGAATTCATCAGAATTTCCAACAGCCGAAATTCTGCGACTCACAACTCACAAATTACGCTCGTTTGGCTTCACCCGGCTTTTCAGGTTTCTTGTTGTCGTTGACGTCTCGGTGAGGTCGACGGTGGAGAAACGGCCTAACTGTTTAGACTTCAAAGATGTTTCATAATTCCTCGGCCTTATTTTTGTTACATAAAATTTGCATGAAACATCTTACCTGTTTCTTACGCATGACTTATCTCAAGTTTTTGTTTATGAAAAACATTTGCGATATGTCTTGTAGCTAGATTCGTCTGAATAATAGAAAACTGAATAAAATGGGTGTCAGTTTTTTGGGTTTTGTATGTAGAGAGGGCCGTAATATTGAAGCTTCACTGTCTGTCTGTCAGTCTGTATCTCCTTCGCCGTTATAAGTAAATGTCATTACAATATTATGAACTCTTCTTTCTGCCGCTTTAGAAATAAAATCTAAAAGCATAAAGTATTAAAATTTTGTGAAACGAAACTTACCGCTTGCCAGAACCTACTCGCACTTAACCGTTTTTCACGTACCTGCAAACATATAAAATCATTACCCTATTGATTTTACATTATGTATCCTATTATTTTTAAGTAAAATCATATTTAAGTACAGCCAAACACAGAACCTGCTCCTTTTTGGAAGTCGGTTAAAAATACCGATTTTTAGGCCGAACACACCAGTGTGAACCAAATAGCCCACGAAAATTAAACATTTGACCTCGGAATAATTCGCATAGAGCTGAAAATTGGTAGAGACGTTAAATACACCATTACAAATAAAACATCAAAAGTCCCCGGCGATCCTCCTTGTGCAAAAATTTTTATTCAAGGTCAAAGGTATGAAAATTAGGTTGTTCCTGTTTTTTTTCTAAACTGTACATTTTATCACAAAAATAGGTAGGGCAAGAGTGTAGATCATAGAATTCTCTACAAAAAATATTCAGACACTTTTTTCATACGACTTAATTTTCCTTATAAATGGCGGGCCTAAAGTTTGGGAAAATCATATCAATACTTATATTATAAAGCTAAAGAATTTGTGGAGCTACTGCTTAGAATTGAAGAATTCGTTTTTTGGTGGATAGTCTTATTTATCGAGGAAGACTTGAGCTATATAACATCACATTGCCACCAATAGGAACAAAGAAACAGAGGAAAATGGGGAGAAACGGGGAAAAATATTTGAAGGAACTTATCTCACAAGCGGCTGAAGCATTTTTTATGTTATTTGGCACAAATATAGAATAGGCCACGCGGAGGGACATAGGCTATTTTGTTTTTCAGGAAAATTTATGGTTTGCGTGAAATTTATAATCAACACGGCCGGGCTGAGCCACGCTTAACATCTAGTACTACATACTAGGGTTGTTTGAAAAAATTGAAATGTTCTCGGCATGACATACTTCTGAGTGACTTGCAAGCGTACTGTTGCTCTTCGCGACTCGAAAAGTTTAGATTTGGTAACGGTAATAAGTCACACTGAATTATGTTTGGCTGTGAACAGCCCTCGTATGCTGTAGTACAAGAAGTTCCGCTCCGCCCTGTTAATTATGTATTTCACGGAAACCGTACATTTTCCCGAGCAACAAAATAGCCTATATCCTTCCTCGTGGTCTACTTTATATCTGTGCCAAATAACATAAAAAATGCTTCAGCCGTTTGTGAGATAAGCTCTTTCAAATAATTTTCCCCGTTTTTCCCCATTTTCCTCTGTTTCTTTGCTCTTTTTGGTACCAACGTGATGTTATGTAGCTCAAATCTTCCTTGATAAACAAGACTATCCAACAAAAAACGAATTTTTCAATTCAAAGCAGTAGCTCCACAAATTCTTTAGCTTTATAATATAAGTATTAGATATGATTTTCCCAAGCTTTAGGCCCGCCATTTATAATGGAATATTAAGTCGTATGAAAAAAGTGTCTGAATATTTTTTGTAGAGAATTCTATGATCTATACTCTTGCTTTACCTATTTTTGTGATGAAATGTACAGTTTGGAAAAAAAACAGGAAAAACCTCATTTTCATACCTTTGACCTTGAATAAAATTTTTTGCACAAGGAGGATCGCCGGGGACTTTTGAGGTTTTATTTGTAATGGTGTATTTAACGTCTCTACTAATTTTCACCTCTATGCGAAATATTCCGAGATGACGATTTTT
The DNA here is from genome assembly GCA_963422495.1 of Polyommatus iphigenia. Classification (NCBI taxonomy): domain Eukaryota; kingdom Metazoa; phylum Arthropoda; class Insecta; order Lepidoptera; family Lycaenidae; genus Polyommatus; species Polyommatus iphigenia. The sequence continues at coordinate 34,044,758 of OY730185.1, read as the reverse complement.
TTGCGTCTAATTTTAGACCGGGCTAAAAAACAATTTCACCTGTAATTAAACGGAATCACATGGCATTATTATCTGGTAAATTGTAAGCAGGCGCGTGCAGATTGCAGGGCATGTTACATGAAGCATAAATGGTATATACAATTTCATACTGTTAACATGATGATCAGCTCTTTAAACTCTAAAGTTTAAGGCGAAGACAGCTGCCAATTCGACATATTTGTGCAGTTTTCTAGACGTATGTATTTCATTGACTGGCACAAAAAAAATATATGTGATTTTTTAATATATTTGGAAAAGCTTGTCGAATTTAAATAATAAAATAATGTACTCCTACTGGATGAAAAAAAAATACCAAAGTCACATCTTTCAGGAAATTTAAACAGTTCTAACTAAAGTAATAATACAATCTATGCTTTAAAGATTTGTTTATTTGATACCTTTTACAAAAATCCAAAGATTGCCGGATTTGATTTTCGGTTCTGACATCTAGATTTCCCATAATATTTATTTTTTCCTCTAACAAACGAAAAATATATCCACGCTACCGAGTGAGCACTTCACATCTCTGTCTCTCTGGCATGAAAATCGACAGTGGTGCGAGAGTGATGCGAGATTAAGGTCATTGGCAGTTGTCAGCGCCTTAACTTCAACGGTTCTGTATGTCTAGTGGTTGAAAGCTATCAACGAAGTTTCATAGGTTTGATCCCATATTGTGAGAAACAAAAATGTTGTTTTAAATTTTTAGTTTTGTCACTTGTCAGGGTAATTCAGGCTAGTTATCGCTGGCCTGTGGCCGGCCGATGACCCCCAGACACGAAAAAGGAAAACAAAACGATTGTATACGAAAGAAAATCCATGCGTCTCTCGCCTTCCTTCTAGTTGTTTCACTGAGTTATGAGAGTTAAAGAATGCAAGGTTTCCTTGTTTGTTGCGCAAATTATACGTCTCTTTAAAACAAAGATAATACCAATCAGAAGACTTTTTGTTCCAGAACAGGAATCAAACAAAAATTGCGAAGCATGACCCTTGAACATACTTCACGAATAGTAATCTCTCACTAGAGCCCTAACAAAAGTTTGCAAATGGCAACATACATTTTAATTAAATGTATATAGTTATCCCCATGATCCACCCTCTTTTTTCCTATAGTCTATAGAAAGAGAGGGGATTCGTATTTTCCTTATAGTTAAAAACCATTAAATATCCTACCAGACAGGTGTTTTCAGTTTATCAGTAACAAAAGTCGTTTAGCACGATTAAACTGTCTCCCAGGAGACGTCAGTCTACTACTTTGCTAATTTACGTAAAACAATTATACAATTCCTTGCGTACGGAACTTGCAACGTAAAACCACGTAGAAGTGAAGCACAATGAATGTGTATTGAGAAAACTATAAGATACTAGATGACGCCCGCAACAGTAAATATTTAGTAATCTATGCCGCTACTCCGTTGGGCCAAAATTCGTTCATCGCGCGGGAACCGTACATTTTTCCAGTATAATAAGGCGTTTCTTAATGTATCTTTTCCCGGAAATCAAAGTATATCCGTACCAAATTTCAGCAAAATCGGTTGAGCAGTTTGGGCTTGAAGAGGTAGCAGACAGACTTTTTCATTTTAAATAATATTAGTATGGATGGTAAAATTGACTCTAGATATTGTAGAAAATAGAGGTGTTATGAGTTTGACGTGTCCGTCTGCTTGTCTGTGACTATGTCCGAGGTAAATATAGCATCCAAACGAGGGGGCCTGTTTTGATGTAGTTTTTGACGTGACAACGTCTTATAATTCGATATGGGCTGCGCGCACGAAAAAACATGACGCAATATGCGGCGTTACCTCGCTGATCGCTCTGAAGGCGTTCCAATATAAAGCCTAGTATCCACTTGAGCGGCTCGGCCAAATGAGCCCGCTCATTTGGCCGAGCCGCTCAAGTGGAGACGCCTGAGCACGCTCGAACTCGCACGAATGAGCGGCTCATTCGCCCGAGCATGCTCAAGTGGATACTTAGACCAGCTGGCCGATTCTGTATCGTACATTTGTGAGTTAATAACTGAGTTAGTAACGAAACGGAGGAGTGAGTAACGGAAAGTGACACTTTTTGTATTCACTTGCATACAAAAGTGAGACTTTCCGTTGCTCACTCCTCCGTTTCGTTACTAACTCAGTGATTAACCCACAAATGTACGATACAGAATCGGCCAGCAGCACGAGTCGGCGCATGAGTACCGAAAACTATTCCACCTCAATTTTTTTATGCGATCCTCTTCAAATTGCCCTCCTGATGATATAAATGCATGTTGCCATAGTGCAACCCGGTGCTATATTGTTTAAACAAACATTGTTTAAACAATTGCAAGGAATTGTTATTTTTCAACCGGACAATTTTTTTTTAATATTTTTTATTGAAATACCGATAAAAAAGGTCCTATGATTTTTTACGATAAAGTTAATATTTTTAAAGATATGAATTTTTAAAGGTTCGAAAAATCTCAAATTTGGGTACATTCGACCCATGAAAAATATATTTAAAAAAATAATAATATCTTAGTAATATATATTTTTAAATTCTCTATACAATAGTTAATAATATCGTTAGTAGAGATTTAAAAAAAATTCATTGTTTATATCTTTTTTATCTTAGCAAAAGTAGACAAATACTTGTGTTTTTTTGTATGGGAGCCCCCCTTAAACATTTACTTTATTTTAATTTTATTATTAATTATTAAAGAACAAATATAATTAAGGATTTTGTGAAATTTTCAAGTGCTGTTGCTGTTATTGATTACGAGCAAAAAAGGCCAAAAAAATCACGTTTCTTGTATGGGAGCCCCCCTTAAATGTTATACTTTATCTTATTTTTAGGGTTCCGTACCCAAAGGGCAAAAACGGGACCCTATTACTAAGACTTCGTTGTCTGTCCGTCTGTCCGTCTGTCCGTCTGTCTGTCACCAGGCTGTAACTCGAGAACGGTAATAGCTAGAGTTGAAATTTTCACAGAATGTGTATATCTGTTGCCGCTATAACAACAAATACTAAAAACATAATAAAATAAATATTTAAGGGGGGCTCCCATACAACAAACGTGATTTTTTTAGCTTTTTTTGCTCTATATCAATAATGGCAACAGGTAGGTACTTAACTTTTTCACAAAATCCTTAGTTATATGTGTACTTTAATATTTAATAATAATATTAAAATAAAAAAAAATAAAGGGGGGCTCCCATACAAAAAACACAATTTTTGGCCTAATTTTGCTCTATAATGGTACGGAACCCTCCGTGCGCGAGTCCGACTCGCACTTTGCCGATTTTTTTTTAGTATTTGTTGTTATAGGGGCAACAGATATACACAATCTGTGAAAATTTCAGAAGTCTAGCTATAGCGGTTTTTGAGATACTGTCTGTCCGTTTGTCTGTATGTCTCCAGGCTGTATCTCAAAAAACGCTATAGCTAGCTTCATCTGAAATTTTCACAGATTGTGTATATTTATTGCCACTATAAGAACAAAGACTATAAATATAATAAAGTTATTATTTAAGAGGGGCTCCCATACAAGAAACGTGATTTTTTAGGCCTTTTTTGCTCGTAATCAATAATGGTAACAGCTAGGCACTTGAAAGTTTCACAAAATTCTTAATTATATTTGTACTTTAATAAGTAATTAATAATAAAATTAAAATAAAGTAAATGTTTAAGGGGGGCTCCCATACAAAAAAACACAATTTTTTGTCTACTTTTGCTAAGATAAAAAAAGATATAAACAATGATTTTTTTTTAAATCTCTATTAACGATATTATTAACTATTGTATAGAGAATTTAAACAAATCTATAACTTAGACATTATTATTTTTCTTAATATATTTTTCACGGGTCAAAAGTACCCAAATATGAGATTTTTCGAACCTTTAAAAATTCATATCTTTAAAAATATTAACTTTATCGTGAAAAGTCATAGGACCTTTTTTTATTGGTATCTCAATAAAGAATATAAAAAAATTGTCCGGTTAAAAAATAACAATTCCTTGCAATTATTGTTTAAACAATGTTTGTTTAAACAATATGGCACCGGGTTGCACCATGGCAACATGCATTTATATCATCAGCTGGCCGATTCTGTATCGTACATTTGTGAGTTAATCACTGAGTTAGTAACGAAACGGAGGAGTGAGCAACGTTAAGTCTCACTTTTGTATGCAAGTGAATACAAAAAGTGGCACTTTCCGTTACTCACTCCTCGGTTTCGTTACTAACTCAGTTATTAACTCACAAATGTATGATACAGAATCGGCCAGCAGGAGGGCAATTTGAAGAGGATCGCATGAAAAAATTGAGGTGGAATAGTTTCCGGTACTCATGCGCCGACTCGTGCTGCACTCACTAGCCTTAAGGCTGTAAAGACGTCGTACGCCTAATACTGGTCCAATCCGTTCTGTAGGATTACCCTGGGACGCAAATCCCTCTGGCGCAATAATAAATAAAACAACCAGTGAGTGTCAGCGAAAAGACGAAAATTTATTTCATTGAATTACATATTGTATCAAATGTTGTCAGGTAAGCGATAGCGCGATCTAGAGGCCTAACAGCGACATCTGTTATCAAATCGCGGAACTAAATTTACTTATAAAATATTATGAAGTTTACAAATCTCAACAAAGGTAGTTGTCACGTTCAACTATCGTCATTAAACCGAATTTACAGACAACCGATTTTTTTATAGTGATTAGTGACAGACAGAAAGATTTACATACAGAAACTTAGTATAGTGTAAACAATGTTTTTTTGTCATGTTGCCATAATATTACCTATGTCTAAGTTTTAACTTTGTCACAAGTTATTTATTAATTTAGTTTACATAAGAATACATTATTATTTATTATTATTTATTACATGAGGTAATTATTATTTAAGTTAGAATTTGTAACTATACCATTGGGATTTGATAGGTCACTGATTTAGAAGGTAGCTGGGGACTATTCAAATATTTATTCTGTAAAATATAAAGGAGAATTAAGTGAGATCATGATTTAAAATGCTTTATAATTATTTTATGTTAGTTTTTTGAATTATGCATTCAAATTATATTAAGGGCCTGTTTCACCACTTCCTGATAAGTGTCGGATAGGCTATCCACAACTTATCTGACAGATACTCCATACAGTGTCAGATAAGTTGTAGATTAGCCTATTCGGCGCTTATCAGGAAGCTGAAGTGCTGAAATAGGCCCTAAACATTATACCGGTGATCGCGATTCGCGACAACAATAGAATAACAATATTTATTATAATTTCCAAGAATCCGCGATCGAAGGATTAAGCAAAATTTAACAACAGTTTTACTACTACAGACTACTACATTTCTTAATACTAATAAAATCTTATAATAAGAAGTTAAGAACCAACCTAACTCTCAACTGATAACCTGCAACAGGACACAGTCTAGCAAATAGATTCAATATCTCCGTCACAAAACGTAACCTTTGCATTCAATACTGGCAAAATTAAAAAAGTTGTCTAGTTTTTCGGACGGATTGAACAAAACTAATTTGCCGCCATTTTGTTCAGCCTCAGAAGTCGGACACGGAATGGCCGCTGTTCGGGAATTTTCTAATTACGTTTTCAAAGACACCTCGTTTTAGCATGTGACGCTTAAAAAGGTTACTGAAATTGGAATCGACCAGATTTTAGTCAGTTCTGTCCTTTTTAACCGACTACCAAAAAGAGGTTAGCTATGTTTGGTTGTATTTTTTGGTGTTTAGATAACCATTTTTTTTCCATCAAATTTTTTTAAGATAAGAATAATAACTTTTACTAAAGCACAAACGATAGAAGACAAAACATAAAGAGAGGGATAGGATTAATCCATCGATATCTTATTAAAGTAACATCTGCGTAACCCTATTGCAAAATAATTAGCTTAATGTAAATTATGCACCCCCTAATGTATGCAAGTAGTCAGCCAGGAATGGAAAGAAACCACATGGCGTTATTTAAGGTAACTACACTCTAAGGCCACAGATTCACTTAATTATAAGGCATAGTATACAGGGTGTAACAAAACTAAGTGATAATACTATAGGGTGTGTACGTGTGGGGAAACTCGTGAGTCGTGACGCTCGGGCCCTTGCCCATACAAAAGTGAAAAAAAAATTGGGCTTTCAGCGCTGCTACTTTCACAGTGAACTCTCTATTATCTAGTATTATCACTTATTTTTGTTACACACTGTATACATATTTCAAAAGTTAGTATTGCCATATTTTAACACTTCATTCACAAAAGTTCAGCGCTTTGAGTGCAAAAAAAGACAAACAAACGGACAAAAAGACACACTTTTTAAAATATTAGGTAAGACATTTTTAATATTAGTATGGAAGGGTTGAAATTCGATAAAAATATGTTAACCAAAGCGTGCACATACCCTTAACCATAATATTCAACTGCAGTGAATACGGGAGAAGAAAAATATGATATTGCCGAGTGCGGGCGGCGGGATGGTTTTTATTATGTGTGAAGCTTGAGCCGGAATTGCTTAGTATATTTATGTGTTTAAAGTTATGAATATCATTGTAAGTTATGTGTAATTGTTTCCTGTTAATTAATTATTGGAACAATTTATAAATTGTTCTAATAATTAATTAACAGGAAACTCTCTGCTCTGCAAGCTGCTCTACAGTCTACTTATAAGTAGACTGTAGAGCAGAGAGTCTGACAAACTTGCTCATGTTTGCGAGCGCACACAATGGTCATAAATATAACTGTGCTAAAAACACTTATGGAATTAATAGGGACTTTAAAGGCTCTTTCTGAAGGCGAACTCAAGCCCTCTACAAAAATTTGTGTCAGAATTTTTGTCATTTCCAATGTCGAAAATCTCTACAAATCTAAATCTCAAAAATGTTAAGAATTTAAGAACAGCATCCTGCACGACATCCAGTGACTTGTATTCAATAGTGTACCCTCGGAGAAACTGATTTTGAGGCAGATGGCAAAACCTACGCTTTTTGGAGTACTCTGGTGTTTCGTCCCAACGTTTTTGGGCCCACTGGGACCAATGACTAGATATGAATTTTTATCATTTTTTCATCTAGCGATTGGTGTCACTTTTATGATCCTTTGTTTTCTGTCAAGAAATTTTGAAGTAGGGTTGGCACAAAAATTATCAGTAATTTAACCAAAATATTGTTTTGTACATTTAAAACATAGAACACTCTCACATTAAAGCTTATATTATTACAATTATTATTGTTATTATTACCTAAACATACAGCTTCGAATTAGGTTTTGAAAAAATATTGCTTTCTTATGTATTGTGTTATTATTAGCTTTAATGAATGTTACTGTACTAAAGGCCGATTTTAGGCATTTAATACTTGATTTTTATTTAGATACTAGCTGTCCCGGTGAACTTCGTGTCACTTTAAAACCTTCCCTGGACTTCTATGAATATTTTAAGACTAAAATTCAGTCTGTTCAACCGTTTTCGAGTTTTAGCACGACTAACGCATTTGAAAATCCATATATATATATATATATATATATATATATATATATATATATATATATATATATATATATATATATATATATATATATATATATATATATATATATATATATATATATATATATATATATATATATATATATATATTAAAATAAAAAACAAAAATTTATAACCACATAAATTACTTTTAATGTAACATTTAAATATGATTATTTGTATGAACAAATTGTAATATTATTGAAAATTTGAAAAAATAATGAAGGAAAAGTATTAAGTACCTACTTATATTTCAATAATTTTATGTTTATTACATAAGTAAGTAATAATATTGAGTGACTAACTGGCAATTCTAATATTATGTTATTTCATAATAAAACCTGTGATTTTAATTGATATAAGTAAGATAATTTCCTACTTTAGTTTTATTTCAAAGTTTTCAAACAAAGTTTTCAAGAAAAGAGCCTTGACCGATGTCAATAAACGTTTTCATTATAAGTAATTATTTGGTTTTTTATTCAAATCTACAACTTTTTGCTAGCTCTACGGATATAAGCCCGAGTCATAAAAAAAAAAATATTTGGGACCAATCGCTAGATGAAAAAATGTTAAAAAATCATATCTGGTCATTGGTCCCAGTGGGCCCAAAGATCTTGGGACGAAACACCAGAGTACTCGCTTTTTGGGTGGATTACGTCAAGTTAATATTGGTCGTAGTCTGTCTAGTCGACAGACTGGCTCGATATAACACGACTAAATTACGTAGCTTCACCATCTGCCTATGAATCAACTTCTCTGACAGTAGAAAAATTTAGGATAGCATTTATCTCTACAAATCTAAATCGCTATGAAAAATTTGAGTACAGAATCCCGCATTAAATCCGTTTAATTGAGAAATATCTAATAATAACACTTCATTATCATAATAATAACAACCATAATCTAGTCTCCAACTATCATGTCATAACATTGACATTGCACAAGCCCACACAGGAACTTCAACAAAAACACTCCACATGACACGTGCCTGTTGCTATAACAATTGTCAGAAGAGTAGACAACCAAACAGAGGAAGTACGTCGAAATAATCGCGGTGGTGAACGGTTTCTACCTACATTCTATGAAATGAGTTACAGTATTTATGAATGGATAAAATATATAAAATTTTATATTTATTATGTTTCCATTTTCAAACAGTTATATAAAAGCAATTTAATAATAATATATTAAACGACGATGATGTTATTATAATTATTTACACGTTATTAAAAAAATTAAGATCAGGGGGGTTAGTCAAGACGAATTCGTAATCGCTTCGTTATAGAATCGCCGATCAAAATGTATGGAATTGACATAAGACGAGTCGAACGTCAACGTCATATTAACGAACGCTTAGTAATAGTAAAAGATTTATGGGTACCTTTTTCTTGTTAAAACTTACGAGAACGACATGAAAGTTATTGCAACATTTTGGAGTATGTACAAAGTATATCCTCTTTTCGATAACGTCTTAATCATTGATTTCCACAAATTCCCTACCATGAAAATAAAAAATATGAGCAATAAAGGTGGGGTATCATAATAAAAATAAATAGTGAATGTGAATTGGTATTTTGGTATGAATTTTAGAGCACTAGTCGGTAAGTATTTACTTTGAAAACTTGATCATTTTAATGCATATCCATACTCACTTAATATTATAAATGCGAAAGTGTGTACTTCTGTCTGTCCGTCCGTCTGTCCGTTTGTCTGTCTGTCCGTCTGTCCGTCTGTTCGTCTGTCCGTCTGTCCGTCTGTCCGTCTGTCCGTCTGTCCGTCTGTCCGTCTGTCCGTCTGTCCGTCTGTCCGTCTGTCCGTCTGTCCGTCTGTCCGTCTGTCCGTCTGTCCGTCTGTCCGTCTGTCCGTCTGTCCGTCTGTCCGTCTGTCCGTCTGTCCGTCTGTCCGTCTGTCCGTCTGTCCGTCTGTCCGTCTGTCCGTCTGTCCGTCTGTCCGTCTGTCCGTCTGTCCGTCTGTCCGTCTGTCCGTCTGTCCGTCTGTCCGTCTGTCCGTCTGTCCGTCTGTCCGTCTGTCCGTCTGTCCGTATGTCCGTCTGACCGTCTGTCTGTCTGTCCGTCTTGCAAGTATTTGAAATATTATCTTAATGGTTAAGTGGTTGTGTTAAATTCTGTGAGAGCAATTACAAACCTTTTAGGTTAATTAACAAGGGATATTCAATCGGACCAAATCTGTATGTAAATGTATTGAAATGGTTCCCGATATTCGTACATGTCGGTTTCGGCCCATTCAATTTATATGCGTTATAAAATTTCAAGTGAACTAGGATCACAGTAATACATACTAATATTATAAATGCGAAAGTGTGTCTGTATGTCTGTCAAAAAGTACGGTTCTCGTTAAAAAAAACTAATTTTGGCGCAACGAAGTTGCGGGCGACGTCTAGTTGTTATACAGGATGTGACAAAAATAAGTGATAATACATATTATTATGAGTATTGAGTCTCCTATAATTGGTAGAGTTGACTGTGAAAGTAGCAGTGCTTAGTAAGTTACTTATTAGCTTTTGTGTGGGCAAAATAATTACGACGCTGCGCGCTTGGGCGCTTGCACATATAAATCACAAAAAAAAAGTATATATTAGGGACACATACCATCCTGTAAATACAACAGTTGTTACATCCTGTAAATACAAGTGTCTGTTTCTTGCTTCTAAAAAAAGTTACGGTTTGTCTTTTTCCCATGCAACAAGCACCAAACATAACATAGTTCAAATAATTTTATTTGTAAGAGGCGTAGTTTCGAAATCTTTGCTTCAAAGGCGCGACAAACTGAAATTCTTTAGATGATATCAGTAATTGAATCTCAATAGTGATTACTGATTACAAATTCTTAAGTAATGGTGCCATTTAAAGTATTATTTGTCAATTTATCTCACTTTAGTCTAAATGACTGATTTAAGAGTTAGTAATTGGTCATTGGACATAATTGGACTGGAATATCCCGATTGCTTTATCTGTTAAATTTCCAGTCTTAGAGTACGGTTACATGGTCGGTTGACGCCTCCGTGGTCTAGTGGGATAGAGCGCGGCTCTTGACTCGGAGGTCGTGGGTTCGATTCCCGCGTTGGAAAAATGTTATGGCGCATCTTCACTGGTCGATAGTGCCCGCATGCGGGGTGCGGGAGATTTCTTAAATGCATGCCACGACCAATCAAAATGCGCCATTAGTTGTCATAGACTCCCCGTATGCTGTATACCGCACGAGTTAACGACTAATGAAAATGCGCCCTTATTTCCAAGTTTGGTTAGGACAATGCAGGCTGATCACCTGATTGTCTGACAAGTAAGATGATCCATGCGTCGGATGGGCATGTAAAAAGTCGGTCCTGCGCCTGATCTCTCGCCGATCGTGTCGGTCTTTCGTCCCACTGGGTTATGAGAGTAAAGGAATATAGAGTGCTCTTGTATACTGCGCACACACTTGGGCACTATAAAATTACTCCCGCGTAGCTGGCCTGGTTTCAATGAAACCGGCCACCGTCACCGAAACCGGTGTGGGAGCTATTATTATTATTACACGGTCGGTTCAGTCCATCAGTCTGAGACTGACGCCAGAATGATGACCGGAAAATACATAATAAAAATTATATAATATCCGTTAATCAAACGCTTAGGTACATGATCATCCTCCCGTCAGTCTGGCTCAGACTGATGGACTGAACTGATGCCGGAATGACTGTGTAACCTTTGTCTTATGGTTATAAATAAGTATGGTTATAAAGTAGTAGAATCTAGATTCTAGAACCTAGATGATGCCCTCTACTTCGTTGCGCCAAAATTCGGTTATCGCGCGAAAACCGTACATTTTTCCGGGATAAAAAGCATCGTAGTTCCTTTCCCGGGACTCAACCTATCTCCATACTAATTCCGTTTTTCCATAAAAGAGGTATTTCAGCAAAATCGGTTCAGTGGTTTGGACGTAAAGACGTAACAGACACACACTTTTGCATTAAAAATATTAGAGTGGATTATATTGTAAGATACAGATTCAGATATATAAATTATACAAGAGAATACTCTATTTAGATTGTCACTATATAATTTACTATTATAGTGACAATCTAAATAGTGTATTCTATTTACGAAAATGAGAATACTCTATTTAGATTGTCACTATAATAAAATATAAATTGTTCTATTTGTTCGTCCGTTTTATTATTTTATCCGTTTGTTTAGTAATGCTAATAAATTACCGAATATACCTAATACTTATTTGTAAATGTTAGAACAATCCTTGCATGAAGTCATTAAAGTTAATGGGAGGAAAAACCTCGTATAACTTATACTATAACTCGTATAACAAAATGTGCTAGCATTGTTTAAGTACTAACAATTTTCCCTTAGCTCATACATTTAACGATGATCGTATGTTTAGTCATAAAAAGAAATTCTCTTTGTAGTGCTAATATTAATATTTTTAGTATTTTTAGTAACAATATTATTTCTGTAAATACCTTACGACTTAGGATGAAAACTTATAAAAATATTTTTTTAAATTCATTAAAAATTATTTATCTTCTTAATTTACAACAACAGGCTAATTACTAATTATTCTTCGAATTCTATCTTGTTTTACTTGTCTTGGTCTATATTTTTGCTTTTCATACTCTTTTTAATGAGGAAGGAATATTTTATCCGATTTTCAATAAGTTCATCTATTTCCCTATCCCTATACATACATAATACAATATATCAATATGTAATTCATCTATACCAGTGGTCCCCAACCTTTTTTTCATGCGGGCCACAAACATGTTTTGGTCTTGGTGTAGCGGGCCGCAACAAAAATTTTTTAGGGTTAAAAAATAACATTCTTCAAAATTAACGATTTTGAAGTGAAAAAAATTTAACGACTATCACGTAGACTACGTTATTTTGCCGGTGGGCGTGAATTTCAAAATTTTTTAACATCACGCGGGCCACAAATAAAGTCCCGGCGGGCCGCATGCGGCCCGCGAGCCGCGGGTTGGGGATAGCGGATCTATACCCTATCCCCATATACAAATAGTTCTGTATAAATCGTGCGTCTGGTATTGTCACAGTTAAATTACTGGCGTACGCTTCACAGTTCACACCCCCTATCCCACTAATTGAACCCAAATACACTTAAATTTTCTTTGTGTCTGGCATAATTATAGTCAGAGGGTCATCCCCCTGCCTATGTCCTAAAATTCCATAGTCATTAAAATTCCCTAAATTGCGTTGTGGACGATTAATATGTCGCCGTAAATTTTTAAGTCACAATATTTATTGTATTGTAAACACAAAATTAAGAACATATTTTACAAAAGTTAAAGTCTCGTACTTGTCTCTTTAAAATATCTATTCGAGAAAACATTTCTGGAGGTATACAAATAATGTGATATGCAGGAAAGAATAATAAGTATAGTAAGTAGGTTAAAGGTTTGTGAAAATTCTTACATTATTATAAACCTTTAACCTTATTATTTCGCAATCAAAAACCAATGACTTATCATCACTGAATCTCGAAGAATCTTGAGCATCATAATAAACAAGCACTCCTCAAAAACCATGCTAGTAAAGCTGTAGGTACTTAAAATACTAATTTTAAAATGTGCATGTATTTTTAACTTTGTCATTTAAAAGCAGCAATAAAATGATTGAGTAACTGCCAGTATTTTCGTGCAATATCTCCACGAAATCATTAATTTTTATTGCGGCGGAGAAAAAACTCATAAAACATATTACTTTATGTGATTCCATTGCTATTCCGGTACCTTCCCATGTATGCAAAACAATACTCTGGAATGTCTTATTCTGTAACGTACAGGCCACAAAATATCGTCACGACATTTTCGTTTTGTACATACGATATTTAGTAATTAAATAATTATAATATGAAATCTGCAGGCACTAGAGAAAATTTTGTGATTAAATCTGCAGGCTTTGAGGACGAAAATTATTACAGCAGTGTTTCCCAAACTTGTCGGGACCGCGACCCATCTACAAGATATTTTAAAGTTCGCGGCCCTGCACCTTGTGTCGAAGACTAAAAAGCAGCGCTTTGTTGCTGCCGCAGCATTCACCCGTTAATTACTATCGTAGTTCACCACCAAATCATCATCGTCAGCCTTACTTACTTACAATTACGTTTGCATTCGAATGCCACGCCCCCGTCCCGCACGCACCCACGACGACGAACGAACGAGTAAAATGACAATAGAACGAGTACGACAATCGTCCTATAGTTTCAGGGCCCACCCAAAATCTACCCGCGACCCACCAGTGGGTCGCGACCCACACTTTGGAAAATACTGTATTACGGAATTAGGCCTTAGCTATCCCGATGTAAAGAAATTATTTCAGATATAAAATACGGACTGCAGATTTGGAATTATATTCCTAATTGAGCAATTACGGCGTGGTAATAAAAAGATACTGTTTAATTAAAATGATGTCCAAAACTTTTATTTAAAAGTCCGTTTTAGAATTTAATCTTACGCCTGCAGATAACACGCTGTATCGGTGTACTGAAAACGATGGTAGAGAAACATTGTGGGCTTCTCGAGATCTCTGATCTTCTACGTCTCCATAACCATAACTTGGTTGTAGAGCATTGAACGCAAAATTAACAAATTAAACAGGTTACTTTATTTGCAAAAGTCATATCGTTACGACAAATCGTGTCGGCGTTACTAAAGGGAACAGAGTCCTCAGTCTTACCGCTCCACATGCATATATTCATATTTTTGCTGACAATTATATGCGACACTATTTTCTGCGAGACGTGTCCGGTATTCGAGAAATTTCCACTCATATTTAGATTGAAGTGCGCTTAATTTTATATAATATTGCATTCCGAGGTTTGTATTAAGCAAGTTCAGGATGTTCATAGCCTGGACTCTACACCTACTGTTTGTAATAGAGTAGATATTGACATATTTTCTACTATATTTACCAGGAAATGCCAATATCCTAAGCTATTTCTATCGAGGTGTTACTCGTGACGTCTTCACTACGGAAGTAAATCCTAAGCTGTTCTTATCAAGTATTTGTTTGTTGTAATTACCCAGCTTTTGTTTGATAAAAACAGTGAAGTTATAGATCAAAAAATATGTTTATCTATACTTATAAAATTACATGTCCTGACTGACTGACTGACTGACTGATTCATCATCGCTGAGCAAAAACTGTTAAAGTTACAGCCACGAAATTTGGTGAGTAGGATTGTTTTAATAAGTCGACACCCACTAAGGAAGGAATTTTGAAAATTTTATAGGGGGTGAAATAGGGGTTGAAAGTTTGAATGAAAGTCCGTCATTTCTTGAGTTAGAAACATGAAAGTTTATTGACGTTTGCTTAAATAGGGTCCCGTTTTACCCTTTGTATATGGAACCACGAAAAGGGGAAAACTTTCGATCTTTGTTATTATACTATGTTAACGCGGACGAAGTCGCGGGCAACAGCTAGTGAGTTGATATTTATAATATTATAAGCTACTCTTAGGAGAGAAGGCCGGCAACGCAATGGCAACTCTTCTGATGTTGTGGATGTCCAGTGTCCATGGGCGACGGTAGTTGCCTTCCATCAGGTGACTTGTTTGTTCGTTTGCCTCCTAATTTCATTTAAGAGAATAAGGGCCAACCCACACGTACCACAACCACACGACATTGCAACGACAAAATGTCGTCGAGCAGTGGTTACGTGTGAATGGTTGCGTAACTTTGTAGTTGCGTTGTGGTACCGACAAAATGCCGACGTGGTTGCGTTGTCGCCAGTGGTTGCGATGTGAAAGTCAATGAAACGGAGGGGGGGAAGAGCGCGGGCGGTGTGCGCGCACTGTCGTTGCATCGACGCAACGCTGTGGTTGCGACGTGGTTGCGATGTGGTTGCGATGTGGTTGCGATGTGGTCGGCCGTGGTTGCTTCTGACAAGTTATCTGACAAGTGGTCGACAACGACTGCAAAATGTGGTAGGTACGTGTGAATGGTCCAGTTCATTTACAATACGAAATATACGCCCGACCACGTCGTGTGGTTGTCGTGTGGTTGCGGTTGTCGTGTGGTTGTGGTACGTGTGGGTTGGCCCTAACTCAGCATTATAATCGTATATACTACTATCGTAATAATAAAATACGCTTGTTCGTAATTCCGTGCAGGCGGCCTACATAGTGTTAACGCGTTGGTTTCTTTATGTATTTAATTTGTCCGGCAATAGCCACACATGTTGCGGCGGTTTGCGAATATGGAGGATATACAAGAACTGGTGAATATTGCTAGAAATTAGAATAGAAATTCTTAAATCTATACCTATAGAAATAAAAATGTAGGTAATTCTATTTATAACTCTAGAATACTGAACCGATTTAGCTGAAAATTGCAGAAGTATCTCGAGGAAAATTCCAAGTCTAATCGGGATTCAGGAATAGGACATACTCCTACTCAGGTAGGATTAGTACTGCGTTTTCATAAAATCATTACTAATACTATAAATGCGGAAGTATTTCTGAATTCTGTCTGCCCCCATTAAACGCCTAAACGGATTTAGATAAAATTCAAAATGGAATTTCAGCGCAAGTTGCGGGCGTCATCTAGTTCCACAAAGTATAAGCAAACGAAAGATTCTATCAACTTCCTTAAAGGCCGTCCTCTGGGATCCCATCATGTCAGAAGGGTTCATGGTAAGTTTACATGACCCGAGAGTTAACTCTCGGGTCATGTAAACTTACGAGTGTGTAAAACCTACCGCGACAAATTTGACCTCATCCAAATTCTGTTGCACCCTAGGGGCAAGCTATCACACCCTTTGGGCCCATACTCAATACTTAACAGGTACGTGGCCCAATGAAAACGATAAATTATGGTTTTGGGTGAACGTGTTAAGAGTTTGTGAATAAATAAGGCGCAAGGGTAACTTTTAAACTAGATATTTTGGGGTAAATTTCAATTAAGTTCAATAGATTCAATAATTCTGTTTCATTTATTAAATCAAACGCTTGGTCTTCCAGGGATTCATTATTTAACCTATCTACAAAACTACAAAAATGAATCCTTTCCTCGGTCGCGATATCAGGCATGAACCGCTAGACCAATTTTCATAAAATTTGTCTCCAACATAGAATAGACAACGGAGAAGAACATAGGCTAGTTTTGTCGCGAGAAAATATACGATTCCTGCGATATTACTTTGCGCATACGAAGTTCGTGTGGAACAGCTAGTCTTTATAGATATAAATAAAATATATAAATCTTAATCAAGTCTAGTCTGAAATAATGTTTTACCCAAAAAAGCGTCAAATGTCCATAGATTCGATCATCATGATTGTACAATTTCATTTGTGAAACGATAAAGTTGCGACGATAAATAGTGTACAGACCGCATCTAGACGGACTAATGTGCTAGTCTATCAGGCTGTTAGTGCGAATTAAATACCTAGCTGCTAGTGTCTATGTGATGTATACTCAATAGAGTACTGTTTACGTGATATACTATGTTATGTCACCCAGCTTTTGAGTGCTCGTGTATCCACTGATGATGTAAGAAAAAAAATATTATAAATAAAAACTTAAAATATAAATTAATTTAGGGCCTGTTTCACCACTTCCTAATAAAGTACCAGATAGGATATCCACAACTTTTTTGACAGATTCTCTACTTTATCTGTCAAGTTAAGTGGTGGATAGCCTATCGGCTATCCGACACATATCAGGAAGTGGTGAAACAGGCCCTTAATCTCTCAGTAGTCGTTATCATGACGTCATAATATTTTACTTAGGCATATAAGCAACTTACTTAGTAAAAATATAATTTTACGCAGGCAAGCCTGTGAAAAAAGCTAGATTTGATAATAATGCAAAGGACTTTAAAATATTATGACATTTCGGGCTATACAGAATGATATCAAACCGGCAGATAAGCGGATTACCGACGGATTATTTTTAATAGCTCGTTTGTGATTGACGCTTAGTAGCCATATTTGTTATATCCATGAAGGTTTTATTTGTTAATTAATAGTTCGATTTTTTAAAGACAGAAGACGTCTCGCTGCCGTACAAAGGAAGAAATCTACTAGCGACCCGCCCCGGCATCGCAGGGGTATAAAATATAATATAGCCACTGAAAAAATTAATAAAATTGATAGCCTATGATCCTTCACGTGGTCTACTTCTTATCTGTGCCAAATAACATAAAATTGCTCCCGTAGTTCGCGAGATAAGCCCTTTCAAATAATTTCCCCCGTTTTTCCACATTCTCCTATTATTCTTAGCGTGATAAAATATAGCCTTTAGCCTTCCTCAATATATGGGCTATCTAACACTGAAAGAATTTTTGAAATCGGACCAGTAGTTCCTGAGATTAGCGCGTTCAAGCTAGCCCTTTCAAATAATTTTCCCCGTTTTTTCCACATTTTCCTCTATTTCTTCGCTCCTATTAGTTTTAGCGTGATAAAATATAGCCTATAGCCTTCCTCATCAGCATCACCACCTTCCTCAGAATCATCAAAATCCGTTGCGTAGTTTTAAAGATTAAAGGGAACAAAGGGACATGAGGGAAAAAAGCGACTTTGTTTTATAATATGTATAGATAATAGAGATTGTGTCTGAGAAGAAAATTCAGAGAACTAGAAATAGTTAACTTACTTTAAAAAAAAACGAATTTCCTCACAGTCGGTAAGCTGATAATGATAAATATAATGACAAAGATTATTATTGATCGTGTCAGCTTTTTGTGTTATAATTTTCGAGTTAAACTATTGCCAGGGCCAGTGTATGCAAAGTTACCATACAACAAAGTGTAGACCGTATTAAAAAAAAAAACTCTGCTCTCGTATTTTATGTTTTCTACTAATATTGTATTTCTACAGCTCTACTGTGACTCTACTAAACTTTATCGTAAGAGAAATAGCGAAATTCTTTTTCTACGATCACTTAATTTATTTAAGGACAAATTAGCCTCAAATGTAAATAAACCTAAGGCTCTTGTAGACTTTTACTTTGATAGTTTTCGGGCTTTTAAATTAATTTGATTAAACTTTAAAGTGCTTTAAAATAACACGCTTTGAGGCCCGAGCCTTTTATTTTTCAGGTACATTTTGATTAACAACGGCCGCTCTTAAATCAATCAGCTTAATTGTTTTCTGCTGGATTATTTCGGAAAGATAGAAATCGGTTGCTTTCAAGCTATCATAATTCACAACTATCAAGGTGCAGATATTTTGTAATCTAGATACATTATAAGGAGCGATACAAAAGTGTTTCTTTCCCTGTCTTCCGCAATTTAACGATGTATCATTCGTTACTATGCAAACTAACTAGGTAAAGTGCAAAAATAAGCTTTATTTTATTTAAATTTCACACTTTAACGGACGGTATCAGGAAATCTGCAGATTACCTAGGTAATATGAAAATTAACGTATTCCGCATTTTAACAGTAACATATATATTATTATGTTATACAATCATTTTCAGAAATTATTTAATCTAACTTTTAAGTTTTTACAGAATTCGGGACCAAAACGAGAAAATTGGGAATTGAAGGCGATTACTGTTGATGTGATAGTGACTGACACCTGAAGCTTCAACACCATAGAAGTCACATGCACTGCTAGGTTGATTGTTATTTTGGGTTACCTACAGACCTTGCCGATACCCCCCATCCGCCGGGTAAAGCATTTCCGCATGTAAAAAATAGGACTATCAATATATTCTATGTTTACTTAATAAGCGATAACAGAAGCCTACGGCGTAGTGGCGTAATTTTTAGCATTTATTATCCCAGAATTTCATTGTTATGTCGCATTTATCAATAAATTTAATTGGCCACCGAGATGATTTACGGTAGAGTGAAAGTTATTCGCGATTTTTGATTCTTCATTTGGGATTGATATTGTAAAAATTAATTGAATTTTATGTACCCCTTTATTGGATGTTATGGTTCGCCGGTTTTTTTTTTATATATTGATAAGACTCAAAATGTAGTTGTAGGGAAAATGGGACAAAATGATGTGTAACAGTATGGGTAAGCCATGACTTCCAAAATCGTTAGCAGTCCACACTCCTCTATGTAGCCATAATTTTCGTTTGAAAGTATGCACTAAGAATGCCACTAATAGGATTTTCTGTAGTATTGGGCCATCAATAAAGTATGTCAAACACAAATTGGGGGGACGCACTCCGTCGACCAACTTGACATGTGACAAGTTGTCCTAAGTTTTGTGAAATCAAATAAATTTTGTAGTTTTAATTTTTAGATAAATAATCTTAGAATAAAGACATGTGGAAGGAAAGAGGGGAGGCCTTTGCCCAGCAGTGGGACACCATCGGCTATTAATAATAATAATAATAATTTTTAGATGTAGAATTGCAAAGTGACGTCACCGGTCACACTAGCGAGGTCTCCACCACCAGTGACGAGGAAAGGAGTCTAAGAATCATGGTGTGACGTATTTTATGGATGCTCCCTAAGAACTCTTAAAGTGCCAATAATTGGGTTTTTTACCCTAACGGTGATAGATTTTAACATTTTAATAAAGCAATTTTAATTCAAGTGCAGTGCGGACGTCCACGTATACACATAAAGGCTATTTTTATTGCTTACCGTTAACATAAAGTTCAAACTGTTTCATCCTCCCTCAGAACAAAAAGGAGTGGAGAGGTCTTACTATTATTATTTATTTTTATTCAAAAGGCCACGCGCGCGGGCTTGTGATTGCCCGGGTATCAGGCATATTATGACGTGATTGCTGTTAGAGCCAAGCAAAAATTTAAGTCTGTATGCAATCAAAGTGTGCAAATTTTCAATTTATAGTTACTACGAAACCGTAATAAAATCAAAACTAAAAATTCGTCCCTCAGTTTTCTGTGCTCAGAGTTCAGACCGAAACTCTTTATTTTAGGTAAAGGCAGAATTCTAGGAGCTACGAAGAAAATGGTATCCCGGTAATAATCGACTGACACGAAAGGTAATGCAATGTAGCGTAATTATACGCGTGTACACATTAAAATCGCCTGTAAAAAAATAGCTTGAGTTCTAACTAAGCGCATGTTTTTTTTTTGTTAAGTACCTGAATAATAATAATACGTGTGACACTAGGGGACGGCAGCGGTAAAGCTATAGCAGTTAGCAGCTAGTCTACACGCATATTATGTCTAGTCGTACGCACACAAACACCGTGCCGAAGTCTGCCGAACTCAAACGACGTTAGACGAGTGTTAGGTTTACGTTTTTATTTTTGTTTACGGAATATAAGTTTAAAACTTTTTAGCTCCAAGCACGTCTTAGGGGACATCGAAATGTAATATGGAATATTTTGGTCGAAAACTTGTCCTGAATTTTGTGGGTTCAATAATTATTATTACAAAGCTTACATCAAGTAGATAAAAGACTATATTGTTACAAAACGATGTAACCCGGGTTGCATTGTTTTGTCGTAATAGCTTAAAATTTGCCTACTCCATAGATTTTGTGTGCTCGTTGTCTCTACTGCAATCCAAACGCAGTAGAAACAGAAATTATACCGGCATTTACTTTCAACGATGCTCTCAAGATATTTCTTGAAGGATGAAAACGTCAGATTATATACACTTTACAGGAGCTCGTATTGGTATCTAGTGCATTGCGATATGCCATTTCAAACTACGGTTAAAGAAATAATATTATGTTTAAAGAAAGTATAACAATAATACTGAGAAGAATATATTTAATAGTAACCGTATGAAAGAATGATATGGTATGCAATACTAGTTTGATGTTTAGTGTAGGATTAACTAACAAAACTGCCCGGTTAAAAAGTTACGTGCATTATCAACAGACAATAATTATACTACGTAGTACGTACCTATATTATTTCTCTTAAATTATATAATTATGTAAAGCATCTCATACAAACTGTTTACGTTTAAACAGTAAACAACAATCTTATTAGATATAAATTTCATACTTAAAATAAGCTGAAAACATCTTTGAAATATCCTATACATAACATCGCATTAGGGATATTTAATTATTTTTTTTCTTTCTCATTTTACTAAACATTATAAAAACCTCCCGGAACTTCCAAAGGAAATCGACTTAAAATTTACGTAAATTACTTATTTCCTCAGTGTAATCTAATCATTAATGTAAAAAGGTTTAAGAGGCCTCCTTAAAATAGCATCTTATTGGATAATTTATATGCGGAATCCGTAGCAGGCCGTCTTACCGTATTGGTCGAAGAGCCAGGGATAGCCAGACCTTCGTTAAAGTTGCGGGCAACAGCTAGTAATTTTATAAAAGCTGAAAGTTTTACTGTACATGTTCCGGTACTGTGTAAGATGGCCAACAACTGGAGGTTTTTCAGCACATTCCCCCTAAAAAGTAACAACGACCAGCAACTGTGGAATTAGGATTGCAGTTACTTCAGGAATCAAGTGGTAAAGGTCTACCTAACTTTCATTAAAGTATGATGCTCAATTTTTTTATCTTTTTTATTCGGGATAACTCCAGGATTCTGGCCTTTCACTGATGACAGGACCTTCCCACTGCCAGGTACCCTGAAAGTCTTTAGGGGATATATACAGAAAAACTTTCAGCTTTTATAAAATGAAGATCTGACTGGCCCCGTTGACTGCCCCTGGCTCTTACTCTATATTGGACCTCACTAATTTTGTTTACTTATTCATTAAAATGGAAGCTTCCCGAAGTGAACGTTTTAGGGATACGCCAATGTGTTCGAAGATCAAATGGAATGGTATTTTTTGGATCCACCCTAAGCATTACGAATAATATGTGAGTGAAAAGGTTTACGCTAAGTCCTAAGAAGACATTAGAATCAATAAATTTTCATTTATGAAATTGGAGTAATTGAATATTGATTAAAAACATCAAAAAAGTTGATTTTCAGGCAGATGACGAACAATATTATGTTACTAGCGACCAGCCCCGGCGTCGCACGGGTATAAAATATATAGCCACTGAAAAAAATGATTAAAATCACGATCCTTCATGTGGTCTACTTCTTATCTGTGCCAAATAACATAAAAATAGCTCCAGTAGTTCGCGAGATAAACCCTTTCAAATAATTTCCCCCGTTTTTTCCACATTCTGCTATTAGTCTTAGCGTGATAAAATAAAGCCTATAGCCTTCCTCAATAAATGGGCTATCTAACACTGAAAGAATTTTTCAAATCGGACCAGTAGTTTCTGAGATTAGCGCGTTCAAGTTAGCCCTTTCAAATAATTTTCCCCGTTTTTTCCACATTTTCCTCTATTTCTTCGCTTCTATTAATCTTAGCGTGATAAATAACCTTCCTCGATAAATGGGCTATTTAAAACTGAAAGAATCATCAAAATCCGTTGCGTAGTTTTAAAGATTAAAGGGAACATAGGGTCATGAGGGAAAAAAAGTGACTTTGTTTTATAATAAGTATAGATTTGGTCGGACTTTGTCAAGTCAATGTTAGAAGTGATATGTCGGCTGGTCTTCTTTTCTTTTTCTTCTTTTTTGGCA
Organism: Polyommatus iphigenia; assembly: GCA_963422495.1. Classification (NCBI taxonomy): domain Eukaryota; kingdom Metazoa; phylum Arthropoda; class Insecta; order Lepidoptera; family Lycaenidae; genus Polyommatus; species Polyommatus iphigenia. The sequence goes on along the minus strand of OY730185.1, from coordinate 34,021,753 downwards.
ACTTGACACAAAGGATGTGTATGTTGTGCCACAGACAAGGTAAAAAGGTAAGGAATATGGCGGGAAAACCATATTCCTCCTATTATAATTTTCATCATCGTTTTCATGTATCGTCAGGTCTAAAGTCTAGTCAAAGTCTAAGTAAAAGTCAATACAGTCACAGGAGTCAAGTCGGTCGATTCAGTAAAGTGGTAGACGCTTTACTGAAACTTTCGATGGAGTTTTGGAGGGAACACAAAATAGCACGTTTCTGGAAATTACATCACTTTCCTACACTTGTGAATGAACACGAATATCTAATGGTTAATATTCTACCAATATTACACATTAAAAACCCAGTTAACACAATTTTAGGAAAATAATACAAAAACACAACAGCACTCTTTCACATGCCCGCCAAAACTCCGTCGGCTGGTCTTAGCCTGTTAAAATTCTCTGATTATACATTTAATCCAGCTATGATTCATGCCAATTAACACCCGTCATCGTCCGTTTGGATCCATCCATAATCCCATAATATTATAAATGCGAAGTTGTGTCTGTCTGTTTGGGCGTAAAAAAGTAACATACAGGCAGACCCGTCTGTTACTTCTTTAAGCCCGTCACAGACTTAGCTATAATATAATATATTAATATTTTTATGCCTAGGCATATTACTATATATTTTATATACTTTAAGCCACATGTCACAGAAACATATACAGTAGGGCCTCGTTAATCCGGAGAGGCAAAAACACGACCCTTTTCGAATTATCGAGGCGTCCGGATTATAGTATGCAATATTTAATGTTAATAAAACACATGTTTAACCTTAGTTTCTTTACTAAATTTTTAAAATTTTATTTCATACAGACAAAATGTACATAGTATTCATAATTACAAGCATGTAAGAAATCAGTAAGTTAACATAAAATATTAAAGTTAATTCCTTTCGAAAATGTCTGTAATACTCTTCTGTTTATGATTTTCGCACTTCATTTCGAAAGCTCGGTCTCTAAGTTGATGGAGAAATATAACTTTGTCGCTATCTAATTCGTTATCTTCAGCCCATTTTAAAGCAATGTTTAATCCTTCAAGCCCCATAAGAGCACCTGTGGTCGCGACAACAATAGAATAAGAATAGATTTCCAAGAATCCGCCATCGAAGGATTAAAGCTCCGGCCGGCCGGGTTACAGCGATCACCGAACAAGTGGGAATCCGGATTACCGAGGCCCTACTGTATTATAGCTGAGTGTGCGGCCACGCGAAAATTTGTATAGAAAATATATAGTAATATGCCTAGCTATAAAAATATTAATATATAATATTATAGCTAAGTCTGTGACGGGCTTTACGCCCAAACCGCTGAACCGATTTTGCTGAAATTTGGTATACTTGGATAAAAGATATACTTTGAGTCCCGGGAAATAATATAATAAAATATATCTATGGACGCTTCACACCACGTCAGTCTGGCCCCGTGCTAAGTACTTGAAGGACTTGTGTTACAGGTACCAGACAACGGAAATATAGTTAATACTTTTATACTATACATATATTTAAGATTTTTATTACATCATACACATATTTAATACACATCCAGACCCGGGAACATTGAAAAGCTTTTTGTTCCGTCGGTGGGATTCGAACCCGCGACCCCCGGCTTGAGCTGCCACACACTCAACCAATTGAGCCACAGAGGTTGTCGATGACTCTCGATGACAATAATTGTCAAATCTCAATGTCAATGACAAAGGATACTTTTCATTTTTCATCCCGGAAAAATGTACAATTCCTAATAAAAAAATGTACAATTCCTAAAAAGAAACTAATGTCAATAACTAGGTATACCTATGCGATAATTAAATGGAATTTTGGCTCAACAAATTTGCGGGTATGATCTCGTTTTAAATAAATTGACATTAGTTTCTTTTTACTTTACTAAAACCAGTTCACTATTATTGCCATTGGCAAGAATACTAAGTCTAGGCCTATATCCAGGTCTAGTCTAGCCACTTAACCACTAGATGCACAACACCCGACGAACAATGCATACCAAATCGTTCAATTTTCTCCAGGTTTACCTTAATAATGCACCGTCTGACCGTATTTTGACTGACTGCCGATTCGCTCTCTGAATTATTCATTCACTTTCAAAACTTTGCCCATTGCGGATACTTTGTAATAATATTGGATTCGTTACTCTGTCTACGTTACATGTAGACAGAGTATACTTTGTATAATATGTTTGTAAGAGGCTGTTTCACCACTTACTGATAACTTCCGGATAGGCTATTCACAACGTATCTGACAGAATAGAATACAGAGAATCTGTCAGATAAAATAAATAAAAAAAATTGTGGATAGCCTATAGGGCACTTATCAGTAAGTGGTGAAATAGGCCCTTGGTAAGCTAATTTATAATAACCAATTGATGTCTCTAAAACCCATTTAAAAAAATATTATTTGTAAGGTCAAAGTCAAAGCCTAAATTACATATGTATTGAATCAGATCAGCTAAGTCACTACTCACTGCTATGAAAGAAACAGGGTATAAAACTGCCAAAATAATTACCCTTGCCGTAGTTACATAAAACACATTTCTTAAAAATATATAGTAAGTATTCTTCTCTCGCCAATAAAAACAGATAAGTTCTAACATGCAATTAATTAGGTTCCAAAAACAGAACAATGGTCTGGCCACGCGCCTTCTCGCCACATTACGCACCGCGGTCCGCTTGCAAGATGAATCGCGCGTCTGCACTATGCCAGATACTATCGTGAAAAATATCTTTCAATATTGCTTATCAAAGTAAGGATAGGCTATAACGTATAAAAGTTTTTCTTTTTAAAAGTAAGGATGGGCCATCACGTGCAGTATTTTTGTATGTGCAAGAGAAAGTTATATTTACCTTTGGAAATATAGAAGAAACAAATTTCAAGAGTCAAGATGGTCAAATGTAGTGGTTCATGGATTTAAGATTTGACTGTATAGTCATGTCATCTTAAATCCATGGCAAATTTAAGGCATAGACAATATTGTCTATGCCTTAAAATGTTATTTTCTTTCTGTTTACCGAAATTTGTTTATCGCACAAGAACCGAGACGAAAACGATCCAAATATGTCCTTTCCTGGGATACCAAGTATGTATTTTTATTCTAAAACATCCACCACACCGTCAAGAGGCAACCGACAGATACACATTACCACAGATCTCCTATCTAATTAGATACCGCATGTGTATGTACTTCGCGTGCCATCGCGTTCCCAAACGATCACACATTTCAATCTTTCGAAAGTCTGTTCTTTAGTCTGCGCTCCACCGTTATCGGAATCGGACGTTTATCGGAATTCCAAAAATGCCTAATTGTGCCGTATTGGGCTGTGGAAATTCGAATACAAACGTTGGTATAAATAGTGGACACGTTTCTTATCATCGGTAAGTATTTTTATTATTAAATCATGTGTCATTTATTTTAAAATCAATTATTTAATGTAAATCGTGTGTGGCTGTAGTTTTTACCATCAAATCTACGTAACTGCGTGTGTACCGCTTGATTCATAATACATTGCCGCTTTAGTTAGAAAATTATAGAGCCCGTTCTGTTTGTCCGCTATTGAGCGCGCAATGGAAATAAAACAATCGATACTTTCACTCATCGCTTAGTTTCGAGGTACAGTCAATATTCTCATTTTTCTGTCAAATGAAGCAAATAGTGTTGTACATATTCTCGATTCTAATTAATCGATTTTCGAAACAGACATGAAACAGAGGAATGATAATGTTCGCTTTGGGGTATTTTGTGACTCGGTAATTATATTTCTATACATTTTCTATGCATATAATAAAACTGTAGAAATAAAAATTCTGTACACTAAAGGTATTAAAAAAATAATAAGCGGGGGGTGTCACTACATCGCTATAGAAGCCAAAACTGTCGTTAGTTTTTTGTCTACTGTCTGTCTGTATGTTTGTTCCACTATCACACGAAAACTACTGATCCGATTTGAATGCGGTTTTCGCAGATATATTTGTCTTCTTCCAACTTAGCATCTGGTGTATTAAAATTCCCCCCACCCTTCTAAGGGGACCAAAGAGGTGGTCAGATTTTGTATCAAACTTTTTTCTTTAATGGACTTACCTCATATTATTAACTGTTTTTTCCAACTTAACATCTGGTGGATAAAATTTTTTCCCCCCACCCCTCTTAGGGGATAAAAGAGGGGGTAAGATTTTGTATCAACTGATGAAGTACAAATACTTTAAATGGCAAAACAACGTATGCCGGGACAGCTAGTTATGTAATATGTATTTATGTTCCTGTTTAGTGATTTAATTTAGAATAATATAATATACTAGCTGTCCCGGCAAATGTTGCTTTGCCATAATGTATTATGTATTTGCCATATTATTATTTTATTGAAGTGACTAAATATGTTTGTTACCATGGCAACGTCGATCGCTATTCCGTCGCACAAACAACGGTCGCCGTCAGTCTCAGGTTGTAATAATTTACTATTATTTATTCAACAAATGCACCTATCAATATATAAGTACCCAGTAGCCGTTACTTACTCAATCCATTCGAAAAGTATCAACATCTGTTGGAATCTTTTATAGTTAACAGATAATTGTGACTGTCAATTAATTATAGACAAATAATTTGCAATAAAATAAAATTGCGACTATAATTAAAGATCTAAGCTATCCTATCTCTCAAGTTGGAAAAAAGCACACATTTAAAAAAAACATTAAAATCGGTTAAGTAGTTTAGGAATCCATCGCGGACAAACATCGTGACAGGAGATTTATATATATATTAGATTACTAGCTGTCCTGGCAAGCACGTATCTTAAGACTTATCATTCCTCTGTCTATGAACTTGAATAATAATCGATTAAAAAATCGATATACCTATTAAAATGGCAAAAGAGGCGGGGCGCGGCGATTCCTTTGAATCGATTCCGCGCGTACGGGTATTCCCATCACTAAAGCGCTCTTGTGACGTCACAGTAGGTATGAAAAAAGTGACACGCTCGTGTTCATACAAATGGAGCGACACAGCGCTTCTAACTAGATCTTATTTCTGTGCACATTACACATAATATAGTACGCATTCTTAGCACGTGTTAAAAGCAAAAAGAAATTGTAACGTGTACAAGGTATGTCTGTACCAAAACTTCGACAGCAAAATTCTAAGCATACCGCCATTGTGTTAGTTGCTGTTTTGTTGCTGCTTTTTCGTTGTCGCTTGACACAATGGTGATATTATGCAGGCATACCTTCTATTGTTTGGCCCTCTATCGCACCAGTTGCGTTCAATCTGAAGCATTTAGCACCGTTGGTGGCATCACAGGCGCTTACGACGGCGTCTTGAATCTAAATTGCACATTTAACTTTCTAATTAAGATAAATATTTTCGATAAGAGCTGCTTTAGAGCGTCTAATGATCGAAAAAGTTGAGACAATATACGTGATGCAATTTTGGGTTTTGTTAGATTCAAAGGCGTATATTTAATTAGTTAGCTTTTATACTCGTAATACTCGTAACTAATTCTTAAGAACAACTTTAGAAATCGCATTTTGTTCTTTTACTGGCTTTTTAGGGTTCAGTACGCAAAGGGTAAAAAACGGGACCCTAATACTAAGACTTCAATGTCTGTATATCCGGCTGTCCGTCCGTGTGTTAGTCTGTCTGTCTCCAGGCTGTATCTCAAGAACTGCTATAGCTAGATTTCTGAAATTTTCAGAGATTGTGTGTATCTGTTGCCGCTATGCTATAACAACAAATACCAAAAACAAAATAAATTAAATATTTAAGGGGGCTCCCATACAACAAACTTAATTTTTTTGCTATTTTTTGCTCGATATTAATAATGGCAACAGGTATAATGGCAATAATTTCAACTGCCTTGAAATGTTCTCAAAATACTCAGTTGTATTTGCACTTTAATAATTACCTATTAATAAAATTTAAATAAAATAAATAATTAAGGCTCCCATACAAAAAAACACATTTTTTACCTATTTTTGCTGTATAATGTTACGGAACCCTTCGTGCGCGAGTCCAACTCGCACTTGGCCGATTTTTTTTATTAATCATACTTTTTTTTTTTTTTTTGTTAGCCTATACTTTCCCACTGCTGGGCAAAGGCCTCCCCCAGGGTCTTCCACTTGTCTCGCTCCAGCGCCACCGTTGGCCAGCCCGGCTGGTACGTCTCCAGCTCGTCGCGCCATCTTTTCCTAGGCCGGCCACGGTTGCGTCTTTCATCTTTAGGTACCCACTCTGTCGATATCTTTGCCCAGCGGTCGGGATGCATACGGCTAACGTGGCCAGCCCAATTCCACTTTAGCTTAGCCGCCTTAACTCCTACGTCCGTGATTTTTGTTTGTGAGCGCAGTATTGTGTTCCTTACTTTGTCCAGAAGACTTACTCCCAACATACTGCGCTCCATTGCTCTTTGGCAAACCCCGAGTTGGGACTTTTGCAAATCGGTCAATGACCAAGTTTGCGCACCGTAGGTTAGGATGGGCAGAATACACATGTCGACGAGTCTGCGCTTCAGGGAGATTGGTAAGTCTCCCTTCATCAGCTTCTTCATGGACCAGTAGCTCTTCCAGGCGTTTTCGATTCGGCGATCGACTTCCTTTCCTGGTCTATTGTCAAAAGAAACTAACTGGCCCAAGTAGATGTACTCGTCGACATAGTGTATTTCTTGCTCGTCTACCACGACCCTACGTCTCGTGCTGTTGGTATTAATTTTTTATTAATCATACATAAGTAAGTATTACTAGCGACCCGCCCCGGCGTCGCACGGGTATAAAATATATAGCCACTGAAAAACGCCGTTTGAACTCTAGCTTACTGAATAAACCCTACCTACTCTATGCTTATCAAGGATCTAAACGCGCTAATACATTAACAAATACGAAGCTTATCTTTATAGCTGAGAAACGAAAGCCAAATCGTTGGATAATCTTAAACAGAAGATAAATACAGATTTAAATCGAGTACAGTCATGACAATAAGCGGCTTGGCAAGGAAGTGATCATAGACACTTGTGCGCTCGCAAATACCGACGAAAAATGCACACGGTTGGAATAGAGGGGAATCTTTTTTTTTTTTTTTGAGGTAAGCATAGACTAGTGCAGAGTGCAGACCAATGCTTTATGATAATTCAGGAATCTGGTTCAAATAAGAAGTAAGTACCATTGCTTATATTTTAAAGGTGAATATAAAATTATTATCATCATGTTGGCTTTTAAGAGTGGTTTTGCTTTTTTACACACAGGTTTTATGTACAGGTTAAGTTTAATGTGAGCATTGCTTAAACTCTTAATAATGTCCCGACAAATATAGAAATTCAATTTTTCGGCCAAAACAATGTTATGTTTCACTATATAGAATTAACTAAACTGTCAAGTGAAGAAAAAATATATTAAAATCGTAAAATAAAAACACAGAGATGCGTGTTTTAGAAAAAAAAAACCTAAAAAGGATAAAAAAATATTGTTCAGCAACATAACAGAAGCGTTTATAACGGAAACGGAAATCTTTCAATATATTTCTATAGATAGTATACTTTTTATAACTAAGGCTTAAAAGAGGCGAGATTTCCATTCTCCTAGCCCTGTCTAATAAAGATAGGGTGAAAATCACCTCAGGACTTTTACCTTTTGCTATTTATATGGGCTCAACCATTAGGGGCCATACTGTACAAGTGTATACTGAATAGAAGGGATAGGGAACGTACAGGTCGAGCTATTATAGATGAAAGGACACGTCTAGTTAGTAATACAGGATAAGTTTCGAATCTCAGACACTTGTAGGTAGCACTTTTTTGTGTAAGAAAATAGGGGGGAAATATATGTGGTATCTTTCATGTAAATTATAGGTTACTTATAGGGTGCAATACATTATTGCAGTTCTAAAATTCCAGCTTACATCCAACAAGACTCTTACACTCATTCAAGTTTATGCTCCAACGTCAACATACTCCGAAGAGGAAGTGGATGATTTCTATGACTTGTTAAACAAAGCATGCGACGAGAATAAAGGAACCTGGAATATCATCTAAGGGGATTTTAATGCTAAGGTTGGGTGTCGGCAAGACCTAGACATCGAAGACGTGATTGGAAAATACGGCCTCGGATCTCGTAACGAACGGGGCACTCGTCTCTTGCAATTTTGTTACAGCCAAAACCTAAATATTACGAATAGTTTTTTCTATAAACGACCACAAATTGGACCTGGGTATCACCTGACAGTAACACAAACAATGAAATTGATTACATCCTCTCCTCTGATAAGCAAATTATAAAAGACATCGGTACTATAAATAGAATAAAGTACAGCTCCGACCACAGACCGTTAAGAGCTAAAGTAAAATTTAATTTCAAAATTCACCGTGCCTTTAAAAAATCTGTTTACAAACACTCGAAAGAAACTCTCATCAACAACCATGAACAATTTAATCTAGATCTTTTTAACCACTTTAGTAGTTTAAAATTAGACAAATCAGATCCAGAAACCCAATATAATGACATCCTCACAGGAATTTGTAAAAGCACAAAAAATATCAAAAAACAACCTAACCAAAAAAAGAAACTGACAGACGAGACTTTAAAATTGATAGACAAAAGAACAGAAATGATTATTGGATCGAAAGAATATAGGGAAATTGACAGAAAAGTTAAGCGTAGTATAAGAAAAGATATTAGGAATCTTAACACCCACTTAGTTAAAAAAGCACTACAAACAAATTCATCGTTAAGAATACTAAAACAGGGAATTACAAAAGGAAAAACGTGGATAAATAGCCTGAAAGATAACGAAGGAAAAACACACAGTAACAGAGAAAAGATAATGAAAATAGCCACAACATTTTATAAAGAGCTTTATTTTGACACTCCAGCAACCGAATACAGCCCATCAAATTACGAATGTACGGAATCCATCCCTCCCATTACAGATTCAGAAGTAAGAAAAGTCTTAAGCAGTCTCCCTTACGGCCGAAGTCCTGGAGAGGATGGTATTAGCTCCGAAGCCCTTAAAATTGGTGCCCCTGCTCTGCTTCCACACATAACTAATCTTTTTAATACAATCCTCAAATCCGGAAAGTTTCCCAACAAAATGCTACACTCAAATATTATACTCCTACATAAAAAAGGTGAAAAGAATAACATAAATAACTACCGCCCAATCAGTTTAGTTTCACACTTATATAAAACTTTTATAAAAATAATACTCAACCGTATAGACCACAAACTAGACCAACACCAGCCAGCAGAGCAAGCCGGATTTCGCCATAGCATCTCCACAACAGACCATCTACAAACAATAAACCAACTCCTTGAGAAATATTCGGAATATAATAAACCTCTATATCTGGCATTTATCGATTACACTAAAGCCTTCGATAATATTAAACACACATCCATATTTCAAGCCCTCCACAACCAAAACATAGATACCACTTATATAAATCTTTTAAAAATCATTTACTGCAAAAGTTCCGCTAATATAAAATTGAATAACACTGGACCAATATTCCGAATTCTCAAAGGGGTTAAGCAAGGGGACCCGCTCTCTCCCAAACTTTTTACGAGTGTTCTCGAAGAAGTATTCCAAAAGTTAGCAGTACCATGGGAGGCAAAAGGAATTGTGGTCGGTGACAGAAGGCTGACAAACCTTCGGTTTGCCGACGACATCATCCTATTCGCACCTACAGCCTCAGAATTGCAAAGCATGCTTGAAGACCTAAGCACTACAAGCCTCGAGGTGGGATTAGCGATGAATCAGTCCAAAACTAAATTAATGACCAACAGCAAATAGTGTAAGGTTGAGGTAGATGGGCAAGAAATACACTATGTCGACGAGTACATCTGCTTGGGCCAGCTAGTCTCTTTTGATAACAGACAAGGGAAGGAAGTCGATCGACGAATCGAAAACTCCTGGAAGAGCTACTGGTCCATGAAGACGCTTATGAAGAGAGATTTACCAATCTCCCTGAAACGCAGACTCGTCGACATGTGTATTTTGCCCGTCCTAACTTACGGTGCTCAGACCTGGTCATTGACCGAGTCGCAATGGTCCCAGCTCGGGGTTTGTCAAAGAGCGATGGAGCGCAGCATACTAGGGGTCAGACTAGCCGACCGAATAAGAAATAGTACACTGCGCTCCAAAACTGGTATTGCAGACGTCGGCATAAAAGCTGCTAAGCTAAAATGGGACTGGGCGGGCCATACAAGCCGTATGCATCCTGACCGCTGGGCAAAGATCACCACAGAATGGGTACCAAATGATGGACGACGCCGCCGTGGCCGGCCTCTAAAAAGATGGCGCGATGAGTTAGACAAATACGAGCCAGGTTGGCCTACGGCTGCGTTGAATCGAGAGAACTGGAAGACTAGGCAAAGAAGCCTTTGCCTAGCAGTGGGACAGCATAGGCTCTTAAAAAAAAATAGGGTGCAAGTTTCCGATGGTGACACACCAATTCGCACCAGTTCGCAGACACATAAAGGTAATAAAAATGCATCAACTAAACTGATATACCTTTTTTTTAATTTGCTGAAACGATTTTAGCACGAAGGAAATAACCACATCGGCTACTGACGGACTAATGCGTTTTTCATTATATTATGCATGGGCCAGTGGAAACCTCGCCCACAGTACCTACTTAGGTTTTTAAAACTGTAGATTTATTTATTTTAATTACACTAAAATAATAAAAATAAATATTTAAAATCAAAAATAGTATGAAAAAATTTAAAACGTAGTCCACTCCATACTTTTCGGTCCTGTTCATACATCTTCCCTCTATTGGTAAGAACAAAGTTATATGAAACATGTAAAACCGCGTATCGATCCATATCACTATAATCCAAGAGTCAGCGATAGCCAGACTCTAGTGATGAGCAAAATTGGTCTTGGTCTTGGTCTTGCAAAAAATGCAAGATCAAGACCAAGACCAAGACTACCCTAAGACTAGCAAGACCAAGACCAAGACTAGGTGTGCAAGAACAAGACCAAGACCAAGACCGACTGTGCAAGAGTCTTGCTCCATGCAAGACTCTTGCTAAAAAAATTTACTTAAGAGCGGGCTGTGCAATTTTGCTGTGTATTCTAATAAGTATTACGAACCCGGAAGACGATTGACTCAAATGAAATTGAGATTTATTTAATCATTGTATATCTGATATTTAGCTAACGGAAAACACGATTCACTTATTTTGACTAGATAGTTTTATTTTTCTAAATTATGAATCTTTTTGGACATTTCGACAAATATCTGTTACATTTATTAAGTTACTATCATTAAATAACTTGCACTACTACAATCACACACTTTATAAAATAATAGCTAAAGGAAATATTTGTATTGTATTTAGATTTTAAGTACCTAATCATCAAAAAATAGTTTTGGGACTTATGACCTTTACTTTCGTGCTATAATGCGGGAACCGTTGTTACGCAATATTGTTCACTATTAGCTGCAGCTAGGGAATGCAATACCGGGATACCGGGATCCTGAAATACCGGGATCCCGCATGCATTATGCGGGACTAATCCCGGTCGAAGATTTTGCGGGATCCCGCGGGACTGGCGGGATTACAAAGAAATGTGATTAATATGCGTAACTTTGCGCGCGTGGGTGCGTGAACTAGCTACAGGCAGCCCGCTTAACAATTGAACTAACCAGCGTGGATGCTGAGCGAGCATTTCCAGCTGCTAGCTACCTTGTGTCGAATATCAGGAACCGTTTCGGAATCTTTGGGGACAATTTTTACCTATATTTCGAAAAAAGTTTCGATAAAAGATGGACATAAATAAGCGATTTTTTTTAGTTTTTTTTTAACTATTATTATTACGAAGCCATTTCCAAAAAAATGATTAGTTTTTCTTTCATTTTTTTATAAAGTCTGAAGTATGGAGGTGTTAAACCCTTGAAAAAAGTGTCCGACAAAGTTTGTTTTATTTGAGATTCTAAGAATAAAACGGGGTTTATCAAGTAAAGTCATTATAACGATTTATTTTAAAAGTTTAAATCCACCCAGCGGGATCCCGCAAATACCGGGATCCAGCGGGATTGTGATGGTTCATTCCCGCAAATTCCGGGATTGAAATTCTCTTGCGGGATTGCATTCCCTAGCTGCAGCCTAAAGCACATTGCCCGGGAGCACGGTCCATGGAATTATTGTATCACGATTGGAGGATAGCGCTGTGTGTAGGCGGGGCTAGCATTTTCACAGTAGGCTCTTAATCTATCATGAATTTCAAGTTCTCGTGATACAGCCAGGAAACAGGCATCATGTAACCATGCATTTAAACTAAAAATTTGGTAAGATATGTGGCGGCCGAAAAGGAAGATCTCCCAACCGACAGAGAATCCGAAAATCTGGCTAAGTGCGAGTTGGACTCGCCCATGAAGGGTTCCGTAGCAGCAAAAAGGTTTATTTTATGAAATTAAAAGGTTTTGAATTTCATAAAATAAACCTTTTTTACTTTTTGATTTATTTTTATATTCCAGTTGATTTAATGAAAGTTAAGGTTTACCATTTATGACGTATAAAAAAAAACTACTTGCTAGTTCTCGTTCAAACCAATTTTCCGTGGTAGTTTTTATAGTAATGTACATCATATATTTTTTTAGACTTATCATGCCCCTACTTTAAAAGTTAGAGGGAGGTAGGGAGCACAGATTTTACCACTCAGATTTTGAAAGACCTATTCCCACACGCATAGGTTAGATGAAAAAAAACTTGAGAGGTGTCAAGGGACACCCGGATGGAACGAAGTTACAGCCAAACCTGTATAAGCTAGAGTTCAAGGGAACACGATTCCATTCTCGCTCATAGAGGTTTCTCACTAACCCGAGTTTCTCGCTTATTCAGGTACAAGGTTAGCGTTTCTCTCTTATAGAGGGTACGCAGAAATGACAAGTCAAAAATTCATGCACTATGTAATTTTATTTTATTTAGAATTTATTTACTTACATTTTAAAAAATCCGTCAATTTATTTTGATTTTATATTTTATAATAGGTGGATTCTGGTAAATTAAACTCCCTCTGAATTTCATTTTGCGATTTTCCGGATTCAAACGCATTCACTATTTTAAGTTATCACTCAATGACAGTACTTTAATTTTCCGTTTTGACATGATACAGAACAGAACTTTCCTTCGCAATTGGTTAACTATAAACTGAGTAAGTCCGTTCGAAAAGAATGCGATAAAAAACAACGTTTTTTAGCTCAACGAAATAGAATGGGTACAATATTGACGAGAAAACAAAACAAAAACAATGGTAGGAAGTGTAACGAAAGTTAAGAATGAGTCATAAAATAGCAGATGTTAAATTGTAGCAGATGTTCAATTTGTAATTTGTTTTCTCATTTGTTACTGTGTATGTAAATAAAAAAATAAACCTCGACTGTCGCTTATAGAGGTATAGAAAAGAAGCAGTCTTGCTCACAGAGGTCCATGAGAGAAAAACGACTCTCTCTAACAGAGGTTTCTGTTTCTCGCTAATAGAGGTTTTGGGAGCTTAAAATGACGGGTCCTAGCTATTACTCTCACTTATACAGTTTTCTCACTTATCCAGTTGTCACTTACCCAGGTTTAGCTGTATTTCTTATGTACAAAAAATCTGTATACACTAAAAAAAAGACGGATTGCACTCCGGGAGTGCCGGCAGAAGTGAAAACTTGATTATTAACGTTGTGCATTATTTTTAACCCATTTTTTATGAAAATCGATTAAAAAAAAACGATCGTTTTAATTAATTAATCGAAACCCTTACAATCGATTAAAAAATATCGACAATCGAAAAAAAAGCTGCTGTCAGACAGACTGTCAGACACTTCTCGCGACAGTTGTCTTGCAGGTGGAAACACGGCCTTAATCAGCGCGTCTGCTAAAGAACTCATTTCCCCGACTGTACATTTCTGCTAAACAACTAATTTCCCCGACTATACATTTCTGCTTAGCACAATTTTCCCCGACTGTACATTTCTGCTAAACAACTAATTTCCCCGACTGTACAGTTCTGCTAAACAACTCATTTCCCCGACTGTACATTTCTGCTAAACAACTCATTTCTCCGACTGTATATTTCTGCTAAACAACTCATTTCCCCGACTGTACATTTCTGCTAAACAACTCATTTTCCCGACTGTACATTTCGTTCGAGTTCGAGTTCCGAGTTCGAGTTCAAGTTCGACACAAAACACTACTCTCCAACCGGCTTACGCTTTTACTATGGTTTTTCGATCAACACGAAAATCTGACGCGAGTTTCACAGTTTTTACCCATCCCACAAAAGTGCTCAACGCCGCTAAAGAAGTTTTCACTTCAAAAAACAAGAAAAATGCTTTCTATGAGAGAGAGATACAGAGACAGACAGAGAAAGACGCGCACGCCGCACCGCTTACAACTATAGCAAAAAGCACAGACATCATCATCATCATCATCATCATATCAGCCTGTATTCGTCCACAGACATAGATCAAGATAAATACCGCATCTATCTTGATCTATGTCTGTGGCAAAAAGTGTCGGTCATAAACTGTCGTTACAACTTTTTCCGTCTAGCCCCCTTTCGGAACGCGCGATAAGGAACTCCGGTCCAATAATTATTTTCTTTTGATCTGTTATTAGTTTTGCATCTAATTTATAATACTTCATGTTTTTATTAAAAAGTTTTAAATACTTCATGTTATTTGTCTTTTAGTTATTTTCCTTTTAAATCAATACGATTTGCTCGACTCATGGTCACCTTATACAGAATTTTTGCATGCATAATTTCCTTATGGATTTTTTTTTGTTTCAGTTGTACCTATTGGGACCCCTACAATTTTTAATGATTTTTCTATTTTTGTATCAAAATCTTAATGCGGTTCACAGATTACACCTACTTACCAAGTTTCAAATGTACAGCTTTTATAGTTTCGAAGAAATGTGGCTGTGACATACGGACAGACAGACAGACATGACGAATCTATAAGGGTATCGTTTTTTGCCATTTGGCTACGGAACCCTAAAAATACTTTAGAAGAAATCCGAGGGAAAGTTCTTATTTTTCAAAATTTTCATTTTCCTTAAGGACATTATTGCCGCTAAAAGATCAGCCTATGCTGAGTTGGCTCTCGACTTTTCATTAGTATTTTCAATTTAAGAATCATTCTCTTAACAAGTTAAGATAAGACCATGTAGCTAGTCTATAATTTAGAATTGAAAATGTATAAATTTCGAAAAAATTAAAACGTTTACAAAAAGTTTTGAAAAATGTTTGCAAGAGTCTTGCTTTTTGCAAGACCAAGACCAAGACTAGGCGTGCAAGACCAAGACCAAGACCAGACAGATTTGAGCAAGACCAAGACTGCACAAGCAAGACCAAGACCAAGACCAAGACTGGTCGAGTCTTGGTCTTGGTCTTGCTTTGCTCATCACTACCAGACTCCCCCCCTGCCAGACTGCAGCCAGTGTCTGGCAGTGGGAAGCAACTGTCAAAAATGTCCGGCAGTGGAAGACGAGATTCCTACAGTTATCCCGAAGAAAATCCTACTAGTCCTACTAATATTATAAAGGCGAAAGTTTGTGAGTTTGTATGTTTGTTACTTCTTCACGTCTAAACAGCTGGAGCAATTTTAATAAAATTTGGATGGAGTTAGTTGTTTTCCTGGATTAACACATAGGATACTTTATACTGCGGGAAAATATTACAATTTATTTTCCTTAATAAGCCGCGGGTAACACCGCGGGGCACGGCTAGTAAGATATTTTTTTTTTATGAAATAGGGGGGCAAACGAGCAAACGGGTCACCTGATAGAAAGCAACTTCCGTCGCCCATGGACACTCGCAGCATCAGAAGAGTTGCAGGTGCGTTGCCGGCCTTTTAAGAGGGAACAGGGTAATGGGGAGGGTAGGGATGTGAAGGGAAGGGAATAGGGTAGGGGATTGGGCCTCCGGTAAACTCACTCACTCGGCGAAACACAGCGCAGGCGCTGTTTCACGCCGGTTTCCTGTGAGAACGTGGTATTTCTCCGGTCGAGCCGGCCCATTCGTGCCGAAGCATGACTCTCCCACATAAAAAAAAATTGAGTTTTATATTTCATATCGAAGGTACGTGGACTCGATATCTTCTAAAGCAACCGCAACCGTAACACCATACTTAGTTGCTGGTAGTTCTTACCTATACAGATAACAGGGGTGTAACTAAACAATGTCGAAAAGTGTCCCTTATAAAAAGTTTACTGTAAAAGTTGCAGCGCTGAGTGACTATTTTTTTTTAAATTCGAATGGGCAAGCGCCCCAGCCCAATGAATTTTCCCGTTCAAAAGTTTTTAAAAGTTGCTCTATCAGCGCTGCTATTTTCACAGTATATAGGGGACTCATACATAGTACAAACCCTAAAGTTTTATCACTATGTTTTGTTATATCTTGTAATAGGGGACATAATATACAGGAAAACTTAGAGCTTTTATAAAATGACGAAAATTTGGATGTCGCTGACTCTTGGGCTACTAGTTTATTCGTCTGCCTTCACAGTACTTACGGTTTCATTTCCCTTTTCGTGCATATTTTCAGAGCGAGTGTTTTGTGAAACTACCAAAGATTTCATTACTGGTAGGAATATATCGATATATAAAACAAAACTCGGTGGCCGATTCATGTCGTACACTGAGTTAGTAACGAAACGGAGGAGTGAGCAACGGAAAGTCTCACTTTTGTATGCAAGTGAATACAATAAGTGGCACTTTCCGTTACTCACTCCTCCGTTTCGTTACTAACTCAGTTATTAACTACAAATGTACGATACAGAATCGGCCAGCAGATAGAGTATGAGGATGACACTTTACATTTTATAAGATGGCGTTGTTGCCAGTTGTGATTAAAGCCTAAAATCCTTACAAGCGTATAGTAGTAACAAGTGGTCTAAGATGACAAAAATTCGAATCTCACAAAATATTAATTATCCTTTAAGGGTATTCCCTACGGAGATTCCGTAATTTACCGTATTTAAAGCCTTATAAACTCATAATCTGAAAGCTACAAAGTTATAATAAAAATACAGCAATAATCTTCAGTATATCTACATTCCTTTCCCCGTTTTAAATTTTCTATTTTTGTTTATTATACTCATGATATCAGCTTCCAAAGTAATACAAATTTATTAAAATTCAAGCATACATTCAGCATCTCCTTAGGATTTACGAATTACTTTTATTCGAAACTCACGCCAATAGATCGACAATATCATAAACTACATATTCCCCGTTTTAATTTTTTTTAGGACAATTTTGAACTAAGATAAGTAAAAATAATAGGGTTTTGACCAATGATATATTATATAATAACTCAAAGCAGATATTACTACCGCGCCCGTTGTGAAGCTTCAAATACGGGCCGATTGGCCCGTCCTTTATTAAAGCGCATCACAGACGGTGAAGATAATATAAAATATATATTATCTTAGAGCATATTTTAGAATATCGCTCACCATAGAAATCCTATGAACCATCACACACGACGAAGGTAATTTATATTTTATATTTTGTATCTTAATATACCGAGCGATATGGAAATATATATTTCATATCTTAATATTTTATCTTAAGATACGAAATATATATTTCGTATCTTAATATTATGTTATCTTAAGATGCGAAATATATCTTTATGAATAGGTACAGGGTGTTTTTGTGTCGAGCAGCGGGCTCATCAGTGATCGGACGCACTAGTGGACGCAGTGTTGTGTGTTAGAAAGTTACATACCTACTCTCATTCGAAAAGTAACATTTTGAGGGAAAAAGTAACATTTCGGATAATTTTAAATAAAATTGACTTATAATTTATTGCTTTATTATTATTATTGCTTAAAAAGCTCATGAATCGAAATGAATGTTTCTCTTGAATTTCTAAAATACTCCTGAAACTTCTTCGTTGACAGATATTGATAAAGGTTAAATTCGCCGCAGGTTTTTCTCTTTTTTATGTGAGGCTCTATCCAAATGTTTCTCCTTTTGGAATGTGCTACTACAATCTGCATTTCACATTCTATATCAGAATCATCGTCTGAAGAGCTGTCTAACAAATCAAGAAGTAAGGCAGTATCAGTTATTAGTTATCAGTTATCACTCATAGTCAATCAGCCTGTATATAGAACTCTAACAAGGAATACGTGTGGCACCAACGCAGACTCGTAAGGAAATGAACAGATTTTTAATATTATCGTATCTTAGCCGTGTGTGATAGCTTAAGATACTATAATATTTTATATTTGGGCATCTTAAGATAAAATATTATATTATCTTCACCGTGTGTGATGCGCTTTAGTCTGCATCGAACCATCGAACGCACTTCACGAACGTACCGCGTCTTGTCAAGTACCAAAATAAATTGAAAATGCCGTCGTGTGTATTTAGAAAATGTACGAACTATGGCTCCAAAGTAAACAAAACACATGGAATCTCTTACCACTTGTAAGTATGCAATAAATACCTCGATTAATTACATTTTCAATTATTTTTTCGAACAATCTGAAATAATCGAATTTGCGCCATAACTCAGGCGAAGAAAGAGACAGCGATATGGTTTTGACGCAAGAACGATAAGGATGGTTGCGCTGCTGCAGACATAGAGTAGTTAGTGCAGACTCGCCACATGACTGTTAGATGGTGACTTAAATGCCTACAATTGCAGTTTATTTGTATTCTATTTTATACGCTATGCGATGTCTTATGCAACTGCACTGTACTGTTTTTTTTTTTAGGTTTCCTTGTGATCAAGTAAAACTACAAGATTGGATAGCAATTGTTCTCAACTCATTTACTTAAAGGTGGAAGTTTATTTCGCGGAATATTGCTAAAAATAATAACAAAATAAATTTTAGCAATTGTTCGTCAACAAAGAAGCGAATCAGACTGGATTCTATCAAAAAGTAGCAAAATATGTAGCAATCACTTCAAAACTACCGACAAATATGTTTCCAAAAAAGGAAGAACACTATTAAAAAAATGCTCTACCATTTATAGAGGTAAAATATAATATTATCCTTATTAATATTTTAATTTTTTTATGTGAAAGCGTGGATGTTTGTTACGCTTTCACGCAAAAACTACTTGACGAATGATCATGAAACTTTGTACACATACACATAAGTACTCTTGGAGGTATCAGAAGTAACATATTATGGGATACTTATTCTTTATAAAAATATTTTTCACGAAAAAAAATTGACGTGGTCGCGGACGAAGTTGCGGACAACAGCTAGTAATGTATAAAATATGTAGCCATCGTTTCAATTTTAAATTTTTAATTCAGGAATGGGTCAATAGGTACACAGGGTGCAATTAAACTTTCCTGCCAAATTTTTTCCAGGGCTTAGGTATCATTAGGAGAGTCCATTTAACCAAAAAAAATTGGGTGTTATTTTTTTTCAATGATATATTTTATCCCATTTAAAATCGTTGCAGAATGGTCACTCGCGGCGCGGGGGAATGAGAGGGGGTGACGCGGGATGAGGCGCGCGCACGGGGGCACATCACGCGCGGCCGACGCATCGTGTCCATTAATTGTAGTGTTTTTTAGGATAACTTTCAGAAGCTATTTCTCGACATTTTAGTACTGAGTGACTATAAAAGAAAAAACACGTGTATTTTTATTTTTGACAAGGATCAATATATCAAAATTTGGCAGGAAAGTTTAATTGCACCCTGTAGGTACATGCAAGTTCAATTATGTGACAACAGTTAATTCATATTTGACTGTACTATTTAATAGTATTTTCTTTTTTAGGAACAAGAAAGTAATTACGTTCCGCACTCGCCGTCGATTCTAGACAATGTTAGTTTGCCGGAATTGGAAGAAATTCTAGAATCACCCAGAAAATCAATGCTAAGAAAACGCGTACGTCAATTAACATTTGCTAAAGAAAAATTACAAAAGAAAAATAAAATTCTTACACAACATGTAAGGAGATTAAAGAAAAGAGTTGCTAGCATTGTTATAATATTAAAAGAATTAAAAGCGAAAGATTATATTACAAGGGAACAATTCCAAAAATTAAATTTAAAAACTGAAGTAATAGATTTAATAAATATAATTTATTTAAAAAAACCGGCCAAGTGCGAGTTGGACTCGCCCATGAAGGGTTCCGCAGCAGCAATAAGGTTTATTTCTATGAAATTAAAAGGTTTTTGATTTATCTTTATATTTCAGTTGATTTAATGAAAGTTAAATTAAGTTTTACTATTTATGACGTATAAAAAAAACTAATTGCTAGATCTCGTTCAAACCAATTTTCGTTAGTAGTTTTTATAGTAATGTACATCATATATTTTTTTTAGAATTATCATGCCCCTACTTTAGAAGTGAGAGGGGGGGGGATGGCACACATTTTACCACTTTGGAAGAGTCTCTCTCGCAAACTATTCAGGTTAGAAAAAAATGATAGTAAAAACCTCAATATTATTTTTAAAGACCTATCCATAGATACCCCACACGCATAGGTTAGATGAAAAAATTACCTATGGGGACCCCTAAATTTTTTTATAATTTTTCCATTTTTCTATCAAAATCTTAATGCGGTTCACATACTACATCTACTTACCAATTTTCAATAGTATAGCTCTTATAGTTTCGGAGAAAAGTGGCTGTGACATACGGACGGACAGACAGACAGACAGACAGACATGACGAATCTATAAGGGTTCCGTTTTTTGCCATTTGGCTACGGAACCCTAAAAAGAGTTCAAAAAAGTCTTACGGTGCAAAGTATCTCCAAGAAAATTTGCACTTACACTTAATTTCTATTCACCAGCCGCCTATAACTATGTTACAAGTGTGTTTAGCACTGCATTACCGCATTCTCGTGTATTATCTAAGTGGTACCAAAATACTTCCTCCTCGCCAGGGTTTACCCAGCCAGCTTTTGATATTTTAATAAAAAAAAGCACATTATCAGGCAATCGCTTATTGTGTACTCTTGTAGCCGATGAAATTAAAAATGAAAATTGGAAACTACTAGTGGGTTATTTTTTTGTAAGAAGTCTATCAGCACAGACACGGGCAAATTTAATTAATACATGTATAAGTTAATGTTACGATTCAGGTGCCGATGTTGTAGCAGTTACTTTTGACGGTTGTCCTAGTAACTTAACTGCTGCTAATCTTTTAGGTTGTGATCTCAAATCTCAATAGACCAAATAATTTGAAAACTACCTTTTTACATCCAGAGTGTGGAATAGAGGTACATAAAATATGTATTTGATGTAGTAAAAAATGATTTAAATCGATAGCCTGTGATCCTTCACGTGGTGTACTTCTTATATGTGCCAAATAACATAAAAATTGCTCCAGCAGTTCGCGAGATAAGCCAAATAATTTCCCTCATTTTTTCCACATTCTCCTATTAGTCTTAGCATGATAAAACAAATTCTCCTATTAGTCTTAGCATGATAAAAAAGGCTATATGCCTTCCTCAATAAAGGGGCTATCTAACATTGAAAGAATTTTTCAAATCGGACCAGTAGTTCCTGAGATTAGCGCGTTCAAGTTAGCCCATTCAAATAATTTTCCCCGTTTTTTCCTCATTTTCCTCTATTTCTTCGCTCCTATTAGTCCTAGCGTGATAAAATATAGCCTATAGCCTTCCTCGATAAATAGGCTATCTAACACTGAAAGAATCATCAAAATCTGTTGCGTAGTTTTAAAGATTAAAGGGAGCAAAGGGACATGAGGGAAAAAAGCGACCTTATTTTATAATAATATGTATAGATATAGATATTTCATTATTAATTATTTTGGTGTTAAAATTTTCAATAAATGTAAAAGTAACTCTTACATAAGTTCTTTCATTTATTACCTACTAATACTTTTGTATCAAATGTCCACTCTACGGCTATAATTATGTTACTCTCTACGCACAAGAAACTTTGCAGTTCGACGTTTGAAAATAGAACTGTCTCTTTTATGTAAATGGCATTTCGTATATTTTGTTTCACTTATCTGTCAAATTTGTCAATGTTTGCAATTTTGAATTTGAAAATTGTTCGGAACTTATTCGGAACAGATTTAAGCCGGAAAATAGTATGAACGTAACAGATCTGTATATGTTGAATATCATTGGTTTTGACGCGATCTCGGCAACGCGGCAAATGTATGGCCAAGGTCGTTTGCTCGGGGGACGGCCTTAAGGCGGCGACGCACGACGCCTTGATAATTTGGCTGTAGCCTGTAGCGATATCGATTTTTCTCAGCAATGGCTAAAGCGAAGAAATTAAAGTTCATTCACAGTATTCATCATTTCTTTGTCTTTGAATTACCCATAGCATAACACGATTGGTCAGCTTTCATAACACAGAATAATCAATCAAAAAGACCTCTGTAAAAAAAGGGATTTCTATTTTGCCAAAAGAGGAGAGTGATTTAAGCTTCCAAAATTTATACATAAATTGGTTCAAGCATAAACTTTAATTTGCCCATAGCTTATGTGAAATGTGTTTATAGTTTTTAAATTACGCGACAAAAACCATTTTGTCGCTTACGCCCTTTCCATTTTTGCTGTTCCATTGCTTGTTTTCTATGAGAGGACGGGCCGGCCTCTCATAGAAAACAAGCAATCTAAAACATAGCCAACACGGTTTTTTACTTTAACGCGGCGCGGCGTTACCTTAAGAGGCCGGGTACCCTTGGAATTTCTCATACAAACGTAATACCAAAATCATTTTCTCATACGAAAATATTTAACATGTTTGAGTTATTTTTCAGTTTAAAATAGTAATTACCTAGGTTCCTGCACAAAAAATTACTTCAAAATATTTCAACACATTTTTTTTTTGTTTTAATTTTTTTTTTAGTAAATTTACTACTAAATATTTAAACACTAAAAAATAAAGTAAAACACTAAAAAATATATAAATAAATAGTAAATTTACTACAAAATATTTAAATACTAAAAAATATTTTTTAGAGTTTCAATATTTTGTAGTAGATTTACTATTTATTTATATATTTTTTAGTGTTTAAATATTTAGTAGTAAGTTTACTAAAAAAAAATTTAAAACTAATTTTTTTTGTGTTTAAATATTTTGAAGTAAATTTTTATGCAGGAACCTAGTTAATTACTATTTTAAGCTGAAAAATAACTCAAACATGTTAAATATTTTCGTATGAGAAAATGATTTTGGTATTACGTATGTATGAGAATTTCGAGGGTACCCGGCCCCTTAAGTACGGTAAACGAATATATTCTGAGCGAACAAAATGGCGGACATTATCTTGTATTTTATACACGCCTTTTGTTTACTATTTACATATATTTTAATATTCAATTTGGGTCTAAATATGCGGGTCTATTGACAGCTCATGTTATAACAAAAAATTAAAACCGACTTCCAAGGTAAAAACAATAATAACATCCTTATAATATGAACTAAAAAGTATTAAATAATTATTCCTATCTTATAGTGCCGTTTTCCGAATTCGGCTAAAACTCAACTATTTACCAGATGAATCTTCAGTTCTCTGACAGAATACCTATTTGAAACTTTTGGAACTGGCACCGACTTCAAAATTATGAAGATTGAGTAAGTACAGAAATAGTTGAGTTTTAGCCGAATTCGGAAAACGGCACTATAGATAGGAATAATTATTTAATACTTTTTAGTTCATATTATAAGGATGTTATTATTGTTTTTACCTTGGAAGTCGGTTTTAATTTTTTGTTAAAAATAATAATTTCACTCTTTTTAGTTATCTAGTAAGCCATCGCGTACTATACGTAGAATAATACACCTGTATATTATTCTACGTATCTTATTACAGTCACACTTACAAAATATAATATCAGGTGCAACCTGCAGATAATTTTAAACAATACATTAAAAAAAATCGAAGTGAACACGTATGACGTGCTAAGTAGCCGGTCACCGGACTAGTTTCAATAGGCTGGCACTCGGCACTCGCTCGACTTGTCGCACACGCAGCGCACATAGTAGCCCGGCCCGCGCCCGTGCCAACGCGCCGCGCCGCTCGCTTGACAGCCCTGGCAGATATGCGAGACGGCAATGCAAAAGGTTGAAATTAGGTTGTTTGCCAGAATATCTCGGCGAAGTGAGACAGAATGTTACATTATCGAAGCAACTTTAACTTCTCAGAAGTAATGTCAAATGTGTGCCTTATGCTCTGGAGATAAGGTTGAATTTGGTGACATTGGTGACCCTGACGTGGTAATAATGATGATGATGATGATGAATGTAATTTGCATAGTAGCATATGCTTTCAGTTCTTAAAACAGCGCCTAAACTCCCAAACTTGTATCTATAAGGAATCCGGAGTTCTCTTAGTATCTTCGGAACCATAGTATACCTCGGTGCAAAATCTTGCGTTTTGGTAGCATATGCTTAGGATGCTTCTCATAAAACCAAAATCACTATATGTTTCCATATAAATTTCGAGGAGTTCCCTCGATTACTCATGGATCCCATCATTAGGTCACCACTTTTGTGAACATGGTACCAAATTGGAGTGAAACCTAATACAACAAAACAAAAATTTCGAAAATCGGTTCACAAACGGCGGAGTAATGTTGAACATACAAAAAAAAAATATATATATATATATATATCCACAGCCGAACATATAACCTCCTCGTTTTTTGGAAGTCGGTTAAATATAAGTACCCCTTTCAATTCAGTCGGTAAATCTTAGTTAAGACGGCCATGTTTCGGTTTTTCAATAAAATTTATGTAGCATGCAAGACTCGGTCGTACGATACGATTTAGTACTAAAGCTTAATTTAATGTGACTTGTGATCTAATTCCTAAGACGTTTTTGCTGTATTAGTACTTATTTATGACCTAGGCTAAGTTAAGTAAGAGTTGCCTATAAGATTTTTCTTTCTCTCCATAAAAGTAAAACTGTTATAATGTATAATATGTCTCAGGCGGATTGTATAATCCGCCGTTTTACATTACGGCTACTGGCTAGCCGGTTTGAAAAACAGGGCCGTTTTGTAATGCGGCGGTTTAACTATTAGCCGGATTGAATGCGGCTGAATCAAAAACCGCCGGAATGTATATGGCACCATACGTTATTCAAAACAGCTAGCCTTAATGTAATAAAGCGAAATATTAGTCGCCTCTTTGAACGTTTTTAGTTCCGATTCTTAACACTCGTGGCGCTACCTGTGACATAACAACAACAATGTCGTTGGATACCGAAAGTATGTTGCTAAATTGCGAAGTTTTGTCCAATATTTTATTTAGTAGGTAATAAAGTAACTATTATGATAATCATACTTAATTAGTAAAGAATGTTGTAAGAATATTATTATTTAAAAAAAATTTAAAACCGACTTCCAAGTGAAAACAATAACATTACTTATTCTTAAATGAACTAAAGAGTATTATTTATAATTTTTACTCTTTAATTACTGCCTCTTTCATAATATGCCTAAACCTCAACTATTTTTGTAAACAATCTTCATTGTTTTGAAAATCGGTTCACAAACGGCAAAGTAATCGTTGAACATACAAAAATATATTATTTTAAAAACATAGTTTATTCTGCAAGCATAGTCATTAGTCACCCTACAATTAAATAGTAATACAATGCGGCTAAACGTGGGCCGCCTTATTGAAGAACGTATCCTAATAACAATCCGGCTAATCGTTAAACCGCCCCATTACAAAACGGCCCTGTTTTTTAAAACGGCTAGCCGTTATGTAAAACGGCGTATTTTACAATGCGCCTACGACATAACCATCTCATTAATTTTACTAGTCACAAGACTTCATTTAATTTAGTTTATTGTCTTTTCTCGTAGCTTGAACCATAGCTTTGTTACATCGTTATTAACCTATCAAAGGTATTTTCAAAGTGTGACTCAAGCATCGATACAATTTATTCAAAGATAAAACCTTTTCTTTCAGGTTTCCGTCAAAAATACACTTCTTAAAAGAAAAATTTTCGAATCGATTCAGATCAATTCAATTCAATAATGGATTTCCCAGTGGAACAGGAAAACACACCGAAATCAAAAGTCGAAACTAGTTAACAACCACTTAAAAGTTAAGACAGTATTCCATTTACTTTTAAAAGTTATGTGAAGAAATGGTAAAGAAGTAAAAGTTATGCTCTTATTCTTTAAACCTGACCCGAAAAACATTGTTTTTTTATACGTTATAGTTTTAAATACAATAATAACATGTATGAAACGCATTGAGTATTAACTTTCCTTTTGAATCACTCTAATTATTAAAAAACAGCATCAAAATCCTTTGTTTTAAAGCTCCTAGCCACCACACGGAAGGATTAGCAGATACTTTTTTATACTGTGTAGTGAAATAAAGCATTTTTGAAAAAAAAAATTGAAATACAAAATATACAGATTTCTACTGCATCTTGCGGGTATTCTTCTTATATCTTCTATTTTTAGGCCTCCATACCCAAAGGGTAAAAACGGGACCCTATTACTAAGACTTCGTTGTCTGTTCTGTCTGTCAGTCTGTATCTCAAGAACCGCTTTAGCTAGACTTCTGAAAAACAGATTGTGTATTTCTGTCACTGACATCCATTATACAAGTACGCTGGACTAATGATACCCAGATGTATGTTGTGCCTATTTGAAGTGGAATCAGCTCCCCCAATATTCGGGAAGAGAACTAAATCTGACGTAACTTGCAAATGGCCACTCAATCGCTATTGGTTGTAGAAACCACTGATAATAGTATAGCTCCATGGTAGAAACTAGTATTAGTTCCAAGTACTCCCACTACTGCTATCAGCGCCAATATGGCGACTTTCAAACATCATTTTTACGTCAAAATTAGTTCCTATCCCCAACACTGGGGGAGCTGATTCCGCTTCAAATAGGCACAAAAAATAGCTGTCATTTCAAAGGGTATCATTAGTCCAGCGTACTAGTATAATGGAGGTCAGTGACTGTTGCCGCTATGACAAGAAACACTGAAAACATTTTTTTAAACGGGCAAGCAAAATAAAATACCTTAAAATTACTCTTACCTTAAAACTTACTCTTACTTTTCACCCAAAAATCCCATGAAATAAGCAAACAACAATCTAATTACAACAGAAACCACAGTGCGTACCTGAGTCTGGCAGACTCCCAACTCTAATATTTATCTTTTTTATTTATTTTTGTATCTAAAAGCTTTCAAACAATTTGTTTGGCGCGTTTTATGCTCGATATTTTTAAGTTAGTGCCCCATTACTCACAGATATCTGCTTTAAAGGATATTGATATTTATAAAGTCTGGTCGTAAAATATTTGGAAGCATGCTGTCTTGTAATAAAGGTACGGTCTATTTAACTTTAAAAGTTATGGTTAGAGTTACTTTTTTATATTCAGAGCAAAATCATGACATTGGGGGATTTGTCAATTCTCATAGATATCTGGAGGTCAAAATTAAAACAGTGAACTCTACAAGGTGTAACAAAACTAAGTGATAATATTTTGGGGTGTGTATGTATTCCTTATATTATAGAGTTCACTGTGAAAGTGTCTAAACACACTAGGCTGAATTACGCCGGCGTAAATTCCGCCGCGTTTACGCCGCGTTTTAAACTCATACAAAATACGGGCGGAACGCGAGAGACGACACTATTCCGTCCGTATTTTGTATGCGTTTGACATTTGCGGCGGAATTTACGCCGGCGTAATTCAGCCTAGTGTGTTTAGACACAAAGAAGCAACACTGAAACGGATTTTTTTTTTATAAGTACAACTTGTTTAATACATTATACAAATTAAGGGACTCCTGAAACACTCTAAAGTATTATCGCTTAAGTTTAGTTACACTCTGTAGGCATACAATAAGATTTATTTTTGTACAGATTAATTTGGTATTACTGAATCTAATCCCAAATTAATTCTACTATTTTCTAAATATTTAAGGTAATATTATAAACTTTAAAGAGCATTCAAAAAGAAATATTAAATGATAAAAATATTTGACCTGCGTAGGGATTGCAATCCGGATACTTCGAAATCCGAAAAATCCGGATAATCGGGATTTTTTGGGCCTTTGAAAAATCCGGATTTTTATTTTACAAAATCCGGATTTTCGGTTTTTTCGAATATTAGATAAAGTTATGAAAAAGAAGCTTTTACGTAATATAAAATTAATTTAAATGTATATTGTAATATCCGACATACAAATTCAAATTTGTTTAAAGGCGCTATCACAATTTTGCGTGGTCTACACGTACCAAAGTCAGAATTTCGTATGTCTAACATTCCATTGTGTAGTTATTTGGTGGTTGTAATTACATTTCTTCACGTTTTATCATTTTATTTAAAAGAAATAATTGCTATACTATATTATTATGTTAATGGAATCAGGCGTTACTTTGCGGAAATCCATAGCTTAAAATTTAGTTTGTTATTATTTTTAGCAATATTCCGCGAAAATTGCTAAAAATAATAACAAACTAATTTTTTTTTTTTTATATTATTATGTTTTCTATAAGATACTATAAATGCAATATTGATAAATTTACAATTATTTTAGAACATTTTCGTATTAAATATATTGTTTTTTCTATAAAATATGTTGTTTTTGTTTAAACTGAGGTTACAATTATAAATTATCATTGTTTACGTAACTGATGCTGATTTGTGATTCTGTTTAATTAAATGAAGGACTGGCTTGCAGATCTTGGAGCATAATTTGATGATGTGCGGCTGACGGCTGAAGGCGCAAAAACGACGAAGGAGTTGATAAAGCGGAGATTGCTTAGGATTTTCTTGTGAACTAAAATTTCACATTTTTAATAGCTCTAAATAATTGAAATAGTTGAAAATATCAAGGTATTTTTAAGTTCCTAATAATATTGAATGCACCAGATACTGTTATTTTAATCTCTTCCCTTTTACAACATGTGAAAATCGCTTACTTAAGAAAAATGATATTTTTTTAAGACGTTTTACTTTTCACTTTTAAGATGAATGTTAAATAAATAAATAATAAGAAAATAACTCAAATTTTAAGCTGTTTATCAAAAATATTTAAAAAATTGCCAAAAATCCGGATTATCCGGATAATCCGGATTTCAGGATGAAAAAATCCGAAAATCCGGATTTCTCTAAAAATCCGTTTTTTGCAATCCCTAGACCTGCGTATAGCTCAAAGAATCTCATGATGAAAATAAATAAGACGATCTATCAAAGTACGACTTAATTTAATTAGAGGATAAGTCGAGGGTGAGAGGTCGTTGGTCATTTTAAAATATCTGATCTATGAGAGTTTGATTCGATTAAATTTAAATTGACCATATCTTGGAGAGTATTTATAGGTTTCTTGACACGTTCATAATATGAGATGGAGTTGGAGTTAGGCCATAAACCGTAGGCACTTCCGAAGTTCCTAAGCATTGATTCTCACTTTTTTTGTTAGATTAAAGTTTATAGTTCTACAAATTATTGGAATGCTAGTACTAATCGGAGTTTCAGTACAATTTAGCCGTAATCATAAGGTATGTACCTACTAAGTAGGTATGTAAAATTAATAATGGATTAATTGTTTGTCCTTATCTATAAATATAATAAATCTGTAGAAATGTCAATTCTGTACATTAAAGATATTCAAAAAATAATAAGCGGAGGGTGTCACAATATCGCTATAGAAGCCGAAAAGTTAGTTAGTTTTTTTGTCTGTCTGTCTGTCTGTCTGTCTGTCTGTCTGCCTGTATGTTTATTCCAGCATCACACGAAAACTACTGATCCGATTTGAATGCGGTTTTCGCAGATATATTTGTCTTCTTCCAACTTAACATCTGATGTATAAAAAAAATTCTCCCCACCCCTCTGAAGGGACGAAAGAGGGGGTCAGATTTTGTATAAGACTTTTGCTTTAACACGAAAACTACTGATCCGATTTGAATGCGGTTTTCACAGATATTGTCTTCTTCCAACTTAATATCTGGTGTATAAAATTTTTCCCCCCACCCCTCTAAAGGGACGAAAAAGGGGTCAGATTTTGTATAAGACTTTTGCTTTAACACGAAAACTACTGATCCGATTTGCATACGGTTTTCGCAGATATATTTGCCTCCGTCCAATTCAACATCTGGTGTATAAAAATTACCCCCCCCCCTCTAAGGGGACCAAAGAGGGGGTCAGATTTTGTATCAAACTTTTTTCTTTAATGGACTTTCTTCATATTATTAACTGTTTTTCCAACTTAACATCTGGTGTATAAAATTTTTCCCCCCACCCCTCTTAGGGGACAAAAGAGGGGGTAAGATTTTGTGTCAACTGATGAAGTAGAAATACTTTAAATGGCAAAACAACGTTTGCCGGGACAGCTAGTTAATGAATAATGACGTATTTTATAAGAATTTCAATTACTAAAAAAGTCAAGATCATAAGTGTGTCTATCTAATAGCTACTGCTGGTACTCACTAAGCAAATACTTTGGTTTAGTTTTTATTTAAATAAAATAATAAATAAATAATTAAATACTTATTACAAATTATGACATAATATTACTAGTGTTCTCCACACTAGTTCAAGTTTGTCTCGTGGAGAGAATTAACTAGTTCAAAACAGTTGTTTACCATCCCGAAATATAGAGTTCTCAACCACCGTGATCCCAGTATACTTAACTTTATACGCAAAACATAACAAAGTAAAATTTATTAATACACCCCTAAGAAAACCTCCCCCACTTCATTATGTACATGCATCGATACGCAACATTTATTGCTAAATCCCTTAGTTGTCTCTACAAAACTCTATGATCCCCTTATCTCTATGAGAATAGAGTACAAAATCGCTTAATTTATAGCATTTTCACAGCAAATGGGCGTATGTTACTAAATTCTAGAGCTTTTCTATGCGTCAAAACAAGGAAGGGAAGTATCGAATAATGTCCTCCACCATAATTTTACGCCCCACTATGAATAATGCGTCATATCGCTCCCCATAATAAAAATAAACGTGATTTCTGAGACGATAGGTGTAATCTTGTTGAATTGTTGCCATTTTGTGGTATAATACGAGGGTATTTCTTCGAAGATAGTCAAACTCAAACATTCCTACTATTTCAGATAATTCATAACAGACAAAATAATATTATGTAAAACGACAGCAAAAAAAGTCAAAGAAGTGGTTAAGCGCTGCGTTGGCATGCAACACTTTGGACTTTAGACGACTGAATTTTTAGGTAGGACTAGATGAAACCCGCAACTCCGTTGCGCAAAAATTTATCGCGCGTTTAAAGCGCGAGAACTGTAAATGTTTCCTTGATAAAAAAGGAGCCTATGTCTTTCCCGGGACTCAAAGTATTTCCATACCATATTTCAGCAAAATTGGTTCAGCAGTTTGGACATGAAGAGATAACAGTAAACAGACAGATATACACTTTTATAATGTCGGCACTACAAATAGGCGCACGCGTTGGCCGACGCGTTGGCCAACGCGTTGGCCCAATGTGTAGAACAGGCGTTCGCGCGTTCGCGGTAGGTATTTAGACGTTGGCCGACGCCTTTGCGAGCTTGCCGCGCGGTGTCGGAATGATCAAAGGAAATTTGTCGCAAGGCTTGCGTTCCATCCACACATAGGCCGCGCGATCAGTTCGCCCGGAGCAGCGCTGAAGAGTGCACGTTTCCTTCTTGTGGCGAATTAACATCTAACTTGACGAAATAGCGAACAATATAAGTATCGAGTAAACATTTAAATTTATTGAGTTAACTATCAGAGTAAATCTGCCTGTAGAACAAAAAAATCATATCAAAAGTGCTAAAAAAATAAGGTTTTTGGACATGCTATTTTCCACACGATGTTTTTTAGGGTTCCGTACCCAAAGGGTAAAAACGAGACCCTATCACTAAGACTTCAATGTCTGACTGCCTTTCTGTCTGCCTTTTTGTCCGTCCGTCTGTCTGTCTGTTTGTCTATCTGTCTGTCTCCAGGCTGTATCTCAAGAACCGCTATAGCTAGATTCCTGAAATTTTCACAGATTGTGTACTTATATCTGTTGTCGCTATTAACAATAAATATACTAGAAACAAAATAAATTAAATATTTAATAAATAATAAATATATAATATTAATCGTGATAATTATAATTATTATGGTAATAATTATTATATAATATAAAAAATAATAAGTAATAAAATAATTATATTATGTATTTTAATATTATAAAATATGTAAAAGTGAGTTTATTTCTTTGTATGTTACGTTTTTTCGCTTTTTACTTATTTATTTCGAGAATACCCTTTAAAAACTTTTTGTTGTCCACATTATAAAGTAATTATAAGCTGTGAATAAATATACAGCTGCAGCTGTTAGCGACTCAACATCCATTTTGAATCCATCCGCACATTGGCGCGATCCAAAGCATACTGAACGACCTTCCAATGTGTGGATTACTCACAAGCGCCGTTGCAAGCGCACCGCCAACGCGTTGGCCAACGCGTTGGCAGTGCGTTCGTCTATATGGGGAGGCAGCATAATACTAGCTGTCCCGGCAAACGTTTCTTTGCCATGTTATTATATAAAGTATATCGCCCGTATTATTTTATTGAATTAGTGACTAAATAAGTATGTCACCACGGCAACGTCCATCGCATCCCGTGACCCGCGTCGCATAAACAATGGTCGCTCTTTATCCATACTAATATTATAAATGCGAAAGTATCTCTGTCTGTCTCCCTTTCACGCCAAAACTACTGAACCGATTGCAATGAAATTTTGTACACAGATATTCTAGAGCCTGAGAAAGGACATAGGCTACATTTTGATGAGGGAAAATATCTTATTTCCATGAAAATATCGATGAAAATTAATTCGCATTGTAGTTCTTATACGTGACAGCAGGTGTCGTTTTTATTGCCGATGGCTCCGTAGCTCAGTTGGTTAAGGTGACGCAGCGTTAAAGTAAGAAACCGTGTTGGATATGTTTTAGATTGCTTGTTTTCTATGAGAAGCCGAGCCGGCCTCTCATAGAAAACAAGCAATGGAACAGCAAAAAATGGAAAGGGCGTAAGCGACAAAATGGTTTTTGTCGCATAATTTAAAAACCATAAATACATTTCATATAAGCTATGCACAAATTGAAGTGCATGCTTGAACCAATTTATGTACAAATTTTGGAACCTTCAATCACTCTCCTCTGTTGGAAAAATAGGAATCCCTTTTTTTACAGAAGTCTTTTCGATTGATTATTCTGTGCTATAAAAGTTGTCCAATCGTGTTATGCTATGGGCAATTCAAAGACAAAGACATGATGAATACTGACAATGAACTTCAATTTCTTAGCTTTAGTCATTGCTGAGAAAAATCGGCATCGCTACAGCCAAATTATCAAGGCGTCGTCTTAAGCGCGTGGTCAGCGCTCATCCCGGGGGTCCTGGTTCGAGTCCTGCCGACGGAACAAAAAGTTTTCAATGTTCCTGGGTCTTGGATGTGTATTAAATATTCTATAATATGTATCATAATACAATTCCAAAAATCTTAAATATATTTTATGTATAATATTATAAAAGAATTAAAATGTACCTATATTATTTCCGTTGTCTGGCACAGGTGTAAGCTGTTGTAACTGTAGGCACTTAGCACGGAGCCAGACTGACGTGGTGTAAAGTGTCCATAAATATTAATATTATTATTCATTCGTAATATTTAAACATGCTCATACCTATCCGACATCTGTATTAAACAATGTTTAATACGGATAAGTATGAGAATTTTTATGCAATTTTAATTTATGCTAAATGTAAGACGTTTAATAAATTACAATATAATACATTTAATAAAAAATAAAATTACATAAAAATAGTACTTAATAAGTATTGTAAACATGATTACAGTGCGGAGCAATCCCAATTCCCACCAAATAAAAATATCGGCAGTCAATAGGACATTATTTTAGTTCGATAGCTCTATTATTTTAGTTTTATTATATGACAACAGATGGCGCTATTTGGGCATTTATTTAATTAAGTATTTATTTTAAAATTAGAATATTTTATTTTGGACATATTTATCACGGCATTCCCATGGAAACGGGAACCACCGTACGCTATAAACTAAAGTCCACGCGGACGTAGTCGCGGGCAACAGCTATATAAGGTTTAAAATTAGTACTTAAATAAATGAGCCAAAAAAGAATCTGACCGATAGCTCATAAATGACTAAAAAATTACGTATTGTATAGAAAACTTATCAGTCTTGAATCTACTGTCAAATTAAGTTAGTTCCAAAAATTCATAGCAGATATCGCTAACATCGCGTCTACATCGCGCTATCGCTTGCTCTTATGTGTTTTTATAAGAGGTGGTACCATCTCAGATTATGCTTTTTGATTCTTTCGATTGTTAAACACGCTTTCATATAACTAACTACTCAGCACTTTATCTATGTCGTGACGTAACCTTAAACCTATCAATGATAAATTATAGTTTATGGGTAAAGTTGTGTAATGGGGGGGCTAAAATATAAGCTTTAAAATTTGTCATAAATAAAGTTTAATTTTAAATTTATAATAATGAAATATTATGTGCACACTGCACAGCTGATTTTGGGTATTTTGATTTATTTTAAAAAGCTTTTGACAACAATTTTGTTGACACCGCGTGCTATAAACTGAAGTCCACGCGGACGAAGTCGCGGGCAACAGCTAGTAGACAAATAATTTGCAATAAAATAAAATTGCGACTACAATTAAAGATCTAAGGTATCCTATCTCTCAAGTTGGAAAAAAGCACACATTAAAAAAAAAAAAACAAACATTAAAATCGTAGTTTAGAAATCCATCGCGGACAAACATCGTGACAGGAAATTTATATTATGTATATTAGATTAGTATGTTACTATTTCGGATAACACGCACAGCACCAAGAGGGTCAAAAAACCGGTAAAAACACTGTGGACGCATACAAAATGTAATATTTATTATCTATACTTATTATAAAACAAAGTCGTTTTTTTTCCCTCATGTCCCTTTGTTCCCTTTAATCTTTAAAACTACGCAACGGATTTTGATGATTCTTTCAGTGTTAGATAGCCCATTTATCTAGGAAGGTTATAGGCTATATTTTATCACCCTAAGACTAATTAATAGGAGCGAAGAAATAGAGGAAAATGTGGAAAAAACGGGGAAAATTATTTGAAAGGGCTAACTTGAACGTGCTAATCTTAGGAACTACTGGTCCGATTTGAAAAATTATTTCAGTGATAGATAGTCCATTTATTGAGGAAGGCTATAGGCTATATTTTATCACGTTAAGAGTTAAGACTAATAGGAGAATGTGGAAAAAACGGGGGAAACTATTTGAAAGGGCTTATCTCGCGAACTACTGGAGCAATTTTTGTTATATGGCACAGATAAGAAGTAGACCACGTGAAGGATCATATTTTAGGCCATCGATTTTTTCAGTGGCTATATATTTTATACCCGTGCGACGCCGGGGCGGGTCGCTAGTTTTTCTATAAAAGGAGGAGGTTCTATGTTCAAATGTGCTGTTAGTATTCTTTTTTTGACAAAAGAATAAAAAGTTAAAGTTAGGTAAGTACATTAGATAAGTTATTACAGCGCTATGCAACAAGGAATGAAAATAACGCCTTTATCAAATTTTAACTAATTTTCGTGACATCGTAAAGTTTATTAAACATAATTTATTTACGCACAAACAAGTTGTGCATAAACAAAATAAAGTTACAATGTCACAAGCGATCCAGAATAGACACACAAAAATAACAAAACTTGTGAGCCAAAAAAAGCACAAGAAATATTTCATAAGCCTGCCTATATTTGTCATATGAGGCACGTTTCGCATATTACTGTGTATTTAAATAAGTATTCGCCCCCTTCATAAAAAATGTGAGTACAAATACTTGTATTGTGGGGAAGAAATGTGGGGGCCAATGTTTTGGTAGACAAAAAATGCATGGGTTGGATGCAATATTTTAATATTAACTGTATTATGGGGTGCATGTGCATGGGTGCATTGAGATTAATATGGCCGCGCTAGGAGGTATTTTAGTTTTGTTAAATGTTGACTATATTGTTATGATAGCCAATAAGCTTTCAACTACTACCAACTACCAAGTATGTAAATTCATCATCTTTCGTCTTTTAAACAGCATTGTTAATTATATTGCTTAACTGTTTGACATTAGTCAACAAATAGCGCTAGTAAAAAGGCAAATCCCAGTCAAAAACACCTTAAAAATATTAATAGACTTTGTTAGGGGTAAATGTTTGCTAACTTTTTTGCGTGCGGTAACTTAAATTTTCTTTAACAAAAACTGTCCCGGGAAAGGACATAAGTCCTTTCCCGGGACTTTAATATGTAACCCATTTAAATCGTTTCATCCGTATAAGCAACAGACAGACACTCCTTCGCATTAACAATATTAGTATGGATACCCTCAAAAGGGCACCCACAATATTCTTTTTACGCAAAAAACACAACCTCTTTGAGGGTCTACTAACAGAAGTTTGCACTAACGGTGGCCACATTCCACCCTCTTATTAAAAAACCAGGGCCATTTGTATATATTTATGACAAAGACCCTATCAATATCCCCATGGATTAATTTTCTTAAAACATTTCGCGAAGGGCGCGATAGGAAATTCCAGTACATATTATTGACATAAAAGGTTACTTCATTTTGAATTCTTAGAATTTTTAGGTATACGTTATGAACTTAATATGACTTTAACAAGTTAATAAGGTCTCAGAAATGCTTTTAGAGTCTGCCGCCTGCCATAAATGAATATCTAACAGTTACAGACCCCCGATAAAAAAAGATCTCTAAACTAGATAAACCCCAAAATTGGCCCAACAGTGAGCAGACTGATGATAGTTAAGAAAAGAAAACTCTTAATGTTAGCTTTCAAACAAAACAACTAGATCGAAATCGGTCCACCGGTTTGGATGTTGCAGTCAAAAATTGAAGAAGAATTATATTGCAAAATTATGGTACATATATTTTTTTTTTATCAATTTATTTAAGGGGTTTTGTCGGTGACCGACAATGCCACCCCCATAAAGCTTATAAACAAATCAACCACAACATAATATTATATACTATCTATACCTAAATATTACTTACAACGAAATCTAAATACATGTCTAGTAGGATACGGGCTTCCCTTGAATTAGGTGAGGCTAGAAAACTATTACAGACTCCTATATTTCCTAAAAGATCATCACCGAGGCTACTACGTCGGGATTCGCCCCGACTACACTCCATCAATACATGTTGTACATGTTCAGGTGTTCCACTTAATGCACAATTTGGAGAGTCAACCTTACCCATCATAAATTTGAAAACGTTTGATGGAATGTGGCTGGAGCGCAATCTTAACATTGCTACTATATCTTTTCTAGGCATAGATAATCTATCAAACCACGGGTAACGAGGAGGCTCCCATTGTATTGTTTTGTACCATAATATTCCCTTACTCAGCGACCGCTCATCAAAATATTCTTGCCATAGTTGTCGACATTGTACTTTAACTTTACCTAGCAATTCACTGTGCAAGGGAAGACAGCGATAAACGATTCCCTCAATCAAAGCCTGTTTGGCCGCGCGATCTGCCTCCTCGTTTCCCCTGATACCGACGTGCGAAGGGATCCATTGTAGCGTTATATGACGGTTATCTTTTTGCAGATTACTAATAAATTCTAAAATGCTATAGGCTATAGGGTGACATCGAAAACTCGAGGTTAACCTAGCCAGGTGTAACAACGCACTCTTTGAATCAGTAAATAAAACACATCTATTAAAATCCTTCGAAATAATGTACCTTAAGGCTTTATAAATCGCAAGCAGTTCACAGTGCATTATAGATATACTATTGCATTCTATTTTATATTTAATATCTACATCTGTCTGCGGGTCATAAAACGCTGCACCGGTCCTTCGCTCGTCCCTTGACCCATCAGTAAAAATGTTATAACATTCATTGTATTTCTTATCTATATAATTCTCACAAATTCATCGTAATTCATTCCTATCAACAGATCTTTTGCAAGTTACAATTCCTTCCACATTCGTTATAATACATTTGGTTAAATCATAACTACTTATCCACGTGTCTAATAAATATATACATAATTTAGGTACAGTTTTAATTTCATATTTTTTAAACATAGAATTAATTGAAACTAATTTAGGGATCTTATTTCTACGCCAATATGGTTCTTGCATACAACTTTCGAGCTGTTCCAATATTCGAATATTCAATTCATTTTGTAACGACTTTGACTTAAGCCAAAACTTAGCTGCTAAATACGTTCTGCGTATATGGAGTGGTTGTAAACACAACTCGTTCTCCATTACATGTGTCGGTGTACTTTTTATAAATCCTCCTATAATTCGCATTGCTTGGTTTTGAACACGATCTAATTTTAATAAATGTGAATTAGCACTAGTGTCATATAAAAAACAGCAATAATCGAGTCTGCTTCGAATAATCTATACTAATATTATAAAGAGGTAAACTTTGTTTGTTTGTTTGTTTAATTGTAATGAATAGGCTCAAAAACTACTGGACCTATCTTAAAAATTCTTTCACCATTCGAAAGCTACATTATTATATAACATGTATATAACATAGGCTACTTTTTATTTTGAAAAATATAGGGTTCCGTAAAATATTTGGGTTTTTCTGACACAAAGTGAAAAAAATCAACCAGAAAAGTTACTTATTTTGCGTACGCTGCCTAAACAATAAAAGATGGAACCATACAATGTTCTAATTAAATGTAGATCTTATAAATATCTACAAAAAGGTCCGCGACACACTATACCTATCTATGTCAAGTGAGGCACAACAATCATTTTTTTATTTAAAAAATCTTGATAATTTTTTACTATATTTAAACGCATTTATTTTACTCACGCTGATAATCCTTATCAAAATAAATTATTTCCTCACTAAGTACAGTTTGTGTAGATAATATTTGGTCTTTGAACGATTAAAATTTGACGTTTGGTTTAGAAGTTATGACGAAATTAAAAATTGCGATTTACGCCCGTTTCGAAGTGGGCGCTACCAAGGCGGCGCGGGGGTGCGCAGTAGCGAAGATTATGACCGGCCCTGCAGCTGGTGAATCTATACTAAAAGGTTACTTTTTAACTGAAAAAAGGGGTTGTAAGGGGATGTTTATTACGTAAATTTGTTCAAATTAAGTTAGTTCCAAAAATCATAATAGATGGCGCTGTGCGTCGTCCTACATCGCACAAGCGCTTACTCAAACGTGTTTCTATAGAGGTGGTGAGGATGATGAAATTTTTCGCGAATTTATTTGAAGTTTTAAGAAGATTCTTGAAGTTTGCTACTCTTTCAACTCTGTAGCTTACATGGAATCGGGAACTACCGCGCGCTATATAAGCTGAAGTCCACGCGGACGGAGTCGCGGGCAACAGCTAGTCGCTATATAAAGCTGCCTAAGATGTTTCGGGTGAATACCCCAATCTGTCCCTGCAAGTATTTTAAATATGTTTAGGTATTTTAAAGTTTTATTGCGAATACTTTGAATATGATTTCCCCACCTTAAGCCTAAATCCAACCACATACCAAGATATTTCACAGCATATACCTCTTCAATGCGTTCACCGTTAACATTCAAATTAATATTGTTTTTCGACAAACCTCTTCTAAACATTATAACTTTTGTCTTACTGCTCGAAATATTAAGACCTATATTATTTACTAAAGTAATGAAAGTATCTAAAGCCTGTTGTACCTATAACGTTGATCTGACTAAATTAACTCCAGTATGATAAATAACGAAGTCGTCTGCATATTGCGACTTAAAAACTTGGATAATGCTGTGACATATCCGGCCTGTGGAGATATTAAATAACAAAGAAGATACGGGATCACCTTGTGGAATGCGTATCCCTGTTGTTCTGCTTAATATTTCATTATTCGACAAACGAATACATAAAGTTCTGTTGTGCAAATATTGCCACAGATAATTACAGATATCAGACCCTATTTCAATTTCATCTAACATTTTCATCAAACAAGATACATCAACATTATTGTATGCACTTTCGATATCTATAAAGCAAGCTACAGTCGGGTGCCCTTTGGTAAGTCAAATTTGAATTCTTGATACCAATCATGATAAATTATCAGTACAAGATCTAGAGCGTCTAAATCCTACAGTTTCTTCTGAAAAGAAGTCATTTTTTTCCAAAAACCAATCGAGCCTTCGCGTTATAATTGTATGAAACACTTTGCAAGGACAAGACAGTAGGGCTATTGGTCTAATACCAGATGAGGACAAATTTTCACTACCTAATTTCGGAATTGGAACAATGACAACCTCTTTCCATTGCTTAGGAACAAATCCAGAATTTAAGAATCTATAATATGGTACATATTCTAGTATTATATTTAGGGCATCGAGACCGGGTTTTCCCGAAACCCGAAAACCCGGGAAAACCCGAGTTTTGGGGATCATGAAAAAACCCGGGTTTCAAAAATGGAACCCGAGTTTTTCGAGCTTTCGGGTTTTTCGTTTTTTTTGATAATTATTAAAGGCCAGACCTGATAAAAGGTATTTATAACAAACTAACATACAAATTATTTATTTTTATAACATACTAGCTGTCCCGGCAAACATTGTTTTGCCATTTAAAGTATTTCTACTTCATCAGTTGATACAAAATCTTACCCCCTCTTTTGTCCCCTAAGAGGGTTGGGGGAAAATTTTTATACACCAGATGTTAAGTTGGAAAAACAG
This sequence comes from Polyommatus iphigenia, assembly GCA_963422495.1. Taxonomy (NCBI): domain Eukaryota; kingdom Metazoa; phylum Arthropoda; class Insecta; order Lepidoptera; family Lycaenidae; genus Polyommatus; species Polyommatus iphigenia. The sequence goes on along the minus strand of OY730185.1, from coordinate 33,981,029 downwards.
TTAATAATATGAAGTAAGTACATTAAAGAAAAAAGTTTGATACAAAATCTGACCCCCTCTTTGGTCCCCTTAGAGGGGTGTGGGGGGGGGTTATTTTTATACACCAGATGTTGAGTTGGAAGAAGGCAAACATATCTGCGAAAACCGTATGCAAATTGGATCAGTAGTTTTCGTGTTAAAGCCAAAAGTCTTATACAAAATCTGACCCCCTCTTTCGTCCCTTTAGAGGGGTGGGGGGAAATTTTTTTATACACCACATGTTAAGTTGCAAGAAGACAAATATACCTGCGAAAACCGCATTCAAAGCGGATCAGTAGTTTTCGTGTTAAAGCAAAAGTCTTATACAAAATCTGACCCCCTCTTTCGTCCCTTTATTGGGGTGGGGGGAATTTTTTTTATACACCAGATGTTAAGTTGGAAGAAGACAAATATACCTGCGAAAACCGCATTCAAATCGGATCAGTAGTTTTCGTGTGATAGTGGAACAAACATACAGACGGACAGACAGACAGACAGACAGACAGACAGACAGACAGACAGACAGACAGACAGACAGACAGACAGACAGACAGACAGACAGACAGACAGACAGACAGACAGACAGACAGACAGACAGACTTATATTTTTTGAATATCTTTAATGTACAGAATCTTCATTTCTACAGTTTTATTATATGTATAGATTGTATAAGTTTAATTATTTATATTGGTCATAATTAAACAAAATATAATATTTTAAAGGAAAAGTTTCGCTTTAAAAGCATTAAAGACTAATTGTCATAAAAATATTTATTAATAATAATTAATAAAACATATTTTAAAAATCCTACCAAAACTATTCAATTTAAAAAAGCCAAGTCTCTTCAAACAATCTATCCTTCGCAAAAAGTTTTCAAATTTCATAGAAGCCAAGTCTTGCTAAACTTATTTTATAGTTTTTAATCAACATTCAGTGATTGACTACAGTTTTGTTTATTATGTGATCAAAGGTTTACAAAATAAATAAAGTGTGGACAGCTTCAAAGGGTTCTAACTTCTAAGCCTGCAGAAAGTACCGTAGACTTTTGATGATGGGCAAGTCAGCCACAAGATGACAAAAGGTTGAAACTTGTATGGACCGTTGCTTATAATATACACCTATCAACAAAGTCTTCGGGATATTTGTATTTTTGGAATATCTAAAAACCTGTCAGGAATTTAATTGAAGACAGTGTATGGAACAATGATAGCTTATTTTTTAGTATTTAACATGGGCGTTTATAAGGGGGGGGTCCTGGGGGTCCGGACCCCTCCCCCCCCATTACTATCCATCTTACTTGTCCAATCGACAATTTATTATTATGTACCTACCGCACCGATTTTAATCGGCGACGTAGGTCATGTGTTTTTTTTTATTCACAGTATAATAATTTATTATTATACTGTGGAGCGTGTCCATAGGCAGAGTAGGTATAATACCGCGATGCGATCGTAGTTCGTCGCAGGGGCGCCGGGAAATGGCTGGCTGGTGGCACCACTGCACATTTGCCCGCGCCCGTGACGGTGCATCCAAACTATGTAAGTTAAAATGCACCGCCGCCAACCGCACAGACTCACTGGACTGGCGGCGCAGCTTGATTCCGAAGAAATTATTAAGTAATCAATTAGCAATAAAACGTAAACATTCATTCCGATAAATATAAGTCTTTGATTCCGATATGCAAATTTTAAATAAATATTCGGCCAAGTGCGAGTCGGAATCGCGCAAGAAGGGTTCCGTATCGTAATAGAACAAAATAGGCCAAAAATTGTGTTTTCTGTATGCGCTTACGAGTATGCATAGATCCAAGATTCATCACCTGTGTAGATATTATAAACGGCTTTTGACGTACCACGGTTGTATTTTTTTATCATTTTTTTGCACCAATCGACACGAGCCCGTTTTTGATCGATTGTCAAGTTGTGCGGAATCCAACGCGAACATATTTTTTTTACAGCCAAGTGTTCGTGTAATATCTTATGTATGCTCGTCATACTTATGCCTAAGGACGCCTCTATCTCGCGATATGTAACATGACGATCACGCATTATTAGTTCCCGCACAGCATCTATATTTTGTGGGACAACAGCTGTTTTTGGGCGACCTTCTTTATTTTCATCCGTGAGCATAGACCGCCCACGATTAAACTCACTGTACCAGTGATAAACAGTGGTTTTTGATGGTGCTTCATCTCCAAAAGTTGCGGTGAGTTGAATAAAGCACTGTTGTTGATTTAGCCCACGCCGAAAATCGTAGTAAATCATTGCACGAAAATGTTCACGCGTTAAATCCATGGTAAATGAAGACACGCAATTTTCAAAATGACGCCACAATGGAAAAATAATTGACAGTCACATGAAACAAAATGTATTCTTCAACCAAAGAGTTCTATTTTCAAATGTTGTAATTACTTTTTAAATATTGTTCTTGTAAGTGGCCAGTTCCGGATACATAAATAGCAGCCTATGTAAATATTATTGTGTATTTATTTTATTTTAATTACTAGACGTTCCGCGCGGCTTCGCCCGCGTAAATTAGATATTTCACAGACAAATTAGTCCACAAAAAATAGCCTAGGATTCTTCACGTGTTCTACTTCTTGTCTGTGCCAAATAACAGAAAAATTGCTCAAGTAGTTCGTGAAATAAGCCATTTCAAATAATTTCTCCCGTTTTTCCACATGTTGCTTCATTTCTTAGCTCCTATTTATCTTAGCGTGATAAAATATAGCCTATAGTCTTCCTCGATAAATAATCTATCTAACGCTGAAAGAATTTGTCAAATAGAATCAGTAGTTCCTGAGATTAGCGCGTTCAAATAAACCCTTTCAAATAACTTTCCCCCGTTTTTTCCACATTTTTCTCTATTTCTTCGCTTTTATTAGTTTTAGCATGATAAAATATAGCCTATAGCCTTTCTCAATAAATAGGCTATCTAACGCTGAAATCGTACCAGTAGTTCTTGAGATTAGCGCGTTCAAATAAGCCCTGTCAAATAATTTTCCCCCATTTTTCCACATTTTCCTCTATTTCTCAGCTTCTTTTAAGCTTAGCGTGATAAAGTATAGCATATAGCCTTCCTCGATAAATGGGCTATCTAATGTTGAATGAATTTTTCAAATCGGATCAGTAGTTCCTGAGATTAGCGTGATCAAATAAGCCCTTTCAAAAAATTTTCCCCCGAGGAAAATGTGGATAACACATTTTATTTCTTCGCTCCTATTAGTCTTAGCGTGATAAAATATAACCTAAAGCCTTTCTCGATAAATGTGATATCTAACGCTGAAAGAATTTTTTAAATCGGATCAGTAGTTCCTGAGATTAGCGCGTTCAAACAAACAAACTCTTCCGCTTTATAATATTACTAGAAGTTCCGCGCGGCTTCGCCCGCGTAAATTAGATATTTCACATAAAAATTAGTCCACAAAAAATAGTCTATAATCCTTCACGTGGTCTACTTCATATCTGTGCCAAATAGCAGAAAAATTGTTCCAGTAGTTCGTGAGATAAGCCCTTTCAAATAATTTCCCCCGTTTTTCTCACATTTTCCTCCATTTTTTCGCTCCTATTAGTTTTAGCGTGATATTATAAAGCCTATAGCCTTTCTCGATAAATAGACTATCTAAAACTGAAAGAATTTTTCAAGTAGAACCAGTAGTTCCTGAGATTAGCGCGTTCAAATAAGCCCTTTCAAATAATTTCCTCCCGTTTTTTCCACATTTTCCTCTATTTCTTCGCTCATATTTATTGTAGCGTGACATAATAAAGCCTATAACCTTTTTCTATAAATGGACTATCTAACACTGAAATAATTTTTTAAATAGGACCAGTAGTTCCTGAGATTAGCGCGTTCAAATAAGCCCTTTCAAATAATTTCCTCCCGTTTTTTCCACATTTTCCTCTATTTCTTCGCTCATATTAGTTGTAGCGTGATAAAATATAGCCTGTAGCCTTTTTTGATAAATGAACTATCTAATACTGAAATAATTTTTCAAATCGGACCAGTAGTTCCTGAGATTAGCGCGTTCAAACTATCACTAAATAAGCAATCTATACTTATTATTGTAAAGGGGAAGAGTTTGTTTGTTTGTTTGTTTGAACGCGCTAATCTCAGGAACTACTGGTCCGATTTGAAAAATTCTTTCAGTGTAGATAGCCCATTTATCGAGGAAGGCTATAGGCTATATTTTATCACGCCAAGACTAATAGGAGCGAAGAAATAGAGGAAAATGTGGAAAAAACGGGGGAAATGATTTAAAAGGGCTTATCTCACGAACTACTGCAGCAATTTTTCTGTTATTTGGCACAGATAAGAAGTAGACCGAAGGAAGGATGAAGGATCATAGGGAATTTTTTGTAGACTTATTTGTCTGTGAAATATATAAATTACGCGGGCGAAGCCGCGCGGAACGTCTAGTTTCATATAATTTTACCCGTTTTTTCCACATTTTCCTCTACTTATTCGCTCCTATTAGTCTTAGCGTGATAAAATATAGCCTATAGCCTTCCTCGATAAATAGGCTATCTAACACTGAAAGAATTTTTCAAATCGGACCAGTAGTTCCTGAGATTAGCGCGTTCAAACAAACAAACTAACAAACTCTTCCACTTTATAATATTAAGTATAGATTAGTATAGAAGTATTAATATTATATGATTATATAGTACCTTCTAATAAAGTACATATAGGTCTACCAGAATCTGATGGCAAATTTTGACAGCAGATTTTCTAAAAATATCCTTGATCATTGGATAAATTTATATAATTGCATATTTCACACACAGAGTCAGCCGCTAAAGGATAAAAAAGGATCAAAATATTTTATTCCAATTATTCCCGGTATTGCTAGAATCAATTTACTTACGCACTTTTTGCCATCAGATTCTGGTAGACCTACGAGTATATATAAAATTAGAGGATTTTCTGAAAATTTCAAGTGCTTATCTGTTGCCATTATTGAAGCCTCCCTTAAATATTATTTTATTATTATAGCGGTAACAGAATTATACACAATCTGTGAAAATTTTAGATGTCTAGCTACATCCTATAGCGGTTCTTGAGATATAGCCTGGAGACAGACAGACGGACAGACAACGAAGTCTTAGGAGTTAATAGGGTTCCGTTTTTACCCTTTGGGTACGGAACCCAAAAAATACTTTTGATTTCCTAAACACGTTACCTATTTGCTGCTGCGGAACCCTTCACGGGCGAGTCCAACTCGCACTTGGCCGTTTTTTTACGTTAAGGACCCCCCCCCCCCCCTTATCAAATCTATATATACGCCCGTGGTATTTAATAAAACATATTATTAAAACACTTTTCCGTCTAAATCTTCCGTCTACTCTATCGTTTCTAAAGCAATCACAGGTATCTACCAGTCATAAAAAATCAATGATAAGTCAACAAATCTTCATTTTGTTTTATAAACTGAAAATTTCATTCGAATGAGATATTTTTACTGCTGATTGTCAAATTAATAGCAATAATTTATACTGATCGATGTTTGGCATACAGTATTTTTACAAAAAAAATATTTTTTGTGTTCTGCTGCGGTATGACACCTAGTCTTCTTTGCAATTTAAAGTCATTATTTTCAGTCGTCTAACTTACTAAAAACACTTAAAGGTTTTTGTTTGTCGTTATGCGTTTTGTTATATTCACAACATAACAAAAAGCGACAATATTAGGACAATGCAATCAGTAAAAAGGTTCCAGGAGAGCAACCAGCCCCTAGAAACTGACAAACCGAGGAGTTTCCATCAAGTATATTTTGAACCCATATTTTTGTATTGCGGTCTGGCAAATGCGGCAGATTGCTTTTCATTGCTTGAGAGACTGATGTTGGTAACACATAATAGGACGAATGGTGGCTTCCTTTAGCTGGCCGTGGATGTCATACTCACTGCGGAATTTTTAAAACACGTGATTTTAGTGAATCGAGATGAAATATAACAAGCAGAGTTTTTATCAGCACCAGCGCCAGATTTTTTTAGAATTTGTAAGATTAACCAACCATGGTTGGTTAATCTTACAAATTCATTAAAAGCAACCTTCCGCATTTGCCATTATATTATGGTCTGGTCTGATCAATTATATGGTAATCTGACATGAATTTTGTCTATTGTGACTAGAACTAATGACTACAAAAAGCTTTGAGGTGTAGTGTAATGTAAGATTTTTCAGTTATGTAAGATTTTCCACTAAGTTAGATGACAGAAAAGTTACCTTAAATTGCAAAGAACATTCGGCTTCATACCGTAGCAAGGCAGACAAAAAGCAATTTCAGGTAAAAACAAGGCACAAAAATTTAATTACAGGTGTAAAGTATGCCAACATCAATTCTGCCGTCCTTATCGTAAACAACGCATCTGCATGGCGGCAACTTTCGAGTAATTCGCGCCTAAAGTTTTATTCTTATTTTTTACTGTCCCTTTGAAACTAACAGGAATATTCCAAATATTTTTATTTTGTTTGGTGCCTTTAAATGTTAACTTTGCATATGTGATGCTATAATTACATATTTAGTTATTTTTAATATTTTTAAAGACGGAAAATTGTTTATGACTAGAAAACATGGATTGCAATAATGTTAATTTACTAAGCATAACCAACGCATGTGTGACAGTTGCGTTGTTTATGTCTAGGAAATGCACAATTGTGATGCTTATGCTTAGCAAAGATAAGGAAATTACTTACATTTAAGTTGCACATACGTTCAATATGACTAGCAAAGAATGATAAGATCAGCTCACATGCATTTTTTTTTTGTAACCGAACAAAAAAGAAACCAACTTTAAATAGATGCATAGCAATCCATGAACCGGTACATTATTTCTTAACTCTAAATCAGGCCCCGTGTGCACTGGCAGTAAAAAATATTTTTAAATATGGTTTTCTTAAAAAATATTAAAATTATGACAAAAACTAAGTGGTCGTATGTCTGTTAAGGAGCTCTCTGGCGTTTTATAATTTGTTTCCATTATCCCTATTTTTACTTAGGAAACTGCATATTTTGAACTTTGATCTCTTTCTCTGTCATATGAGGTGGTGAACTATTCACAAGAATTGAAGAATTTTGAATACTTACCTAAGATTACTGTTTTGTAAGCGTGTAATTACCACACGTAGTATCGACTAGAAGAATGTTATTTTTGTTAAAAATAAACCTAATAATTTACAATTATATTTTTATTCCAAAATCATCTCTTGTATAATGGAAACAGTGTCCATATCATACTACTGCCAGACGGGCATAGGGCATATAATTACCACTTACTTAGAATAATGATTTTTTCCCAAAATGAATTGTTTTGTAAAAAATTTTTAGCTTCATACAAAAGATACAAATATTGGTAATCAAAAAAAGGTTTTATGAATTTAAAAAAATACAAAAATCACTACAAAACTCCAATTACCTAGGTGCTCGATAAATCGTACTATGCCTGATTAAGGGTTCATTTATTAGTTTTACTTAGTTTATCACAATTATTTTCATGGCAATTTTTAACCTAATAAAAGTTGTACTAAAATATGACAAAAAAAAAAAAGTTGTACTAAAAAAATAAATAAAATATAATATTATTACTCAAAAAAACCTGATCTCAATTATTCTAGTCATATTTTAGTACAACTTTTATTAGGTTAAGAATTGCCATGAAAATGATTGTGATAAACTAAGTACAACTAATAAATTAAGCAATAATGTACCGGTTCATGGATTGCTATGCATCTATTTAAAGTTGTTTTCTTTTTTGTTCAGTTACAAAAAAAAATGCATGTGAGCTGATATTATCATTCTTTGCTAGTCATATTGAACGTACAGTTCGACAAGGCTTTAAATGAATATGTCAATGATGTCAATGGGCGCTGCTGGTAAAGGAGAACTGTCAAAAATGACGTTTTTGTATGATAGCAGCGTTAGTTCTATTTCTCGCCACCCTCACTTAAAGCCTTGTCGGACTGTATGTGCAACTTAAATGTAAGTAATTCCCTTATCTTTGCTGAACATAAGCATCACAATAATTGTGCATTTCCTAGGTATAAACAACGCAACTGTCACACATGCGTTGATTATGCTTAGTATTTCATACGTCGAAATTTTAAGTAAAATAGTCATAAAAAACGCATGTTTGCTTATGATGTATATAACTAGTAATAAGTTTGGAAAATATCACATACGCTGTTTATGACTAACAATAAAATGAAAAGTATAGAAGATATTTAAGAACGAGTGATTGATCCTGGTAGATCTCGTTTCGACGATTCCGAATATACTAATAACTCAATTTCGTAACAAATGTCGATTGCGTTGTTTATGCTTAAGACGGCAGAATTAGGACTAAATAATTATTAATAACTTGACAATCAGCAAACAAAATGTAAAAGATTAAATAAAGATTTGTTGGCATACATTTTATATTTCAGGTTATTCTTCCATTTACTGTCTTCAAAAATTCTTGATAGATTTTTATATATTTCATAAAATACAAAAACATTTAATAATATATGGAATTTGGAGGTGAAGCTTGTTGTAATACTTACTTAACCTTGGCCCGAAAATTTTAATCCCTAGCTTTGATAAGATCCAATATATATAATAGGAGAGGTAAATAGTCGCTTCTATAAAAGTATGATACGGCCGTGCCCGTTCACTCGAGACTTGGTTGGGCACTGCCGTGACCGCACACTATGGTATTTAAATAGTATTTTACTGGAAAGGTGCTGGCAATCGCTGAAAATCATATTTAAAGTATTTTCGCATCGTTAATCTTTGAATTTTAAGAAAACTCGAAAAACCCCGAAAAACCCGGGTACCCGGGTTTTCATTTTAAAAAACCTGAAAACCCGGGTTTTGAAAATTGGGTCCGGGTTTCGATGCCCTAATTATATTAATGTAAACGGGAACAAATATAATGACCACCAAAAAATGCTCTGATACCCTAAACTTGTTTACCAAAAAAAGTTACTTAACACCAAAAAAATAAAGTCTAAAATTGCAATACTACCAGCTATTTTTGTCATGACTACACTTCAAATTGTAATCGAACGCCAAATATAGTTAATGATCACCAAATCCTTGCGAGCAAATCAATGCGATATTTATTTCCAAATAAATCACTACGATTCACAAAATGTAAGCATATAATTATAATATTATTATTATAACTCCATAATATTATTGTTATATTCAGCAGTTTGGACCTGAAGAGATAACAGACGGATACCTACCCATTCCAATTTAAAATATTAGCATGGATGATGAGAGTTTTACATACTTACTAATAAGTAATATTATAAATGCGAAAGTGTGTCTGTCTGTCTGTCTGTATCCTCTTCACGCCCAAACCACTGAACCGATTTTGCTGAAATTTGGTATGAAAATACTTATACTGAGTCCCGTTATCATTGTATTATTATATTTTATTTACGATAGTCAAATAACGAAATGTAATTCTTTTGTTTCTCATTTTAAAATTAAAATGTAGTTCAAAAGCGACGGGTCATTTGTGACCCAGGCCCGACAGAAACGAGACATATACCATTTTTTTCGTTGTATTGTGGGTATCCAAGATATGTAATTTTTATATTCAAAATCTATGGCTAACATGTTATTTTATTGCTTTCATTTTTTCTTCAGGTGCAGTATGAAAAGTGCTAAAACGAAAAATAAGAATCGTGAGTTGCATGTAATTATATTCAATATCAGTGGAACACTTAGAAATATATTATATAAAAACACAAAACCACAATAAATATTATTTTGTTTACCTAGGTAGGTACAATTAAAAAATATATTTTTTCACTGCCTTCTAGTATGTTTCAAACATGTTATATTTTATCACGCGTGATAATTATAACACTGAGGGCAAGATAAATCTATATAGATACCTACATAAGTTTTTCTTTAGCTAATGAACATGAAAACGAGATTTCTAGCCCATCCTAGGCTATAATAATATCACTTATCACGTGTGCACAACTTCCTAATGTTCGCTTTCCATCATAACATGTGTGTCAGTAATATTCATTACTAAAAAATCTTCCATCAATGGTGGGATTGTACTATCAGAGAAGTTGATTCCTAGGCAGATGAGGGTCCTACGTAGTTTGGTCGCGTTGCGTCAAACCGAGCCGACAGATCACAGCTAACAGTGAATTGACATAAACCGACCAAATGAAACGTCATTTGGTCCGATCCGTGGATCCGACAACTGCCTAGGAATCAATTTCCTCGATGGTACATTACTATGTTTTATTATATTCATATATTATACGTTTTTGAAGAAACATGTCGTGATTGCATTTTACATCTAATAAGTGCATTAACATGTTAGCCAAGGATATTGAATAAAGTGGCTTAATATTTGCTTTGCTTTTCATACTGCGCCTGAAGAAAAAAGAAAGCAATAAAATAACATGTTAGCCACTGATATTGAATATAAAAATTACATATCTTGGATACCCATAACATGACGAAAACAATGGGATACGTTTCTTTCGTGTCGGGCATGGGTAAATTTTGTATGGTCCGTGACCAGTCTTCTTTGTTTTTTTTATTTATTTATTATTCTCCGGAGAAATTATTTTTTTGGTTCATTTTTCTTTAATAGGATAGCAAAATGAAAATACTTTGATTATAATTTTACATTAAAATGCTAGTATGATGTTGGTGATCATTTACTAATTTTGGCGATCGTTTACTAATTTCGGTGATCATTTACTAATTTTGGTGATCATTTACTATTTTTGGTTTTAAGATGTTAAATCTTTGATGATCATTTTACATTAAAATGCTAGTATAATGTTGGTGATCATTTACTAATTTTGGTGATCATTTACTATTTTTGGTTTTGAGATGATTTGAATTATGATTGAATTATAAAAATCTTTGGTTATCATTTTACATTAAAATGGTTGTCTGTATTTTGGTGATCGTTTACTATTTTTGTCTGTGAAATGTTACTATTTCTGGTGATCAGTTAATTATAAGCCAATGTAAACTACCAGGGCCCCCGTAAGGGCTACAGGCGCCTGTGTGCAAAAAAGAATTTTGGCGCACCTTTAGGCAAATTTTTTGTGTCCTTGGTTTTGGCGCCCCTAGAGGATGGCGCCCGTGTGCATTGCACACATTGCACATAATGTGGTAGCGGGGGCCCTGTAAACTACTCTGGTACTCTCCAAAATACTTTACATAAATATTATTTTCATACGCACCTAAAACCTAGCTTTGCACGACGCAGAAAAGTCGACCATTAAAACACAACGCACAATTCTAAGTTGAAACGTAAAAATATATAGAAAACAAAAGTTGAAAGTGTTGCCGCGATGAAAAATCGTGAAAAATATCGAAAACAATGGTATTCCACTTAGCGAGTTCATTTGGCTGTTGACAAATTAGTCTTTTCACTTTCCCCTCGTTTTTCACAAGATTTATGAAATGTTTATTAAAATTCGCCGTTAAAAATACGAATTGCTTTTTTGGTAGTGAAAACTTTCTCTAGGGATTAAAATTTGAAGTGTTTTTCCTCGTACTTAACGTGGAAAAACGTTTTATTTTAAAGTATTTTCTATTTAGCTTAGTTTTATAGCTTGACTAGATGACGCCCGCAACTCGTTGCGCCAAAATTCGTTTATCGCGCTACAACTCTACATTTTTCCGGGATGAAAAGTAGCCTATGTCCTTTCCTGGGACTCGTAGATCCGCGTCTGTCTATGAATATATTATATCGAATAAAAAATAAAGTAAAAAAATAAAAAAAACACACAAAACACCTCTTTTAGTCAAACGGAGAGTTACAAACATACATACAGGTGATGATAAAGCTAATAATAATAATAACCCTCACACCGGTTTCGGTGACTGTGGCCGATTTCATTGAAACCAAGGCCAGTTACGCAGAAGTAATTTTATAGTGCCCAAGTGTATGCGCAATACACAAGAGCACTCTCTATTCCTTTACTCTCATGAGTCATAACCCAGTGGGACGGCAGACCGACACGACTGGCGAGAGATCAGGCGCAGGACCGACTTTTTACAAGCCCATCCGACGCATGGATCATTTTACTTGTCAGACAATCAGGTGATATCAGCCTGCATTTTCCTAACCAAACTTGGAAATAACATGTTTCCAACGCGGGAATCGAACCCACCACCTCCGAGTCAAGAACCGAGCTCTGAACCACTGGACCACGGAGGCGTTGGTAAAGCTAATAAAAGCGTGTTAAAAAGAAAATTTACTCAACTTTCGATTAACGTATCCTATTTACTTTATTAGACTCAAATAACATCAATCAAACATATCGCTTCTCCTGAAATATTAGTTATCTGGGAAAATCACGCCTGCAAAAACTATTGTCCGTTGATCTCGAAGTTGCGAATTTGAACCCTATTCCCTTAACATAAGGATCGTGTTAGAGGCAAAATAAATACGAATTCCAAACTAACCTCGAGAAAACAATCACTCACTTTGATTATTTCCAGTGTAAATAATAGGTATTTTATTTCGGCGAAGTCTCGAGGTTATAGGCAATTTTATTTTATATTAATATTATTATTTTATTGACTTTGAAAAATAATTTAGTAAAGTTCGGAAAACTTTTGTGGCACTACAGAAAAAAAAACATTGATAATAATTAGAGATGTGCCGATCATGACTTTGGCCGACTAGCCGATTAGTCGGCTGCAAATAAGCCGACTAATCGGATGACTAGTCGGCCAAGCCGATCATGGTTTCAGATGTTTCCGTAACGCTTTTTTACTGCTATTAATTCGCGGGTAAGTCGCACATGCCGCCTGCAAACGTGTGTTTACTTCTCGTACGTTATTTTGTTTCTATGATACAGTTGATGGTTTTCATTAAATATTTCATGTACCTACATGAAATCTCTATTTAATAATACAAACATAATTTGTTGTTAAAATTATATTTGCAAATATAATTTCTTTACTAGCAAGTAATTTCAGAAACACTTCATTTAATTTTAAAATGTGTAACACTGATTGAGTGTGATATGAACACAATATTATAAAATATAATAATCAAGGTTTTTCTTTAATGTAATTTCAATAATAGCAATAAAGTAAAAAGCCGATTAGTCGGCGCTTTTTGCCGACTATTCGCCGACTAGTCGCCGACTACAAAAGTGGCCGGATAGTCGGCTTTACCGACTAGTCGGCGACTAGTCGGCAGTCGGCACATCTCTAATAATAATATTATTTATTCACGGTTGATAAGAAAGTGCTTCTTTTGCACTGCACAAGTACACTGATACAGGTGCCTTTGTAATAATTTTTTTTTGCACAATAAAAAATTCAAAGCTAAGAAACAAGAATTCTAAGTTCGAAGTGTATCTTTTACCCAAATATCCCAAAAATAGGGGTTGTTGGTTGTTTTAAGTTAGGGATGCTCTCACTAATTTCTATTAGCACACCGTGCACCGGAATGGCAGCGGCGCGGCGAGATTTTTCAATAATTTTATTATTTTCATGAAGCCCCAAGCGGCCACATCCGGCCGCGATAACAATGAAAAAGCTATTGTGTCTCGTTTTGCCACGACTGATGGGTTAAGGTGACGCAGCGTTAAAGTAAGAAACCGTGTTGGATATGTTTTAGATTGCTTGTTTTCTATGAGAGGCCGGCCCGGCCTCTCTTAGAAAACAAGCAATGGAACAGCAAAAAATGGAAAGGGCGTGAGCGACAAAATGGTTTTTGTCGCTTAATTTAAAAACCATAAATACATTTCATATAAGCTATGCACAAATTAAAGTGCATGCTTGAACCAATTTATGTACAAATTTTGGAACCTTAAATCACTCTCCTCCGTTGGAAAAATAGGATTCCCTTTTTTTACAGAGGTCTTTTCGATTGATTATTCTGTGCTATAAAAATTGTCCAATCGTGTTATGCTACGGGCAATTCAAAGACAAAGACATGATGAATACTGACAATGAACTTCAATTTCTTAGCTTTAGTCATTGCTGAGAAAAATCGGCATCGCTACAGCCAAATTATCAAGGCGTCGTCTTAAAAAAAGCATTCGAAGATGACGTGCATTTTTCACGCTTTGAAAACTTAACAAATAAACCAATAATATTGCGCCCTCCATTGCCATATTCTCTAAACACAACTTGGCAAAAGTCTTCGTGGACAAGTTCGTTATGTAAAATATAGATGGCGCCTATAAAATATTTTCGAGCGCCATCTATAATTTCGAGTTTCACTCTATGAACATAAAGTTTAATCATAAATTTTACTGAAAATGCTCGCCGCTGCGCTGCCATTTCGGTGTGAATTGACCACGGAGCTAATATGGAATTGACCACTCCTGCCGTTAGCCGTAGGCCGTAGACTTCCCAAGCGATACTATGCATTACAATTTACAATAATGAAGATAAAGTTTAAAATCATATTATGACACTGGGCACTGAAAGTGCTCGCCTCGCCGCGCCGCTGCCATTCCGGTTGTCGCGGTTATTGTCAATTTTTGCAATATTTAAAATATTATCATCCTGGACGGTGGGTCCCACGCACGGAGCTAGTGGTCCCACGGAGCAAAGGGTCCCATTGAAAAATTTAACTTAATCGATTAGCGCCCTCTATTATCATCTTTAAATACTTACTTCTTGACTAAAGTTCTGCCGCGTACAGTGGACTAGTTTAATTTTACGGAAAAGATGATCATATTCTTAGGGCCAATTCACACCGGAAGCGGAAGCGAAGGAGCGGCGAGGCGAGCGAGCACTTTTAGGGCCAATTCACACCGGATCGGCAGCGGCCGGCAGCGGCGCGGCGAGGCGCGGCGAGGCCGGCAGAGGCGGCTCGCGTCGCCGCGGGCGGACGCTCGCGGCCGCTTGTGGACGCTCGTGGCCGCTGGCGGCCGCGCGCCATCTCCAGAGCATGCGTGCCTTTCAGTTTAGATTCTACATTCGGCACGAGTTTCCTTGCCGAATGTAGAATCTAAACTGAAAGGCACGCGTGCTCTGGAGGTAGCGCGCGGCCGCCAGCGGCCACGAGCGTCCACAAGCGGCCGCTAGCGTCCACAAGCGGCCGCGAGCGTCCGCCCGCGGCGACGCGAGCCGCCTCTGCCGGCCTCGCCGCGCCTCGCCGCGCCTCGCCGCGCCTCGCCGCGCCTCTGCCGGCCTCTGCCACTCGGGCCGATTCACACCGGAAAGGCAGCGGCCGGCAGCGGTGCGAAGAGCTTTTTTGTGTGAAATAATTTTAAACTTTATTTACATACTTATAACTACTAGTATCGCTTGAAAACTTCTATAAGGGCTCGAGGCGTCGCTGGCGGCCGCGCGGCGCCTCGCGTCCGTCGGCGGAAAGTGCTCGCGCCTGCCGGCGGCCGCGCGCGCCGCCGCGAGGTGCCGCGCGCTCCTTGCGTTGCTCCCCCCGCCGCACGCGCTAGTTTTCTGTGTTCTAGCGACAGGATACGACGTTGTGTCATAAATTATATTAATTAAACGAAAATACGTATTGCAAAAAACAAAAAATGGAAACTGAGGAGAAGCTCATTACCATGGTACAGCAATACCAGTGTTTATACAACACAAGGTCAAAATATTACAGTGATAAGCACGCTAAGGCAAGGCACGCGTGCTCTGGAGGTAGCGCGCGGCCGCCAGCGGCCACGAGCGTCCGCCCGCGGCGACGCGAGCCGCCTCTGCCGGCCGCTGCCGGCTTCTGCCATTCCGGTGTGAATCGGCCCTTCCGGTGTGAATCGGCCCGATTACTACTTAAGCCACTCGACAGTGGCATGCAAAATGGCAGATTTGTCATGTCTGTGGCGCCCTGAGGGGGTTTCGCCACATACCGACGTTTCTACACGACCAGCATACACAAAAACTGCAATTTCTTGTTCCTTGGTCTTGCAGGAGCCCTTAAAAGGATCTAAATCATTTTTAAATTAAATTTTCTACCCTGAAAATAGTACTTTTATAATATACTAGCTGTTGCCCGCGACTTCGTACGCGTTAACATAGTATAATAACAAAAATGGATAGCTTTCCCCTTTTTGTGGTTCCTTATACAAAGGGTAAAAACGGGACCCTATTTAAGCAAACGTCAAACGCAAACGTCAAAAAACTTTCATGTTTCTAACTCAAGAAATGATGGACTTTCATTGAATCTTTCTACCCCAATTTCACCCCCTTGGGGGTAGAATTACCAGAAACGCTTAAATACGTATCCATTCATTTTTAATCAGTAGCACAAAAATAAAGTTTCATGTTTCAAACTCAAGAAATGACGGACTTTCATTCAAACTTTCAACCCCAATTTCACCCCCTTGGGGGTAGAATTCCCAAAAACGCTTAAATACCTATCCATTAATTTTTAATCAGCAGTCCAAAAATAAACTTTCATGTTCCTAACTTGAGAAATGACGGACTTTCATTTAAACTTTCAACCCCTATTTCACCCCCTTGGAGGTAGAATTTCCAAAAACGCTTAAGCACGTATTCAATCATTTTTAATCAGTAGCCCAAACCTAAAATTTCAAGTTTCTAACTTAAGAAATAACGTAATTTCATTCAAACTTTCAACCCCAATTTCACCCCTTTGGGGGTAGAATTTCCAAAAACGCTTAAATACGTATCCATTCATATTTAATCAGTAACCCAAAAATAAAGTTTCATGTTTCTAACTCAAGAAATGACGGACTTTTATTCAAACTTTCAACCCCGATTTCACCCCCTTGGGGGTAGAATTTCCAAAAACGCTTAAATACCTATCCATTCATTTTTATTCAGCAGTCCAAAAATAAACTTTCATGTTCCTAACTTAAGAAATGACGGACTTTCATTTAAACTTTCAACCCCTATTTCACCCCCTTGGCGGTAGAATTTCCAAAAACGCTTAAGCACGTATCCAATCATTTTTAATCAGTAGCCCAAACATAAAATTTCAAGTTTCTAACTTAAGAAATAACGGAATATCATTCAAACTTTCAACCCCAATTTCACCCCCTTGGGGGTAGAATTTCCAAAAACGCTTAAATACGTATCCATTCATTTTTAATCAGTAACTCAAAAATTAAGTTTCTTGCTTCTAACTCAAGAAATGACGGACTTTCATTCAAACTTTCAACCCCGATTTCACCCCCTTGGGGGTAGAATTTCCAAAAACGCTCAAATACGTATCCATTCATTTTTAATCAGTAACCCAAAAATAAAGTTTCATGTTTCTAACTCAAGAAATGACGGACTTTCATTCAAACTTTCAACCCCTATTTCACCCCCTTCGGGGTAAAATTTTCAAAATTCCTTCCTTAGTGTGTGTCTACTTAATAAAACAACCCTACTCACCAAATTTCGTGGCTGTAACTTTAACAGTTTTTGCTCAGCGATGATGAATAAGTCAGTCAGTCAGTAAGTCAGTCAGTCAGTCAGTCAGTCAGTCAGTCAGTCAGTCAGTCAGGACATGTAATTTTATAAGTATAGATTTGTCAGTAATAATGTTATACAGCTGGTATAATTACTGGGTACCAAAATGTTCAGTAGATTTTGGGTCATATTTTAATAATAAACCACTATTTAGCGAGCTTAGAGTATTTATTTATTACTTTATAGTACTATTTACAAAATAATATCACTCAAGTCATGACTCTCATACAAATATTTTATAAAATCAACGATTTAAGTACAGGACAAAAATGGAGGCTGCCTCTCAAACAGCTTCAAGTAGGCTGTGTATTACATGATATCTTAAAGTCATTTCATACTCTAGGCATTACAATATTATATAAACAATAAATTAAGGTTATTATCTGGGTGGTACAAGAGTATCAATATTGTAGGTTCAGTAAATGATATGTAGGACTTTACACAAAAAGATATCTCTTTTGTTCATGAAAAATCCTACCTTGATACTAATGTAATTTACGAAATAAGTAGTATTTTTTATACACAGAAGTTTGATTTTCTTATAATTATAATAAACAAAGTACAAAATAAAATTCTCCAAATTACATGAATTAAAGGAAAACTGAGTAGAAACATGAAAAGAAAACTTGCAAAAATGCGAAAATTTTCTTAAGTGAGTGTAAGATTAGTATGGATAAGACCTTTTTCATCTAGTACTTGGATGCATTGTACAAGCGTTTGTAACCCAAAATGTAACCCAAAATCAATGCCTCTTTTATTGCACAGACAACTACTTCTATTTCAGTCACAAATATCACGCACGCGGGAGAGCCATGCTTCGGCACGAATGTACCGGCTCGACCGGAGAAATACCACGTTCTCACAGAAAACCGGCGTGAAACATCGCTTGCGCTGTGTTTCGTCGAGTGAGTGAGTTTACCGGAGGCCCAATCAAAAATAAAAAAAATCCTGTATATTTCATAAATAAATATTTATTAATTCTTCGTAATATTCCATATACATATTTTTTTTAATCAAAAAGTAATAAACAAATTTCGACTCGCACTTGTCCGTTTATTTTTAAGTCTTTTTGTCTCAATGCCTCCTTTCTTGTAATCCAACAACAAAATGATTCCGGCTATTCCATGTTATGCGAACATTCTAATATCAGGCCATTAAAACTCAGAGGAGGCGTCTGTGGGGCCGCCCGATACGGGTTGTCACCTGTCTGTGACGAAACCCTTTCGGGGCTCTAATCGGACGGTACTAGTTTTCGTCATTATTTATAAAATATAGAACGTTCTATTAGTGGTAGAGTTTAGTTAAACGAAACTACGTTAAATTATCATTACAGTAAAGTAATATGAACTGCATAAATATGTTATTTAATGTTCGAAAAGCCAAAATCATTGTGCGAGTAAGGGCCAGGCACGGGTTAGATTGCCGTTTTAACTCTTTTTGTTGTTCTACTTAGAACAACGAGTTGAACAACGAGTCCATCCCATTCTACCAGCTAAACGGTTGCTTCTGTTAATGTGAAAAAATTTTGCGGGAGTAGGAAATATGCTGAATTTAAAAGGAAAACTATCACGGCTAAGAAGACTTAATAAATTATTTTTTTAGTAATAGTCGGTCACCCAAACAAAATGTATTCGGAAAAGTAACTATATAAAGGAATTTTTCGATAAGATTCCTTTGAATACTACTAATATGATGTTGTTACTTGTTAGTAGTGTAAAATACGTTTTATAAATGTAAATTCATTGAACGTACAAAAATGATCAAAAACTAGCGTTGTAACGGAACCCTATATTGTGCGTGGCCCGATACGCACTTGGCCAGTTTTCTGAAGGATTTCAAACATAATATTATATTATGTACATTGAGATAATATACACTAGGAGAGAGCCTTTTATCGGTGTATAAGCGTCAAAAGGGTGTAATGTGTCCTACTTACTCGGACATAACAAAGGAGTCGGTCTGCATATTTCATGTAATAATGTGTTAATTAAGGTTTTTAGTGAACATTTTATGCTAGATATTGTTGAGTTTTGTGGTTCCGCTAAATAATAAACCATAAGAATGGCCAAACAATGCCTCAAACACGTGGATTTAGCATTAAATACGTAAGTTTTGTACAACGTTTTTTGGGTTTTTCAATCGGTATTTTTGTAAGCTAAAAAGATAATTTGTAAGTTTATTAATTCCTTATTCGTGCTATATGAGGCATTAGTGCTAAAAATGTCACATCAATTAATAATTTGTCTACAAAAATTGCATAGCTTTTTACGTGTGTTTACGGATTCTCATTACTTGAACTATAGTTTATCGATATCATGAACTAAATGACTTTCTTTTCTGGATTATTATGTGCTTCAAAATGATCAGCAAATAGGAATATTCAAGAAAATACACGCACACTACTTGTATGAAAATAAGCACAAAATGGCCACGCGATGACGGGCTAAGGTTACATCTATACTATATTACTTTATCTATGATTATGTACTACCAAAAAGCTGGTTCCGAAGGTGCTGTACAGAAACTGAGGAAAAAAGACTCGCGGAATGGCAAGTAATATCCATAGATTACAATAGCCGTTTTAATACAATAATTAAACGTTCCATT
Source organism: Polyommatus iphigenia (assembly GCA_963422495.1). NCBI lineage: Eukaryota > Metazoa > Arthropoda > Insecta > Lepidoptera > Lycaenidae > Polyommatus > Polyommatus iphigenia. The sequence continues at coordinate 33,961,020 of OY730185.1, read as the reverse complement.
GCGTGAATTCGCTAGAACGGCGAATTCGCTCGAATGGCGAATTCGCTCAAATTCGCTCGAACGGCGAATTCGCTCGAACGGCGAATTTGCTCGAACGGCGAATTCGCTCGAATTCGCTCGAACGGCGAATTCGCTCGAACGGCGAATTCGAGCGAATTCACTCGAACGGCGAATTCGAGCGAATTCACTCGAACGGCGAATTCGAGTGAATTTGCTAGAACGGCTAATTCGCTCAAATTCGCACGAACGGCGAATTCGCTCGAACGGCGAATTCGCTCGAACGACGAATCGAACGACAAATCGAACTTTTCGTCAATTCGTCGATTTTCTTCTTTGTATATATATATAAAGGCAACTGTTTAACAAAATAAAGTATTACTCATACGCATTATCATATGGTAAAGTGCGTAATCAGGGTTACTATTAGTTTGAAATAAAAAGTCTATTTTCGTAAAATTGGTCGATTGGCCATTCAAGCACTAGGGCGGCGATAAGTTTATGTTAAGAGCGGGCTGCCAAATTTTGCTCTTTTCTAATAAGTATTACGATCCTGGAAGACGATTGACTCAAATGAAATTGAGATTTATTTAATCATTGTATATTTATCTGATATTTGGCTAACGGAAAATACGATTCACTTATTTTGACTCGATAGTTATATTTTTCGAAATTATGAATATTTCTGGGCTTTTCAACAAAGTTTGAGTTACTATCATTAAATAACTTGCACTACTACAATCACTTTATAAAATAATGGCTACAGGAAATATTAGTATTGTATTTAATTTTTAAGTACCTAATCATCAAAAGCATTTTTGGGACTTACGACCTTTACTTTCGTGCTATAATGCAGAAATCGTTGTCACGCGATATATATTATATTATGTATAAGCATTAGTTTTTCTGGGAATATCAGATGATTACTATTTGAAGTTCTATAGATAATATTGTGTTAGTTTTTCTAGAAATACCAGATGATCACAGATCTATATGTAGATACAAAATAAAATTAAAATCGGCTGAAGTGGATGTTCCATATTTACTAGTAGCTTTAAAAGTAAAATGCAGACCAATTATTGTTACAACTTCCAGAGGTCTGTAATGTTTATTGTTTATTATTTCTAATTTTTTATCACCAGCGACATTTGATAAAGTATCTAAGATTTACTTAACTTTATTGTGTATTATGTTAGAAAAGTTACTTTTTGTACCACTGCAATCGTTAAAGGTCTTGTGTGAGAAGTTATTATTTCAGGCTTATTTTTTCAGTTTGTTTTTATTAAGTTTTTTGCGATATTTAATTTTATTTTGACACTCGGAGTTATGTATCTCTATTATATGAGTCGCAAAGAATATAATTAATTATCCTAATGAGCTTTTGTATAGTTTAATTATTTAGCAAAACTAAAATTTTAGATTGTTGTATTTCTATACTGTAATTTCTGTTCTACATTGAAAGATATTACATAATTCAATTAATGTTGTAACATTAAGGGTTGGACCTCATCTGGCAGCACGGAATCGCCTTTTTCCGTCGCCCTTTCTCTTTCTGTCGCTTAGAACTACCATTTGCTAGACCGAGACAGAAAGCGTAATGCGATAGCACGCGGCGGAATCCTCGAGGCGATCGCATTATGCTTTCTGCATAGCAAATGGCAGTTCTAAGCGACAGAAAGAGAAAGGGCGACGGAAAAAGGCGATTCCGTGCTGCCAGATGAGGTCCAACCCTAAGACTCAATAGAGTAAGTAATACACAAGGATTTTTATCTTAATTAATATATAATGTCAATGTTGGTTGATGCAAAGCAATGATTGTACAAAAATCATATATTAAGTTTAATTAATGTTTGTAAGTACAGGTACATATAGATATTACAAATATGGAGTTTCTTATCATCACTCACAAAAAATTAGCTTGTTATATAGTAATCACAAAAAAAAATTGTTCTAGGGCTCCCGTACTATAGTGCAATACGTAGTTTGTTATATCCGTATTCCGTACTATTCCATGTTATGCGAACATTCTAATATCGGCCATTAAAACTCGGAGGAGGCGTCTGTGGGGCGGCCCGACACGGGTTGTCACCTGTCTGTGACGAAACCCTTTCGGGGCTCTAATCGGACGGTACTAGTTTTTGTCATTATTTATAAAATATAGAACGTTCTATTAGTGGTAGAGTTTAGTTAAACGAAACTACGTTAAATTATCATTACAGTGAAGTAATATGAACTGCATAAATATGTTATTTAATGTTCGAAAAGCCAAAATCATTGTGCGAGTAAGGGCCACGCACGGGTTTGATAGCCGTTTTAACTCTTTTTTTTTACTTCTATTTGTTAAACACACACTTAATTCTAATATAAACTGAAAGATTACTTACATATTAGGCACTTCCCAAGTAAATAACTGTATTGTATCACTTTTTTTATAGTATACACTGCGCTGTCCTCACCTCGACGCGGCCGTTTTTTGAAGTGAGATTTCGCATTTCTTCCTTGTCTACCGAGAACTCAAACGACGCTTGCTAGCTGTCTTGTTCTACTTAGACGCGTTTTAATATGTTAGACAAAGACAAAAGTAGTTTTATCGCTGTGTTTGCACATTAAACGTGTGCGCGTACACAGCGGCCCGGAAAGGGCTGCGCCACAGACATTGACTTTTGACATGCGACCCTTAGGGGGTTTCGCCACTGTCGAGTGGATATATAATTACGTAGGTATAATTTTATCTTTGCATTCGCAACAGACACTGAGCTACAGGGGGGTCAAAAGTGCGTCGAAACGGTTCGTATAAACCAGAGGTTCCCAAACTTTTTTTTCTCATATACACTATAAGCATTTTGCTGGATCCGGTGGACCCCCACAACTAACACCCCCCCCCCCCCCCCCCCAACTTTGAAGCCAATCTCAAAAGCGACGTAATCATCCAACAGTTAACTTTTTTGTATTGTAAGTTAGACTCATAAGTTACAACTCACAGTACAAGGAACCAATAAGCTTCCACTTCGGAGTGGTAAAAAGTATACGCAAATATTTTCTTGTTTTGTAGCTATTTAACACAAAAATTACCTCACTTTTACTTATTTCTAAATCTCCTTGCTCTGTAATATTTAATCTGCAAATATAATATTGTCTGCCTATATTCATTTAGGAGAAGTCAAGTCGGTTCACCTAATTTTTATAGACCCCCGTTAACGACTCGTGGACCCCCATTTTTCTTCCACGCAAGCGTAGACCCCTGTCAGCATCCTGTGGACCCCTGGGGATCCACCTGGACCACTTTGGGACTCAATGGTGTAAATAGTGCACGGCAAGCGCGCGGCCTGCTGGAACTTGGCCTGGGCACTTCCGTGCGCTTTGATAAGTTGCGAATTTTCCCATCATACTTTGACGGGTTACTGTTATTGATACTCAAAGTTTGACGGGCTTAGGACCGTCAAAATGTAAAGCGAGTAGGTACGTTTAGAATGAATTATTTGATTCTCATCAAAACAATGGAATTACAACTAAAACTTTCTTCTTAATTACGTAGGTATAGCACTTTAGAAATGAATAGTAAATCTAACCACATCCTTTGCATTTAGGCGTATTTAAAAAATGTACCTAATCTACTTATGTATGTACTTATTATCAGAGTTGATTCCTAGTCAGATGGGGGACCTACGTAGTTTGGTCGCGTTACGTCAAACCCAGCCGACAGATCACAGTTAAGGCCATCCCCCGAGCAAACGACCTTGACATACATTGCCGCGTCGCTGAGATCGCACCAAAACCCTATTTTTTTTTTACTTTAAATATTATCTTAGTTCAAAATTGACCTAAAAAAAATTTAAAACGTGGATTCATATAGTAGTTTATGATATTGTCGATCTATTGGCGTGTGTTTCAAATAACAGTAATTTGTAAATACATACTAAGGAGATGCTGAATGTATGCTTGAATTTTAATACTTAAATCGGTTTTACTTTGGAAGCTGATGTCATTAGTGTAATAAACAAAAATAGAAAATTTAAAACGTGGAAAGGAATGGTGAGGACATTTCTCCAGATTTGGATTATTTAGTTGATTCCCTGGTACATTTTTATTTCTGAATATTTTTTTAAATCAATAATCGCATATAATTCTTCAGTGAATTATAAAAATAATTATCTATTTGGGCCTTTTTTCACTTCACAATTTTAGAAGATATTTTGATTTAAATTTTTCTTACCTAGGGAATCAACAAGGCTAATAGAAAAAAGCTTTTTCAGCTAAAAAAACATATTCAATCTATACTTATAAAATTACATGTCCTGACTGACTGATTGACTGACTGACTGACTGACTGACTGATTCATCATCGCTGAGCAAAAACTGTTAAAGTTACAGCCACGAAATTTGGTGAGTAGGATTGTTTTATTAAGTAGACACCCACTAAGGAAGGAATTTCGAAAATTTTACCCCGAAGGGGGTGAAATAGGGGTTGAAAGTTTAAATGAAAGTCCATCGTTTCTTAAGTTAGAAACATGAAAGTTTATTTTTGGACTGCTGATTAAAAATTATTGGATAGGTATTTAAGCGTTTTTGGAAATTCTACCCCCAAGGGGGTGAAATAGGGGTTGAAAGTTTGAATGAAAGTCCGTCATTTCTTAAGTTAGAAACATGAAAGTTTATTTTTGGACTGCTGATTAAAAATAAATGGATAGGTATTTAAGCGTTTTTGGAAATTCTACCCCCAAGGGGGTGAAATTGGGGTTGAAAGTTTGAATGAAAGTCCGTCATTTCTTGAGTTAGAAACATGAAACTTTATTTTTGTGCTACTGATTAAAAATGAATGGATACGTATTTAAGCGTTTCTGGTAATTCTACCCCCAAGGGGGTGAAATTGGGGTAGAAAGTTTCAATGAAAGTCCGTCATTTCTTGAGTTAGAAACATAAAAGTTTATTGACGTTTGCGTTTGACGTTTGCTTAAATAGGGTCCCGTTTTTACCCTTTGTATAAGGAACCATAAAAAGGGGAAAACTATCCATCTTTGTTATTATACTATGTTAACGCGGACGAAGTCGCGGGCAACAGCTAGTTTAAATATAAACATATTGTATAAAATTGACTACAAACTAAACTTGTTCGTTAAAACCAAATACAATGAATGGAAAATGAATTTATTTGAAATATTTTGACTTTAAGATTTTTTTTTATATATTTTACTTTTTGTTGTCATTTATTTGTATCAGTATATGAAGAGAATGTAATTTATTTTAATAAAAATCAACAGATATGTACAAATTAGATAAATAAATGTAAAATATTTTGATTCCCTACTTAAAATACCCAGGGAATCATCAAAATGTATGTATAGGGAATCAATAAAAAGATAGTTTTTCCTGAGCTACACAAAAATTGTACATTTATATTAAATTATAAATAGGCTAACTAAAAACCATACTCATTATCGTCGTATACATCGTGTCTAAGCAAACTTAACTTTGGAAATGACATTGTAATTAGCGAATAGGGAATCAATTATGTAAGGAACCAAGGTTGAGGGAATCAGATATTTTCCTTTGTAACTCGGAAACGGAGCAACGAATTGTGTGACCTCCTTCCATGATGTTTAGAGGGCTACCGAACCTCCCGCCCTGCGCACCCGCAACCACGTGCTACTTATAACTAGGGAGGTACGAGCCTCCAAGTGAAGCGTATAGGGAATCACTATGTGAGCCAGGACATAACTTTGATTGGTTTTTTCTATTTATATAACGATATATACGTTTATATACAATTGTTTTATAAATATTTTGTTTATACTCTTACGATTTATTTACTTTGAAATTAGAATTTCATCGTATTTGTGGGATTTTTTTGGGAATTTATAGTGAATTCTGGGGACAGGACACGTCCAGGGAATCAATATTTCGACCTTTAAATTAATTTTAATTATATTTACAATCAAGTTTTTCTAAAGAGCCTAAGTGGACCAGTTAGATCACACAGTCTCGTGCGCACGCGCTCAGCGTACGGCCGCGTTTACCTACCGTACCTAGCGTAGTTAATGTGATATTTCATATTACGATTTACGAATATTGTTTTTGCGATTTAGTTGAAGTATACAAAATGATACAGTGCAAAAAATGCAAACTCTTTTTGTCTTTTACTAAAGATGATACTTTTTAGTGCAAAGGTGGATGTGAAGCTGTGTTCCATAAAAAGTGTGTGCAAAATAATAAACAGTTTCTGCGGACATCCTGCTGCGATGACTGTCATAAAACGAAATCCAGCCACATGCAGGGATCACAGGAACCTATAACACTAAGCCCTTGTGAATCATCGGTTGAGCGGGTCCTAGCGGAAGTTAATAAGAAGTTGGAGGTACTATACAATATGGAGAAAAAAATAGAAGACCTAACTTCTGCCATGGAGTTCTACGGAGATATGTACCAATCCCTAGTGAGATTTAAAGAGAAAAACAAATACAAGATGGACATAATAGTATTAAGTGAAATCAATATAAAAATGGATGAGATATCATTATATAAATTACCTGGATATAATGAATATTTAATAACGAGAGAAAACAGAAGAGGGGGAGGTATACTCATATATGTACAAGACTACCTAAACTTCAAGGCTCAAGGGGAGCAATTAGATTCTGTAGAATTGATGCATGGACAATTAATGGTCGGCAAGAGCACCACCCACATAATTGCAGTGTACAGACCGCCTGAAAAAAATAAGCTACGCTTCGTGGAACACTTAGATTACATAATACAGAATATTCCTGCCGCAGATAACGTCATTGTCATTGGTGATACGAATATCGACATTCTAATTGCCAATACAAGTAATCCAGTAGTAACAACAACTTACAAAAATACTAAGTGTGGGCATGGTCTGCAATGCGTTATACCTAATACCGAAATAACAAGGGAGGCGATCGTGAACGGCCGGCTCGTGACGTCGTGCTTAGACCACGTATGGGTGCGAGCGGGACGGAGTGAGAGCGACGCGTCAGCATACGTCATCGAGACTCATATCTCCGATCATCACGCCGTGGGTATAGCTATGGTCTTATCGGGTTCTAACAATAATAATGTTATTGCGCGACAGCCTGCAATCCGTGAGTATTTGTGTGATAAAACTGTTTTTCAGAAACTGGAGACTTTGGACTGCACGAGTTTGTTAAAAATAAATTGCCCATTACTCATGTATCAATCTATGTGCTGTATGTTAAACCAAATTTATAAAAACAGTACTGTAGTAGGGACGACTAAATGTAAAAGACAAATGCAGCCTTGGATTGATAAAAATCTTTATACTATGCTTTTGCGCAGTGACAATTTATTTAGAATCTGGAAATCAGATTCAAAGAATATGTGTAAGCGGTTGGAATATACTAAATTTAGAAATAAGGTAAATAAACTTGTAAATCAGGCTAAAAATAATTATAGGCAAGGTGAGATAAAAAAATGTAACGGGGATTCTAGAAAAATTTGGGAAAATATTAATATGTGGATGGGGAGAAATAAAAGCAGTTTAGATAATGTAATAACGAGACATTTAGATAAAACAACAAGTATTAAGCAAATATGTACCAATTTTTCTCAAACGTTTACAGAAGAAATACAAAACATAAAGCACAAGTGTGATAAAAAATTTCTGGACAGAAGTAAATATGTGAAACCCAGCTTAGTAAGTTTTAGATATAAACCCGTTAGCTCAACTCAAATTGAGAAAATCATAAATTCTTTATCATGCTTAAAATCTCCTGGAGTAGATCGAATACGAGCCAAAGATATAAATTTTTTATGCAAAAAAATTAGTCCCGTTTAAGCGAAATTTATAAATATGTGTTTCTCCCAATCTGTATACCCGGAAACATTAAAAAAGGCAATAATACGTCCTATACATATATAAATCTGGAAGCCATACTGAGTATTCAAATTATAGACCTATAGCTATTCTATCAGTAATGGACAAAATTACAGAGAAAATAATTATCGATCAAATATCAGATTTTTTGGAAAAACATGAGATACTATCTGATACTCAATATGGCTTCCGGAAAGGCCGCAGCACCGTGACCGCCCTCGGACGTTTCGCCGACCATATTAACCAATGTCTTGACTCCGGTAAACAGCTGATCGCATTGTTCATCGACTATAAAAAAGCATTCGACACTCTAGACCATAATACCCTTTTACAGGCGATGGACGAGTGTGGGATCCGCGGTCCAGTTAAGGAGTGGTTTAGGGAGTATTTATCCGGTAGAACAATACAGACTATGGTGTGCGGGGAGACGGGCGAGGAGGTGGCCGTGACGCTCGGTGTTCCCGCCGGATCGGTATGCGGGCCCAACGGGTATATCATGCACGTCAATAGAATAAAACTAATGTTGTAGAAAAATGCAAAGATTTTATGTACGCTGATGATATGTGTATAATATATGCGTCTAAAAATATCACAAAGGCAAAAAACAATGTACAACAAGATTTTGAAAATATCACCAAGTGGGCGCATGATAATGGAATTATACTTAACCTGTCAAAAACTAAGTGCATGCATATACGCTCACCCTATAATCGTTCGGCCAAAATGATACAGCTGCATGATATTGCTATCGTGGGTCACACATATGAGTGCTTACATAACAATAAAATTAATTGTTCGTGTCGAACTATAGAATATGTTAACACATTTAAATATTTAGGACTTTACGTTGATGTAAATTTTAGTTGGATAACGCACGTAAACGAAATCTGTAATAAACTTAGGTCGCTATTAGGAAGATTTTATTATTTAAGTAAAATAGTAAGTAAACATACATTATTAGTTATTTATCACGCTCTAGCTGAGTCATTAGTGAACTATGGTCTTATTGTTTATGGCCGTACTTTCAACACACATTTAAGTAACATTAAAAATGTACAAGTTAGACTCATTAAATATTTAGTTAGCAAAACAGAAAAACTTGAATGTAACAAAAATTATGATCTATTATTTAAAAAATGTAATTTATTACCAGTACATAAAAAAGTAGAGTATTTAATAAGTATTGAGCATTACTATGAAAAAAACTATAAAGAAACAGTTACACATACGCATAATACTAGGAAAATTACTTGTGGAAAGCTAGTCCAACCACAAATTACTAATTACTATGGGGAAAGGACGAACAAATATTTAATACCTAAAATTTTTAATAGACTTCTTTGGTTGAATCAAAATCCTAAGGTTAGTGTTAGCATGCTGAAAAAGAACTTAAAAACTATGTTATTAGAGGAATTTTAGTAAATATTATGTCAAAATACATATATGATAAATAGGCAATAGCACTTAATACCGCACTCAAAGTGGAACATTAATTACTTAAATGTAATAAATTAAAAAAAATTATATAAGATATACTGTCTATCAAACTCTTCATTAAATTTGAAGGTTATTAATAATTAAAATATGTCTCCGAGTATGACGGTGAGATTCTAAAAAAGTAAAATGGCAAGGTAAATTTAACTGTTCTAAAATATTACATATTTATTAGTTTAATACATTATATTAGATTTTCTTATTTTTATTGATTATAGCTGAAAACATAATATGTTTTTGTTTATTTTTGCTTTGTTGTAACATGATAAAGAGATAAATAGATGCTGTTAATTATTTGTGTATTAGTATGCGATTAGAAGACAAGAAACATAAATAAGTGATAGTGAGATATAGATTAGTTTTGTGTATTGATAAGTTAATTGGTAATTATGTTAAGAGCGCGTACTCGCCAATAAACTTTTTAGTTGGCGGGAAACTAGTTTAAGCCAATTTTGTATTTTATTTGGAATAAACGATTTGAAAAAAAAAAACACCTTATACTACTATAAAAAAAATACAAAGGTCTACATATGTAACTCTGCGGGTAGTTTATACGTCCGGACAACTAAATTTTACGGTTTGGAGAAATAGCCTTGATATGCTGAAGATTATTTGCTGTATTTTTATCATAACTTTGTAGGTTTCAAATTATGAGCTTATAAGCCCCTAAATACGGTAAATTATAGAATCTGCGTAGGGAAGGCCCATTTATATTATGATCCGACCAAATAAGACGTTGTTGGTCTGTCATCTGCCTGGGAATCAATTTCCTCGATGGTACTTACAACTACATAATTAAAAATCAAAACCCCCACCTTTTAAGTCTTCCTTACATAATTTATCTTGTCTAGGTACTTCAAGCTCCGTATAAACTTTCGCCACTCAAAATGTAGCACCTTACCATCACTTATCAGTTATCACTCGCGGTTAGAATAAAGTACATTGTCATGTAACACACTAATTATTACGCGCGCGGCGGGCGGTGTCAAACAAAAAATTACGTAAATGCAACGATGCGCGGGAGCGGACTGCAGACTTGCAGTCGCAACCGCAATAGGTCTGGAGATACTGACACAAAATTCTTGGTGATTTGTACCAGTATGGCGGTTTTACAGGGGTATAATTACGTAAAGGAAAAAAGGAAAGAAAAAAAACAAGTAGGCGAAAGCGAAAGGCTGTAAGCCGCACCCGACAAGTATGGCATTACGATGCCATTGTGGGAATAGGCGTGGTGGCCACAAAGGAAGATCTTCCGACCGAGCGAGGTGGTATGCCCGGTCAGGCCGAAGCCCACATGATACATTTCAGCTGTCGTATATATACCGACGCGCTCAGAAAACTTCGATAGCGCGATGCAGGAATGTTAGGCGAATTGTGGGTACCGCCACATCACTCCCCCCCGACGACCGGAGGTCGAATCTTGAAGTCTTGTTGCTTGAGTCGCCTGTGCCAGTGAGTTCCAGTGAGTCGGAACTGTTGCAGTGAGTCCCAGTGAGTCGGAACTATAAGCTGCTGCACGGGATCCAGTGAGTCGGATAAGCTGCCGTGCGGGGCCGATGCTACGTGCTGACCAGGAGAGATGTGCTCTGCTTGCTGATCGGTCGGTGTAGTGAGAAAGCCCGATGATGCCGATGCGGAGTCGCCCAGGCCGCGGTACATTGCGGCTAGTGGACTAGGTACCCGATGAGGCGATGCTGGCTGGCGTGGTGCGGAGGGGCGGGGAGTGATGATGATGAAGGAGGCGTGTTCTGTCGAGGGTCACCAATGTGGGAATAGGCGTGGTGGCCACAAAGGAAGATCTTCCGACCGAGCGAGGTGGTATGCCCGGTCAGGCCGAAGCCCACATGATACATTTCAGCTGTCGTATATATACCGACGCGCTCAGAAAACTTCGATAGCGCGATGCAGGAATGTTAGGCGAATTGTGGGTACCGCCACACCATACTTGTCGGGTGCGGCTTACAGCCCGTCCGCGCCATACCGACGCGAATACGTTTATTTTAATAAAAAAATTGAACCATTTGTACCAGGCTAATTTTTGCATAGCTAATCATCGTCGAGTAGCCATTCACGAAAATTACCTTGCCATACTTTTCCGACAGGTCCCAATGGCCGCCATACCACTGCAAAGGTGTAATTTTTTTTTCGCCAAACGATTTGTACCACCCTGAAACTTTTTAACAGTTCCCTGTATGATCATAAATAGGAGTTTGATAATGCCATACCTGTGGGAGGCAGCGAATGTGAACAATATTATTTCAAAATCCTAAGATTTATTCGTAATTTCAAACGGTTTTTCAAGTATGGCGCCACTTTTTCCTTCTACTACAAGTATGGCAAATAAAATAATGGTCACATTGTATCGTATAATTTCCAAAAATCCAAATGCCATACTGGTACAATTAATCGTCCAATTTTTATCACTTTTTTTCTCAAGTCCGATAGTCATCCCGCCCCATGGTTACAATCTGTAATCATTTTTTTTGGTACAACTGCCAAATGACGAGAATACAATGATGCCATGATGTAAAAAATGATTTTACGTATTATATAGTCGTATTTTTAAAACGTGTCAAATAAATAAGTATTTCAAGTATGGCAGCACTTTTTCCCCCTAGCGGGCGTCCACAAATTACGTGAGGTGTTCATTTGAATTTTTTGACCCCCCCTCCCCCCTGATGAGATTTCGTGAGATTTTATTCAACCCCCCCCCCCCTTCCCCCCACAAATCTCACGTGAGATTTTCAAAATGTGGGTTTCTTACGTAAACGTTTGGTTTGACAGTCAGTAGATTTTGTTGCAAACGAATTTGTGAATGATCATTACGCTTAAGATTAAATCTTAAGCATACGTACAATCTGGATGAAATGGACTAAAATAGTATCATTTTGTTGAGAAAAATCGTATTTTTGAAATTACGTGAGATTTACCGAGACCCCCCTCTCCCCAACGTGAGATTAGGTGAGATTTGACTCGACCCCCTCCCCCCCTAAACACCTCACGTAATAGGCTACTTGACCTATATTTAATTTCATTGAAAAAATGCATATTTCTAGTAGAACTTAGCCTAGGAAACCGTATTTCACCTTTGTCATCGAATAAAAGCTAATGATTGATAAATAAAGTCGATTTGAAAATATGATTTTATGAAAATAGGAATTGTACTGACGAAAACGCTTTTGCGGTACTTCCGATTTGAATGTGACGTCATCCTATTTGTAATTTAATATCTTTTATTTATCGCGCTCGTTATATGTAAGTTTATTTGTACATAAATAATATGAATAAGCCTAGAAAGATTTATAAAATATATTTTCTTGAATAATTCAAATAAAACATCAGTCTTATATATTATCTCCATTTATTGTAGCTGGGAAATGAAATGGCCAAAACTTTTCTACAAAAGTGTTCAACATTACAAATGATTTCTAAATTCTTTTCTAATTTTTTGGCACTGTTAGACTCGTACGCTTAGCACATAAAACTTATTTCAATAAAGAAAGTATAAAATACAAAAAACATGACGTCACACCATGGCGGTACAATGGCGGACAGTGTTTTCGGCGCCATATAAAAGGCATATTTTTAATCAACATTTTTATGGGTTTCTACTGTTTAAAATATTAAAATATTAGTTTTTTTGGTTAAAATGAATGATTAAGAAGCGATTAGAATGAAGAAAAAAAAATAGGTCAAGTAGCCTATTTGTGGACTACTAGAAGTATGGGAAAAATAATAACGGTCATATTTTGTCAAATACTTTCCAAAAATTTAAATGCCATACTGGTACAAATCGTTTGGCGAAAAAAAAAATTCCACCTTTGCAGTGGTATGGCGGCCATTGGGACCTGTCGGAAAAGTATGGCAAGGTGATTTTCGTGAATGGCTACTCGACGATGATTAGCTATGCAAAAATTAGCCTGGTACAAATGGTTCAATTTTTTTATTAAAATTAACGTATTCGCGTCGGTATGGCGGGCTGTAAGCCGCACCCGACAAGTATGGCATTACGCTTTCGCCTACTTATTTTTTTTCGACTATCTGAAAATACAAGCATTTTTGTGGAACAAATCGTTCGACACTCGTTATTTATCCGACACGTTCGATTAACGCCCACGCGTTTGGGCTGCCAGTGCGAGCGCTATGACCATCATTTTCCTTTTTTCCTTTACGTAATTATACCCCTGTAAAACCGCCATACTGGTACAAATCACCAAGAATTTTGTGTCAGTAGCTCCAGGCCTACAAGTTGCAACTCGCAAACGAACGGCGACCGGACGGCGCGGCCAGGCGGCGCCACGCCCCGCGCCACCTCGCGTCACCCCCTCTCTACCCCAACATTGCCTGGTTGCGCCCGAGTGGCGAGTTGGCGACAGACCGGCCGGCGCCAAATCGTATTTCGTATGAAGTGACCATGCTGCAAGGAATTTGATTGGGATAAAATAATATGACAATGTAAAACAATTTACACCCTATTTTGTTTTGTTTAAGAGCCTGCTGCCAAAACGCTAGCCCCGCCTACACACACGGCTATCGTCCAATCATGATGTAACAATGATTCCATGAATCGTGCCCGCATGAAATGTATTTTGCGCTGTAGCTAATAAGTGAACAATATCGCGTAGCAACGGTCCGGCGCATTATAGCACGAAAGTAAAATTTCGCTAGTCCCAAAAATGTTTTTGATGATTACTTAAAAATTAAATACAATACTAATATTTCCTTAAGTTAATCTTTTATAAAGTGTGTGATTGTAGTAGTGCAAGTTATTGAATGATAGTAACTCAATAAGTGTAACAGATATTTGTTGAAAAGCCCAGAAAAATTCATAATTTCGAAAAATAAAACTATCGAGTCAAAATAAGTGAATCGTGTTTTCCGTTAGGCAAGTATCAGATAAATATTATACAATGATTAAATAAATCTCAATTTCATTTGTGTCAATCGTCTTCCGGGATCGTAATACTTATTAGAAAACACAGCAAATAAAATAAATTATTTGAAAAATCAAAAAACCCGACTGCAAAAAATGTTACTTAACTAAAAAGAACGAAACAAGACCTAATTCTGCCGGAGGCATCGAATCCATGTTTTAATTGATACGACTCTTATATTACTTACGAGTTTCATGCCAGTCTAGAAGGAGAAAGTGGACTACAAAATGCAGTCGGAGGCATGTCGCATCAAGTTTAAGATTAATTCATAAATCATAAAATATTATGCCTCCGACTGCATTTTGTAGTCCACTTTCTTCTTCTAGATTTTTTTATGTAACCTTCTATTCATCCTGGCATGAAACTCGTAAGCAAGAGTCATATCAATAATTACCTAAAACATGGATTCGATGCCTCCGGCAGAATTAGGTCTTGTTTCGTTCTTTTTAGTTAAGTAACATTTTTTGCAGTCGGGTTTTTTGATTTTTTAAATAATTTATTTTATTTGCGACTTTTTAGTTGTATTCATCTAACCATTTCGACTATAAATCCTAAATACGACTATAAAACTCCAATCTGATAAAAAAATTAAAAACTACCATGTTGATATTTCTAAGTGTACCTACAATACGTAGGTACATAAGCTTGGTACTGCTTCAATTTATGTTTCTGGTTTTAAGTACCTAATTATTGTTTTTTAGGGTTCCGTACCCAAAGGGTAAAAACGGGACCCTATTACTGAGACTTCGATGTCTGTCCGTCTGTCCGTCTGTCTGTCCGTCTGTCTCCAGGCTGTAACTCAAGAACGGTAATAGCTAGAGAGTTGAATTTTTCACAGATTATGTATTTCTGTTGCCGCTATAATAACAAATACTAAAAACAAAATAAATTTAATATTTAAGGGGGGCTCCCATACAACAAACGTAATTTTTCAAACATTTTTTGCTCGGTATCAACGATGACAACAAGTAGGCACTTGAAATTTTCACAAAAGCCTTAATTATATGTGTACCTTAATAATTAAAAATAATATTTAAATAAAATAATAATTTAAGGGGGGCTCCCTTACAAAAAACGCAATTTTTGGCCTATTTTTGCTCTATAACGGTACGGAACCCTTCGTGCGCGAGTCCGACTCGCACTTGGCCGATTATTTAACACTTTGCCATTGAATTTTCATCTTGTTTCAGTAATTTCGGGCGGGTTTTTGTTTTTTTTTTTTTATATTTATCGTTCCATTTAATATTAAAACTGCAATTTATATACATATTTAGAATCAGTGTTTAAAATCCTTTATTTTAATACCCCACTCGACATGCTTGGTAGAATATTTATTTCTTTTTACTTCACAATATGGCGTCAAACATCCGCCATTTTGGTTTTTTTTTAAATGTCACCTATCTAAGAACACTTGGGCTATGTGAAAATCCGTCTAGCGCTTCTGGAGATACAAGGTAATAAAGAATATTACATACATACATACATACAAGATACGCGCTAAAAACATTACCCTCCTGGCAGTCGGGTAAAAAAGGGAGCTCGGTCTTTATGGACACTGCTAATGATACCTGAGCCCTTAAAAAAATTTGGCAGGTAGGTTTAAGTGCACCCTGTATAATCTATCATTTCAGTAATTAAATAGCAATAATATAATAATATTATGTGGTCAAACTATTATAAATACAATGTAGTACAATAAAACATAATTTCCCGAATTTAATATTAGGTATTCTACATAGTAAAGTTAACCCCGTAACTTAATATCCGACTTGGCCATAAAAAAAAGTTATATTATATTAATTTTTATGCTGGAAAGCACTCAAAGTTGAGAAGTTTAGAATATAATGCGGCTGCTTATCAAAAGTTTGGAAGGCTTCTAGGCAATATCGATGATACGAGCTTCCGTGATCAATGATCATTATCTCTTATATGATGATCATACTCCAATGCTACCCATCATCTATACTTATAAAATTACATGTCCTGACTGACTGACTGACTGACTGACTGACTGATTCATCATCGCTGAGCAAAAACTGTTAAAGTTACAGCCACGAAATTTGGTGAGTAGGATTGTTTTATTAAGTATACACCCACTAAGGAAGGAATTTCGAAAATTTTACCCCGAAACGGGTGAAATAGGGGTTGAAAGTTTAAATGAAAGTCCATCATTTCTTAAGTTAGAAACATGAAAGTTTATTTTTGGACTGCTGATTAAAAATTATTGGATAGGTATTTAAGCGTTTTTGGAAATTCTACCCCCAAGGGGGTGAAATTGGGGTTGAAAGTTTGAATGAGAGTCCGTCATTTCTTGAGTAAGAAACATGAAACTTTATTTTTGTGCTACTGATTAAAAACGAGTGGATACGTATTTAAGCGTTCCTGGTAATTCTACCTCCAAGGGGGTGAAATTGGGGTAGAAAGTTTCAATGAAAGTCCGTCATTTCTTGAGTTAGAAACATGAAAGTTTATTGACGTTTGCTTAAATAGGGTCCCGTTTTTTATCTTTGTATAAGGAACCACAAAAAGGGGAAAACTATCCATCTTTGTTATTATACTATGTTATCGCGGACGAAGTCGCGGGCAACAGCTAGTCACTGTATAAATCTATACTTATTATAAAATGAAGTCACTTTTTTTTCCCTCATGTCCCTTTGTTCCCTTTAATCTTTAAAACTACGCAACGGATTTTCATGATTCTTTCAGTGTTAGATAGCCCATTTATCGAGGAAGGTTTTATCACTCTAAAATTAATATAAGCGAAGAAATAGAGGAAAATGTGGAAAAAACGGGGAAAATTATTTGAAAGGGCTAACTTGAACGCGCTAATCTCAGGAACTACTGGTCCGATTTGAAAAATTCTTTCAGTGTTAGATAGCCATTTATTGAGGAAGGCTATAGGCTATATTTTATCACGCTAAGATTAATAGGAGAATGTGAAAAATTATTTGAAAGGGTTTAATCTCGCGAACAACTGGAGCAATTTTTATGTTATTTGGTACAGATAAGAAGTAGACCACATGAAGGATCGTGATATATAGGCTATCGATTTTAATCATTTTTGCAGTGGCTATATATTTTATTCCCGTGCGACGCCGGGGCGGGTCGCTAGTCTTATATATAAAATTCTCGTGTCACAATGCTAGTCAGCGAACTCCTCCGAAACGGCTTTACTGATTTTTACCAAATTTTGTATGCATATTCAGTAGGTCTGAGAATCGGTTACTGGGTACTTTATATATTGATAAGTGCATTTGTTGAATAAATAATAGTAAATTATTACAACCTGAGACTGACGGCGACCATTAAAAGGCCGGGTACACTTGGAATTTCTCATACATACGTAATTCCAAAATCATTTTCTCATACGAAAATATATAACGTGTTTGAGTTGTTTTTCAGTTTAAAATAGTAATTACCTAGGTTCCTGCACAAAAATTTACTTCAAAATATTTAAACACAAAAAAATTTTTTTTTGCTTTAAATTTTTTTTTAGTAAATTTACTACTAAATATTTAAACACTAAAAATAGAGTAAAACACTAAAAAATATATAAATAAATAGTTAATTTACTACTTTACTCTAAAAAATATTTTTTAGTATTTAAATATTTTGTAGTAAATTTACTATTTATTTATATATTTTTTAGTGTTTTACTCTATTTTTTAGTGTTTAAATATTAAGTAGTAAATTTACTAAAAAAAATTAAAAACAAAAAAAAAATTATTATGGCAAAGCAACGTTTGCCGGGACAGCTAGTATAATATAATAATATCTCTATAAATTATATGATATACTGTAGGTATATTTAAATGATATTATTTTATTCAGATCCTCCTCTCTAATAAAATAAATTACAGGTTGAATGAGCTGATGCAAGTTTCGTCCTTCCTCAAGAGCCTGTTTAGGGTTCCGTGATAACGTCAAAAATATCTCTTACTTTTTATGCTTATGTTTTGATTTGGTCAATATTTCCTAATAAAAATATAAATATCCATATAGTGTTTACTGTTTATATGATAAGATTGATAAGCGATAACTGATAACTGATAAGTGATAAATGATATAACCTATGTAGGCAGTAGGCTGGTTCTAAAATTAGAAAGTATTTTTGGGGGCTGGGTTGAGGCCTGAGGGGCATCGTAAAGAAACGGCAAAGTCCCAAGGGCGTCACAGTACAAATAAGTTTGGGAAGCCCTGTTATAGCTATGTACATCAGAATAACACATTACACAATATAGGCTACAATTTTAACCGACTTTCAAAATGGAGGAGGTGTTATGTTAGTTTTTTATGTTTTTGTTTGTGAACCGATTTTCAAAGTTTTTCTTTTGGTGTAAAGAGTATCATAACAATTTGGTATTATATTCACAAAAGTGGTGACCTGATGAAGGGATCCATAGGTAATCGAGGGAATTCCTCAAAATTTATATTATGGAGACATGTGGAGACTTCGGTTTCGTGAGAAGTACTCAAAGCATAAGCTACCAACAAGTAAGATTTTGCACCGAGGTATACCAATTACCATGGTTCGGAAGGTGCCGAGAGATCAGAGAACTCCTGATTCTTTAAATATTATATTATACGTGTGTAAAGAACACTATGCAGTTGTCTGATACGAGCCCTGAAATTTCGCACGAGCATCCAACTGTAGACTTATTTTATACCAGCGTTTATTTATTGAGAAAATGTATTATCATGGAGTAAATACACGGTCTCTGGTATTACAAAAAAAATCTATAATGCGTGATCATGGACGTATAAAAAAAGGCGGACGGAGTCCCACCATACACAAAACTGTGTCGTTCAGAGTCGGCCAGCTGGCTGTATGTACACGGTCCGCACGCACACATTCTTGCGCAGCCGCTAGTCCATACCATTTGACAGGCGTCAGAACGTGTGCGTGGCCAACTCAGAAGAAAAGTGAAGACACAGTTTTGTATATGACAAGACTCCGTCCGCCTTTTTTTTTACGTTCATGTGCGTGATTTATTTATTTAGTTGATATTTTGTTATGTCTGTTATTCTCTGTAAATGTTACGCTCAAAGACCGAAAACGCTCACTGAGCGAAAAAATGGCTCACAACGCGTTATGGTTATAGTAAAACGGTCACGATGCGAAATTTCTGCGACGTTCTGGTAATCACAGAAATACCACATAGCGAAATTCGTGTCGTGGCTGTCGTGCTATTCGACCACAACGCGTTGTGGTAATCGAGAAAAGCCATGACGCGATCTGAGCATTTAAAAACTGCCACGACGCGAAATTCGTGTTGTGGCCCTAATGAAAACGGCCACGACGCGTTCTGAGCATTTAAAAACAGCCACGACGCGAAATTCGTGTTGTGGCCCTAACGAAAACGGCCACGACACGTTCTGAGCATTTAAAAATAGCCACGACGCGAAATTCGTGTTGTGGCCCTAACGAAAACGGCAACGACGCGTTCTGAGCATTTACCGTACGTTCATCGAATTCGAACGCCTACGCTGGACAAACGCTAGTGTGAAGGCAGCCTATAATTAATTTAAGTACTATCAGAGAAGTTGATTCTTAGGCAGATGGGGGATCTACGTAGTTTGGTCGCGTTACGTCAAACCCAGCCGACAGATCACAAATAACATTGAATTGACATGATCCGACCAAATGAAGTAGGTCTGCCAACTGCCTAGGAATCAATTTCTTCGATGGTACATTGTTGTTGCGTATTGGTGATCAATATTATATAGTTTTTGTTGGAAGATCCTTATTGTTTGTGTTAAATAATATTGTCACTACTTGAAGATTTTTAAATTGTTATAAAAATATATGTTGCACTCGGTAACTGCCGCGGTAAAGCAATTGCATAGAATTTTTTATCAACTCATACTATTTGTAACACGCACACTAACACCGTGCCGAAGATAAACGGTGTTGTTAAGTTTTTTTTTTGTTACGGAAATTTCAAATTATTGATTTGGAATGGAATACCGCGCCGAAACCCAGCGATAATAGCTATTCAATAGCTTGAAATTGAAATTCCAAATTATTTACTTAATCCAAAAATTCCTAATAATTATTTATAGGTAAATAATAATAATAAATATTATTTTGTGTTCAATAATAATTTGTTACCTTAAATATATATTTTCAATAAAGTAATCTCAATGAATGACTAATATTGTTTTTTTTTTAACTATACAGGGTGCGATTAAACCTTCCCGCCAAATTTCGATATTAAAAAATATTTTATAATCACTCAGTAATCAGTATTAAAATGTTGAAAAATAGTTAAAATAGCTTCCGAAAGTTTTCCTAATAAAAAAACACCACAATTAATGGACACTACGCGTCGCCGGCGCGTGCCTTCTTCCCCGCAATGATTTTAAGTGGGATAAATTAATGTGTTACTGTAAAAAAATTAACACCCTATTTTTTGGTTAAATTGACTCTCCTAATGATACCTAAGCCCTAAAAAAAATTGGCCGGTAGGTTTAATTGCAATTTGCACCCTGTATATTACTACTAACAGGATCGGAAGAAATGGCGTGTGCTTGTGTCAGAGGCCAAGACTCAATTTGGGTCGCTGCGCCGCAGTAAGTAAGTAACTATAATACTACTAGTTGACTCGGGAATCGTCCTTTTTTGCGGGATAAAAAGCATCCTATGTCCTTTTCTGGGACTTAAAGTACCTTAATACCCAGTGAAATCGATTCAGCGGTTTGGGTGTGAAGAGGTAACAGACTGACAGACAGATAGACACATTTTCGCATTTATAATATTACAAGCAGTTGCCCGCGACTTTGTCCGCGTGGACTTCAGTTTATCGTTGTTCCCGTACATCGATAATATTATAATCGATTGAATAGTTTACGTGCAAATCATAAAAGTATATTGTGTGGGAACCGTACAATTTTCCTAGACAAAAAGCTTCCCTTGTCCTATGCTCAGAACGCGTCGTGGCCGTTTTCGTTAGGGCCACAACACGAATTTCGCGTCGTGGCTATTTTTAAATGCTCAGAACGCGTCGTGGCCGTTTTCGTTAGGGCCACAACACGAATTTCGCGTCGTGGGTGTTTTTAAATGCTCAGAACGCGTCGTGGCCGTTTTCATTAGGGCCACAACACGAATTTCGCGTCGTGGCTGTTTTTAAATGCTCAGAACGCGTAGTGTCCGTTTTCATTAGGGCCACAACACGAATTCGCGTCGTGGCTGTTTTTAAATGCTCAGAACGCGCCATGGCTTTTCTCGATTACCACAACACGTTGTGGTCCAATAGCACGACAGCCACGACACGAATTTCGCTTTGTGGTATTTCTGTGATTACCAGAACGCGTCGTGGCCGTTTTCACTAGGGCCACGAGTCACGACGCGTCATGGCCGTTTCACTATTACCACAACGCGTTATGAGCCATTTTTTCGCTCAGTGAGTGTTTTCGGTCTTTGAGCGTAACATACACACACAATTATAATAATAATAATTTCAGATCGGTGGAGAACCAATAGTAAATCTAGAAGTGTCTATCGTCGCGCCGCGCTGTCTGGTGGAGATTAAAAAAAAGAAAACAACCCATTGGCCATTATAGTGTTATTAAACTATAATAAACATTTCGTTAATTATAATTATGAAATTAATGTAACATTATATTTTCTTAGTTCACGTATTTTTAAACGCTGACGGCTGAACCAAAAAAAATCATCACGTTTAATTTTTTTTGCACTGGCAACATTATGTATTTGACATTTTAAATACTTCCGACCCACAGATTAAGTAGGTATGTACCTTCATGTTCCGACCACTTCTGACTGATTCCGACTTCCGTCGAAAATTTTTCACTTCAAATTATTTTAAATTATGATTTATGTGTATTTTTATTGTGTTTCTAAAGTTCTTTGTGTTTTGTTGTGGTTTTGTTGCCGTTTTTTCTTGGGATCGACCCCGGCTTTGCTTTACGGACTTGGACGTACCCGATTTTTCTGAAGACTTGGCTTGTTAGTTGTTTCTGTTGGAAATTATCATGTCGAAGATACCGGAATATTCGCGCCTGCACTTATACTTTTTGGATGTGATGAAGGGGGTGAGTAGAAACACACTTAAAGCTACCTATTCAATCATAAATTTGTCTTCTACGTTTTTGGCATTCATATCTACATTTCTGACCGAAAATACTTTACACAGAGCCAGTACTGGCTGCCAATAAGACTGGCAGCCAGTATTGGCTTGGTATATACCGCGTGCGAACAGTTTTTCAAGCCAGGCCAAACTGTTCACACGCGGCATATGCCAAGCCAATACTGGCTGCCAGTCTTATTGGCAGCCAGTACTGGCTCTGTGTAAATTATACTTTATATTATAGTTTACATGAAGCCTACACTGGCGGTCAATACGACAGGCGGCCAACGCTGGCTTGATATTGGCCTTTGTAAAAAATTTTTTTAAACTGTTTTAGTACACGAGGCAAATATCCAGTCAGCGCTGGCCATCCATAGCATTGGCCACCAAAGTTGACTTCATGTAAACCATACATTACAGTAAAGTTGGTGCTAGCAAGTCTCAAGTACTTAATGAAGCAAATTCTAAATTACTTGCTACATTAAAAATGGTTCTACTGATGATAATTCTTAACGCTTCATTTAAAATTTGCTAAAATCTTTAGATTTCTCAGACATTCTCTTGCTATTACATATAATAATAAATAACATTTTAATATACAGTGTAAACTCTATAATAAAACATCACTATAGGGACTTTGCATTTTATGGCGTTATAGAGAGTTGTCGTTAAATGGAGAGAAGTGAAGTCAAAACTTTTTTGTCACTACACAGTGATTTTCTTACGCTACCTAACCGAATTTACAGTTTGAAAGTTTATGAGCTACTGAGAATATTATAATGTATAGATACTTTTTCATGTTCAAATCAGTCTACACATGCAAGCAATCCCAATTTGTTAACAAAAGAATGAATATTTTAGAAAGTTTGGTATGCATCATGGCAAAAATCAAGTTGGGGGCTAGGATTATAAAGCAACAAAAAATGTATACAGCTGCTCAGTTTTTACAAATATTAGTTACATAAAACTCTTAAAATGTACTTTTTATTACTCAATTGTTGTGATTTTGTTGCTATTGAGAGTGGGTGTGATGCTTGTAGAGTGTATCATTGTATAGTAGACAAGCTAAACCAACCAAAGTCAAAAGATTTTGACGCTTTAGGCCGTGTTTCCCAGTGGAAACATGGCCTAAAGCGTCAAAATCTTTCCGCTTAGGGGTGCCGAATTGACCAATTGCCATGCTCGAAATCTTCGCTGTCATTCTGCTGGAATAACACGGGCACTGCTAAGCTCCGCTCCGCTTCAGTGGAAACGCGGCCTAATTTTGTCATTAAATCGAGTTAATTACATGGAGTTTACACTGTATATTGTGTAGCTGAACAAGCTAACGTTATTTACAAAAATTTTTGAAATGTATTAAAAATGGACACATTGAAATTTTCAGGGCCTTTGCATCACTTCCCCAAGCTTCACGATGCGGAAAGATTTGCTGCTTGGAAGGCTGTGCTCTATGACGAAAGCAAAGAGTAAAGTAACATGTACATTTATAATACATACAAGTTATGTAATAAACATTTTGAAAAATATTATATATTGGCAAGTAACCAGTTAACTAGGAATGCAGTTCCAACATTAGGTATTCTTAGAATGTGAGTATTTTGTGTGTTAACCTCACTATAACTTAAGAATCCTAATAACAGTTACAAAGTGAATCTCAAACTCCATGCTATGCAAATACAGGGGAATCCGTTAATAATGACATTGAAGGGAATTGATTATTATGTCATAATAAGCGGGCATCATAAAAAGCGTTATAGAGATCGAGATTGAGATTCAAATCAATGAATGTGCTATGTTGTAAATACAATTTAGATTTCATTTCAAAAATACAAAAAAAAACATTCAATTATAATTCAGAAATTCAGTTTAGTTTCCAATAGTAAAATTTTATTATTATCATATTACTAGCTGTTGCCCGCGACTTCGTCCGCGTTAGCATAGTAGACCACGTCCCAAGTATTATTATACAAAAATATTCAATGTACAGAATTGACCTTCCTATAATTTTATTATATTTAGAAGTTCCGCGTAATTTAGGAATTTCACGCAACCGCACATTTTTCCGCAAAAAATAGCCTATGTCCCTTCACGTGGTCTATTTTTCATGTTTGCCAAATTACATAAAAATTGCTCCAGTAGTTCTTAAGATAATAAGCATTTCTTATAATTTCCCCCGTTTTTGCCACACTTTCCTCTATTTATTCGCTCCTATTAGTCTTAGCGTGATAAAATATAACCTATAGCCTTCTTCTGTATATGGGCTATCTAACACTGAAAGAATTTTTCAAATCGGACTAGTAGTTCCTGGATTAGCGCGTTCAAATAAGCCCTTTCAAATAATTTCCCCCCGTTTTTTCCACATTTTCCTCTATTTCCTCGCCCCTATTAGTCTTAGCGTGATAAAATATAGCCTATAGCTTTCTCGATAAATGGAATATCTAAAACTGAAATAATTTTTCAAATCGGACCGGTAGTTCCTGAGATTAGCGCGTTCAAATAAGCCCTTTCAAATAATTTCCCCCATTTTTTCCACACTTTTCTCTGTTTCTTCGCTCCTTTTAGTATTAGCGTGATAAAATATAGCCTATAGCCTTCCTCGATAAATGGGCTATCTAACACTGAAAGAATTTTTCAAATCGGACCAGTAGTTTCTGAGATTAGCGCGTTCAAATAAGCCCTTTCAAATAATTTCCCCCGTTTTTTCCACACTTTTCTCTATTTCTTCGCTCCTATTAGTCTTAGCGTGATAAAATATAGCCTATAGCTTTCCTCGATAAATGTTCTATTTAATCCTTCGATCGGAGGTTCTAGGAATTCCCATTGTATTCTTTTGTTCTCGCGATCACCGGTGCTCGCGCGGGGCCTGAAAGATTAACACTGAAAGAATTTTTCAAATCGGATAAGTAGTTCCTGAGATTAGCGCGTTCAAACAAACAAACAAACTCTTCCGCTTTATAATATTAGTATAGACTAGACGACGGCTTCGCCCGCGTAAATTAGTTTCGCAGACAAATTAGTTCATAAAAATAGCATATGACCCTTAACGTGGTCTACTTCTTATCTGTGCCAAATAACAGAAAAATTGCTCCAGTAGTTCGTGAGATAAGCCCTTTCAAATAAACACTGAAAGAATTTTTCAAATCGGACCAGTAGTTGCTGAGATTAGCGCGTTCAAATAATTTCCCCCGTTTTTTCCACACTTTTCTATATTTCTTCGCTCCTTTTAGTATTAGCACAGAATATATATTAGTAGTACCAACAGAATTCCCACTCGTGAAACCCGTTTAAAGAAATAACAACTCATGCTACGATACTATAAAGTTCAAATTACGACCGCGCAGTGCTAGGTGCGTTCTCTTTCTATCGCATAACGCGTACCTTTTCTTAAGAAATCAAGGTTTTCGCCTTTTAGAAAACAAAATATTTTTTTAAAATTACTATCGGTATTATGGCAAACCTTTTTATAGTAATATCAAACTTCAGTAAAACAACCTATATTTTATAGTAGTTCTATATTGGATTATAATATTGCAGCCCCCCTACCATGAGCTCTTATAGCAGTATTACTTTAATACTACTTTTGAATTTCGCATAAACAAACATGATCTCTATTTATATAAACATAGCTATGTTTTTTGTTTGTGCGAAATCTGAAAGTAATATTAAAGTAATACTGCTATAAGAGCTCATGGTAGGGGGGCAGGAAACTTTTACAATTTAAACATAGTAGGTAACTTGTGTTTATTTCTGTGTAGTTTGTGTGTTTCTTTGTATGAAATTGGTTTACTTGCTATGTTTGTATAGTTTTTATCTACTATTCGTATTTAAATACCTTATTCAAATATAATAGGTACATATATTTCATTGGCTTTTTTAATTGTTCTTTTTTATAAGATTTATAACCATTTTGTCACAGCAGTTAAATCAGTATCATATTGTATTAAATTTATTCCTCTATGATCAGTATGCAGTAGATACGCGACGAAAAATCTTGCGCGTGCGTCACCGCTCGCTTGTGAGTCCCTTATGATTTGCCACCCGCGGTTGGTACTTACAGTTCGATGCCTATACGCGCGAGTGGGACAGGCCTGGTATTAGCGTGATAAAATATAGCCTATAGCCTTCTTCGATATATGAGCTATCTAACACTGAAAGAATTTTTTAAATTGGACCAGTAGTTCCTGAGATTAGCGCGTTCAAATAAGCCCTTTCAAATAATTTCTCCCCATTTTTCCCACATTTTCTTCGCTCCTATTAGTCGTAGCGTGATAAAATATAGCCTATATCCTTTCTCGATAAATGGACTATCTATAACTGAAAGAATTTTTCAAATCGGACCCGTAGTTCCTGAGCGCGTTCAAATAAGGCCTTTCGAATATATTTCCTCCCGTTTTTTCCACATTTTCCTCTATTTCTTCGCTACTATTAGTCTTAGCGTGATAAAATATAGCCTATAGCCTTCCCCGATAAATGGGCTATCTAACACTGAAAGAATTTTTTAAATCGGACCAGTAGTTCCTGAGATTAGCGCGTTCAAACAAACAAACAAACTAACAAACTCTTCCGCTTTATAATATTACTATAGATTAAAATTACTGCCTAAGATTTTGAAATAATTTAAAACCTTCTTATGTACTTATTAGAATTTTTATTTTTACAAACTCCTTATGAGTGTGTCAAAACATAAAAAGTATGCACAACCTTAATATATATTTGGAAATTCTTTTCTTTTTCAGGCAATACCCAAGCAAATAACCAAATATAAGTGCAGAACTAGATAAGATTCCTTGTATAAGGAATCTGAAACTCTTTAACATGTATATGTTAGAGAGTTTCAGCGTTGTTTACTGTACTTGTACTGAACAGAACTTCAGATTCCTTATACATGTTAGAGAGTTTCAGCGTTGTATAAAGAAGCAAAGATATTGTATTATGCTACTATGCAGATCACATTAAATTTATCAGCATCATCATCACCACCATTAACCCATCAAGATTCAAGCCCCATACGAGCACCGGTGATCGCGACAACAATAGAATACAATAGCATATTCCAAGAATCCCTGATCGAAGGATTCAAATATGCATCCTTACAATATGACCTTATTATTTGTACTTTTCATAGTCCTTTAGCTCAAGACTGATGTTTTTGATCAATGATCATTATTCTGTCATTTGACAAGCGATGTTTGTCGAATAGGCGCCGGCAGCCTATTCGGCAAACATCGCGTGACTTCGGCAAACTTCGGAGTTCGGAAAACGGTGCCGGCAGCCATTTCAGCGACTGGCGCCGGCAGCCATTTCGGCAACCGGCGCCGGCAGCGGAGGCACTCCCTAAATTTTATTAATTATCATAAATTATTTAAATTACCTACTTAATTCATCTATGCTACTGCCTAAGATTTTGAAATAATTTAAAACCTTCTTATGTATTAGAATTTTTATTTTTACAAACTCCTCACGAGTGTAACAAAACATAAAAAGTATGCACAACCCACAGAAATAAGATCTAGTTAGAAGCGCGATGTCGCTCCATTTGTATGAACACGAGCGTGTCACTTTTTTCATATCTACTGTGACGTCACAAGAGCGCTTTAGTGATGGGAATACCCGTACGCGCGGAATCGATTCAAAGGAATCGCCGCGCCCCGCCTCTTGTGCCATTTTATAGGTATATCGATTTTTTAATCGATTATTCGAGTTCATAGACAGAGGAATGATAAATCTTAAGATATGTGCTTGCCAGGACAGCTAGTAATATATTATATTATTCTAAATTAAATCAATACATATTACATAACTAGCTGTCCCGGCAAACGTTGTTTTGCCATTTAAAGTATTTGTACTTCATCAGTTGATACAAAATCTTACCCCCCTCTTTGGTCCCCTTAGTGGGGTGGGGGGATTTTTTTTTATACACCAGATGTTAACACCTCCATCGTGGGTATCGCAGACACAATCGATTTTCAATTGTTATGCGGCAGCCGGCTGCCGCTTGGTGATTGATGGGTTAAGTTGGAAGAAGACAAATATACCGTCGGTGGCCAAATTATTATACTCGTACTCACTTGAAAAACAATACGTTTTTGTGCCTCATAAGGAATTTTTTTTATCTTTAACAAAGTTAATAATTTTTTTAGCCTTATGGTAAGGTGCAGAGTCCTGCATGCATATGCAGGTTCCGTCTGGCTGCTATTCAGCCATCTGGGGATGGAGATGACTTTGTAAAACTAGCAGATATTGGTCTTAACGCATGGTTCCTTCAACCACGACCATTCCCGTTTGAGCTAATCTCGTCCCATGTCGTAACCGATGAAGGAGGTTTCACTCGTTCAATAACACAGTTTTTATAAAAAATTTCATGTCGCCTTCGGTGAACAAACTAGGGATTGTCCTGGAGGATCTGAATCAATTGGGTCATATTAAGGTCACGCCTTTTACTTCATAATTAAAAAAAATGAAATTATAATAACTTGTTTTCCTCCTTTCAGTATTCCTCAGGCCAGTGTTTTTACATTGTAGCAAACGCCAATCGCTTAGCATGCATGCATCTGGGGTAAACTTAGGTTTTTAGAAGAAAACAACTGAAATTCAGTTTCTTCAGTTTCGCCTTAGCATTCTGTTAGATAAAGCTACGCCAGCATCATCTAACAAAACTTTTATGACTTTCAGGGGTTTTCTTCTGTTCTCAACAATAAAACGCCTTGTTTCCTCTCCTGTTCAAACAGTCGAAAGACGTTTTCTACCACATTTATCAACTCGCTATGGGGACAAAGATTTTTTTAGGTTCATCACTTTTTTATATTTCAAAGTGTAGACTGGGAAACGCCTACTAATCTCGCAATTTCTCTCCGGGTATGATTGATATGACTCGAAGGTGTCTAAATTTTAGATTTATTTCTAGCTGAAATATCTGAATTCTTTCCCATGGCTACATCTTTCATTATTTTAACTTAAAATTACATTATCACAAAAAATAACCAAAAAACACTAGAATCATGTGTTAATACCTATTATTTATACATTATAATAAAATAGATAAGACTTAAGTGTTGCTTTTTATAACACGTTTCACGCAAAAAACATTTTTAGCGCCTGTGTCTAACTCCCTATTGCACGCACTTCGCACAGGAAAATATGGCAATAGTGACTGTCGTACTAAATGGTGTTATTATTACAAGATTATTATTGAATAATAAATGTTACTGACTCACAAAATGTAGAAGACAGCCTAAAGTAACAAAAAATAAAAGAAAAAACTAAAACTAACTACACAAAATGGCTAAACAATCAACCAATACAAATCTACCTCTGTAAAAATCTCACACTGAGTATATTAATTTGGCCACCCACTGTATCTGCGAAAACCGCATTCAAATCGGATCAGTAGTTTTCGTGTGATAGTGGAACAAACATACAGACAGACAGACAGTAGACAAAAAACTAACTACAGTTTTGGCTTCTATAGCGATGTAGTGACACCCCCCGCTTATTATTTTTTTAATACCTTTAATGTACAAAATTTTTATTTCTACAGTTTTATTATATGTAAGTATAGAAAATGTATAGAATATTTTATTATATGCATAGAAAATGTATAGAAATATAATTACCGAGTCACAAAATATCCCAAAGCGAACATTATCATTCCTCTGTTTCATGTCTGTTTCGAAAATCGATTAATTAGAATCGAGAATATGTACAACACTATTTGCTTCATTTGACAGAAAAATGAGAATATTGACTGTACTTCGAAACTAAGCGATGAGTGAAAGTATCGATTGTTTTATTTCCATTGCGCGCTCAATAGCGGACAAACAGAACGGGCTCTATAATTTTCAAACTAAAGCGGCAATGTATTATGAATCATGCGGTACACACGCAGTTACGTAGATTTCTTGGTAAAAACTACAGCCACACACGATTTACATTAAATAATTGATTTTAAAATAAAGGACACATGATTTAATAATAAAATTACTTACCGATGATAAGAAACGTGTCCACTATTTATACCAACGTTTCTATTCGAATTTCAACAGCCCAATACGGCACAATTAGGCATTTTTAGAATTCCGATTGACGTCCGATTCCGATAACGGTGGAGCGCAGACTAAAGAACAGACTTTCGAAAGAATAAAGTTTATACTCTTTTGGGAACGCGATGGCACGCGAAGTACATACACATGCGGCATCTAATTAGATAGAAATCTGTGGCACAACCTCAATATATATTTGGAAATTCTTTACTTTTTCAGGCAATATCCAAGCAAACAACCAAATATAAGTGTATTGCAAACCAGTGCAGAACTAGGACCTGCTACATATAACCCAGAACCAGCTACACATAACCCAGAACCAGCTACATCAACATGCTTGGAGAGTGGTTTGTTACCAAGTACAAGGTTCTCAAATCAAAAAACATGTGTGCAAGGTTGGTTTTGACAAGTATTTGGTGATTTCTTATGTACATAGGAGTATATCCTATAGAGATAAACTACGATAACATGGCGCGCCCCTCCAAATTACTGTTTCAATGTGTGTAGTCACATCCTTGAAAGAGTTTGTATGTAGTAAGTATTCAACCAATCAACCAGTACTCGTAATATTTCACTTAATGTCACTTATTACCAAGATTTGTTGGTCAACTAATCACAAATAGCCGACCGCGCAAGACAACGCACTTCAAACGTTTTGAATTTTGGAGGGGCGCGCCATGTTATCGTAGTTTATCTTTACTTTATGCATTCTAAGAAGATATGCATGACAGTTCCCATATTCCTTGATACACAATTTTTTGCATATTCATGTGGCTACAAGAGACAAGAAATGGCCAAAAAAATCACGTTTGTTGTATAATAGCCCTTAAATATTTATTTTATTTTTAGAATTTGTTGTTAAAGCGCCAACATAAATACATAATTTGTGAGAATTTCAACTGTCTAGCTATCACCATTCTTGAGTTGGGCCATTCCGCTACAGACGGATCTTAACGAGAATTTTTAAAATGGGCATTAGTTACATTTTTCAATTGAAATATACGTAAGAAGATGTGTATTTACTAACAAAACAACTTTTATCGGTAAAAAATGGAATTCGAATAAATTTAGAGCGTTTTTAAGCAATATCATCTGAGGGACGCGATGTTTTTTCCCATATTTTTGAATTAAAATTGCCTATATTTCAAATTAATGTTTATTTGTAAGTATAGTTATACAGCAATACGTCGAAATATTTTGTAAAAATTACACTATTAAATCGTTTTTAGTGATTTAGACGATTAATTTTGTCAGGCCAATAAACAACTGAAAATTAAAAAAAAATACAATTTGGTGCAGTTTTATTACAAACTTACTGGTATAATTATATATTCCATATCGAAAATTTTAAAATTTGTTAGAGAATTACGATTTAATTCACCTTTAAGAGATTTGAGAATTTTGATGTTGCACCCGTGATCGTGGAAATGATTAATAATTTCTAGTACTTATTACTATAATTACTTTTATCTAGTTACATAGTTTCTTTGTTTTATGCTATTTTGAAATATAGGCAAGTTATTTTGTAAGAGTTTCGCAATAACCAGTATTCACATATGAACTCATCACAGTTCTTAATGGAGGGTCAAATTGGTTGCACCGGCGTGCCATACTTCAGACCTGTTTTGTGGCCCTTCATACATTTGATGAAGGTTTTCATTTATAAATCATTGTTAAACTAGTTAAAATGTATCCCTTCAAGGGATATTTTATTAATAAATATGATTCATTTTGCCTGTAGGAAGCTTTAAGTGTGTGAAACTGTTGCACCGGCGATAATGGAATCGCCCAGATACAGCCTGGAAACAGACAGACAGACAGACGTACAGCAATTCTTAGTATCATGGAGTTCCGTTTTTACCCTTTGGGTACAGAACCCTAAAAATTAAAAGAAAATATAAGTAAACAGGTAAATAAAACTGTCACACACTTTGAATTGAATTTTTGTCAATTGAGAATGACACTGTTGAATTAACTTAAATTGATGACTATGGATAGCTATGTCCACATTATGCAATTTCATCTTCAATTTTCGTCATCTTCTTTTTATTCAACTTTCGTTTGGCATCTATACATATTATAAAACAAAGTCGCTTTTTTTTCCCTCATGTCCCTTTGTTCCCTTTAATCTTTTAAACTACGCAACGGATTTTGATGATTCTTTCAGTGTTAGATAGCCCATTTATCGAGGAAGGTTATAGGCTATATTTTATCACGCTAAGACTAATAGGAGCGAAGAAATAGAGGAAAATGTGGAAAAAACGGGGAAAATTATTTGAAAGGGCTAACTTGAACGCGATAATCTCAGGAACTACTGGTCCAATTTGAAAAATTCTTTCAGTGTTAGATATCCCATTTATTGAGGAAGGCTATAGGCTATATTTGTCACGCTAAGACTAATAGGAGAATGTGGAAAAAACGGGGGAAATTATTTGAAAGGGCTTATCTCGCAAACTACTGGAGCAATATTTATGTTATTTGGCACATATAATAAGTAGACCACGTGAAGGATCATAGGCTATCGATTTTAATCATTTTTTCAGTGGCTATATATTTTATACCCGTGCGACGCCGGGGCGGGTCGCTAGTATTCAATAATTGAATGCGTCAAAATCCACCCGCGTTGAAAGAAAAGTGTCATAGTGAGCGCTACGATTTCAACGCGCGTCACGGGCATGCCTCACGTTCGCTGTTGACTGAGCTATAACGCATGCCCTTGATGAACAAAAAAAGGCCAATGTCAATGTCAAAGGCAACAGTCAACAGCGAACGTGAGGCATGCCCGCGACGCATGCCCTCTGACCGTCCAAAACTTTCGCTTTGTTATTATTTATTAATAAAAATGACAGTTGGCGTTGCGTCCTTTGACGCATTCAATTATTGAATGCGCCAAAACGAAAGTTGAATGAAAGAAGATGACGAAAATTGAAG
The DNA here is from genome assembly GCA_963422495.1 of Polyommatus iphigenia. Lineage (NCBI taxonomy): Eukaryota > Metazoa > Arthropoda > Insecta > Lepidoptera > Lycaenidae > Polyommatus > Polyommatus iphigenia. The sequence continues at coordinate 33,927,683 of OY730185.1, read as the reverse complement.
ACGAACGCGCATAATGTGGACAGCTATTTTGATTTCACTTCCTGTATCAACTATTTCAATATTTTTGAACAATCAAATATTTTTTTTTTGCTAACTATATTATTAAAATTGACAATTGTTATCGGTGATGCATATCTTCTTACGGCAGTTAGATTAAATTATTACTTATCCTTTATGAAGATTTTTATATATGTGGCAGTGCAGACGAAAAGGTACCTTGTCACGGGTATTGAGTTATGCATAGTTCCAAAAAGAAGATTAAATTTGCGATCAATACAAAAAAGAATTATGGCTGTAGGTGGAACCACTACTTTTTTTATAAATTTTTGAAATTGCGACTTCAGAAATGCACAAGTTGAGAAAGTTGCACTTAAAGTTTATGATGGTAAAAAACACACTTCTACTTCGAAGTTACATAGTGAAGGGTATAATCATAATCCTTGGAACCTAAAGAATTATAATAAAGATGAATTGTCTAAATAAACATTTTAATTATTTTGATTTCTTAGGCTGAACATGCAAGGGTGGAAGAAAGACGAAAGTACTAATTATACCCAATTCGTAAAGTAATGCCATAAAATTGTTAATTCCTCATAAAAGGTACATATTCTAAGGCATTCTGGAATAATTGAATGTAAGAAAACCTTTTAATTATAAAGAAATTTAGTAAATACTGAATTTTTTAATAATTACAAAAACGGTCACTTACAGTATTAAAAATCAAAATAAAAAAATATTTGTATATTGATGCTGTGTCACAAGAATAAACTATATTTAGCATACTGTGCCACAGTGGTATCATTGAAATGGTGTTAAAGCAGTTTTTTTTAACAATAAAGTTTAGTGACTCGGTCAAAACTTTTGTATGGAAACGTAACTAGGGTACCTTGTCGCGACATTTACTAAACTTTAGTAACTTATACGCGTAAATTACTATTTTGTACCCATAATGCAAGAAATATTTCTATCAAAATGTTATTTAGTATAGTTATTGTAGAAATAAATGTATTTTTATATATGAAATCTACTAATTTAATCGATTTTAATCGTGTAAAACATAAAATTTGACATTATACTAAACTGGGTACCTTGTCGCGCCAAGTCATTATCTGACATAAATAGAGTAAAACTAGTAAAATAACTCAATTATTATCTACATAACTGCACCTAATTTACGATCTTTCAGTCTTTCAATGAATAATAAAATACTAATTATCTGGGGGCACGGCAGTGCCCCAGCCAAGCTTTTTAGCAAAGGCACGGCCGTACCATATTTTTCTCGAAGCGGTTCGTGGCTATTTCACACCCCCTTTATCTTCGATGTTAACAAAGCTAGGGATTTAGAATTTCGGTCACTAGGAGCAAGTATTAAAACTAGATTAACCTCCAAATTACATGAAATTTCGATAAATAGTTTAATAGTTACGGATGGTCAAAGTTACTACATTTTGTCACTCACTGACTGACAGATCATCAAAATTCTAAGGTACTTCTAGCAGACTTAGAACCTTGAAATTTGGTACCCGGATAGGTCTTTATTCACAACGAAAGGAAAAATTATGAAGCCGGCCAAGTTCGAGTCGAACTGGCGTACATTGGGTTCCGTACCGTAAATTTGTATGGGAGCCCCCCTTAAATAATAAGTTTATATAATTTTTATTATTAATTATTAAAGTTAAAATACTATTAAGTATTTTCTGAAATTTTCAAAAATTTTACTGATACCATTAAGGATATGGAGCGAGCGAGAGGAGTATGTTTGTTGTATGAGGCCCCCCATTAATAATTTATTTTATTTTAATTGGACTATTAGCTTTTATAACGACACAAGAAATACATAATTTGTGAAAATTGCAACTATCTTGCTATTGCGGTTCTCGAGATCCAGCCTGGTGACATACGGGTGGACGACGACGGACAGACAGCGAAGACTTATTAATAATAGGGTCCCGTTTTCATCCTTTAGGCAGGGAAACCTAAAAACTGAAAAATAATATTATAATATTAATATGCTTAATACTTTATTAAGTAAAAGGAAATATTTTTATGTTTGTAACTTTGCAAGAACAGTATGAGTTTCGACTGCATATTTGTTTTACGTACAAAAGGCTTTAAGTTAGTCGTGTACTTAATGAAATGAAAAATAGTATTAACAAAGTTAACAATGAAACAATAATTAAATTCGAATAAAAAAAATATAAATTTAATCAGTCACTGCGATATACACTCCTTACTCGCTCGATGTATTATGGGAGTTTTAAGTTATCACATGAAAATATAAGGTGTGCTCCTTTCCTGCGAGGAACGTCGAGAGTCGAGAGTCGAGACGCTTACATCAGTGCTTCTATGTATTCAACGGTAATGCTAAAACTTACCACCTTCAAGTATTAAAGCTTAAGAGTCAATTATATATGAATATAATAATCGACTCAGACCTCAGAAGTATTTACGTTACGTTGTCCACCTATAGAACCAACGAAGCCTCAAATAAAAAATATAAAGGAGATAGAGAATGGGTACTAAGCTAAGTACAGAAAAGTTATAACGTGACCTGAAAAGAAAATAAAAAAACCTTCAAAAAAGAGATAAATCCCACCAAAACATGAAATGTAAAAGGCGCCAAGCAAAATATTGCATAGCTATTCAATACTTCTGTCGTAAAAAGTTTTCAGATCACATTCAAGCCAAGCCTATTTTGTAATTTAAATCAACATACAATAAATGTATCAATACATTTCTTTATTTTATAATTATTATAGTGGCTTGGCAATGAGCACTAGATAAATAATCAGCGACCAATTGGATTTAATGGGTACCATCGGCCACATGCGTCGTTGCATACTAAAACACTTTACGCTTGCCGATTGTGTAAGCATGAACTCCTCCAAATATGCAGTTTTATATTTGTTTCTCTTGTGCTCATTGCCAAGCCACTATAATAATTATAAAATAAAGAAATGTTTTGATACATTTATTGTATGTTGATTTAAATTACAAAATAAGTTGAAGGCTTGGCTTGAATGTGATCTGAAAACTTTTTACGACAGAAGTATTGAATAGCTATGCAATATTTTGCTTGGCGCCTTTTACATTACATGTTTTGGTGGGATATATTATATACGTCAAACAACTAAAATCACTCCTAAATTTTTCGAGTAGGTACTTTAGTCTTTCGTCCCATAAATGTACATCCCAGTGGGACGTATGGCTACTTGAAGCGAATTTTCGATATTTTTTTTTCATTCAGCGATTTTCCTTTATATTCTATTGTTTGCTGATAAAAACATTGAAGTAGGGTACAGAAATTATGATCAGTCATAACCATTTTGTTTAGTAAGGTAAGCTTTACAAATATATTAAAGCATAAATGAAACGGTGGATGACAAATAAATAAAAATTCGCTTCTAGCAATTCGTCCTACCATGATGAACATATTTTGCTGGACGAACGACTCAAGTACTTACAATTTTTCATTGGCTTAATTTGTGATGAACAATAATTATTATTAATACAGAAACACCTGGCGAAGCGACCTTAGTATTTAATTTAAAAAAAAGTTATGCTTCTACGTTCATACCAGAATCACGCAAGTTAAATGTTTTCTCATAAAAACATACCTAAATTTTTACTGATTCAAAAAATCATTTTGATATACAGACCGATCCTGTAACCTATCTTAGAAAGAGGCATTTGACTACCCGTGATGGAAATTTTGATAAAATCATCCAAATTTTAAACGCTTTTATGACGTGGCGCGACAAGGTACCCTGACTACAAACCTTTATGGTCGGAGAAATATACTAAAAAAACATTATTTTACTGATATTCTTGTACACACGTGTTCCTTAGTATGTAAAGAACCCAATTATAACATAAACCCATTTTGGCACTTTTTCACCTGCATCCACAAAAACTCATGTAACTCGATTACTAAATGTCGCAACAAGGTACCTTTTCGTTTGCACTGCCACATATAAACTCCATACATTTTCTGTCAAGCTCTTTTATAAAATTAAAGTAATCATTTCTCAATGTATAGGTTACAGCAGCCGCCAAAATGGCTGGACCTTAGATTTGAGATTTCAGATTACCCAAAAAAAGTATTGACTTGGTTATGATGTTTTTATAAATTTATTGTTTTATGAAATAATTGATAAAACCTTTATTTCTATTTCAGGCGTAACCAACCAAAAAATAATTCAAGAATTAAATAAAAAGGTTTTTAAATTAACACAAAAGTCAAAAACATTTGACTAAATAATTAAAAAGAAGCAAAAAAAAAAAAATATCCGAAACTAAATCGTTTTTAAAAATTGTAGAGCATATGCCAAATACATTACAAACATTTGTGAAGATGCAAATGAAATTTAATAAAAAACCTAAAGTGAGAAAATTTACATTAGACGAAAAAATTATGGCCGCATCAATTTGGAAGCAGAGCCAGAAAGGCAATAATTATCTGAGGAAACATATAATATTACCATCTAATCGAACACTACAACGATTGATAAGTGATTTTAGCTTAAATCCAGGAATGAATGAAAATATTATGCAAGTAATCAAAAGAGGGATCAAAAATCTACCCATAGGAAAAAGACTATTCACACTGTTTGATGAGGTAGCCTTGGCACCAGGACTTGTATTTCAATAATGACAAAATAACAGGATTTGAAGATTTTGGAAAAAAACAAATCAAAACAATGCTGACCATGCCCTGGTAATAATGATTAAGGGAATTAAATCAAAAATAAAACTACCGATTCTGTTCACTTTTTGTAGGAGCACAACAAAAAAGGTGATTTAAAATCCATTATTAAGACAACAATAGAAAAATTTATCGGGGCTGGAGCAATTGTAGTTGCAACTATATGTGACCAGGCTGCCTCAAATGTAAGCACAATTGAAATATTAATTAAGAAACAAAAGAAAAATATTTATGAAAAAATGAAGTGTTTAATAGCATTGATGCATTTGAAATAAATGGATTGAAAATATTTCCATTATTTGACACGCCTCACCTTTCAAAGGGCATTAGAAATAATTTCATGAATCAAAACATAATATTTACCCAAAATAATTGTGAAAAAAATGCAATATGGGAACATTTAAAAATGTTATTAGAAGCAGACAAAAGAGAAGACGAAATAAGAATATTAAATAAATTAACTGAATACCACATAGATCCAAATAAGGTGCCAAAAATGAAAGTGAAATATGCAGCCCAAGTTTTCAGCCAACGAGTTTCTGCAGTAATGAGATTTTTGTCAAGTAAGTGTTAAAAAATTAAATTTTTTAATTAAATTTAATTAAATTAAAATAATACTAGATATAGTAATGATTGTTGTCAGAACAATAATATATTATGTCTTTAAATCCATCAAGCCCCATACGAGCACCGGTGATCGCGACAATAATAGAATACAATAGCATTTCCAAGAATCCCCGATCGAAGGATTAACATGACACTGACTTAGCAAATATCTTAAATTCAAAATTTCAATTTCAAATTATTTATTACTACATACGTAATAATACGCAATAGTACAAATTAGTTAGTGCACATCATGTCATAGTATTTTATTACTTGGACTATAATAATAATCTAAGCCAGTTATAATATATCTCTGCCAATATACGCATTTTGAATTCAATTTATATAGGGATCTCTGCTTCTGTTATCTTTATGCAATGCTCATTTATATTATATTTTCTTAAACTTAAATACATTTTTTCTTCTTTCAGAACACAACATTTTACCCCAAGGAGTGCGAAGACACTGCAGATCTCCTAATCTTCGATAAATTGTTTGATTCTTTTAATGGCCATTTGTATCATGGTACAACTAAAGTTCTTAAGGGGTGTCTAAAAAAATTCTCCGCATTTTAAATTTTGGAACGAAATTTTACCAATATTAACCCATCAAGCCCATAGAATTATAATCTTGACATCGTTGATCAAGCCCCGTACGAGCACCGGTGATCGCGACAACAATATAATACAATAGCATTTCCAAGAATCCCCGATCGAAGGATTAAAATCAATAAAATTTGAAAAAAATTGAAAAAATGAAGATTGTATAATTAAGTACAATAAAATATGAAAATGTGCCATCAGTCCAAAACTGGATACACAATATAAATATTTTCCCTGAAATGTGGACTCATATGAGCGAGCTGTCAAATTTTGCTGTGTTTTCTAATAAGTATTACGATCCCGGAAGACGATTGACTTAAATGAAATTGAGATTTATTTAATCATTGTATATTTATCTGATACTAGCCTAACGGAAAACACGATTCACACATTTTGACTCGATAGTTTTATTTTTCGAAATTATGAATCTTTTTGGGCATTTCAACAAATATCTGTTATATTTATTGAGTTACTGTCATTAAATAACTTGCACTACTACAATCACACACTTTATAAAATATTAGCTAAAGGAAATATTAATATTGTATTTAGTTTTTAAGTAATCATCAAAAAACAGTTTTGGGACTTACGACCTTTACTTTCGTGCTATAATGCGGGAACCCTTGTTAGTTGTTACTTGTTACGCGATATTGTTCACTATTAGCTGCGGCGCAAAATACAATTCATGCGGGCACGAGTCATGGAATAATTATATCACGATTAGAATTTGGAGGATAGCGGGGTGTGTAGGCGGAGCTAGCGTGTTTTGATATTTTTGGCAGCCCGGTCTTAACGAAAAATATAAAGTTAAAAATATCTTGACAAGAAATTCCAATCAAGACCCTCTTGAGAACTTCTTTTTTGCATTAGAAGCAATAGATACCAAAACACAAATCCAACATGTTTGCAGTTTGTTAACGCGTACAAAACTTTATTGCTTAACAATATGAATTCACCTCATTCGATTAATGCCAATTGTGAAAAAGATGATTATAAACCATTAAAATCAACGAAATTTTTACTATCACAGAAATGTGCTGAAAAAACTCCTGATTTTGCATGTGAAATTGTCAATTGATTCTTTGATTATAGCGATGAATGAAATTGTAGCCATGATCAATCCAAAAAATATGTTGCCGGGTATGTTATAAAAAAATGTAAAAAATGTGAAAAGTGTAATAATGATCTTGTGAAAGATGAAATTGATCCTGATTCTTTTAATTATGCGATTGATTATACGAAAAAATCTTTATTTCATGCAAATGATAGTTTTGTTCGATTACTAAATGACATTTACTTTATTGTTACATGTTTAAGAGAGACTCCGGAAATAGAAAAATTAACCCATCAGTCGTGGCAAAACGAGACACAATAGCTTTTTCATTGTTATCGCGGCCGGATGTGGCCGCTTGGGGCTTCATGAATTAAAGCAAAAAATTGTATTTTGTATTAATTACTGTAGGTGTGATTTTTCTCTTATTAGTTGTTTGGCACAAATCTGATTTAATCAATTTCAACATTAATTTATCCATTAATTTAATAGTCAATAGTTGGTGCAAGGGAATAAATAGAATTTTAAGTGGAAAAATTATTTCTTTTGATAACAATGATAAAATAAAACTACAAGCTTTTAATTATAACAAAAGCCACAAGAAACGACGTTGAAAAATTATAAATTACAATAATATTTCCACTTGCAAAACAAAATTATGCACTGCATGTGTAACGTGTTTAATAAACGATTGATATTAATACTTATTTAAGGTGTGTATAATATGTCGGGTGCCTTGTATCATAGAGTAAATGTCTGGTCGTTATAGACTGCTTGTATGAAGGTTTGTGAATTTAGCAGAGCTGTAACCAAACCTACGCGTCAGTGACAGGGGACGCGGTACGCGAATCGGGAGCGTCTGCAACGCGAAACTTGGCGTGCACACCTGCGCGACTACTAATATCATGATCATAGAGAAAAATAATACATCGGGCAATTTGATTCATGACACAATCTATCAAAACGGAAACAAATCAAGAAATCATAAACTAAAGAGTAGTACAAAATAATATAAAAAAGGTTTTAAAAAAGAAGTCTAGTTATGTAAACTTCAAAACACGCGTCTGACAACTTGACGCGCACGTTCCGCTTGCCGACGCGAACATTTCGCGTCGCGGTCGTGCAGGTGTGTACAGCGCCATAAGATTACATGGGCAGCGTCCGCCGCGCGGTAGACGCTACCGCTTCGCAGTCGCTTTGGTCGCGTAGGTTTGCGCTAAGCTTTACTTTTTAACTTATTTAATGTATCTAGGCAATTTACTTTGGGACATTAACGTTGTCACCACTGGGCAAGTGGTTTTTGCTGCTACTTTAACAATTATTAGTCCAGACGGTCTGTCACCTGGGACGTAATAATAATTAACATTATTATTATGTCCAACAACACAAGCGGCCCCAGATTAATGAAATGCCATCTAGCGGCCACTGGTGGTACCGCATCATAGTTCCAGTAAATCGATGTATTGCGGCTATCGAGGAGCTATTGCGGTATGTTAATTCACTCCGTATTATTGTTTGCTTTACATGTGTTGTGTGGTGTCAAAATAAATATATTCTTATTCTTATGTCACTAGGGGTCGCTAGAACTGGTTTGAAGTGTATTGACATGTTACATGAGTAGACTATGTGAGACGCCAAATTACATTACTTCTTTTGAATGTTATTATAATTGAATAATTTGATTTTTCAAAATTTCAAAGCATTTTCATCTAAACATAAATTATAAGCAAAGCTAAACATGGGCCGCTCTTATTAAGCAACTAATTTAAAATTACTTACGACATTGATGTGTTTCAATCTACAAGCTGGCCCGTAATACTTCACTTAGAGAAAAATTTAAGGAAACTGGAATCCTAACTGTTGCTTCTCGATATGTCCTAGCAAATGTATTATATGATAAACAGAATATATATGAGTTCAAGAAAAAATGTGATACCCATGGGAGAAATACTCGTAATAAACATAAGCTTGACATTCCGGTGACTAGACTTACTAAAGTCAAAAACTCTTAAAGGTCAATGTATACGCCTTTATAATAAGATCCCAGAAAACGTTCAAAATCTCTCAATTAATAAATTCAAAAAAGTTGTTAAAGAACGTTTGTGTACAAAAGCGTACTATAAAGTTACTGATTTCATGAATGATAGTACACCATGGGAATAAGGTCACCCCCTGCAGAGCTGTTTCTGTATAATATACAGTATGGTACACTCGTATTTTATTTAGTCATACTGACACTGTAGTTTTATATACTTTTTGTAATTTTCCATTTTTTTAATTAAAAGATGGCTCCGTGCGAGTTTCTTACGCCGGTTCTTCTCGACGGGGTAGTTCCCGAACCGGTGGTAGGCACCAGTGTAGACCCGACGTTCAGAGAATATTTGAAAAAATTTATTCTGAATAAAAAATTTTGAGTTTGAGTTTATCATTTTTTGTATCAACTTTATGTTTATCTCAAAATTAATTGAAGCAGAGTATAGTACTATCATGGTAAAAGGCCTCCTTTTACTATGGTACTATCAGGGAAGTTGATGCATAGCCAGATTGCGGACCGTAATTTTGGTCGCGTTATGTCAAATCCAGCCGACCGATCACGAGTCACGACTTTAACATGGAATTGACAATATTCCGAAATCCGACCACAGAGTACTTTATTATACATAATATATAGGAAATTCCGACCAAGTGACGTAGGTCCGTCAGCTGGCTAGGAATCAATTTCCCGATATGTTGTGTGGAAAAATCGATTGCGAATAATAATTATTAATACTTACTAGCTGATTTTACATTTAAATATTATTGTCATTAATTTTTCCGCTTGCGTATGTGTACTTAAAATAGTGTTTTGGTCTAAAAAGTAATAATAGAGGAGTGCTATTTATTGCAAAGTCATTTCATACCGACCAAATTTTTGTCCAGTACTAGATTAATATTTATCAATCAACATAATGAGCGTCAGTGGCCGCACCCGTAGTGGGTTGTGTACATTGAGAGTGTCTCAAAGTTATCAAAATTTTTTTTGCCAAAAGTAATTTTATACCGTATGAAACTTTGATGGATGACTATTGAGGTCATGTTTAACCAAAAAATCACCGTCAGCCGTATTGCAGACGGGGGATTCAACGTCAGTCGCGTTACTGAATGTTTTTACTTTGTAAATAATAAAGAAAACCGTCAGTCGTTAATGCGACGGTGGAAAAACCGTCAGCCAGCGATATAAAGTTATTACCAATATAGCCCTACTTCGCGCTCAATGTATCCTAGGGCGTCGTGTAGACGACATTTCCACCTGCAAACGTTCAGCTAACGGCGATTTCGTTTGAATTAACCACAAAATTGTCTCACATAGCAATTTTAAGTAATTAATTCGATAGCCAATATTTGTGAAGAAAAATTATATACATTTTACTTGTAAAGCGCCATCTGTTGTTATGTACTAAAACTAAAATGACTCCTACCGAACCTAAATGTCTATAATCTAGATATGAACCTTTATTGGGTGCGAATTGAGATTTTTATAATGTCAATTCAATACGATTCCCAACAACAACTTTGAGATACTCCCAAATTTTAACCCACCACTTCTGAAGCAGCTGACGATCAAAGCTGTTTATATGTATTAGTGGAATACTATTAATGCAATGATTTTCGCTCGGTATGAAATGACTTTTCAAAATGAGCGCGACCTCCCCTACTATAATGTATTTTGTATCATGATACAAAATAAAAAAAAGCATGTCTTTATTGTCTATCTCAACTATTTATTCTGTCTACTTTTTGTTTCCAAAAGAGAAAATTTTGATGTGTTATTTCTAATTATTATTATGCAATGATTATTATTATAGAAAAAATGTGTTTTATTGCCCCCAAATTATTTTTAAATCTAAAATACATCTAAATTAGTAACCAGTAGAGTTGTATTAAAATAAAACGCCATCTAGCTGATGTACAAACGTACGTACAAAAGTACAAACTAAGACATTCACCACTAGATGGCATGGTTTCAGCCTAAAAGCGCCATGTATCGAGAGCATCAAATTTAAAGGGCCCCCGAGACGATCAAACGGTTTGGACTCAAACACGTAAATTTTGGTTTGACTCAAACCATTTTGATCGTTTACAAAACTAGTTTGAACGGTTTGTCGAACATTTACGTGTTTGAAGCTCGTTTGATGAAATTTCATATTTTTGTTGTGTTTGACGCGCTGTTTGATCGTGTTCCGATGCGTTTGAACAAACTTTGCACCATTCTTTGGAGTACATTATTTTTAACCGACTAAAAAATAGGAGGTTATCAATTCGATGCGTAGGTAATGTGTACTTATGTAATATATGTATGTTTTTATGTTTGTGTTCGCATAATATCTCCGGAACTACAAGTCCGATTTAAATATTTTTTGTTGTACTAGGTATTGTTTAACTTGGGAGACTTCTGAAAGTTTCATCAAAATAGGTTTAGTAGTTTTTTGAGATAGGGAATTTTAATTCTCAATTTCGTACAATTTTTAAGTCGGTTTAATCTTTTAAAAAATACAGTTTCTTCGTCACAAGACGTGTACTCGACAGCGCGTATTGAACTAAACTGCGCAGTGTCGTTTGACAAACCGTTCAAACCGACATCAAACGGTTGCATCAAACACGTAAGGTTTGAATCAAACCGTTTGATCGTCTCGGGGGCCCTTTAGCATTGACAAAGGTATAATATATCTACCAGTGTCTCATCTATCTCATTATTTTAAATATTGTATGTTCCTTTTTTGTGAATCAGTTAAAAACGACTTACAAAATAATTGCAGTCTCATCTACTACACCTAATAATAGTAATTATTATCTTACGGTTGTAAAGGGCCCCCGAGACGGTCAAACGGCTTGACTCAAACACGTAAATTTTAGTTTGACTCAAACCATTTTGATAGTTTACAAAGCTAGTTTGTCAAACATTTACGTGTTTGAAGCTCGTTTGATGAAATTTCATATTTTTGTTATGTTTGACGCGCTGTTTGATCGTGTTCCGATGCGTTTGAACAAACTTTGTACCATTCTTTAGTTTATTATTTTTAACCGACTAAAAAAGAGGAGGTTATCAATTCGATGCGTATGTAATATGTACTTAATATGTAATATTTCCAGAACTGCCCAGTTTTCGTATGTTCGCATCTGAACAAATGTGCAAAATTTCAAAAGTGTATGTATGTTTTTATGTTTGTGTTCACATAATATCTCCGGAACTATAAGTCCGATTTAAATATTTTTTGTTGTACTAGGTATTGTTTAACTTGGGAGACTTCGGCAAGTTTCATCAAAATAGGTTTAAGTAGTAGTTTTTGAGATAGGGAATTTTAATTCTCAATTGCGTACAATTTTCAAGTCGGTTTTATCTTTTAAAAAATACTATATTTTATTCGTCACAAGACGTGTACTCGACAGCGCGTATTGAACAACCGTTTGATGTCGGTTTGAACGGTTTGTCAAACGACACTACGCAGTTTAATTCAAACTCAAAACTCAAACTCAAACTCAAACTCAAACTCAAAATTTTTTATTCAGAATAAATTTTTGCAAATATTTTCTGAAAGTCTACATGATGCCTACCACCGGTTCGGGAACTAACCCGGCGAGAAGAACCGGCGTAAGAAACTCGCAGGGGGCCCACTTTATTTACCAAAAAAAGTGAGAAAAAAATTAATCTTTTAAAATAAAGTTTACAATGCTGTAACTTAAAATTATACAATGTCAACATACATACATAATTGTAAGTCATAAAATAATGTAGAAGTAGCCTTGCAAGCAGCCATCCTACTCCCAAGATGTGCCGTCGTTTATGAAATCATTGACCTTATAATAGGCTTTGGCACACAAACGTTCTTTGACTACTTTTTTAAATTTGTTAATGGAAAGATTTTGAACTTTTTCTGGGATTTTATTGTAAAGGCGTACACATTGACCTTTAAAAGATTTACTAACTTTACTAAGTCTGATCACCGGTATTTCTAGTTTGTACTTATTTCTAGTGTTTCTTCCGTGACTGTCACTTTTGGTTGTAAATTTACTAAGATTCTTTCTAACATATAAAACATTATCCAAAATGTATTGAGAAGCAACAGTTAGAATACCAATTTCTTTAAACTTTTCTCTCAGAGATTCAAAAGCTGACATTCTATAAATTGAACGTATAGCTCGCTTCTGCAGCACAAAAATCGTATTAATGTCGGCAGCGTTTCCCCATAAGAGGATGCCATACGACATTCTACTATGAAAATAACTGAAATAAACTAGTCTTGCTGTGTCTTTGTCAGCAATTTCCCGTATTTTTCTGACTGCGTATGCTGCAGAACTGAGCCTATCTGCAAGATTAGCAATATGAGGACCCCACTGTAGTTTACTATCTAGTGTAATGCCTAAGAATACAGTGGTGTCCACCAAATCCATCTTCTCATCATTTAATAGTATCATTCAATACGCGCTGTCGAGTACACGTCTTGTGATGCAGACATAAGATGCTCTAGACTTTAGAGTCTACATTCTAGAACGAGGATCATGATTTCCTTATGTTTATAACGTTAATGTCCTCTGTCAAAAGAGAAAAAAAAGAAAAAGACTTTGGTCTAAAGCCGCTATCCCCAACCCGCGGCCCGCGGGCCGCATGCGGCCCGCCGGGACTTTATTTGTGGCCCGCGTGATGTTAAACAATTTTGAAATTCACGGCCACCAGCAAAATAACGTAAAGTGTACGTGATAGCATTACATTTTTTCCACTTTTAAATCGTTATGGCGCATTTTCACTGGTCGATAGGACCCGCATGCGGGGTGCGGGAGATTTCTGAAACGCATGCCACGACCAATGACAATGCGCCATTAGTTGTCAATTAGTTGTCATAGACTCCCCGCATGCTGTATACCGTACGAGTTAACGACTAATGAAAATACGCCCTTAATTTCGAAGAATGTTATTTTTTGACACTAAAAAATTTTTGTTGCGGCCCGTGACACCAAGACCAAAACATGTTTGTGGCCCGCATGAAAAAAAGGTTGGGGACCACTGGTCTAAAGAATAGTATGAACTAAGATATCGTTTTATCTTTATTTATTTATTTATTTTAATGCACAAAACACATTACAATCGAAATGAAATAACATGATAAATACAGTTTATGACCTGGATTGTAAAGTAACATATGTGCACACATTAAAAATACATAGCAAAATATAACATTAGCTCAGTAACTAAAAAATTATAGTAATTTATGCATTAAGAAAGGTGAACAATAAAAATAGATTATTTGGAACGTTCTAAGGTGATATGGAGGATGTCTTTAACAATCTTTATAAACGATTGAAGCTTATCAAAAATGTCTAAATTTTTATTTTGTTTTGAATAATTATTGTACTGACGAGCCATGCGTGTTAATGGGTTAAAATAGGATATATTATTTTTGTATACTTGCAAGGCAAACAAGTTAATGTTATTTGCTCTGCGAGCACTAAATTTAATATTGAAGCTGATATGCGAGAGTAAGTTAGGTGAGTCTAATAAATTATGTATAATTTTATAGAAGTAAAGAAGATCAAAGAAGATGCGCCTATTCTCAAGAGTCTGTATTTTGAGATTAATTAGCTTATCGTGATAATTTAAATTAGAACGTCCTGGGCTACAACGGTAAAAAAGAACCTTGACAAATTTCCTTTGTACACGCTTAATGTCCTCTACGTGGACTTTATAATTTGGAGACCATATGGGGCTCCCATACTCTAAGATAGTCCTCACGAGAGTAGAGAATAGATATAGAGTACTGTTAGGTTTTTTGAAATCTTTAGTTGTCCTTAAGACAAATCCTTGAATCTGATTTGCTTTGCAAATAATGTGTTCATAATGAACACGAAAGGAAAGTTTCTCGTCAAAAAGGACACACAAATCTTTGACAACTTGAACGCGGGTAAGTGCTTGACCATCAATATTATATATCCAGTTAATTTTATTACGTTTTTGAGTGAAAGAGATAACAGAGCACTTATCAACGTTCAAGTACATATGATTTGCTTTACACCAATCTGAGATTTTGTCGATGTCTCGTTGAAGGGCCAAGCAGTCTTCATTTTTAGAAATCAATTTGAAAATCTTAAGGGGCCGGGTACCCTCGAAATTCTCATACATACGTAATTCCAAAATCATTTTCTCATACGAAAATATTTAACATGTTTGAGTTGTTTTTCAGTTTAAAATAGTAATTATCTAGGTTCCTGCACAAAAAATTACTTCAAAATATTTAAACACTAGCTGTCCCGGCAAACGTTGTTTTGCCATTTAAAATATTTCTACTTCATCAGTTGATACCAATTCTTACCCCCTCTTTTGTCCCCTAAGAGGGGTGGGGCGAAAAATTGTATACACCAGATGTTAAGTTGGAAAAAACAGTTAATAATATGTCAAAGTAAGTCCATTAAAGAAAAAAGTTTGATACAAAATCTGATCACCCTCTTTGGTTCCCTTAGAGGGGTGGGGTGGGGGGATTTTTAGTCACCAAATGTTGAGTCGGAAGAAGACAAATATATCTGTGAAAACCGTATGCAAATCGGATCAGTAGTTTTCGTTCTAAAGCAAAAGTCTTTTAATACAAAATCTGACCCCCTCTTTCGTCCCTTTAGAGGTGTGGGGGGAATTTTTTTTTATACACCAGATGTTAAGTTGGAAGAAGGCAAATATATCTGCGAAAACCGCATTCAAATCGGATCAGTAGTTTTCGTGTGATAGTGGAACAAACATACAGACAGACAGACAGACAAAAAACTAACTGCATTTTTGGCTTCTATAGCGATGTAGTGACACCCCCCGCTTATTATTTTTTGAATATCTTTTTAATTTCTACAGTTTTATTATAATGTATAGTCTATAGATAGCGGTCGCCCGCGGCTCCGCCCGCGTGGATGTCGGTTACCGCTGCAAAAAGCCTACCCAGGAAAGACACGGTCAGCAAAATGATTTCCAGGTCAATTCACAGAAACATCGACGACGCAGTCATTTTCCGCAGGCTGCACAGATTGTCTTTCTGTGGATGTTAAAGTTGTTAATGATGGGAATATTTAAATGTAATTAATATAATAAGATTTCACCTCTGACGATAGTCCCGCAGTGTAACCCGTTGTTTTAGGATAAATAACGTGATTATTGTAGAGCTTTTCTATAAACAACATTAATTGACGTTAAGTTATTTTCAGGTAACAAAATATACTGATGGTCGGGATCCCCGACTCGTGATAGAGCAAAACATTCTTTTCATAAATCTATTCCTACTAATTTGAATGTTTGGCCATGAGATTTACATAATATTTATCGTTAGTGCAAAATATTTTTTTACAGGAAATTGGAGCCTTTTGAAGGGTAAAGGCAGATCAGTAGGGATCATTGGTATTCTTGGTATATGAGCCAATTCACCAGCTGCAGGGCCGGTCATAATCTTCGCTACTGTGCACCCCCCCGCCTTGGTAGCGCCCACTTCGAAACGGGCGTAAATCGCAATTTTTAATTTCGCCATAACTTCTAAGCCAAACGTCCAATTTTAATCATTCAAAGACCAAATATTATTTACATAAACTGTACTTAGTGATTAAATAATTCATTCTGATAAAGATTAATAGCATGAGTAAAATAAATGCGTTTAAATATAGTCAAAAAAAAATCAAGATTTTTAAATAAAATAATGGTTGTTGTACCTCACTTGACATAGATAGGTATAGTATGTCGCGGACTTTTTTGTAGATATTTAAAAGATCTACATTTACTTAAAACGTTGTATGGTTCTATCTTGTATAGTTTAGGCAGCGTACGCAAAATAAGTAAATTTTCTGGTTGATTTTTTTCACCTTGTGTCAGAAAAACCCAAATATCTTACGGAACCCTACATTTTCCGAAATAAAATGTAGCTTATGTTACTCGTAAATAATGTAGCTTTCGAATGGTGAAAGAATTTTTTAAATCGGTCCAGTAGTTTTTGAGCCTATTCATTACAATTAAACAAACAAACAAACAAAGTTTACCTCTTTATAATATTAGTATAGATAAAAAAAAAATTGTTTTTAATTTTTTTTTAGTAAATTTTTTAGAAGATTATGGCTAAGGTCAGGTGGCAGATAACAAACACATAAATGGAAGCGTGATTCAGTTTGCGAGTTAGGCAAAAGAGTTATCCAAATATCCTCCATATCACTATCCCAAGATGCCTGACGGATTACATGGTACTTTTTGTGGATAGCCAGTAAGACACCTCCACCTTCGATTTTTTTCGATAGAGTATCTATACGATCGCGTCTAAAAATATTGTAGCGAGAATCAACAACTTCACTATCGAATACACTTTTGTTAAGGTTTGTTTCCGTCAGGCAAATGACGTGAACAATGAATAATTACTATTTAATACATTTAGACGAAATTGTGTGAGCTTACTTCTTATTCGGTTTAAATTTTGGTAATATATTTTAATCACTGTAAAAATTCAAAGAAACTAAACATAGAAACCATAAAAAGTGAAAAAGTTTTAAACTAGTTTATTTAACATCTCGGCATTTTTAACTAATATGGCCGGACTCGTTTCATTTTTTCGAATATAAATATTGCCAAAACGGATCCATACAAATTTATAACTATTGTCCTTACAGAACTTACGGGCAAGGTTATGTATTTCTTTGACTTCGGGAGACAGGTGTTCAGACAAATAAATTCTGCAGTTGGTGCCAGACAAACCGATATGAGCCGAAGACAGCCTATCGTTGGGGTGGGACTTGTTGAAACGGGTAGCTGCGGATATCAGTGTGTCCCGCAGGCGTTGCGACGAGAGAGTGACCAAGATATTGCGAGGTCTTTTCGAGCTGGGGTCCATCTTCGCCACGCGACGACACGCCTTAAGGGGTCAGGTAGGTACCCTCGAAATTCTCATACATACGTAATTTCAAAATCATTTTCTCATACGAAAATATTTAACATGTTTGAGTTGTTTTTCAGTTTAAAATAGTAATTATCTAGGCTCCTGCACAAAAATTTACTTCAAAATATTTAAACAATATTTTTTTTTTGTTTAATTTTTTTTTAGGAAATTTAGTACTTAATATTTAAACACTAAAAAATAGAGTAAAACACTAAAAAATATATAAATAAATAGTAAATTTACTACAAAATATTTAAATACTAAAAAATATTTTTTAGAGTTTAAATATTTTGTAGTAAATTAACTATTTATTTATATATTTTTTAGTGTTTTACTCTATTTTTTAGTGTTTAAATATTTAGTAGTAAATTTACTAAAAAAGTTTTTAAAGCAAAAAAAAATAATTTTTGTGTTTAAATATTTTAAAGTAAATTTTTGTGCAGGAACCTAGGTAATTACTACTTTAAACTGGAAAACAACTCAAACATGTTAAGTATTTTCGTATGAGAAAATGATTTTGGAATTACGTATGTATGAGAAATTCCAAGTGTATAACAACATCCAAACACTGACAAAGTCCCTTAAATAATGCTATCAAGTTCTCGGATTTACTTTTAGGGACCTCATGTATTTCGAGATTTACATCCCGCGAAATTTTTTCCATAGTGGACAGCCGTTTTTGTAATTTTGTTAGTGTAGTTTGGGATTTGGAAAGTTCAGACTCAAGATGTTTTATGCGAGAATTTTTCTCAGCGATATCCTTTTTGATGTCGTTCTGTTCCATAGTGATAAAGTCGGTAGTGGCCGTGAAGTCCGCTTTTACCGCTTGAATAGCCTGCCCCACCTCCGCGGCTACCATGTCCTTCATATCCTTTAGAAGGACAGATCTTAAGTTGGTTATAAAAGATAAGTCAAGAGAAAGTTTTTGATCCATGAGCTTCCCAATATTTTCCAAAGTGACAGGTTCGCTACATTTTTCGGCGCCTGGCGGAATATTAAGAGCAATATTTGAATTGGACTCAGTAGTTATTTGACTGAAGGATACATTCAAGGATTCATCGCACTAGTTGTATTTGCGATTGTGACGCACAGGGGTATCGTCGTCATTATGTTTTCGTCTTGTAACATTTTCGCAGAATGGACAACGCAGAGAAGCCTGTTGAGCGGCATTTAATTGCTTATTTGCCTCTACCGTAACATTGAGGCATTCGTAGCAATATTTTGAGTGACATCCATTACATTTCAAGAAGTTGCTCTTAGTGCAGCACGAGTCGGCGCATGAGTACCTACCGGAAACTATTCCACCTCAATTTTTTTATGCGATCCTCAAATTGCCCTCCTGATGATATAAATGCATGTTGCCATGGTGCAACCCGGTGCCATATTGTTTATACAAACATTGCTTTAACAATTGCAAGGAATTGTTATTTTTTAACCGGACAATTTTTTTATATTCTTTATTGAAATACCAATAAAAAGATCCTACGACTTTTTACGATAAAGTTAATATTTTTAAAGATATGAATTTTTAAAGGTTCGAAAAATCTCAAATTTGGGTACTTTTGACCCATGAAAAATATATTAAAAAAAATAATAATGTCTAAGTTATATATATTTTTAAATTCTCTCAATAGTTAATAATATCGTTAGTAGAGATTAAAAAAAAATTCATAGTTTATATCTTTTTTATCTTAGCAAAAGTAGACAAAAAATTGTGTTTTTTGTATGGGAGCCCCCCTTAAACATTTACTTTATTTTAATTTTATTATTAATTATTAAAGTACAAATATAATTAAGGATTTTGTGAAATTTTCAAGTGCCTAACTGTTACCATTATTGATTACGAGCAAAAAAGGCCAAAAAAATCACGTTTCTTGTATGGGAGCCCCCCTTAAATAATAACACTATTTTATTTATAGTACTTGTTCTTATAGCGGCAACAGATATACATAATCTGTGAAAATTTCAGAAGTAGCCTAGCTATAGCGTTTTTTGAGATATAGCCTGGAGACATACAAACAAACGGACAGACAGTATCTCAAAAACCGCTATAGCTAGACTTCTGAAATTTTCACAGATTGTGTATATCTGTTGCCGCTATAACAATAAATACTAAAAATAAAATAAAGTATGATATTTAAGGGGGGCTCCCATAAAAGAAAAGTGATTTTTTTGGCCTTTTTTGCTCGTAATCAATAATAATTAATAGTAACAGCTAGGCACTTGAAAATTTCACAAAAGCCTTAATTATATTTGTACTTTAATAATTAATAATAAAATTTAAATAAAGTAAATGTTTAAGGGGGGCTCCCATACAAAAAAACACAATTTTTTGTCTACTTTTGCTAAGATAAAAAAAGATATAAACTATGATTTTTTTTAAATCTCTACTAACGATATTATTAACTATTGTATAGAGAATTTAAAAATATATATTACTCAGATATTATTATTTTTTTTAAATATATTTTTCATGGGTCGAATGTATCCAAATTTGAGATTTTTCGAACCTTTAAAAATTCATATCTTTAAAAATATTAACTTTATCTTAAAAAGTCATAGGACCTTTTTTATTGGTATTTCAATAAAGAATATAAAAAAAAATTGTCCGGTTGAAAAATAACAATTTCTTGCAATTGTTTAAACAATGATTGTTTAAACAATATGGCACCGGGTTGCACCATGGCAACATGCATTTATATCATCAGGAGGGCAATTTGAAGAGGATCGCATAAAAAAATTGAGGTGGAATAGTTTTCGGTCCTCATGCGCCGACTCGTGCTGGTCTATCTTACTTAGAATATTTTCACAACCGTGGCAATTATATGGCAATACGAAAGCGAATGAAAATTTCGCGGTCACGTTCCAGTGGTTGAATGGCTCGGAACACCGTTCACCGCACGAGGGGCCCGGGTTCGATCCCCGCCGACTCCGCAACTTTTCGTAATTTCCAAAAATCGCAAACTCGCACCGAGGCCGCTACACTCACTGTCCGAAGTCCCAATCCTGAAGGGGCGAAGGCTCCAAGGAGACAGCACGCCGCGGGGGCTCCAATGTTCAGAGAGCTCACAGCACAAAAATACGCCACTCGAAAACACAAAACTAAATACGTCCGTTCACCTCGAGAGTCGACGAGCGAAACGATCGACGAACATTTACAGAAAGTGCTAGAAACTACAGCTTCTTTCTTTCTTTCTTTCTTTTTTCTCCTTCAAAATCCAGCACTAAATTAAGCTGAGTTTGATCAAACGCTTCGGAACACGATCAAACGGCGCGTCAAACACAACAAAAATATAAAGTTTCATCAAAGAAGCTTCAAACACGTAAATGTTTGACAAACCGTTCAAACTAGCTTTGTAAACGATCAAAATGGTTTGAGTCAAACCGTTTGACCGTCTCGGGGGCCCTTTAGATTTTGTGACGGATTATTAATATTATGTGTCTCAAGACGCAGTTCGGCTCTGTGATTGGTCCAAATTTTGACAGCCAACCAATCACAGAGCCTGAACCGTGTCTTGAGACCGAGATGCATCTTGAGTACTGACTATTGATACCGGCCTAAGTTTTCCACCTACCCTCAGTTTTTCACAATAGGTACTCAGTTGGTCCGTTACTCGCGGCGACTACGGGCGCGTATTTATTCGTTATATTATAGCCAAGTGGAAGCTGGAACTACAATACTCTGTTAACCGCCGCGAATGTCTATTAGCGCGAGTGTAAAATTGTGTGTGTATGTGTGTGTGTGTGAAATCGCAAGAACAGGAATCCAGAAGGCGTCATCACAAGCAGTTCCAGAGAGTTAGGTGTTTGCTTTTTCCTGGAAAGACAGCTGGTCCGTTGTACGATTGTCGATTGCCAACAATATAATTTTTATTTTTTATATTTCAAACAAACTCACGGACGGGTACGCTACCATAATATTATGTGCAATGTGTGCAATGCACACGGGCGCCATCCTCTAGGAGCGCCAAATCGCCATCTTTAGGGGCGCCAAAACCACGGTCCCAAAAATTTTGCCTAAAGGGTCGACAAAATCGTTTTTTTGCACACAGGCTAGGCGCCAGTAGCCCTTACGGGGGCCCTATAGGCCTACGGCCACTTCCAAGTTAGAGGCAACCAAAGGTCTTGTCTTGGAGCAACTTGGGCCCCTGTATGGGAGCTATATTAAAACAAAATTTGTTTCAAACTTGTGTATTTGTATACATACAGGCTTTACTGTGACCAAATTTCAAGCAATTTGGCATACCTAGTAAGTAGTAGGTAACATTATCCACAACAAATTGCAATATTGTAATAATTTAGCTATAGCTTGGTAGTCACAATTATTTTTATTATAGTTTATTTTCATGGTGGTTCCCCGTTATTACTTATTTGACATTCAGTCACTGCAACTTTTTGCCGTCTCCGCTTTGAACAGAAAGAGGAATTAGAATAATTCTTCATACTTCTATTTTCTTCTGATTAATTTCGTTGCGGGTCCCAAACCAGTTTGCTGTTTGAGCATGCCCTTCGGGCTCCCTGAGATCATATCAAAGGGTTTTCGTGGTTGGATACCGCTGTCAATCCTGGTGACACAGGAGATACTGTGGTGGGAATGTGTGGTGGCCGGTGGGCCAACGCCCATAAAGAAATAAAGAAATTACCGGGTTTGGGTAAGTAAGTTAACAACTTCAAGCGTTATTTTATTCTGGTTTTATTTTCGGTTAGGAATCTGAGAGGAGGTAGGTTAAAGAGGGACGCCTAAATTAAATCCCGTCTTCTGACAGTAGTCTATCCTCCATCTCCGTCACATGTTCATTTCCCCTATCCTGTGGCCCCCATCCCCTGTTCACGCCAAGCGATCTTCGAAGAAAGGATTTTTCAAAACGAAAAAATATATGTGGTTCAAGTTTTCTGGGTCTTTGATGTAAATTAAAAATTTCGTGTGTACTCTTAATAGATCCAAATAAAATAGTCGTAGATGGGTGTTCAATTTTCTATCTCTTTAAAATAACATCCGCGGGCAACAGTTAGTTTTTAAATAATAGTCACTAAAGCGACATCTATTTGAGTTTTGAGTAGTTGCGTATCGATCTTTAGAACGGTGCTATCACTGTAGTGTCAAGTTTCACCGCTAGATGGCACCGACTTTTATCACTCTACAGTCTACACCGAAAAATGCATGCACACTCTGCACTCCATTGATTTAACAATAATATTTAAAAATATCAATACTAAATCAATTTAGGTATAATTTTCTATATTTTGGTTAAACTGTAGTCAGTTGCCTGTGCCATAGATCAAGCGTATCATCAATTCATTAGGGCCGATTCACACCGGATCGGCAGCGGCCGGCAGCGGCGCGGCGAGGCGCGGCGAGGCCGGCAGAGGCGGCTCGCGTCGCCGCGGGCGGACGCTCGCGGCCGCTTGTGGACGCTCGCGGCCGCTTGTGGACGCTCGTGGCCGCTGGCGGCCGCGCGCCACCTCCAGAGCATGCGTGCCTTTCAGTTTAGATTCTACATTCGGCAAGGAAACTCGTGTCGTGTGTTTGCAGCAACATGATGGAATTGGTTATTATTGCACTTATTGCCGAAGAAGAAAAAAAGAAAGAAGAAAAAAAGAAAGAAAATAAAAAAATTAAAAGAGATTTATGTGGGTCCATGACATAAGGAAGAAACGACGTCACTTTGGAGAATTTCAAACATTTTGTACAAACTTGCACTCGTACCCAGACATAATATTTACATACTTATAACTACTAGTATCGCTTGAAAACTTCTAAAAGGGCTCGAGGCGCCTCGCGGCCGCCGGCAGCCGCGAGCACTTTCCGCCGACGGACGCGCGGCGCCTCGCGGCGCCTCGAGCCCTTTTAGAAGTTTTCAAGCGATACTAGTAGTTATAAGTATGTAAATAAAGTTTAAAATTATTTCACACTAAAAGTGCTCTTCGCGCCGCTGCCGGCCGCTGCCATTCCGGTGTGAATCGGCCCTTAGAGTAAAAATTTATTGAGCTAGATATCTGCGCGCGCTGTTTCTAAGTTCTGACTCTCCTAAAAATAAAAAGTACTGATGCTTATTGCTAGATATAATTATATTGTTTATTTATATGCTGCATACTAAATACAAGGCTTCAAACAACAAAACATTCCTCTTTTCCTACTTAATCAAGAAAGTTCTTCCGCTTAATTACTTGTGTTGCTTGTGTGATGTGTTCATAAAAATCATACATTATCAGGGTTGTTTTTATCCTACTTGTTTGAAACTGTACCCTTGTTTAGACAAGCTTTATACACAAAGTTTAATGAGATAACAGTTCTCCCCCTTTTGGTGTATAAAGTAGGTCTTACGGTTAGGGTTGCCAGGTCGCTAAGCCGAAAAGCCGGACAAAACAGGCAGCTTGGCCGGACATTCGTATAAAAAAGCCGGAAACTTTTATTCAATCTAAATTCACAGTATAGCAATACGTTCCTGTACAAATTTTCTGTTTTATTTAATCACATTAAGATCTGATTGATAAAAAATAAAAATATATTACGTCTCGTTAAATGTAAAACCGTCTGAAATTAGTAGGATTTTCATATAAAATTATAGATTCAAAGCTCTACAATAGCCGGACACCTTCAATTCATTTTGGCCGGACACGCAAACAAAAAGCCTGACTGTGTCCTGCTTTATCCGGACGCCTGGCAACCCTAGTTACGGTTGAAGGAGAAGTACCTACGGTTAATGCTAAGATTTACCAGAATATATGGACAAAGTAGGTACAGCCTCTGACTGATTGGTACACGTTCGAAATGTTTTGAGTTTCGAATAATTTTAAATATCTACTTGTAATTGGTTACGATTTAATTTACAAAGATTACAAAATATAACAATATTATAATTACTATTCATTATGTACTTAGTACAATTACTATAGACTGAGGTAAATATACTTTCCTTTATTAGTCTGTGGTACAACTTTTAGCTTTAAGCTTTTGTAAAAATCTGTGATTTTTAGGGTTCCGTACCCAAAGGGCAAAAACGGGACCCTAATATTACTAAGACTTTGTTGTCTGTCCCTCTGTCTGTCTCCAGGCGGTATCTCAAGAACTGCTATAGTTAGACTTCTGAAATTTTCACGCACTTGAATTTTTCACACATTCTTTTAAGTATATATGTGTCACGTACTTTATTATTTAATATTAATATTAATATTAAAATAAAATTATAAGGGGCGCTCCCATACAAAAAACACAATTTTTAGCCAATTTTTGCTCCGTATTGGTACGAAACCCTTCGTACGCGAGTCCGACTCGCACTTGGCCGATTTTTTTAAAACAAAAGTCACTGAAAAAGCAGATTATTTAAGTATCTTAACTATAGGACCGTATAAAGTTTTGTGAAACGTTGTAAGTAAGTCTTTAGTCAAGGGAAAACCGTCTTTTAAGGTTAATTAAAATGAAGGGATTATTAAGTACATTATTTCTAAGTTCTTACGGCTAAAAGCACAAACCACGGATGCCCGCTGTGGTTTCACACGTTTTGAAATTAATACTCGTATTTACTAAGACATTATTAAGTTTAAACTAACGCGCCTCATAGGAATTATTATAGACCACATTAGGTTTTCTATGAAAGTGACCCTAAGAACGTCGACATAAAGGTCATGTTAGGGTAGAATAATTTTGAACTTTGAACTAATGATACTTCAGTATAATAACTTCCTTGTAGACTGTAGTGACCCCAGAGTACTATGAAAGTTTAGAAATTTTACCACCATCATCTTGATAATGAACATAATAAGTACTTAATAATATTTTCTTGTACCTATTTATATGTATTGCGTAGTTTATCTAAATACAGCCTGGTGGCAGAAAGACAGACAGCGAAGTCTTAATAAATAGGGTCCCGTTTAAACCTTTTGGGCACGGAACCCTACAAACATCTTTGAAGATCTGTATAGGTTCTATAATTTGTTCCCAAAGAAGTTCCTCTCTCGTTTCTATACAAAGTTTGTATGAAACGTTAATTCTATGAAATACCGTTTATTTTCACTCCATTAATTTCGAATGTTTGCCGATAATAAAACACGCTTTGACAGGAGTGACCCAAAAGTCCAAAACTTGATTTCGTGCCAAAAGATTAAAGTGACAATTTCTTTATTCCAGAAATGGGGCAGGCAAATCTTTACTTAGTGTTATGGAGTTAATATTTTAAGCCTAGTCTTAGTTTGAGCGCCAAGTTTTGAAGGAATTACAAGAATTTAAGGTTTTATAATAATTTATGTCTTGGTACTCCAATTTTATTTCATAAAGTACCAAGTTAAACATATTTACAGTTATAATTTATTGAAATAAGGTTGGTACCTAACAACCTTATTAGGCTGGTTTTATCGCTAAGCGTTTCGGCAGCTTGCTTAGCGATAAAACCAGCCTAAGATATAGCTTTAACTAGTTAGGACTTAGGTTATATAAAGACATCGAAGTCTTAGTACATAATAGGGTCCCGTTTTTACCCTTTGGGTACGGAACCCTAAGCAGACTCTTGAGGAAGGACGAAACTTGCATCAGCTCATTCAAGCTATAATTTATTTTATTAGAGAGGAGGATCTGAATAAAATAATATCATTTAAATATACCTACAGTATATCATATAATTTAAATAGGGATATTATAAAATTATATTTATACAGTGATGATGGGTAGCATTGGAATAGCTAATGATGATAGTCACGGAAGCTCGTATCATCGATATTGCCTAGAAGCCTTCCAAACTTTTGTTATGCAGCCGCATTATATTCTAAACTTCTCAACTTTGAGTGCTTTCCAGCATAAAAATGAATATAATATAACTTTTTATGGCCAAGTCGGATAAGTTACGGGCGTAACTTTACTATGTAACATTAAATTGGGGAAATTATGTTCCATTGTACAATATTGTATAGTTTGACCACATATTGCCATTTAATTACTGAAATGATAGATATGTATATGAAAAATTAAATATAATAATTAAATAAATATTGCAATTTGCCAAGAACTGTTAGAATAATTAATATGAATTTATAAACATACCGTAATGGTTGTACGATTTTGTAACGAATTAATATAGACATCTATTAATATTATTGCTTGAGACCAAAATCCCCAACAACTTCTAGTTAACTTTCCTAATTAGTAATTAGTAACTATTAATTACTTCGAAGTTCGTCATTATAAATATTTCAAGACTTTAACAACTTATGTTATCTTAATCGTTAACTTTGATTAATTTTAAACTTTTCCATCGACAAGCGTGTTGCTGAAGAGGAAATAATTTTAAATCATAAAAAGCGTAACCATAGATGACGCTTGCAACCCTCTCTCTCTCTCTCTCTCTCTCATTGCACAGAAATTAGTTTTAAGCGTAGAAACCGTACATTTTTACAGGATAAAAAGTATCATAATTATGTCCTTTCCCGGGCGTCTAAGAATCGTCATACCAAGTTTTAGACAAATCGGTTCAGCGATATGGGCGTGAAGAGGTATATAACAGACAGACGGACATACACTTTCGTATTTATAATATTAGTACGGACTAGATGAACACTAGTTCAAAATGCAACATTTTGAAAAAAATGCCTTTGTTTATCATTTCCCGCAAGCTAATTGTGGGTACCGCCACATAAAATTTATCATTATTGACACTATTAAAATTAAACCAGTAGTTTAGTCGCTACGAGGGTCGAGGACAGACATACATGGACATTGGACTGCCAAAATCATTACCCTTCCTTTTGGCTTCGCGTTATAGGATAAAAAGCTAAACTTCTTTCTCAAAGGAAATGCCTATGTGGTTCTGACGTCACCAATTAGTGACATTAAACTGCTAACTGGAGATAGCCTAATGGACATAGTAAGCCTCTGATTCAACATCCTCCCCCAATGACAATCACAGACAATCACAAAAGGATTTTCGATTCAATTAAAAGTTTCGACGGATTTTGGACTGATTCATACGTTTTTGATCATGTGAGTCAATAAACTATTTTTTTAACCGACTTCCAATAAGGAGAAGGTAGTAGGTTAAGTATATTTTCATCCGTATATTTTTAGGCTCTACATTATTAATACTACTATCTGTCTGTCTATTTGTCATGTCGTAACTCAAAAACCTAAACGATGTTAATGAAATATCAGCTAGTTTAGATATACATACTTACTATGAGTGGAGAGGATAATTTTCATTCCGGATTTCCGGATAACGATGATGAAAACCACAGCTGATTTCTGAACCGATTTTAATGAAATCTGTCTTGAATATACTTTGAGTCCAGGAGGATATAGTTTTCACTTCTGAAGATGGTGATAAAAATGTGGATTCACCCTACTTTTTGCCTGATCAGTGCACTATTTCATCCAAACACGTCATCCTAACCTCATTAAAATGAGCCCATTCTTGGAATAACATGACACTTGTTTACGGTTTTTGAATTTTGTCGCCTAAAAAGCGGTCTTCGCCACTAATTGCTTGAACTAATGAACGAAAATACCGCCTACAAATACTCATTATTAGACATTCGGAATGAATTCCAAGAAATATTTCTCGAGGTGAATGAGGTATTTATTTCGCCTGTTTTTTGGATTCTTTAGTTTTGTCCTCAAGTTTTTTGTTTGTGGATTCCATTCTTCTACAATCTACATTATTATTTATTAGTTATTACCATGGGCGTACCCAGGATTTTAGCTAGGGGTTCGAACTAGTTTATCCCAATTAATTATTATCAAGTTGATCATTACTTGCAATGACAAGGGCTACTTAAAATCTAATTTTTGTTACAAAACAGTTTGTCATCGCCATATTGAATGCATTTCGGTATAATTAAGGAGGTTTTGTTGGCAAAAAGTGGGCGGTTTGTTTACATTTATTAGTGGAGTGAACATCAATCACGGCTGATGGATCGTCTGCCGACAGACGGCTCCGTGACTACATCTTCTATGAATATTAATTTCGAATATTATATTTTTCGGAAAGATTAGAAAAAATTCTATACATAAAAAAATTCTATACATAAGATTGTTTTTCTAATCTATATTATCTATAATTATAGATAATATTATTATTAGTATTACACTCTCGTATTTTAAACTAGATGACGCCCGCAACTCCGTGGGGTCAAAACCGTTTCCGGGACTCAAAGTATCTCCATGCTTTGATACGGTTGATACGTGGGAGAGCCATGCTTCGGCACGAATGGGCCGGCTCGACCGGAGAAATACCACTTTCTCACAGAAAACCGGCGTGAAACAGCGCTTGCGCTGTGTTTCGCCGAGTGAGTGAGTTTACCGGAGGCCCTATCCCTTACCGGCTACCCTATTCCCTTCTCTACCCTCCCCTATTCCCTTCCCTTCCCATCCCTGCCCTCACCTATTACCCTATTCTTATAAGGTCGGCAACGCACCTGCAGCTCTTCTGATGCTGCGAGTGTCCATGGGCGACGGAAGTTGCTTTCCATCAGGTGACCCGTTTGCTCGTTTGCCCCCTTATTTCATAAAAAAATATGCTAAACAGCAAAATCCGTTCCGCGGGTTGAACGTGAAGATGAAACAGACAGACAGACGGACAGACAGACACACTTTCGCATTTATAGTGTTGAGTGTGGATGGTGTGAGGAAACCACATGCATGATAGGCACTGCAGTGTTTGATTGAAGAGACTGTTGTTACTTCGCTCTGAACAAAATTATTATTGACAAGAAATTTTACATGTGATCTGATGCAGAATATTAAAAAAAATACTTGTAGTAGACCTTTAGCTTATTCGCCTTGATTGAAGTAAAATGGATGTAAGAAAATTGGTCACTACTCACTAGTCGTTCGCAAAAGCGGTTGTTTCAGGAGTATGATTCATGAAGATAAGACGTATCCCATCGTAAATCGTCCGTAATCTATGAACACAAATTAGGACATTTTTATTAGCAATTCATTACGTTTATTACTAAAATGATATATTGTGAAACCCCCATACAAAAAGTCGGAAAAGGATACTCACATTTCTACCATTATTGGGGCACATGCTTGAACTATGTAAAAAATTACGCTTTTTATAAAAAAAAACTCTCAACTTTTTAAAGGAAGCGATCAGTTTTGGGACACGTGTGACAGTTACGCCACATGGCGTGGTTTGTCGTCAAAGTTTGCGTTATTTTTAGCGCCATCTTAGGTGTGACGTATTAGAAGTGTAGTTGCACTTGACACTTTCATTAGGAGAATTTCACTTTGATATTTAGAAACGTTATGGATTGGTTTTGGAAGTGGGAAAAAATGTTTTTAAAATAGCTGTTTCTTTTGAAATTATGTATGAAGTTATGTACACTTAGAAATCCATATTCCATACTTAATATTATGTTTGTTTGTTTATGTCATATTCTCGTTAAAATCGACGAACAGAAAAAATGGTTTAGAGATACCTATTACCTACTTTGATGTCCGGGACAGGTGTCAGGACATACTATAGTTTTTATTGTAGAAAATGTACGGTATCCTTATGATAAAAGACTTTCGCCATCTAGCATCTAATAAATTTTTCCTCAAAATATTCGAAAAACAATGGCAGATATATTTTTATTCGTCCCGTGTTCTCAACAAAGACCTTTCAGGCACTAAATAATTTACAAAGGCTCACAAACGTATAGTTTTAGGGGATCGGAAATTACGTTTGCCAGAAACTGCGAAACAAGAGAAAAAATAAAAATCGGCTAAGTGCGACAGGGACTTGCGCACACAGAGTTCCTTTGACTAAGTATACAGTAAAAAAATATTGATATCGTGCATAAATAAATATTTACAAAAACATGTCAAAAACATTATTTTTGTATTCGAGACCCTTCGTGATATTTATTTTATTCAGCTTTTAGTATATTATGTGTCGAAACACACTAGGCTGAAACGCGGGGGACGACACACTATTCCGTCGCGTTCCGTCCGTATTTTGTATGCGTTTCACATTTGCGGCGGAATTTACGCCGGCGTAATTCAGCCTAGTGTGTTTAGACAAGTTGTATTTGATATCGGCAACGAAATACATAGTGAAAATTTTAGCTGTATAGCTAACTAGCGACCCGCCCCGGCGTCACACGGGTATAAAATATATAGCCACTGAAAAAATGATTAAAATCGATAGCCTGTGATCCTTCACGTGGTCTACTTCTTGTCTGTGCCAAATAACATAAAAAATGCTCTAGTAGTTCGCGAGATAAGCCCATTCAAATAATTTCCTCCGTTTTTTCCACATTCTCATATTAGTCTTAGCGTGATAAAATATAGCCTGTAAGCCTTCCTCAATAAATGGGCTATCTAACACTGAAATAATTTTTCAAATCGGACCAGTAGTTCTTGAGATTACCGCGTTCAAGTTAGCCCTTTGAAATAATTTTCCCCGTTTTTTCCACATTTTCCTCTATTTCTTCGCTCCTATTGGTCTTAGCGTTATAAAATATAGCCTATAGCCATCCTCGATAAATGGGCTATCTAACACTGAAAGAATCATCAAAATCCATTGCGTAGTTTTAAGGATTAAAGGGAACAAACGGACATGAGGGAAATAAAAGCGACTTTGTTTTATAATAAGTATAGACTGAGAACCACTGTTGATCCTGAATCCTTGATTCCTGGCCCAAGAGTTGCAGTAATGAGACGTGTGGTGGGCTAATTGCCTATTTTGTCCAGCTATCATTCGGTTCTTCGGACAGACAAACAGACAGCTATGCTATGACGAATCCATAAGGGTTCCTTTATTAGCCAGCCACGGAACCCTAAAAAGAACAATCTTAACTGGCGTTCGTGTTTGAAGATCAAAGAGCGCGTTTGACATACGGTCTGAAATAACTTCGGTTTGCCCGAGGGTTGGAGGCTTTGAAACAAAATGCGTTTGCATACATTAAACTGTAAGAATGTAGATAGGAAGTCCCTCGGGTGCAGGGTTGCTAGGGGAGGAATCGGAATGTGCCAAGTTCCTGTAGGTAGTTGCTAAAA
The DNA here is from genome assembly GCA_963422495.1 of Polyommatus iphigenia. NCBI lineage: Eukaryota > Metazoa > Arthropoda > Insecta > Lepidoptera > Lycaenidae > Polyommatus > Polyommatus iphigenia. The sequence goes on along the minus strand of OY730185.1, from coordinate 33,895,831 downwards.
GGTTGTGTAGTTACTGCAGTGTTAACTGTGTCCAGCAACGTAAAGATGACGTAAGTAATATCGTTATATAATATGTAATATTTACATAATACATGCAGAAGTATATTATAGCAAATATTATCATTAGTACTTGATGACACCCGCAAATCCGTTGCGCCAAAATTCGTTTATCGCGCGGGACCCGTACATTTTTCCGGGATAAAAAAGTATCCTATGTCCTTAACCGGGACTCACAGTATCACCTTGCCAAATTTCAGCATAATCGGTTCAGCGTCTGTTTCCTGAAGTTTTTTGACAGGATTTTATTTTTAAAAAACCATTGAATTAAAACTGATATTGGTTAAATTTTTGAATCAAGAGCGTTAGAAATGCTAGAATAGATAAACGACCAGAAAGCCCCCAAAAGAGGCATTAGTAACTATACTATACTATAATATAAAAATTTTGCTGTAAGCACTGAATATTTAACAAGCTTGGTATTTCATTGGGATTTATGTACTACGTACTATACAGGGTGCAATTAAACCTTCCTGCCAAATTTTTTCCAGGGCTTAGGTATCATTAGGAGAGTCTATTTAACCAAAAAAAAAATGGGTGTTATTTTTTTTCAATGACTTATGACATATTTTATCCCATTTAAAATCGTTGCAGAATGGTCACTCGCGGCGCGGGTGAATGAGAGGGGGTGCGCGGGATGAGGCGCGCGCGGGGGCATGTCACGCACGGCCGACGCATCGTGTACATTAATTGTAGTGTTTTTTAGGATAACTTTCGGAAGCTATTTCTCAACATTTTAGTACTGAGTGACTATAAAAGAAAAAATACGTGTATTTTTATTTTTAACAAGGATCAATATATCAAAATTTGGCAGGAAGGTTTAATTGCACCCTGTATTTCTACTTTATACCCAATACGTAAGCAGTGTAGCGAATGTAGACAGAACGTATAGCATTTACAATTACAAATACATTTTAATTTGAAATTAGAATGTAATTTACCAAAATCCGCTTAACGTCTCGCCCAAATTCCTGACGTTTAAGGACACATTTTTGGTGCTGACAACCCCAAGGGGTAGAAACGATTACGCGAATGGAATTTCTTCGAGATAGTTGCCACGTTAGAGACGAGTAGCCTTTGAGCATTTTCAGAGATGTTCTTAAACTTCAACTATTTGGAAGGCAAAACAGGCTCAATATGTAAATAGTTGTAATTACGTTAGTGGCACTTAGTCAAGTCTTATCATAAAATTCAAATTAGCTGTGTTTTGTCTGGGAGAGGGTTTACTGTCTAAAAATTTACATAGTCGTGTATATTTTGTCCTTACATATTACGAAAAGGTGCAAAAACAAATACATACTTCTAATTAACCTTTAAACTGTTTCTAAATGATTTCAATCATGTCTTGATTAATAGTTTCAAAATGGATTCTTATAATTGATGGAAAATAAGAGGAATTTTTTTTTTCCTAAAAATTTGTAATTTTTACAAACTTAATAAAATCCGAAGAATCGGTGAAAAACAATATAACGGATATGAGAACTATCATAAAATATTTACATTGTTTGTGGACCCGCCTTAAATTGGACGGAAGTTTCAATAAAGTTTGAGAAACAATTAATCTGGTCTGCCAATAAGGGGGAAAAGTGGGGAGAAGGGTATCTACGTTGCTTTATGAAGTAACGTTTAAGACACTTGGCAAACAACCCGGTGCTCTAAGAAAGGAAAGACTCTTGCTAATATTATAATTTTGCTGGCGATCTTTTATCTTTAATCGACTACAAGAAGCTAAAAGGTAATGTACTACCGTATGATCGTATCACCCAAACTGCTGAACCGATTTTAATGATTGTCAATAGAATCATAATTCGTAAGGCTAGTCTGGGTCATAATAAATTCTCGGCTACGGTGAAGCCAAAAAGAAGGATCACGATTTTTGTAGTCTATGTGTGTATGTGTGTACACTTAATATACACATACAGCATGACTGGTGAGACGTGATCAATACTTACTGTATATAGCAGCTAGATTACTGCAGCAATTTTAACAAATAACTAGCTGTCCCGGTGAACTTCGTGTCACTTTAAAACATTCCCTGGACTTCTACGAATATTTTAAGACTAAAATCAGCCCAATCCGTTCAGCCGTTTTCAAGTTTTAGCGCGACTAACACATTTGAAAATCCATTTTTATATGTAAGAAGATGTTTCAATAGATTAGTAATGATGCCACGGGTGACATAGTACCTACTATTTATTTTTTGATATTTTTTACGTTGTGTGGTTATAGTTTTATAAAGTTATTGGGCTTGTTAACTTTAAATTAAGTAATAACTATACTTGCTTGAGGGTCCGGAAAATATGAAACGTTTTATAACACTTTTATAGACGTCTATTAAAAACTTTATGTTCCTTAAAAGCTGTTATAATGATAGATTTTATTATAGGTTGGCAATTTTATTTCCAATACATCTAAAATACACGATGTTTTATAAATTTCTTAGAAATTAAAACATAAGCGTAGGCAAGTAGATCCTACGTATATTATGGTGTAGAGTGTAGACTGTAGACTGTAGATACTAGATACACGCTTAGAACAAGATTTCATTGCATTTCAGAGGTAATTATATTATGGGGGTGAAATTAATAATTTGAGTCAGAAGTTTAAATGCAAGTCCTATATTTTTTAAGAGACTTGAAATATAGCAAAACAATACAGTAACGTCACACGCTTGTATAACTTACACGCTTTTCTTTGAAATACTTTAATAAGGGAATTGGCTAAGTTATACTGGTAATCTTAATTCTTAACATGTGCATAATTTGTAGAATCCGAAGTTACGGAGTGATATTTATACTGCACCATAGGGTTGACCCAAAAATGTAGCCAATAATCTCTCCCCTCACGCCCGTAAAGGCATTTAATTTCTTGAGCGTCTAACAGAGGGTCCACGCAATAACTAGTACAAGACGGTGATAAAGTTAGATACCGTCAGGACAAAGGAATACCGGTCAATGATTGGCAGGGCTGCCACTACGGCTTAATTATTACTTTTTGGGGTTCCGTAGTCTCGTATAGTTTCGTGTCCGCCAGTTAGTCCATCTTCTTTCTCTAATCGTTCTACACAGGTATTAAAATAAAAGTTGAATTAGCATCGAAAAAGACAAAAACATGAAAAGTGAAAGAAATCCGGGTACAGGCTACAGCTCTGCTATAATTTGGTTAAATTTTACTGTCTTAATGGTGAAAGTGAATGGTTTTAAGTTCCACATTAAATAATTTACTAGTAACTAGTATGTCCTAGAAAGGCGCAAGCAAGTAAAAATATGATACGATACCATTCTCTTTTATCCCATTATGGGATAATAATCAAACTTATACCTGTATTATTAATACATTTTTAATTTTTATGTACTTTTATAATAGCTTTCATAAAAACCAACTATTTTTTCGTAAAAACTTTCAGCATAACATAAAAATTATTGGATAAAATATGGCCTAATAAAAATAAATATTTATGAAAAAAGGTATGCTATCACATAAAAGTTTGGTACCCACTCAAATTTTCATTAGCCGGCACGAATATAAAAAGTTTTAGTTGGCAACCCTGGAACCAATTTAATGCTGTAAATCCACAGGGTACACTTACTTCCCTGCCTCATGCGATATTGCGTTTTTTCTAAACCACAGCAAATATGCGGAGGGCTGGTTCTATGGCTTTATGCGGTTTATAGAACTTTTACCATGGGCCAGTAATGTTGTGATAGGGATAGGTCCTGATAGGTAAGCATTTTTTTAAATAACAATTTACAGTAATTATGGATCGTCTATATGGGCTTTTCGCCCATAATATCTTTTGCCTGTCGCTTTTTTATAATTTGTATTTTTTTTATTAAAAAATAATGTTATAATAGGTAAGCATTGTCACCTAGATATAAAAACATACTATTTTTAGGGTTTCGTACCCAAAGGGTAAAAACGGGAATAATAACAAATACTAAAAACAAAATAAAATAAATATTTAAGGGGGGCTCCCATACAAAAAACGTGATATTTTTGGCCATTTTGCTCTATATCAATAATGGCAACAGGTAGGTACTTGAATTTTTCACAAGATCCTTAGTTATAGTGGTACTTTAATATTTTATAATAATTTTAAAATAAAATAAATAAATAAGGGGGGCTTCCATACAAAAAACACAATTTTTGACCTAATTTTGCTCTATAATGGTACAGAACCCTTCGTGCGCGAGTCCGACTTGCACTTGGCCGATTTTATTTTATTGTCATAAGTAAACTTCAAATATTAGTTCCCCAAGCTAGGAGCAGCCGGTGTGTTGGGTGAATACAGATAATATAGAGTGCGAGTGCGACTAACAAACAAAATTATAAACAAAATATTCTGAAAAATATTTTTAATTTGTGCAAAAAAAAAATTGCTGAAAATTAAACGTCCAAAGGTTGACTGACACTGATGTTAAAGCGACCTTAAATAAATAAATAAAAAAAAAAGGGTTGACTGGTAGACAATGCCATAGTAAGGCATTAAATCCGCATTTGTACCGTTTTGTGCATTATTATTATTATTATTATTATTATTAACAGCCGTTATGTGCATTATGTATTTCAAATAAATAAGCCTGTGTTTGAGTGTTGGGGCCAAAATTATATTTGTTTTGTGGGGTCCGTCAAAACGTCGAGCGTTAGGTACATAATATAACTTTAGAGTTTAGAGTAATGTAAGTGTATCTTTGCGGATATAATGTTCCTGGGGGCTCATCCTTACTTATAAAATCGTTCTAGGAGTTTTAAAATCTTGGCACGGGAAAGGGCGCCTTTTGTAAGTCATGTAGGTAACTTTGAATGTAAACAAGACAGCTATTTGAGTATGTAAGAAACAAGGGTTGTTTTATAAGAAAACAGTGTGTATTCTTATCTCCAATTCTCCTATACTTACCTATATCGAATACTATATTAAAATGTACTATCAATAATTTATTGTAGGTGAATCGCCTTGGTATTATATTCTTGGAGTTTGAAGTTGGTTTGATATAGGAGGTATATCTATTTTATACCCGTGCGACGCCGGGGCGGGTCGCTAGTTATGTAATATTATATTACATGCGTTCGCAACAGGATTGAAGCCACTGTTAATTAAATGTTAGTAATATGTTTTTATACCAGAATTGACTTTCATATTATAAAAAACTAAATAAATAAAAAAATAAATAAATAAGTATATTTTATGATTTAAGATTTATTTTTTAGCTGATTATAATAGCAAACAATTGAATGCCCAGGTATTTAAAATTATAATTTTTGCAGGAATTCCCCCTGTATCCCTCGTGAATGCAAAATAAGTAAAAAATGTGGGTGACATTTTTCTGTCCTGTCAGTTTCACTTTTCACCGGCAGAAAAAAGTCGTTAGTCGCATACTAATTTCCAAAAATGTAAAATAAAAAAATAAAATTATTAAACAACCTGTATATATTTTAATTTTTCATGAACACAAGACATACCCAACAGTTTAATTTTTAACCGACTTTCAAAAAGGAGGAGGTTATTTGTGACATTATTTATGAGTTATGACATTGAAAAAACTATTTATGGATTATGAAACTACAGTAAGGACAGGTCACGCCCGCAAAATGAATGTGGCAATCATCGCAGATTTGTCGAAATCCTTATTCCAATTATACCATTTGGCCAAGCTTACCAACTCAGAAATAAAAGCAGACGATTTGTTATAACTCTCCCATGGGATATCTTCTTTAAAACCATAACAAATTCCATTGCATATGAGGGACTCCCCTCTTCCTGTATTTATTGCCCGGACCCCAGCAAAGTTATCGAAAATATAATCCCTCCTGCCAAACTTCTACAACTGATTACTGATAAGGCAGCCTTGTGTGGATACGTTTACACAAGGGAAGTTTACAAAATATTACTAAATTAAACATCTTATTATAATATACTGCAATAATTATGGTATAGCTTATAAGTTGTACTCGTAACACAGTTTGACTGTGGTTTTACTGTGATATAAATGTGTTCAATGATTTAGAAACTGACTCTATTTTGGTGTCAAAGTTACCCTAACTTTGACACCAAAATAGAGTCAATCTAAAAAGGATTATTTTGAGCGAAAATTTTTGCGGCGTAAAATTGCGCATTTTTTTGTTGGATGAGAACTGCAAAGAAATGACACTGCTGTCTTTCAAAAACTTTTTCTCTTTACAAGATGGACCTTGTAGACCAGTTATTTTGTTGCATTAAAAAATAAATAGACCAACATTTACGCGGAATGTTGACAGCATCACCAAAAGTCTTTGTTCTCTAAATTAAAGGAAGATTCGCTTGTAATAAAACATTTTTACCTTTGTCTTATAAACACTAAAGACGGAGTAATGGGGAAAATATTTGACGATGCCCCATTCTATCTCACCAGCCTTAATGAATAGCTAATAAAACCACCGTTACTTTTTCATGGGGTTTTTAGACAGCAATGAAGCAGGCTTGATTGTAAACAATTGCATCTCCTATTACGTTGTAGACCCGCTATCCCCTACCCGCGGCCCGTGGGCCGCATGCGGCCCGCCGGGACTTTATATTTTGTGGCCCGCGTGATGTTAAACAATTTTGAAATTCACGCCCATCGGCAAAATAACGTAAAGTCACGTATAAGCGTTAAATTTTTTCCACTTTCGTTAATTTTGATCGTTATTTTTGAAGAATGTTATTTTTTAACCCTAAAAAATTTTTGTTGCGGCCCGCGACACCAAGACCAAAACATGTTTGTGGCCCGCATGAAAAAAAGGTTGGGGACCACTGTTGTAGACGAAGATACAATACTAACTTCTTGATCCAAGAAATTCTGTATTATACCTATCCATACTTCCATACTAATATTATAAATGCGGAAGTGTGTCTGTCTGTCTGTCTGTCTGTCTGTCTGTCTGTTATATCTTCTCGACCAAACCGATAAAAAAGATTTCGCTGAAATTTAGTACGGAGATACTTTGAGTCTGGGGAAAGGAAAAATGATATTTTTTATCCCGATAAAATTTATTTTTCTCGCGCTTTTTTCTTCTTTCTTATTATTTATTAGGAAATAATTATTGTTGTTAGCCAATACTAATATAATATCAGTTGAAGTAATGACAGAACTTCCACGAAATAATAACAGCCATCTATCGGGGTCTTTTCTTATCCCCATTATGCTTTACCCCACAGTAATCTAGGCTATTTCAGAAGTTGCGTAGAAGAATCCAAGCTAATCCCCACGGGATTAATATTCTTTTATCACAAACGATAAATAACTATTCAATAGCTAAGCTAAATTATAAGTTTTTTGACGCGCAGTATAAAAGTTTGAGCGAATTCACTGGGATTCAATCTTGGGGGATCTTGCACGGTTTTCCGACTCAGAGGACTTTGAATCTTGAGTGGAGTTAGACTTTTGATAATAATTGTTTGTGGCAGTGCCAAGATCGATTGTCTTACCTGAATTCTGTTACAGAGATTTTTACGTAAAATGCATTTATTCATCGTAGTGTATTTTAAAATAATTCTAAAAAGAAGTGGTTCTATTCTATGTTCGGCTATTGAAATTTTTCAAGGGTACTGATATCCACTGTTTAAACCCCAAAGAAGAATTATAACAATAGAGGTATACACAACCTAGATTTTCTTCCTACTCCTCCTCCTATCTTCTTCTGATTTTTGTTGCGGGTTCCAAGACAGCAGTAGCATGTCCCTCGGGGCCTCGGGCACCCTGAGATCATAATATCAAAGGGTTTTCGTGGTTGGATACCGCTGTCGATCCTGGCGACACAGGAGATACAGTGGTGGGAATGTGTGGTGGGCCAAAGCCCGTTTCAACCTAGATTTTGGTAATTTTTAAATCAACTATAAGATTCGATTTATCCAAGAGGGGAAAACTGCAGCAATGTACATAAAAGTGACTCGTTCTTGACCTCTTAGTAGAAGGATTTGGTTATTAATAGTTATTGTAATGGACACTAACTTTAAGAGCTAGGTTAGTAACATAGCAAAGTAGAACAAGCTGAAATAGTATTTAAGTTAGAGCTTAAATACTATTTCAGAATTTCTTTTAAGTTATAGAGGATCATTGTCAAAATAAGAATGTTGTATATGAAAATTAGAATAATTTTTCACGTGCCTCATATTATGTTGGTAAATTGAGTCATTATTTACAGGCCAGGATTCATTTGTTGTATGTGAAATAGGATTATTTTGTATGCTTCAATAAATATTTTGTAAATAATTGTAGTGATTATTCATTCAATGTATATGGAACATTAATTATTATGGTCCAAAATTTGTGATTTGAAACACTTTTGTGTTGTTGTGTAATGTGTAGCTATAGGTACTAGGTAGACTTAATTTTCTTCTACGCTTACAAGTTACACTACTGTTTTAATTTTTTGTTCATGGCAAGTATGATATATTTACATTTTACACAAAATGTTGGAAGGAACGTTGTATGCTCCCAAACCCATCGGCTCCAAATCTGACGATATCTGGTTAATCACGTTCAGTGTAGATAACTAACATACGCATTACGCCCACAATCTTGGAGGATGAATGCAATGTTATTCCATGGCCATTGAGTCAGTTTCAGTATACCGCTCGACGATCCGATATCAGAACTGGGATTACCCGGAACGGATGGTGGAAATTTTCAGGTCAATTTTTTCTTAATGTTGGAGGTAATGATTTAACGATTTTTGAAAGCAAATTTCAGAGTTGGTAGATATTATAAAATGATAGAGTTGGTTTGTAATTACACTTGGTTATAATATTACACTTGGTTTGAATAAGTCTTTGAATAATTTTTTTATTGATTTTTAACCTAACCTTACATAACGTTTCATTCAAAAGTATCCTCATACAAAACTTGGGTAATATCGTCAGAAAACTGCACACTCCCGAAACACGCAGGTCGTTCACCCTTCATTGAATAAATATGACATGCACCCTAAGAAAGACAAATAATTTAATTTCCTTATCCCTTGGGCTCATACGTGACTCGAGAGGAAGGAGATTCGCGAATTTATTACAGAGATGGGCCTGATTAACGAATTAATAGTGCATGTAGATCATGTTTATCGCATCCATGATTAGGAGGCTGATTTTAGTCGACCGCACACCGTCGGCGCTGATAGTACGAGATATAATATGAAAATCTAGGAAGTGTTTTTGAATAACGTCAACGATGTTATTTCTTACACTTCGGTTTCGGCGCTGACGGTCAGCGAGCGGTCAGCGCGACAGTTTAAGGCTCCATTCCACCGCGGCGCACGGAGAGACTACGCACGTGCGTAAAGCTTCGCTATGTAAGAAAATATATGTGACTGTGTCCACTGCAACCCACGGACACGCTACGCACGAATTGACCAACGTAGCTTGCTCGCATATGGTGCACACGTAGCTCAACGCTGGCCACCACAGAAATAGATCAAGATAGAAGCCACATGTCGCTGCCTTTGTATGAAAACGAGCGTGCCACTTTTTTCATACCTACTGTGACGTCACAAGAGCGCTTTAGTGATGGGAATACGCGTACGCGCGGAATCGATTCGAAGGCATCGCCGCGCCCCGCCTCGTTTGCGAGTACTCCGTTAGTCTTTGGAGCGAGAGGTCGCGCTTGCGTATCCCGTCTGCTTGGTTGTTTATAGTTTAAGTTCGCCACTCTTCAAGTAAGTTTACCTGATTGGATTAAGTACTTAGTATCTAAATTTTTTATAGCAGATACTAGTAAAAATAAAGGAATGTAGCGTGCGTTTATGTTGGTAGGTATAATACCTATACATATTACATACATATATATATATATATATATATATATATATATATATATATATAGGAAAACAGATACTCTTAGTAAAACAGATAAGTAGGTATATTATCTGATTTCTTATAATATGAGCAAAAACACACAGAGTAAAAAGTAAAAATTTTATAGGTGTATCGATTTTTTAATCGATTATTAATATTATTCGAGTTCATAGACAGAGGAATGATAAATCTAAAGATACGTGCTTGCCAGGATAGCTAGTAGTATATTATATTATTCTAAACTAAATCACTAAACAGGAACATAAATACATATTACATAAAATATAATTACCGAGTCACAAAATATCCCAAACCGAACATTATCATTCCTCTGTTTCATGTCGATCGATTAATTAGAATCGAGAATATGTACAACACTATTTGCTTCATTTGACAGAAAAATGAGAATATTGACTGTACCTCGAAACTAAGCGATGAGTGAAAGTATCGATTGTTTTATTTCCATTGCGCACTCAATACCGGACAAACAGAACGGGCTCTATAATTTTCTAACTAAAGCGGCAATGTATTATGAATCATGCGGTACACACGCAGTTACGTAGATTTCATGGTAAAAACTACAACCACCCACGATTAACATTAAATAATTGACTTTAAAATAAAGGACACATGATTTAATAACAAAATTACTTACCGATGATACGTGAACGTGTCCACTATTTAGACCAACGTTTCTATTCGAATTTCCACAGCCCAATACGACACAATTAGGCATTTTTAGAATTCCGATTGACGTCCGATTCCGATAACGGTGAAGCGCAGACTAAAGAACAGACTTTCGAAAGATTGAAATTGCTCGTCGATTGGGAACGCGATGGCACGCGAAGTACATACACATGCGGTATCTAATCTTGATATAAGTCTGGGTAACGTGTTTGTATAGCGTGTGCTACAGTGGAAACGTTGACCCACGTTATAGTCTCCGTGCACGTCCACGCGTGCGCGTGGCCGTGCACAGCGTGCGCCGCGGTGGAATGGAGCCTTTAAATCAGCCGCACGAACGAGATTTCATTTCATTGAACATTTTTCTTCTTTTTTCTGAATTTTCTCTAACCTATGACTGTCACAGATAACGGTAGCTTCCTGTACAAGAAGTATAAAAAATTTCAATGCTACTTTAAAAAAAGTAGACTATTTTTGATGAAGCTTGGGAAGAACAATGCCAAGTTTTTTGTGAATTGTTATATTTTATTGAGATTAGAGAAAGTAAATGCCTATAGCGACTCAATATTACGTGGTTAATATCATTATAACAAAGGCTGGGAGATGAAGAAATTCTAGACAAATTCCTTAAGGGTATCGAATATAAAGGATAGAAGCCTTAGAAATACTAAACTTTTTATTATATCAAGTCTGTAGTCCGTACAAATTCATATTAAATTTAATGTATATTTACGATACACGCTTTTGTGTCAAGCCAAGTTCAAGAAACGATAGAGTGAATGCAGGCACTTAATTTTTCTGGAACCACTTTTGACCCCCTCATAGCTAAAACCATACCTTTTCAGCTATGCTAATTTCACAGTGAACTCTATATTACTATATTAGGATACTTTAGTAAAGTATTATATTGAAAGAAACTATAGACATAGAGTGAATGGTACTTTATAATACCATATTTTCTGAAACAACCTTTACTTATAAGTTACAGCTCAAAAATTTTATCGCTTTCTGCAAGTTGCTAATTTCACAGTGGACTATAGAGTTCACTGTGAAATTAGCATACTTTAGTAAAGTATCCAATAATTATAAGAAACGATAGAGTGAATGGTACTTTATAATTTCGGAAACCACCTTTACTTACAAGTTACAGCTCAAAAATTTTATCTCTTTCGGCACTGCTAATTTTACAGTGAACTATAGAGTTCAATGTGAAATTAGCATACTTTAGTAAAGTATTAGCACTCATTTCCGTTACACCTTGCATAGGCTTAAGACATAAAAAGTTATATTTTCCGTAGAATCATCGAAATATTTCTTAGCGAGGATTATAGAAAATTCATAAGAAGCTGATAAACAAATTTGTATTCTGTCCCCTTCGCACTCCCATCATTTTATTTAAGTGGATGTACTTTTTATGGTTATGTCGGGTAATGAAATGTATGGGCAATAAAAATGGGGCCCTATCTTAATTTTTATAAATATATGACATACTTTTTTCTTATGGTACATTATTTTTTATATTTCGCAATTCAGATAATATTCGGGCGTACGCAGCATTCTTGGTATATTGCCCCATGAAATAAATATATTTTATTTTTACACTTTAATATCATATTATAAGCAGTTTGATATATGTATAATATATTATATAGTTGACCAGTGCCTACCATAGTCCTACCTACCTAGTAGTAGTTAGTACCATAGTCCATAATATATTATAATGACGTCCGTAACTCGGTTGCGCCAAAATTCGTTTGTCGCGCCGCGCGCGGGAACCGTACATTTTTTCGGTAAAACGTGTCCTACGTCCTTTCCCGGGACTCGGCCTATCTCCATACCAAATTTCAGCAAAATCGGTTAAGCGGTTAGGGCGTGAAGAGGTAACAGACAGACAGACACACTTTCGCATTTATAACGTTATTACTACCGTTATTGGTACGAATTTTGGTTCAGTTTGGTTCATTGAAGTTATTTTAAAAATAAATATTCGACAGTTCGATACAAGACGTTCGGAACTTTTTTTTAAACAATAAGTATATTAATTATTTTTATTTGGGTCTAAACAAAGTCTATAGTTATTGAAAGCTGGCTCTCAAAAAGTTATGTTTCTCAATTCAATGTAACCGAAAATAAGATATTTTAATCTAAGCTTCATAATAAAATTTTAATTATTTTATTCCAGACTTCGCTTCACTATAGCCAACTATCCGGATAAGCCATCTGCGAGGACAACACATAATTAATGAATGTACAAAGACAGTAATTGATATCACGTCCAACTCACGTGCGCTCAAAATTGATGCTCGCTAGACTGTAACAATATTCAGGAGCACGTGGCGACCAATACCGCAAGCCCGACGAGCTACATAGCCATAGCTGTGGGCAAAAACAGTGTGAAATTTTTAGGGACTTGGCTGTTTTGAGGTGCAAAAAAAGGGTGAAAAATTTTAGCGACTTGGCTTTTTTTTGAGGTTTACACACAATTCAGTATTACGTGGGTTTGGTTCACATGAATGCACGAGGAAAACTGTATTTCCCCGTGCGTTTCAATTTACCCCATTTAGTTAAATGGCAATTAATATATATTTTTTTTAATATTCAGGAGCACGTGGCGACCGATACCGCAAGGCCGACGAGCTACATAGCCATAGCTATGGGCAAAAACGGTGTGATTTTTTTAGGGACTTGGTGATTTTTCTGAGGTGCGTAAAAGGGGTGAAATTTTTTGCGACTTGGCTAATTTTTGAGGCGCGAAAAGAATTAAAATAGCGACAATTTGTCTTTCACGCGCTTTGTTTCTATCTGCTTATTACAGAATGGAAGAAAGGAAGGAATGAGGGATGGATAGCTATATACACGATAAGAGTGAATTCTAAAATTTTTGAACACGTCTTCTCTTAATATGAAACCAAAGTCATGGTGGCAATCCCAGATGTGAAGTTGTGTCATTGTTTTTTCAAGTCAGAATATTGGAATAATTCCCGTACCTATTTTTTATGGGTTATATTTATGGGTTTCGACACGATTCTAAGCAAAATATAAACAGGATCAGAGGTTCAGCTTATGTTATTTTGCTTAATCGGAATGTCCACTTGATGAGATCTAATACCAAGATAATCACAGCATCCTTTGATACCTAATATACTAAATCCTAAAACCCTTGAGACAATATCATTTGTAGCTTCAGACAGTCTTGATATCAAGCATTAGTGCTTGATGTCAAGACCCATAGAGCAGTTAGTAACAAAATATGTTACTCAGAACTGAAAAAGCAAAAATTGATTTTTAATTCTGGTCTTTGAAACCTAAATATTCTTGGTCTGTGAAACCTAAATATTCTTTTTATGAGAGTAAGCCACTACTTTTTTCCGCCGCCCCATGTCCCATCTGTAGGGCTTCTATGGACACTGCTGCCCCCTAGGACGCTGCCGCCCTTAGGCCGTGGCCTATAACGGTCTATTTATAAATCTGGGGCTGGACTTGGAGTTAGGTGTGCAACATAATATTATTATTCATTTAGATTTCAGACGAATCTATCAACAATCAATACGCAAAAATAATAATTCAAAATCAAAAATGTAAAAAAAACCATAATATTTTTGTTACTTAGCCAAGTTCATTCTTGGTTCTTCTGCGGGGAAAAGTCCTACCCAACTTTTGCCAAACACCATAAAACAGAATTTGATATTAAGTTATAATGATGGAAGATCCAGCAAGCGGTGCGTGAAAGTGGACGTTTATTTAGCTTCTTATTTCTTTTTATACGGAGGTGGAAGTTTTATGAAATTGTTTTTCCGGGGCATTAGCCTGTTCTAATTATGAGCCTCGTTTCTTTGGCAATTACTTCACTCGTCCGACTTGACTATGATGAAGTGCACAATATTTATTCCCGTGCGTGTCTTGAATAATTTGTTTTTGAGATTATTTTCGTGAGCTACAGAATAATTTATTTATTATAATTTTTATGTTTTTAAAGTAGCTTTTTCTTGTTTCGTCCGCGTTAAACAGGATTTCTGGCATTTCGTGGTCAATACATGTGCATTCATATATTAGTTGATCAGCTTTACTCCTGCCTTTTACAGTCAAAATATTATATTAAGGCAGATTTAGACTGATTTGCGTTAAAACTTTTCGACTCCTTTGGCAAGCGTACAAACTTCTTACCTAGACTGTTTGCTTTAAAAGCAACTAGATGACGCCCACAACTCCGTTGCACAAAAATTCACTTATCGCGTGGGAACCAAACATTTATCCGAGACGAAAAATATCCTTACATGCCCTTTCCCGGGTCTCAATATATCTTCATAGTAAATTTTAGAAAAAATTGGTTTGAAGATACTTTTTGAATTATCAATTTTATAATCGACACCAATACATGGGGCCATTCTGATTACGTGACCAGACAGCCCCAATCCCAGAATAGCAATTTTTCAATCACTATTGCGTGGCCTGCTAATTCGATAAAGCTCATTGAATTTACCCACCATATATTTTAAAGATAAGCTTATAAGATAAGCTAATTAGGTATATCGATACCTGATGGACAGCTCTAGATTATAAGTAATCACGTTAATGGATTTATCGATGAAGGTACATCACTATTTTAAGCATCCTGTTGATCTACCCTCTTACAGCTTACTAATAAAGATAGATATTTCTATCTATATTAGTAAGCTATATATAGAACATTATTTACATATTTGTAAAGAATCTAAATACAGGGTGCAATTAAACCTTCCTGTCAATTTTTTTCCAGGGCTTAGGTATCATTAGGAGAGTCCATGTAACTAAAAAAAAATTGGGTGTTATTTTTTTTTCCATGACATAATATTTTATCCCATTTAAAATCGTTGCAGAACGGTCACTCGCGGCGCGGGGGAATGAGCGGGGGTGCCGGGTGACGTGGGGAAAGGCGCGCGCGCGGGGGCACGTCACGGTGCGTCCACACTTGTATAATTTGCGCGATCAGATCTCCGTCGCGATCATCGCGCCGTATCAAGTATGCGTATCATAGTGTGGACGCCTATTAGATCATTCTGCCGATCATGCGAGTATTTGATACGGCATGTATTAGATACGCGGTTAATAGCGATTGGGACGTATCATGATACGCGTATCATTTTGACACGCTTCGATGATACGCGACGGAGATCTGATCGGGGATCTGATCGCGCAAATGATACAAATGTGGACGCACCCTCACGCGCGGCCGACGCATGGTGTCCATTAATTGTAGTGTTTTTTAGGATAACTTTCGGAATTATAAAAGATTTCGTGATTATAAAAGAAAAAATACGTGTATTTCTATTTTTAACAAGGATCAATACCTATATCAAAATTTGGCAGGAAGGTTTAATTGCACCCTGTATAATATATTATAAGTTAACGGATTGGGCTACGTTACGGGACGTAGGCATCCCGCATCCGCCAAGAAAAGATTTGATAGATCCACCCCTAAGGGTGCCCCACTGCTAGACACCCTCAAAGTCTTATACTTTAAGAAAGTTTGTGGGTGGGAAGTAACTGTCAAAAATGTCCGGCAATGGAAGACGAGATTCCTCCACTTACCGCGAAGAATATAAGCTATAAAATTAAGCTTTACTCCTTCTCGAAGGTCAGGTAACTTCAGAACTGGATACCTCCTAAAGGAACCGCGACTGAAACTCCATAGTTGCTGGTCGTTCTTACCTCAGCTCTGTAAAGGTCACAAACAGGTAAACTTTCAGACTTCAGCTTTACGAAACGAAGGAAGGTCTGGCCCTCGCTGGCTCTTGGTCCTTAAAGATACTCTAGAAACGAAGAGCGGCGTTTCTCTGGGGCGTAACTGAAACTAGATTATGAAATTGACGAAAACGCAGAATGATACATTAAAGTTCTAAATTCAAATGTTTTTTTTTATTTCGAATATTTTAATTGAAATTTCGAATCGCATTTGAACTCGCGAGCGTGACTAACGGTGATATATGCAAGTGTCAGGGCGATGGCAGTCGAAATTGCAGCCGACGTTTAGTCATGCCCTGTGGCCCTCTGATTGTTGCTGTGTGCACTAAGGGCCCTTTACACTGGCCGTCGCTAGCACTTCAAACCTTGGACTAATGTTAGCTAGCTCTATGCTATATGACATTTAGAGAGTGTGCTAAGTGGCCATAACCAGTCATCAAAGGCAAAAAGTGCGAAACCCATAAACGAAAAAATTGTGTGTTCTTTGTATAAATAATAATAATAGGACATGATCAGTGTAAACGTTACAGTAGGTACCTATTATTATACTATTAGACTTGGCAAGCTTTTTCTTGCCATTTTTAGGAGCCCCCAATTTAAGATTCCTCTTAAATTGGGGGCTCCTAAAAGATGCTAAAACATAAATATAATATACCGGTGCGTCATTATTTCTTTTATTTATTTTTTCAAATTTGTTTGATTTTGCACAGTATAAACTCAATTAATGAAGAGAGATACAAAAAGCTGCACAAACATGTAATCGGCATATATGAAATGAAGTAGGCATAGTATATTTGCAGTACAGTACACAAACAAGGTACCAGTATGCGCTCTCCCCGACAAATAAATTACGCAAACAATTAAATATCGGCAATAATACGAACATGGGGTGCGACAATTTGTCTGGACCGGGGCTGGGGTATACAGGGTGGTACTAAATTCACGAAATAATAATTGCAATAACTCGAAAAGTTTTGTCGGTAACAGCTTGTAAAGTTAGCGTGAAATGATACTTTAGCAATCATCATATTTCTAATTTTTATTTCTGATTTTGTATCAGAAGCACAGTCAGAAGTCTAAAATAGCAGATATTAATGTGGTACCTTATTGTTGATGAGAAATAAACATGCGATGTAGGATTAGCCTTTATTTATTTTAAGCTCTTAAGGGTAGGTGAAGTTGATAAAATACGTTAATATTATCTATACATATTATAAAACTGTAGAAATGAAAATTCTGTACATTAAGGATATTCAAAAAATACATATAATAAAACTGTAGAAATGAAAATTCTGTACATTAAAGATATTCAAAATATAATAAGCGGAGGATGTTACTACATCGCTATAGAAGCCAAAAATGTGGTAAGTTTTTTTGTCTGTCTGTCTGTCTGTCTGTCTGTCTGTCTGTCTGTCTGTCTGTCTGTATGTTTGTTCCACTATCACACGAAAACTACTGATTCGATTTGAATGCGGTTTTCGCAGATATATTTGTCTTCTTCCAACTTAACATCTGGTGTATAAAAAAATTTCCCCTCACCCCTCTAAAGGGACGAAAGAGAGGGTCAGATTTTGTATAAGACTTTTGCTACTGATCCGATTTGCATACGGTTTTCGCAGATATATTTGTCTTCTTCCAACTCAAAATCTGGTGTATAAAAATCAACCCCCCCACCCCTCTAAGGGGAGCAAAGATTTTGTATAAGACTTTTGCTTTAACACGAAAACTACTGATCCGATTTGCATACGGTTTTCGCAGATATATTTGTCTTCTTCCAACTCAACATCTGGTGTATAAAAATTACCTCCCCCACCCCTCTAAGGGGACCAAAGAGGGAGTCAGATTTTGTATCAAACTTTTTTCTTTAATGGACTTACTTCATATTATTAACTGTTTTTCCAACTTAACATCTGGTGTATAAAAATTTTCCCCCCACCCCTATTAGGGGACAAAAGAGGGGCGCAAGATTTCGTATCAACTGATGAATTAGAAATACTTTAAATGGCAAAACAACGTTTGCCGGGACAGCTAGTATAACATACAATAACTAAGTCGTATATCGCGTCGTAAGTAAAAATCTGGGTTCTATTCGGTTAGACGACACGACACCTCTGAGAAAGAAAATAAAGCAGGGAAAATAAGCAGCCATACCAACCACAAGCCCAAATTAGTACGTACCGTGCTCGCCAAAAATCGATAAACCTAAAAACCTTTCTATTTCCGAACATCCTGTGCACTTACGTGTCCTGTAAGAGCAGATCGTAGTTAATGTAATTATGAGTCCGTAACATAAACGCTCCGGACTGGTCGCGATTAAGGGAGCTAGAGACAGGAGTCAACAACAGTTTCCACAATTTCATTCTTTGAGGTTTTACACTCAGAGATATTTAAACTTCAATTTTATAAAGAGTTTGACAGATATGGGGTTACTGTCAAAATCTCAATTTAATTACAATTTTAAGTAATTAATATTCCTCTCTGAGTGCGGTATTAGAGCACTAATATTTTGGTTCGTGTTGTGTTATGTTTTGTGTCCTTATTAAGGAAACGTATAGACTAGCCCTCTTACCAATAAAAACTTCTTAAACATGCGTTCAACGTGTGGATAGTTAAACAGGAGTTTTTAAGTTACACACACGTTACACAGAGTCAATACAGAGAAATTAGTATGGAAATGACAGCATCGTTATACAGGCCTTATGTCAAAAATGATTATTAGTAGAAAAAACCTTATGCACCCTCTATACACACTGTGTAACTTTTAATTAGTATAAAAGAGTGTAATGAAACGGACACCAGCCTCTTTACAAATTAAAAATATTGAGGTACACAGCGAATAACTTTACAAGGTCTGTGCTTTTTTTTCGCATATTTTTAAATTTTAACGCCACAACCCACAACGTTAAAATTTTGTTTAAGGACTTCTAAGGCATCTAAAACAGTGCCTATTATAAAAAGCATTTCAAATTGTTTTTGCTTAAAACTACGATATTCTCGTATCTTATATCTTTAAACGAGCAATTCTTGTATATTATATATAATTGGAATCTCGGAATCGGCTCCAACGATTTTCATGAAATTTAGTATATAGAGGGTTTCGAGGGCGATAAATCGATCTAGCTAGGAATCATTTTTAAAAAATGTCATTTTATTCGTGTTTTATCGAATACCGAGCAAAGCTCGGTCAAATAGCTAGTATAATATTATAAGAAATCCTTTACTGTAATGGCTCTACCTAAAATAATTAGATACTTACTTACAATATAGAAGCTACATTTTTCAGATCTTGTTGATCAAATATTGTGGTAATATAATAATATATAAGAAAGTATCAAAAAACGTAAATACAGAAATCCTATTCTAATTTATTTTAATGCCATACTATTATATTCCTTTGAACATCAATAAACAAATATCGACAGATACTCCCGTACCATAATTAGTAGGAGCTAGGCTAGTTTTTAATTAAGTTAGCTAACGAACCAAATGTTGACGATAGCTGCAGCAAATTGGAAGCAAACGCCTGTATTCATCGGTAAAGTTAATGAAAATCACCCCAACGTGGAACCATCCCATCCCATCACGACAGAAGCCACGCTCATAAAGGGTAAATGAAAAATTGTCAATGCACTAATTTGTTAATGTTATTGCAAAAGTGAATTACAATGCCGTAAGGTTATATGTGAAACGTTAAAAAGCACAAAGGATGCTCTACACTCTACATTCACCTTATTTAATAAACAAAATAAATAAAAATACGTCTCTCGCGGACTGCCGCGGTAAAGCCATTGCATAGCATTTTTTATCAACTTATGCAGTTATAATTATTCATAATATTAAAGGTACGTCCAGTCGTACGCACACAAACACATTAGACGATGCACGGCAACGGCGCACCGCTGTGCCGGTCGGAGTCGGGGGTGTTAGATTTTTTTCGTTACGAAACTTCTGCCCACGACAAAAGCTGTGCAATAGCTTACAATTAAGTGATTTTTTTCAGAATGTCTATCTTAATCTTGATCTACATTCTACCACCACCAGGCCGTTTCGGGAACTAACCCGGTGAGAAGAACCGAAAATAGATAAAATCGTGTCTCGGTGTTTGTTACCAAGATCCTCCGAAATAGTTGAACTGATTTTTATAAAATTTTATGTGTTCATCAGATAGTTCTGAGATTCGCCCAGCATTGAAAATAGATATGATGAAACAACAACCAGTCACCTAGTGATTCAATAAAACTTTTTTCATTTTTGCCATTTCTCCAGATAATGACCATAATGTACAAGGCATTATCAATTAAATTTCATACACAATATAGACAATGAAGCACAATAATTTAAACTGCATTCGTAATCTTTTGCTCCAAACTTAATAGCGACAATTAACTAATCATTACCTACATTAGGCACCACAGAGTAATGTACAGGAGACTGCGCAATTACCAGGAATACGCCTATTAATTACTCTGTAATTTGTACTTGAGCGTAGATAGTGTTAACTGGAGGTTACTATGGCGACATTGCCCGATATGGTTATTACCGGAATGGTGCTAAGTCATTGAGTAAATGGTATTAGCTAAATAGAGATGAAATAATTGCTATAAAGGCACCTCTTCATTTTGAGCTATAACGTGTTTCCATGGTTGTGAATTTGTCTATAGCATTGATCATAGACAATCATGGGGAAATAAACGAACCTACACATTGGCAAATAAATAATATTAAAACTATATAAATCTAACAATAAAATTTACTTTAATTATTTAAAAATATAAAAGTGCTTATAAAAATGTATTTTTAATCGTGATCAAAGTGTTCGGAGATTGAAGAATTGTGTCTTGAAAAGTTTAAGTAACTTCTAAACAAGTATCGATCATAGCCTCAGGATCTATTAACACAGTATAACTTATACACAGTAAATTATCTTCACACTAGACCTCCAGATATAGCCGCGCGCACATATTAAGGTGATTTCATAAAACACGCATTTTGTTGTGGAATACTTATTATTCCTTCATGGACGGACGGAAAAAAGTGTTCCCATGATCATAGACACTGGCAAGCAGCCGAAACGTTGGAAAAAAAAGAAAAGTGACATTGATTTGTGCTTTAATAAAGTTATTTTTATTAATATGTATGTAGATGTATTATCATCATTATTCAGTCAGTCAAAGTTTTTTATATGTAGATTTGTTATGATATCACCTGTCAGTCAAGGTGTGACGACGCGAGACCTCACGAAGCTCGGCTTATAGCTATTATATAAATATATAAACCTAAGAAATGTCGTCAGGTAGCACATGCGTAGGTATAACTTGTTACTGTGTAGCACGAATTATATAATTCAAGAAAACATCTACGTTACGCTACTGCATATATTTCTATTATGCTATTGCAGCGTCTTTCGGCAAATAAATTCAATTTGCCGAGGCATTATCGTGTAATGTAGCCTCAGGCTGCACGTGCCTGCTGCCTGGCGCCTGCTGAGAGCAACATTTGTGACAATACTGTTCGATTCATTACATTATAGAACACTATAGGGTGTCATTAAAAAGTGTTTCTAAAGTATATAGTATAAGATCTACAATCCTGATAATCCACACTATATTACTAACTATAAATGCGAAAGTGTGTCTGTTTGTCTGTCTATCTGTCTCACATCACGCGTAAGCCGCTAAAGCAATTTTGCTGAAATTTGGTGTGAAGATTGTACGAGTCCCGGGAAAGAACACAGGATTTGGCGCACAAATTATGGCGCAACGGAGTTGCGGGTGTCATCTAGTATTATGATAAAGGATAGATGAACTAGAAATAACGACGAAATTAATATTAAAATGTCTGTAAGCCTCCAAGTGTTAAAATGAAGGGTCTAAAATGGATACCCATGATTGCAATATTGCAGCAGCTGTCTACAGAGTCACAGTATTGCTATACTGTGACAGAGTACAGTGTGCACAATCGACTTAGATCATCAGCAATTACAGATTTCAAAACGTTCGTCATCGCCTGTATTCTTGGTAATCGTGGAGAGGCCGCGTTTAATTTGAAAACATTTACATGTAACATGTACCATCGGGGAAATTGATTCCTATGCAGTTGATAGACCAACGTTATTTGGTCGAATATGTCAATTCAATGTTAATTATTGTGATCTGTCGGCTGGGTTTGACGCGCAAGCAAACTACTTAGGTCCCCGATCTGCATAGGAATCAACTTCTCGATAGTACGAGTACATATTTTTAATTTTATATTACAAGGAACAATAAAGATAGAAAAAAGAACAATAATTATATTACAAGAAAATATATTTTACAAGGAACTAGTTTCCACTTTTAACTTTTTTCTACCCCAAAATGAGCAAATACCAACCCCGCTGAATCCTTTTTACCAAATCGTGTTTGGTGTTGACAATTTCTTGCAATGTGATTTTTTATATTTACCAACAAATAATGTATTCTGTTTTATTGTCGAGTCCCGATGCATCGAATGCTTTGATTTAGGGTAAATCGAGGGGTTGCGACGAATTGTGGCGGGGATTATAAAGGATGGGACTGATTTATTTTACGAGAACTCGCTGTCAAATCATGTTGATTCTGTTACGGTGGGGTAAACAGAATAGTTTGGGAATGATCGGAAATTTAAAAATAAAATTTTGGATTAAGTTGCTTTGACATTGTAGAGTGTAGACTAACTGTAGTTTATGAAATCGGTCTGTAGCAGGTGAAATCGGTAAATAAAAATCAATTTAAGTACCTAAAGTATAAAAATGTTAAAATAAAATATATTTTATTTATATCACATAGGTCTTGTTGTCTATAGACAACAAGCCCTATTATTATGTGATATTATGTTCTATACTTATTACTTATACAAGATGTTTGTGTAAACACCGTTGTCCTTGAAACCATCAAATGAGCCCGTCAAAATGAACAACTTTTTCTATGTGAACAATGCTGGGAATTAAAAAAAAAACTGTCTTCATACCCATACAAATTAACCCTACTATATAAAAAATAATACATAACCTATGGGCTTAACTTCAAAAAATAATACGTAGTTTTAAAAAAGTTAAAAAACCACACTTTTTTTTTAATTTTAAAAAATTTTAACGTTTGTCGTTGGCTCTTACGTACTCATGCAAAGTTTCGAATAAATTAGACTACTGGAGAGTGGAGATAGGTAAAAATCGTGCTCAAAGATTCCCTTACATACATACATGATACAGCCCAAGCTAATAATTAAGCGTGTTAAAAAAATGCGAGGAAAATTTATGGATACAAAAAAAATATAAAATCGCATTTTTGTGTGCTAGCCCTTATGTTTTTGTGATATACGGCACTCCTGCCCCCGGAATTTAAGCTGCCATTTCAATTGTTAGTGTGGGTGGACCCTAATAAATTGTTATGAACTGTAATGTAATGTAGTATGGAAAGCGAAGGTTCAACCTTACTTTCATGTTAAAAATGGAACCTACATTTTATTTTTTAGGTTAAATGCCCCTAGATTTAAAGCATTGAAAAAATGTAATATAAATATCCAGAGGGTAAATATATATTTAGATTAAAATTAGAGCTAAAAATACAAAATATGTTGGATGAACGAGGCTCACATCTTAACTAAGGTTTTTACCTTGATTCGTCGTTTGAACATTAAACAATATTATAATATAAATCTTATCTAAGTGCGCTACATTTTTAAATAACTTTCTTAGTAAATACTTTATTTACTTATTACTAACTGTTAAATCAGCTCTCTTTCTAGACAAGATAAATTGTACCGAACTTGTTAGCAACGTCGATAGAAACAAATAAAGGAAAAAATATTGCGATATAACAATAAATGCCCGTAAGAATTAATGTAGTGTACAAAGTATGGAGGCAAAGTTTATCATTACTCTGGCCATCTCGTTCCTCGTACTAAGTCGGTAGACTCGGTAGTGTCTAATGGGCCGCGCGCATATTGTACGCGACTTTGTGCGAAAAAAAAAGTAACTCGGGAGTGTCGGCAGAAGTTTTTTTCTTTATTCAAAATAAATTTACATTTTATCACATACTAGCTAAAAGCCGAGCTTTATGAGGGCTCGCGTCGTCACACCTTGACTGACTGAGATTATTACATCTACATATAAATAAAAATGGGAACTAATTTTTTGAGCTGTTATTTAAATATTCGAGATGTTATTATGATCAGTTGAAAAAATTATTGAGCAGTTATTTAATTTAATAGCGGTTGATTAATTATTGTGACAGTAAAACATGGACAGTAATAAAATATCAATTGGACGGTTATTTTCTCATACAATGTCAATTCTAAAAATAATCGATCAGTTCAATTACTGAACGAGCGGTAAAAATGATGGAATGGTCAGTAAAAAAGATGGAATGAGCGGTTCGATTACCTAAATATGTTTCGAATTACGAATAAAAGTTCCTATTATTACTACAAAAACCTGCTCTTATTATACAATAAGTTAATTTTAGCTGCTACTAAGTAAATTATGTGGTTGTTATTATTTGTTTTTATAATATTATGTCATTTTGATAAAGAACCTATGTATGTTTCGAATTACGAATAAAAGTTCCTATTATTATTATACAATTTAGTTTTAAATTTATTCAGTGTTGCAGCGCCTAAATCTTTTAATGTTAATTTAGTTTCTTTTGTTTCTTAAAATTATGTCTTGCAATGTAATTCTTACAGGCGTTTTAATTATTTTTATTTTTGCTAATTGGTAGGCGGTAGTCGATATATTCTTGTCTCGACCATTCTTTTTTTGCATTGTAATGCTGTTCAATTGTTACAAAACTAATATACAAAAGTTCATCTAAATTGCATTTTATTCAGTATCATCAAAATAGGATCAAAGTTAACTAAATCCAGTTTCAATACGAAACATTCAATGAAAGTAAAAGTAATTTAATTTTTCATTACCAAGTACCGTCTGTCCGTCCGTCCGTCCGTCCGTCCGTCTGTCTGTCTCCAGGCTGTATCTCAAGATTATGTCTTAGACCACAACACAGAGTCTAACGGTCTTACCACAAAAGATTAAACATCTGTTGAACAGTTGTTTTGAGACCATTTTGTACTGAATTTTTCTCTAATCAACTGTTTAACTGGTGTTTAGATCTTTTGTAGTAAGACCGTAAGTGTCTAAACAAACTAGGCTGAATTACGCCGGCGTAATTTACGTGGCCGAAATTACGTTCAGCCGCTTACGTCTGATGCGACACACTATAAATTACGCGAAGAACCGAAATTTCGCGGTGTAATTTCCGTTGCCGAACACGCGCGTAAGTATTTAAAATTATCAGATGTAATGTGTGCGTTAACGCTTTGGAGATAAGGTTGGATTTGTTATGTTCGGTTTTGATAATTCCGTCGCGTATAGTGTGTTGCTATACAAAACATTACCGCCGAATCGCTGCCGAACTTTACGCTCGACTCGGCTCGACGTCGTACGACGTCGTATCGTGTTTTTGTGTCCCGGCCCTTAGGCTGGTATAAATAGTCAGTACTTAAGATGCGACCCGGTCTCAAGACGCGGTTCGGTTCGGTGATTGGTCCAAATTTTGACAGCCAACCAATCACAGAGCCAGAACTGAGTCTTGAGACCGAGATGCATCTTGAGTACTGACTATTTATACCAGCCTTACTTTCGCTTTATAACGGTACGGAACCCTCCATGGGCGAGTTCGACTCGCACTTTGCCGATTTTATTTTATTTTACCACCTCATTATTTAAGGCGTCGCCTTGATAATTTGGCTGTAGCAATATCGATTTTTCTCAGCAATGACTAAAGGTAAGAAATTAAAGTTCATTGTCAGTATTCATCATGTCTTTGTCTTTGAATTACCCATAGCATAACACGATTGGACAACTTTTAAAACGCAGAATAATTAATCAAAAAGACCGCTGTAAAAAAATGGATTCCTATTTTGCCAACAGAGGAGAGTGATTTAAGCTTCCAAAATTTGTACGTAAATTAGTTCAAGCATACACTCTAATTTGCCCATAGCTTATATGAAATATATTTATGGTATTTAAATTACGCGACAAAAACCATTTTGTCGCTTACGCCCTTTCCATTTTTTGCAAGCAATCTAAAAGGCCCCCGAGACGGTCAAACGGTTTGATTCAAACATTACGTGTTTGATGAAACCGTTTGATGTCGGTTTGAACGGTTGTCAAACGGCATTGCGCATTTGGTTCAGTACGCCGCCATAATTAGACGTGTCTGATGCAGACAAGATTGCTCTCAAACTTCAAAATCCAGTACTAAACTAAGCCGAGTTTGTTCAAACGCATCGGAAGTCGGAACACGATCAAACGGCGCGTCAAACACAGCAAAAATATGAAATTTCATCAAACGAGCTTCAAACACGTTAATGTTTGAAAAACCGTTCAAGCTAGCTTTGTAAACGATCAATATGGTTTGAGTCGAACCAAAATTTACGTGTTTGAATCAAACCGTTTGACCGTTTCGGGGGCCCTTAAAACATATCCAACACGGTTTTTTACTTTAGCGCGGAGAACTGCTTAGAATGGGATTTCTTACTGACAAATTCCGATTTGTTACTGCCCACACGTAACTGCTCATTCATTAATTTTTACTGACCATTTAATTATTTTACTGTTCAATAATGTTTTCAATTATCTATTTCATTATTTTTTACTACTCATTTTTGTTTACTTTACTGCTTAGTTTTAACTGCTAAACTAGTTATTAAACGTGCCATTTATAATTTTTAACTTACCAAAACTGCAATTTACAACTGCTCCTTTAAATCAGTGCCAATAAAAATTACTATGTTAAGGCACAAATCAATAAGTGTGATAGTTTTTCCGTAAAGTGTACCATAAAAGGTTCAGGTTGTGTGATATACTTAATACTATATTATACAAAATATGATATACAAATAGTATGAAAATTATACAATATATAATAATATAATTATACTAATACAAATCGTCAAACTGCGTAAATCGTAACAGCTTGTTGGATGACGGAAGAGCTGCTGCTGGCTGTTTCACTGTGCATGGAAGAAAGAGAGTGAAATTTTACTTCCTCTCCTATGCCGCGATGATTGTCAACTCCGTCTTATGAATTATCGATCAGGACACGTGTACTGAAAAGTTAGCAACGCCCCCAAAATAAAGAACTTAATAATAAATGCTATTAAGAAACTACGTTTTGAAATGAAACGACACAAACGCGAAATGTCAATATTACTAAAATTGTTATGCTCCTTTTTTTAATACCCCTAATTATGTCATGTTAATTATATTCAGATACCTACACATGTGGACTGTCCAGCTGTTTTGGTATTTTCAAGTCTTTACCGAAACAATTTCTGATATAAGAAACATTTCGAAACTAAACGCGACATAATATTATTTTGTCGCGAGACAGTAATGTGAACACAATCCTAGATATCTTGATAAAGATTGCACGACTGATTTTGTGCCGGTATACGACCTTTACCTTGTACGTTTATACCGTAGTTATTCAGTGCTCACTTACTACACTATACAGTGACTTATACACTTTACTTATTATATCATACAGTCAGAATTGCTAGTTGAAAAGTTAACTAAAGTTTAAACGACGAATGGGGAGGCACAAAACTCACACTACACTGTCACAATTAGTATACATTAGTATACATTGTGTGATTTGTTATTTTGATAATACCTTAATTAACTTTCAAATTAGCAACATCCCAGCCAACACATAAGCCAGATAGTAGCGAAAATATACGGCAATAAGCAGTGTCAAGCTTTATTACTTTTGTATTACAGCTGACGTTATGGCTTTATTTTGAATAAGAGAGTTCTTAAATTAAAATAATGTTGTAAGCTTACTAAATTCTGTATAAAGTTCGCGGTATTTCTCCAAGCTGAATAGTAATCAAGAGTAGAATCTGCTATATTCAAATAAAAGTAATTGAAACAGCTATTAGCTGCACAGTAGCTGAAGTTTTTGCATTGTCCTGTATAACATATTTAAACGCTGAATATTAGACGAAATATATTCTTTACGCTGCATAGTGTACGAAATGGTACTAATATATTCAGAAGCTGAATACTTTAGTTTTTTTCTTCTTTACACAGCAAACTTCTGCATAATTGAAAATAAACTGCTTGTTTTACCTAACTTATAGCGCTTTAAGCGAACAATTGTCTTTATGTTCAGCTTAAAATAATATCAGTTACAAATGTGAGTATCTTAAGCAGCAAATAACTGATTAGTCGAAGATATCTATGTTTATATCCAGATTCACCATTTTGTATCAAAACTTGATAAGTGCTGCATCAACAACTGTGCATGCCTCCTCAGAAAAATAATAACAAAAGCGTAAAGAAGTATAGTTCTGAGAATTGTACTTTAAACCAAATAATTTCTGGATATGTAGTCGTATGTGAACCATTATGCAGAAAAATGCAAAATAATCACCGAAACTGACACTTTTATTCAAATTGGCCGTCCTCCATTAACTAACGTTCGGGGTTATCCTCTTTTTATAAAAATCCTCAACATTTATCTTATGAAACACTAGTTTAGTGAGTAGCAAACATTAGCAGTTATACAAAATTTTATTCTCATTATTTGCCGGGACTGAAATTTGATAAAAAGTATTAGATAATTTCATTTAAATATTATTTTACATTTGCTTACCTTTTAAATTGTAGCTTTATCTTAAGGCGCTCAAAAAATGTACAATTATCATATTGATGATTCACAGTAAAGTGCCATGCGTTTATATAATTCACCTTAGACTTATTTAAAATGTATGAAACAATTTACTTAAGACGTGACGAAAATTACCACCATTACAATTTTTTTAACTAAGTATATCACAAAAACTTACCTTTTAAATTGTAGCTTTATCTTAAGGCGCTCAAAAAATGTACAATTATCATATTGATGATTCACAGTAAAGTGCCATGCGTTTATATAATTCACCTTAGACTTATTTAAAATGTATGAAACAATTTACTTAAGACGTGACGAAAATTACCACCATTACAATTTTTTTAACTAAGTATATCACAAAATAATCTCGTCACGATGTAAAATGACATGTTTATTTTTTTTACTTGCATAATTTCTTTGTAAAACTTCTCTTGATATCGGATTTTTGAATATCATTTGAATATCTGAACTCATAAATTATCAACTGCATAAAAGATGTATAATTTCTGGACTAAAGAATAATCAGAATTTATGCAGAAGATATTCAGGGTGTTGTACATTTATTCAGCTGCTATGTGACTGTTAATCAAATGTTGTCCAAATTGAAGCAAGATATTTTGTGCCCAAATTGCTTGAGTATCATCTGTATAAGCGCCACAGAAGTTATTCAAATACTTCATCCAGCTTAAAGTCAAAAGAATTGCTTTTACGCAAAACTTATTCAGCTAATCTGTGTTGATTGGGATCCTTACTATTACTTCCGAACTCCAATCTATACTTCTATACTAATATTATAAAGAGGTAAACTTTTATTTGTTTGTTTGTTTAATTGTAATGAATAGGCTCAAAAACTACTGGACCGATTTTAAAAATTCTTTCACCATTCGAAAGCTACATTATTCACGAGTAACATAGGCTACTTTTTATTTTGGAAAATATAGGGTTCCGTAAGATATTTGGGTTTTTCTGACACAAGGTGAAAAAAATCAACCAGAAAAGTTGCTTATATTGCGTACGCTGCCTAAACTATAAAAGATAGAACCATACAATGTTCTAAGTAAATGTAGATCTTATAAATATCTACAAAAATGTCCGCGACACACTATACCTATCTATATCAAGTGAGGCACAACAACAATTTTTTGATTTGAGAATCTTGATTTTTTTTTGGACGACATTTAAACGAATTTATTTTACTCATGCTAATAATCCTTATCAAAATAAATTATTTCATCACTAAGTACAGTTTGTGTAGAAAATATTTGGTGTTTAAATGACTAAAATTTGACGTTTGGTTTAGAAGTTATGGCGAAATTAAAAATTGCGATTTACGCCCGTTTCGAAGTGGGCAAGGCGGGGGTGCGCAGTAGCTAAGATTATGACCGGCCCTGCAGCTGGTGAATTAGCTCATATACCAGGAATATCAACGATCCCTACTGATTTGCGGTTTGCCTATAGGCTATACCCTGCAAAAGGCTCCAATTTCTTGTGAGACGTAGCTTTTGCGGCGGTACCGACCAATGTGGGCCACGGGTAGTAATAATGTATATAAATCAAAACTGCTGAATCAATTTTAATCATTTTTTCAGTGGCTATATATTTTATACCCGTGTAAAGCCGGGGCGGGTCGCTAGTTAAAAAATATAACAATTTAAAAATGGCAAAATATTGTTTATGTCAACTATGTCAAGCTATTCCATTTGCAATTCTATTTTTTCATGAAATAAAACATGTTACATGAGTATTTAGCATATTTTATTCGTTAGCAGCACGTAATTTTACGTTTTACGAGCTGGCATCGCGATAACTCCGCATTAAAAAAGCGTTTGCTTTATTTGTTTTTTTAAAACCCTTTAAAGTGCCTATCTAATTCGTTTTGGCGCGACACGCGACTGCCGCGGGCGACATACACGGGGATTCCCCGCAAAAGGGCGTTTTTTGAATTACGTTTATTTACCGACCAGCAGTGCGATTTTTGTTTTAACGCTCTTATTGCTAAGTATATAAGGCGTTGTGAGTTAAAAAATATACTGCATAATGGAAAATGTTTATGTAGTGCACTTAGGTACATACGTTTAAAATGTCCATTTGTCGGATGCATAAAGAAATTCTATTTATTACTTTGGGGAAGCTCGCCTATTTACTTCTTATTTCAAATACTTATACTGTTTATTATGCTGTTTGATATTATAAGATAGTTAAGCATCCATTTTTGCTTGACCACAGAGTCCGCATCCTCTACCTTTACTCTACCATGTAGTTCTCAAAATGTTGTGATTTTCCTGCTCTTTTAAGTAATATTACTTTAGCTTTAACTTCAATATATAAAATTTATCTCGACATTATCATAAAATTCAAGGAAATCCTAATCCTTAAAATGTGTACTTATGGTTTTATCGGAAAACCCGGGTACCTTCTAATATGGAACCGGTAACCACGTTTCCGTGTCTATATTTATCACAAAAGGTTTTCTATCCCTGAAAGCTCGCTCTTAAGATGGTACACAAAAAATGTTTGAAAAGGATCAATCGTTTATTAAGGATCAAAAACATGAGCATCCGAAACAGGAGTGCTTTTAGTATGGGTAAACTTAAAAACCTTGGTGGACCCTCTTAGTTCATAAGAGGCCTATTAGTATTCTTCTGACTTATAACTACTGCCTTACTCGTATATCATGCTTATATTGTATGAGTGTTCTTTAGCTCTTTTGTTGACCCAAACATAATATTTTAATTCAGCCTCCAAGCTTATTGTGAAATAAGGAAGTAGTTAGTGGTACCTAATAATTGAATATGAAAATATTCAACTTTAAAAGTTAAAATGAATATAAATAATTATATTATAATACTAGCTGTCCCGGCAAACGTTTCTTTGCCTTATTATAAAGTATATCACCTATATTATTTTATTTTATTATTTTATTATTCCGTAGCATGTAAACAATGGTCGCCGTCAGTCTCGAGTTGTAATAATTTACTATTATTTATTCAACAAATGCTCTTATCGATATAAAAAGTACCCAGTAGCCGATTCTCAGATCCACTGAATATGCATATAAAATTTGGTTAAAATCAGTAAAGCCGTTTCGGAGGAGTACGCGGCCTAACATTGTAACACGAGAATTTTATATATAAGATTGTTAGACCTATGATCATAATATTATGAGTATGTAATTTGTGAATAAAGAATTAAAAATACAAGAAAATAAAAATTAAAAGTAAAAACAAGAAAATGACGAAATGAATAAAATATGTAATAATGAGGCTTGTTCAAGCAAAGCAAGGAATAAAATGAAAAATTAAAACAATTTCTAAAATACAAACACAACCGAAATTTGAATCAATATTAATTTAACAGTCTACACTTCTAACATCTACACATTCTACAGACGCCCTCTTAAGTCTAACGACGTTTAGCTCGAGGAACATGTATTTTAAAGTGTATGTAAATTGGTAAATGTGATAAATTGTACGTATTTATCTGGTAATGGGGCTCTTAGCGAGGGATGGGGCTGAGTGAGCAATCGTTGATCTAATGACACTTCTGACGCTTATTCACTCTTTGTTTTATGAAAAGATGAAATAAGTATTTTGAGTATGTGTGCTTAAACATGGTTTGTTATAAGTTACAATACATGGATTTTGGCTCAAGAAACGTAGCGGCAAAAAGTGAAGTTCAACAAAATCGTCAACAAAACCGTAAGTAATTAAAATATGTGTAACGATTGCGTAAAGAAATTAAACGTATTTATTTAATGCTTAGGGTTCTAATAAACACATAGATAAAAATGCTAGTCGATTCTAGTATAATGAATATTGATACACAAAGAGGAATTAATACACAGGATATTCGTAGCAAGAAATATTCATACTCCAGTCTATTCACCTTCAACTAATGCTGCTAAATTGTAATAGTAGTGTCAAACTTTGTGATTGTTCGTCCCCACACAGTAATTACGATTCGGACATGCGGGCGGTTAGATCCATCTGTAATTATTATCACATACTGGGGGACCAGAATTGAGTTAGAGGAGCATTAAAACGGCTCTTAATCAACATTCCGAAATGTAGAAAGGGCAGTAAAACATTAAAGTATGTTAGCTTAATGATTATGATCAAAAACCACCCTTATACACAAATGTTTGGTTGTAAAAACTAATAAAATGTGGGCATATGAGGAGGTTATCTAAAAACATAGAAGGATAAGAATAATTTTACGAAGAAGATAAAAATAATAGAACTACTAAATAGCAGTTTATTTGCTGGGGTGTCCAGCTCTTGTTAAGGAAACGTATGTCTATTCTCTATAGTTTAAGTCTATAGTCTATACTAGGCTAATGTTGTGTTCTTAGAAAATTGATACATAAATTAACTCTTAGTAGACCATGGTACGTCGGTCACTGCTCACTCAATAATATACTTAACAATAGTAGATTTTACATACAAGGACAGATGACAATTCCACGATGAGGAATAATCACACACCAGAACAAAAGAACCCCTCGCGTTAAAATAGGCACGAATTTGATTTCTGACACGTTCCAATAAAAAATACCCCATGATCTTTGTCTCCCTTCCCGTCAGTCCTGATTTGATTTGCTATTTGATTTAGACATAACTGCGTGAAGCTTGTCTGATATTTGGTAATCATCGGTGCATGAAGAGAATTTACAATTTCAGTACCCTGATCAGTTAGGCACAAAGAAAAAAGAACTCCACTAGTAATTCATATTTTGAGTTTCTTTGGATGACTTTATCTATTCATTAGCATTGTTGTATCGTTAACATAGAAAGTGCCATCAAATAGTTAAGCTCTAGATACAAAACTCCAGAAAAATGTTTCTAGATGCCTATTACCGTCCACTGCTTCCAGAAACTGTTAATAACACGCCATAATATTAATTTAAAATCAATGCACTTTAAATAATATCTAAAGAAAAATAAACAGGCGTACGATGAATTGAAACATAAGGCTTCCGAAATTATGTACGCTCCAGTAATGACAGCTAAATAACATCCGACTCACCATCAAACGCCATAAAGGAAGCAAAAACGTCTCGAGCGGGGGACAGTAATTCATCCGCCATCGGAAACGTTTCACCATGGATTTTTCCGCAAATATCTTTTCATTTGGTACTATTGTTTATCCCTATTCCTGTATTGAGTACATTAGTTTCGCTCCAGCTTGCAGGCGGTTTCCTGAACGGCGGTCGACACGTGACCTCGAATAAAGACTTCACGCCCGATCGGAGTCGGATGGGAAAAAAATTGGCCAGGGGTGCAACGTTTGTTATTAAATTTCTACTTTTCTTTTATTTGACGTGTTATTAATATTAATTTTTGGTGGGGCAAACCAGTACCCTATTGAAATTGCATACCTACTGCAGTTCAAGGTTCATTGTATTAGAAAGTGTTACAAAAATCAAACTTGGAAAATCTATAGATCTGCGAATTATGCAGTTGCAGTCGATAGGTGTATGGAACTGTCAAATTTAAAATTTTAAATATCTCTATTATAAAAGTAGTAGGTAAATATTTACAGATTCTCACATGTTTTAATGTATCAAAAGTGTGTATTCCTGAATACAATATAATGTATCCGCTTTTTTCTCCAAGTTGATCCGTACTTCATAAAATATGCAAATCCAAAGTACTTGACTGTATTCTAATAAAATTCAAGTCGTCCTTTATTTCGGGCATGTCCCGATGCTTAATCAATTCTGACATTCGATGCAAATCTGTTTCGCCTTTTTATCTTAGCTCTTTTGTACTTAATGTGATTAGAGAAGCCGGTGAGACCCTCTTGAAGGGCGCTAAATAAGGTACTACGTTTTCCCCCTAAAGATGAGTATACTCTAGACCAGTGTTTCCCAAACCGCGTCAGCCTTACTTACTTACAATTACGTTTACGTTCGAATGCCCCGCCCCGTCCCGCACGCACTCACGACGACGAACGAACGATTAAAATGGCAATCGAACGAGTAGGACAATCGTTCCTATAGTTCCAGGGCCCACCCAAAATCTACCCGCGACCCACCAGTGGGTCGCGACCCACACTTTGGGAAATACTGCTCTAGACATCTTGACGCAGTCAATAAGTTACGCAATGTGAACTAACCCTTTATGAAAAGGTTCTTGTCAGACTTTATCTTTTTCTATCATAATAATATTATGAAGAGTTAAATAGGAGTTGCAAGATAATGTACAAAGATAGAGATTAGAGAAAATAATATAACGATTGACATCGAATTTGGACGCATAGCTAACTCGTCTTTAATCCTTCGATTGGGGATTCTTGGAAATGCTATTGTATTCTATTGTTGTCGCGGTCACCAGTGTCCTTACGGGACTTGAAGGATTAATTTTAATTAGATAGATACAATTTTCGTTAATATGTATTCACATTTAGCTCATTGTTAACAATATTTTATTGAATACTAGCTGTCCCGGTAAACTTTGTTTTGCCATATAAATAATTTTTGGTATGAAAAATAGATGTTGGCCGATTCTCAGACCTACTCAATATGCTCACAAAATTTCATGAGAATCGGTCAAGCCGTTTCGGAGGAGTACGGGAACGAACATTGTGACACGAGAATTTTATATAAAGATTTCAGTAATTTGAACTTACATTTTAAAATTTTATAAGACACGTCATAATATTTTATAATGAAAAACCCTGTAGCAAAACTATGACGTAGTAAATAGTTACGTATACGTTGCGTTGCACTTCTGCGTCATATAGTTCATTGTAAACACTTCTTAAGCACCTTTGATGGTACTTTTAAAGCTGTGTCACGAATTCGGAACCTCTCTTATTGGTCGCTATTATTATAATTAGATTATGGTTGCCCGCTGTCAGTACTTCGTCTCGAATTTGTGCTATTGTTACTGTGAGGCGTTTGCCGACGGAATATTGATAAGCTCATCTGTGAAAATCGCACCCATTGTGGACGTGACTTATTATTTTATTTCATCGATTTTTAAAAGTGTTATTGTGGTAAAGAGGTCAGCGAGTAATGGGACCTTAAAAATGTTGAACGTTGAAATCATTTTATCACAATCATGCTATACAAAAGTGTCAGAGTATGGTTAAGGTGACGCAGCGTTAAAGTAAGAAACCGTGTTGGATATGTTTTAGATTGCTTGTTTTCTATGAGAGGCCGGCCCGGCCTCTCATAGAAAACAAGCAATGGAACAGCAAAAAATGGAAAGGGCGTAAGCGACAAAATGGTTTTTGTCGCATAATTTAAAAACCATAAATACATTTCATATAAGCTATGCACAAATTAAAGTGCATGCTTGAATCAATTTATGTACAAATTTTGGAACCTTAAATCACTCTCCTCTGTTGGAAAAATAGGAATCCCTTTTTTTACAGAGGTCTTTTCGATTGATTATTCTGTGCTATAAAAGTTGTCCAATCGTGTTATGCTATGGGCAATTCAAAGACAAAGACATGATGAATACTGACAATGAACTTCAATTTCTTAGCTTTAGTCATTGCTGAGAAAAATCGGCATCGCTACAGCCAAATTATCAAGGCGTCGTCTTAACACATCAAAACGGCTTGACCGATTTTGAGGACATTTTACAAAATATGTATTATGTACCTGTATAAGATTGTTTTACATATTTTGTTGATTGGTGCCAAATGGTTACTGTTCTATTCTAAGTGACCGAAATCATTATTATCCCTGCTAATTCTAGTACTAAATCTCTTTTTACCAATTCTCATTAGTCGCATTAATCTTCATAAATCTGCTGCATTCTCCTCAGTGGAAAGTATTCACACAATTAATTTAACAACAATATTGGGGCACTGGAAACATTTATTTCAAGCTAACCTTATTCTCACCAAAGCTTTAATGAGCAATTACTGATTATGTAACTGTATAGCTTTTTAGGAGGGCATTATATCCAATACTTAGTTAGAAATTTATAAAGAAATAGATGCTGCCCGAGGATAGACAGACACACTTTCGCTTTTATATTATTAGTATGGAAAAGGAGGAAAGTTGATAATTGATATAGATTAAAGACAGTTAACAAATCGATAAGCGAATAAGAAGGTCGACAATTGAATTCCGTATTCACATCAACTCAAATTCTTTTTATTTGCAAAATCAACAGATTTTATTTATTTGAAACGCCAAAAACTTGCGCTGAATGTTTTCAGTTGATTGTTCCAAGTTTCATTGTACGCCGTTTGGGCTTTATTGGATTTTTTACATACTCGAATAAAGAATTACTTGTATTTGTTTACGTGCATATGGACATTGTTTTAATTCTTTATTTTTTATGATACTACCCGACTACATCATACGGAGGTTTATGTTTTCGAGGATATAATATGATTTTGCACTATCCTATTCGGAGCGTGCGAAGTGGGTAGAGGGGGTAAAGAAAGCGATTACCGCGCTTGCCGCGGCAAAAATATGCAACCAAAAGGGCTCAGCTAATAGTCAAACAAACTTGTCAATCTTGTTTTGAAATTTTCAGAAATTGGTCTTAATTGTTTTTGTATCGTAGACTGCAAAAATAACAGCAGAAATAGGTAGTAAAAAT
Organism: Polyommatus iphigenia; assembly: GCA_963422495.1. Lineage (NCBI taxonomy): Eukaryota > Metazoa > Arthropoda > Insecta > Lepidoptera > Lycaenidae > Polyommatus > Polyommatus iphigenia. Next base: position 33,858,305 of record OY730185.1, on the reverse strand, counting down.
GAAAAAGTATACAGTGATTCGATATAACCTAAAATTATATTATCAGTCAAGTAAATTTTATTTGAGTTGCATTTTTTGAGTACCTAACTATTATTTTAGTGTTGATGAATGATGGATCACCATGGTCTCCAAAACCCGACGACAAAACTTGCAGTGATAGTTTCATAGAATATTTCATTTAAATCCAAAGTATCAGGTGGAAGAATAGTGACTCACAAATGACGATAAACCAGATACTACATCTGGTTTAACTGATCTTTTAGAAGCTGGAGATAAAGTTTTGAATGAAAAAGGTTTTTCAAGTAAGCAAGTTTTAGATGAAAGGGGTAAAAAAGTTAAATTATTATGCCCCCATTTTGATCAAAACAAAACGAGTACTCTCAAGAGGAAACCGAAAGGACTTATGATATTGCTCGAGTAAGAAACCATATTGAAAGCAATGATATTCTATGTTACTATTTTAGAAACTCATTGATTGAAAGTGTATTAATGCAAAGACTCAGAAACATGAAGAATGTTTGCAGTGTTTTTGTAAATTTATAGACTCCGATTTTCTTCAAAAGTAATAATGTTGTAAAAAATAAATAAAAACAAGGTTTTTAAAAACATTACATTTATTTTTTTCAAGTATTTTTCGTTATTTTTGTTACTGATTAAAGCAGCAATATGTTTGCACTTGCCGCTCTGGTTATAAACGCAGCTGCATTTTACTCCAGCAACAACCCGATCATTATTATCTATCTGTAAGAATGAATAAAAATGTTTATACTTGCTTTATCCAAATGTTTAGTTACGTTTTTTGGTTGGTTGAGTACTTACGTTTGAACTTGTTTTATAGGGTGCTACAGTCACCGATGTTCGGCGAATTATACTGGCTCGTATTAAATAACATTGCCATTAGTTCTTAGCTCTTCTACATCCCTTACATGTCCTGCTGACACCAATTTATTTCCTTTTAGCATAGATTGGGCCTTGAAACTTATTGAGTGTTTCTCTTATTGAGACATTCTCACAACCTGTTTTTTATGATTATATTCATTTTTCACAAGTAGTTTTTAACTAAATATAACCCAAATACCATTAATTATTGTTCTAAATATATTTTATTTGCTATAATATTTACAAAATAAACAAACACTTGTTGTTTATTTTTTGACACATGCCCCTAAAACTTCGTTTGAAATATGTCACTACTGACGTGCACGTTCCGAATAATCAATTCAAAAAACATGTCCATGGACCATGACTATTTAAAAAATCTGTATTTTATTTCTATGGAAATACAAAATATATTATAAGTAAGTACTATTTTATAAATAAAAACCAATATGAAACATTATAAGTAAAAAATAATAATAAACCTAGGTCGGAGGCTGCGGGCAAAGTAATTAAAGTAAATAGAAAATAAAAGTAGTAATTTAAAAAATTGTACTTAATAAGTAATTATAAAATTATCCGTAGCTACTTAATGATATAATTGTTGTTTTTTGTTCTTTTGTGTTTAAATTATATTTGCATAATTAAGGATAATATTAGAAAATAGAATTAATGTTTTTCATCTGTTACGACTTACGAACCACGCTATGCACTAATGTATTTAATTCTTTCTCTTTGAGGAATATAATATTATTAAATTGTATTATTCTTATTACGCCGCGAACAATGGTGTGGGTTATGTGTTTACTGTTTATTTCTTTTATTTATCTAATTGTACTTACTTTAAGATAAAAAATTAACCCTCCTGGCAGTCGGGTAATTATAATTTATAACATGTATTTAACTATTTTTTGTTCTTATAAAGAAAATAAAAAATAAAATAATACGGTCGATCTTACGGTGAAGGCAAACATCGTGAGGAAACCAGCAAATAGTTGGTCTCAGACGTATTGACTAGTTCTTTCCTCTGGACTAGGCCGACTGTTGCGAGAATGCCGTATGTGCTTGGGTAACCATACGGACATTTAAATCTTGTCCCAGGCACTACAGTATTTGAGGAGTGGTTACATCGCTCTGAAAATACTGTATAAATCATCCACAGACCACAACGGATGCAAAGGCCTAGTTTTTGTTCACTCTAAAAACAAAAATCGGATTAATTTTTCCAAAGTTTGAATGAAATTCTGAAGAATATCTATCTTTACAACTGGGTTTAACACTAACTCTAGTCTCTACTAAAGTAAAAACAAAACAGTAAGTAACAAAACTTCTGATCATATTATTCTTTTTTTGTTTTCCTCAAAGAGAGAAACTAATCTAAAGAAAATTTTTCGAGTCCTGTAAAGAAAATAAGCTTATAAGGAAGTGCAGTTTGGTATACGAATACCGCCTAGAAATAGCGACTTGTAGAAAAGTTTAAATTAAAGTTTTTTTTCTGTGGAACAATTTCTTATTCCCCTTTTGGCCCGTGGGTGGAAAATTAAGTTTTCAAAACGTATTCTTCTCTTGCTACTATAATCAGCATAATTTTATGCATTACTTAGAATATTTTCAGTTTGTTTGCCAAGGAAAAGCATGGCATTATACCGCGGCTTGCTAAAATTAGAACTCCTGGGAAGAAAACTTTGATTCCCAATAATATTTCACTCTTTAGGGGTCATAGTTACAAAAATAGATATGTGTGCAGAGTTATCGAGTTAGTAGTTTTTGCTTAACAAACATGCATTCACTTTTATAATATTAGTAAGGAAGTAAAAATCATTTTTTTATTTTCAATAATAGATAGGTAGTGTGGTACTTAACTATTCAGTATTTACCATTACTACAGAAGATTTTTCTCGTAAACGTCAAGTAGCGTTTACTAATTAGTTTTTCTAGAGCTTTCATAGAGGTGAAAGGGTATAAATGAAAACCTTTATTTTAATTTCCACAAAAAGGTTCGATGAATGGGGTGGGTACACATTGACTTTTTGTGAATCGGCCCTCCATAATATTGAAATTGCACTGGGGCGCAGACAAATGGAATTGGTCTCGGAATGTGTGCATACCCTTATGAAAGGGTTCTAAAATTGGTTTTCAGATTATGTATTGACATTAAGCTAATTCCGTTGAGAATAATATCTCAATAAAATGTATTTGAAAAGAAAATTTAAGTGCTTTTATACCGCAGTTTTTTTAACCCTCGCAAAAATAGAAATATAATTTTAAATTGTCGGTGCATCTGTCTGTAAATCGTGTATCTAATTTGTATAATGATTAAGCTCTAATTATTTCTCCTTTATTTGAAATCTTATGTTATCAATGTAGGTTCTAAGTTGAATCCTCATCATTGATTCGCTTACTTCTTGATATTCTAAATTCTATTTTTTTCGTATTAAAACTTATTTACTTTATTACTTATAATATCATTGTTCTAACGCACGGAAAACATGTATCCGATTACTTTCTTTTCCAGTTGCACGAATCCAATCTGGAATTTCTTAGCGTCACTGATTGTACTGAAATGTAAATTCGATTTAAAGTAGAGTTTCTTGGATGTTTCTACAAAGTTTCCTTTGTTTAATGAACTGCACTATATGGAAACTTCCAGAACTTTGGTATTTTCTAGCAAAAAGTTTACATGCCGCCATTAGGTATCTCGTAAAATGCAAGTAATTTTAAATTTAGCTTCATACTTAATGATAAGTTATATTTATTTATATTTAGTGTTTAACTTTTGCAATGTTTTAGACTCCTTTGAATAGGTTGGTACAGTTTCGTGCATTGTTCATTGATACATAAACACTGTCACACCAAAAACATCATCGGCGTTATATTCTATCAAAAAACTCAAAACTATTTTTTTTTATGCAGAATAAATTTTTGCAAATATTTTCTGTAAGTTTACATGATGCCTACCATCTATCTTTGCTATACTTTGGTACTACTAATATATATTCTGTGGCTATACTATGTGCATACGGCCTAACATTAACCAAATAACATGAGTCAGTTCTTAATGAGAGACTTAGTCTAATTTCTAGGATAAATAACATTGAGGAACAAAGATTGTATTTTGCACACAGTGTAGATTTTTTATAAGAAAGTGTAATACTTAACAAAGATTTCAATTCAGTGTATGCGCTACCAAAAATGACTACCTAAGTCACTACATTTTCTAATATCAAAAAATTCATTAATTTATTAAAATCACCTAATTTATTAAAAGCACCACATAAAATTCTGATTTTGTAAATGCAATTAACGTAGCTACAAGGATACGTATTCACAAAACTCCGGATGCAGCTCACGCACCGATGGACCTCAGAGCCTTAATGGATTGACCATTCCACATATTACATGCCCAGACTGATTATCAAAAATGGTTTCCAAAAGTCTGCAATGCGTTTTTATTTAATAACATTAAAAGGTTAGACTTAGGCATTAAAATAAGGGGGGAAGCGGCCAGAGTAACGTTTTTAATTTTATTTGGGAAACTTAGGGACAGGTCACTTTTGTATTGAAACAAGACGAGACGCGCGTAATAGCGATACAAAATTCCGCTATTTGACATTTCAATTTTGTATTGCTTAAGGGCCTTCCCTACGGAGAATCCGTAATTTACCGTATTTAGAGCCTTATAAACTCATAATTTGAAAGCTACAGAGTTATAATAAAAATACAGCAATAATCTTCAGTATCTCAACATTCCTTTCCACGTTTTAAATTTTCTATTTTTGCTTATTATACTTACTCATGATATCAGCTTCCAAAGTAAAGCCAATTTATTAAAATTAAAGCATACATTCAGCATCTCCTTAGTATTTACAAATTAGTTTTATTTGAAACACACGCCAATAGATCGACAATATCATAAACTACATATTCCCCGTTTTAATTTTTTTTGGGTCAATTTTGCACTAAGATAAGTAAAAAAAATAGGGTTTTGGTGCGATCTCGGCAACGCGGCAAATGTATGGTCAAGGTCGTTTGCTAGGGGGACGGCCTTAATATAATATTTAGCAAACGATCTAACGGATCGCCTGATACAGTACTCTACTACGGCCTACTCCACGCCTAGTGTTTATGCACTACACGGAATTTTACCGTCCTGCGTCATAACTTTCAAGTTTGCCATATCAAAACGTAAAAAATCGGGACGTTGCGCCGCGCCGCCGCCGGATGGTAAAATTCCGTGTAGTGCGCAAACGCCCTTATAGCTGCAACACCAAAGCAAATTGAAGTAACAGCTCGCAAACGCATTACCGTCTTTTTCGAAGAGAAAAAAAGGAATCAGCTAATTAGTACCTATTATTATATTGATTTTTAATGCATCTTTTCACACTTTATATTTTTTTACAGCTTACCTACAACTTACATTACAAGAGTTAATCATAAACTTAATTATACTAGTCAAATATTATATATTTGAACATAATATTTGACTAAGTATACGTAGCGTAAGAACTAAGAACTTTGTTTAATATTAAAAGGAAACTTTTACCGAGACAGTAATAATATTATGAAATCGAAAAAATTGTGTATCTTTCTTTTCCTACAAGTCTTGTATTGTTTTATTCTCATGGGAAATTATGTCTTGGTTTGTGCAAGGAAGTTTCTCTGTTAGTTTATCCTAAACGTTCCCAGGATGTTAATATTAGTTATGTATTTATTTATTATGAAGAGAATAAGGAAGAATCATATTTTTATTGCTTCTGACATAGCCGTAGAATAAAATTGAATTAAAATTGTAGGTGTTTATTATTTGTCGTAATAAAGTTTTCACATCATACAAGTTAAATTAAACTTCAACCACCGAATCTGGTTTTACTTTTTACGATTTTTGTTATTACGATTTTATCTGGAGTGAGGAAGGCTATATTCTAATTTCTAACACCAATGTTGGGGCCGAAGAATAAGTAAAAATTGTAGAAAAAACCGGGAATGTTACTATTGTGTGTTAACCTGGATAAAGTCGGCAGTCGCGGGAAAAATCAAATAGAATATAACCAAAACCGATATTATAAAAATTAATTTTCTTACATATTCCACGACTCGTGCTGTCATTAATTTATTATTGTACTACTACTAGATGACGCCTGCAACTCCGTTGCGCCAAAATTAATTTATCGCGCGTTAATTAATCGTACAATTATCCGGGATAAAAAGTAAGTATACTTTCCCGGGTCTCAAATTATCTCCACACCAAATTTCAGCAAAATCGATTCAGCGGTTTGGGCGTGAAGAGGTAACAGACAGACAGACAGACGGACAGACAGACACACTTTCGCATTTATAATATTAGATATGTATTCACTTGCAAGTCTTATCAAATCACGTTCACATAGTAAATTATTTTGAACAGTCCCTCACTACGTTTTACAACCGGCTTGTAATATTTAAGTTTACAAGACTACTGGCTCCTGAGGTATTTCCTAAATTATTTACCACCAGAATTTAAAACTAGCTCAGCGGTGCTATTTACAATTCCTTTTCGACTTGAATTCGAAAGGATTGGTCAGTTGATTAACCAAGCTCTTACTTACTTACTTCCCTGAACTATCATAGCCAAGGAGCCATTTTTTTATTATTTTTTTTTTCTTTTTAACATGGGGAAATGCTTTACGCATCCCCGGCAAATTGGGGATATCGGCCGGGGTATGTGGGACTCCCGCGTAGTCTACCCACTAAAACCCCATGGTGCTCCACTCATCGCTTAAGGCGAAGACAGCTGCCAATTAGACATCTTTGTGCAGTTTTCTAGACGTATGTATTTCATTGATTGGCACAAAAAATATATGTGATTTTTGATAATATTTGGAAAAGCTTGTCTAATTTAAATAATAAAATAATGTACTCCTACTGGATGAAAAAAAAAATACCAAAGTCACATCTTTCAGGAACTTTAAACAGTTCTAACTAAAGTAATAATACAATCTATGCTTTAAAAATTTGTTTATTTGATACCTTTTACAAAAATCCAAAGATTGTCAGATTTAATTTTCGGTTCTGACATCTAGATTTTCCATAGTATTTATTTTTTCCTCTAACAAACGAAAAATGTATCCACGCTAGCGAGTGAACACTTCACATCTCTGTCTCTCTGGCATGAAAATCGACAGTGGTGCGAGAGTGATGCGAGATCAAGGTCATTGGCAGTTGTCAGCGTCTGCGGGTACGATATAACCTACCGCAATAGCCAGGGAGCCCTAGAACATTTTTTTTGACGTGAGAACGTCTTATAATTCGATGGGGCCTGCGCGCAGGAAAAAACATGACGCAATATGCGGCCTTACCTCGCTCTGAGGCGTTCCATTTAAGGCTATGACGTTGTAACGTTCAACTATCGTCAGTACACCGCACAGAGCACCGTACAGTCGGGGAAAATTGTGCTAAGCAGAAATGTACAGTTGGGGAAATGAGTTGTTTAGCAGAAATGTACAGTCGGGGAAAATTGTGCTAAGCAGAAATGTACAGTCGGGGAAATGAGTTGTTTAGCAGAAATGTACAGTCGGGGAAAATTGTGCTTAGCAAAAATGTACAGTCGGGGAAATGAGTTGCTTAGCAGAAATGTACAGTCGGGGAAATGAGTTGTTTAGCAGAAATGTACAGTCGGGGAAATGAGTTGTTTAGCAGAAACGTACAGTCGGGGAAAATTGTGCTAAGCAGAAATGTACAGTCGGGGAAATGAGTTGCTTAGCAGAAATGTACAGTCGGGGAAATGAGTTGTTTAGCAGAAATGTACAGTCGGGGAAAATTGTGCTAAGCAGAAATGTACAGTCGGGGAAATGAGTTGTTTAGCAGAAATGTACAGTCGGGGAAATGAGTTGTTTAGCAGAAATGTACAGTCGGGGAAAAATGTGCTAAGCAGAAATGTACAGACGGGGAAATGAGTTTTGACGTGACAACGTCTTATAATTCGATGGAGCCGGCTGCACGCACGAAAAAACATGACTCATGCGGCGTTACCTCGCTCTGAGGCGTTCCATTTAAGGCTTGAAGTGCAAGCGAGAGCGCGGAACGAGCGACAAAGAGGCACGTTGTCACGTTCAACTATCGTCAGTAAACCGACTTTACAGACAACCGTTTTTTTTTACTACTAACAAGCTAATTTTTTGTGAGTAGCTTTATTTTGATAAGACGAACAACATTTTTATTTGCGAATTAAAATCTTGAAAGTGGTAGCTAACAGCTGGTTAGGGTTCCGTTTTAGGGTACCGTAGTCAACCAAGTTTTGTTGATTACAGAACCCTAAAGCCCTAACCAGCTGATTTTTTGTATATAAGTAGGTTTATAATAGTTACATAATTTAAAAGTAACATTGTCCTACAAATAGAACAATCCATATTTTAGGACCATCAAATCAAAGTATGAAATCCTTTCTATCTCTGTTAGCTACACCACTTTCAAGATTTTTCGCAGATAAAAATGTTTTTTGTCTTATCAAAATGAAGCTACTCACAAAAAATTTGCTTGTTACTAATAAAAAAAAATGTTCTAGGGCCCCCTGACTCTCAGGGAAGGCCCTCTGCCTATGAATATATTTCTTCGACGGTACATGATAGTGATACCACTTATATACCAACATACTAACTTCAATTCAGCTTGAAACTTTTTTCATATCTCGCTAGTGGCTTCCCACTATTGAGTAATATGAAGAAATATTGCCCAAATACTTTTAAGCCAAACCAAACTTCAATTAGGAAATGAGGTTGAGAAAAATAAACAATAATAAAGTTTGGGCTCAACTCAATTTACTTCTATAACTAGTTCGCGTGGAGTGGTCCTAGAGGAAACTGTTAGGAGAATGATATTAATTTTTCGGCTAGTTTCACCTTCTGTGATTGCTGGGTATTTTCAGATGTAAGTCAGAAATTTTGGGTATACTACGCTAAAAATGTAACTTCCTAGTTGTGCACCATGTACTTTCAGAGAAGTTGATTCTTAGGCAGAAGGCAGACCTACACAATATGGTCGCTTTATGTCAAACCCAAACGACAGAAAATGTTCCCAGCCCAGTTCTGAGATCCTTGACATAGCAAATTTTACGCTAAGGTAAGCTGGTACCGACTTCAAAAGCATGAAGATTGAGTACAGAAAATATAGTTGAGGTTTAGGCGAAGTCTGAAGACGCCACTATAATAAGGAATAAGAATTATTTGATTCTTTTTAGATTATGAATAAGTATTACTTTTGTTTTTACCTTGGAAGTCGGTTTTAATTTTTTGTTAAAGAATAATAATTTCACCCTTTTTAGTTACATAATAATTATGAGACGACAAGGCTATATTATTAAGCTTGTTGTCAGTTGTACAATGTACATATTACTAGCGGTTGCCCGCGGCTCCGCCCGCGTGGACATGCAATACGGCTGCAAAAAGCCTACACAGGAAAGACTCGGTCAGCAAAATGATTGCCAGGTCAATTCACAGACTCCGACACTGACATCGACAACGCGGACGCAGTCATTATCCGAAGGGTGCACAGTGCACACTGCACAGATTGTCTTCCTTCCCGCGCGCGCATCCCCGCTTGGTGACGCCCACTATCTTAATATTTTAATTTCGCCATAATTTCAAAACCAAACGTCCAATTTTAATACATAATTCAAAGACCAAATTTTATCTACATAAGTTGTACTTAGTGATGAAATAATTTATTTTGATAAAGATTAATAGCATGAGTAAAATAAACGCGTTTAAATGTAGTCCAAAAAAAATTCAAGATTTTTAAATAAAAAAATGGTTATTGTGCCTCACTCGACATAGATAAGTACAGTGTGTCGCGGATTTTTTGTAGATATTTATAAGATCTATAATTACTTAGAACATTTATGGTTCTATCTTTTATAGTTTCGGCAGCGTACGCAAAATAAGTAACTTTTTTGGTTGATTTTTTCACCTGGCGTCCGAAAAACCCAAATATCTAACGAAACCCTATTTTTCCAAAATAATATTTAGCCTATTTTCATCAGAAATAATGTAGCTTTTGCTTGCAGTTGTTTAAATAAAGCCAAAATCCTCAAACTTGTATCTATAAGGATTCAAAAGTTCTGTTGGGTACCTTCAGAACCAGGGTACATTCTGGTGCAAAATCTTACGTTTTGGTAGTATATGCCTGAAATACTTCAGAAATAATCAAAATCACCATATGTTCCCATATAAATTTCAAGGAGTCCCCTCGATTCCTCATGGATTTTATCATCAGATCACCACTTTTGTGAACATGGTACCAACCTGGGATTTAACCCTGTACAACTACAAAAGAATCATGAAAATCGGTCCATAAACGGCGAAGTTATGGTTGAACATACAAAAAAAAAAAAAAAAAAAACAGACGAACATATAACCTCCTCCTTTTTGGAAGTCGGTTAAAAATGACTAGAAATGTAAATATTGTATTTAACCGACTTCCAAAAAACGAGGAGGTTATATGTTCCGCTGTGGTTTTTTTTTGTATGTTCAACGATTACTCCGCCGCTTGTGAACCGATTTTCGAAATTTTTGTTTTGTTGTATTAGGTTTCACTTTAATTTGGTACCATGTTCACAAAAGTGGTGACTTGATGATGGGATCCATGAGTAATCGAGGGAACTCCTCGAAATTTATATGGAAATATATGGTGATTTTGATTTTATGAGAAGCATCCTATACTTAGGTATATGCTACCAAAACGCAACATTTTGCACCAAAGTATACTATGGTTCCGAAGATACTAAGAGAACTCCGGATTAAGGAATCCGGAGTTATACCCCCAAACTTGTATCTATAAGGATAGATACAAGTTTGGGGGTATAGGCGCTGTTTTAAGAACTGAAAGCATATGCTACTATACAAATTACATTCATCATCATCATCATCATTACCACGTCAGGGTCACCAATGTCACCAAAATTGAACATAACAAAATATTCAACCTTATCTTCAGAGCGTATGGCACACATTTGACATTACTTCTGAGAAGTAAGTTGCTTCGATAATACAAGTAACATGCTATAGTGCACTGTCATACTTACCAATCGCGGCCACGGGCGGCCGTAGACTTCTCAAGCGATACTATGTATTACAATAATAAAGATAAAGTTTAAAATCATATGACACTGAAAGCCTCGCCGCTGCTAAAATTCCGGTTTGGCGCGGCCCTAGCACGTGTCCACTTCGATTTTTTTTAAATGTATTGTTTAAAATTATTTGCAGCTGATAGTATATTTTGTAAGTGTGACTGTTAAATTGTAATAAGATACGTAGAATAATATACACGTGTAGGGCCGATTCACACCGGAATGGCGGAGGCGAGGCGAGCAGTTTCAGTGTCATATGATTTTAAACTTTATCTACATTGTTGTAATACATAGTATCGCTTGAGAAATCTACGGCCGCCCGTGGACACTCGTGGCCTCTTGCGGCCGCCGGCGGCGTACGCGATGATTTTACTAGGTAACTAAAAAGAGTGAAATTATTATTTTTAACAAAAAATTAAAACCGACTTCCAAGGTAAAAACAAAAATAACATCCTTATAATATGAACTAAAAAGTATTAATTCATGAAGCCCCAAGCGGCCACATCCGGCCGTGATAACAATGAAAAAGCTATTGTGTCTCGTTTTGCCACGACTGATGGGTTAAATAATTTTTCCTATCTCATGGTGCCTTTTTCCGAATTCGGCTAAAACTCAACTATTTCTGTACTCAATCTTCATAATTTTGAAGTCGGTGCCAGTTACAAATGTTTCAAATATTCTGGCATCTGGATTCAGCTATATCTGGTACCGACTTCAAAATTATGAAGATTGAGTACAGAAATTGTTGAGTTTTAGCCGAATTCGGAAAAAGGCACCATGAGATAGGAAAAATTATTTAATACTTTTTAGTTCATATTTTAAGTATGTTATTATTGTTTTTATTAGGAAATGTAAATAAATATTGTGGTACTTAATAGAAATATTTAATATACGTATAAGAAATAAAAATAAAGATCGATGTAAGTTATAAACAATAGGTATTGCTATAAAATAATCATTAATCATTTTACAAAATAAGAATATTCAGAAATAGAATTATTATAATCTATATATTATAACATAAAATATCTGTGATGTTATGCAAAGTAACATAATATCATAATATTATTGTGTCCAAATGTAATTTATTAATTAATCTTTTATGGATATAATAAAGGCTTTTTTATTTTTATTTATTTAATAATAAATGACTGTCAATACAGACAGATATAAAATGAATTCTATGTTGGTAAATGTAAAAACTTAAAGCTGTAGCCCACCCCCCTTCGCTGCACCAGCGTTATACTCTCCATCTTACGAATATTTAATCAGGTCACATGTCATATTCTATCCATCCAAAAATGCTATACAGCATCAATAATGCAATTTCCACTTCAATTATATTTTGGTTAGAATTAGATCTGACCGTGGTTTCTTGTCCTATCTGCGACCTCCAGCCTCCGACCGAAGGTGCCCGATAGAAATGCCTGAAGTCATACACGTACTATATTTGTCCGAAATATGTATTAAGAGCATCACACACAGAGCAGGTAATGTATATTAATGTACATTACATCCCGGGATGTATAGCTTTACATTATGTTAATCTATCACACACACAACAGGTAATGTAATGTATCTTTCCCTACATTTCAATGGTAGCCGCCGCGCTTGACGCACATTTTAGCTGCTGAGGTGTTATACAGGCTGTTCTTATTTTTAATGTTGTAATACTATGACCCTTCGAGTTACTTGCTATTAGATTTACTAGATAGTTCATCAGGAGATGATTCGGATTATGATTTTGATGCGCGCATTGTTACATATTGTGCCAAAAACAGAACGATGTGGATTGAAGATATTTGATTGAAAATGTAGGCTCTGGGGAACAGACTGCCTGCAGTGCCTGCTATGAAGTGCTGTGCTAAGGTGGCAAGTGGCAACACTGTGTTTATCTGTCTATGATACACATATATTATAATGAGAAATTTTTGAACATCCTATGAAGAGATGTGTAGTAATATACAGAAATGTATTGAGATGTATTGAGATGTAGTGAGATGTATTTAGATGTATCAAAATATAAATATATATTTTCATATAGCTCTGTATCTTAAGACACGAAGATGTAAAAATATACATTATAGCTGTTGTGTGTGGTCTCCTGACGATTTCTATAGAAAGATGTATCGAGATGTATCGTGCTATAATATACATCTTTACATTACCTGCTCTGTCTGTGACAGCCTTTAGATTCTGGCTATTTTTAGACGTCTCGGCAATTCTCAAGTGAAAACTTTTCTTAAGTGAAAACTTTGTAGAGGAGTTGTGTAGTTTTTTGGATGTGAGAATGGGGATAAAGTACGACACACGATTTTCATAATTTTTAAAACCCCCCTTGTCACAGGTGGCTCCCTAGTTTGACGTCAAGCAATTTTACATCTAAAAATTATAAACCAACTCAATATTTCGCTATTGAATTTATTAAATTTAAAATATGATGTCACAAAACTTAGGACCTATCCCTTCTCTTTGTCACACTTCGTCGATCCCCTCCCCCCTCTTTAAGTGTGACTGACACACTTTATGGATGGTGGCTAAACTTGTATCAGGACAACTAACCTGATCGAAAATTCGTAAGACTGAGGAATAGTAGACGGCGTAAGAGAGGAAACGATAAAATTATTCAACCCGTTTTTTCCGCTACTTTACACGTTTATTAAGTTCATAATAATTTGTGTAAGTTTTTTTTATAGTTCTTTCTATTTTGAATGGGCTTATACTTCATAGACTCGTGGGTGAACCTCTGAAAAATGTATGTGATGTGAGTGTGACGCTATGGCTATCCAACAAACGTTATGACTTATGAGTTATTTTAGAAATCTCATACTAAACCATACTAAACGTAAAAGGTGTTTTCCATCCAAATATTTTGATGAAAATACCAAAAGTTAGTAGATAGAGAGAAATAATACAAAGCAAAATCATCAGAATACGCAAGCTGTTTTGAATAATAGAATTTCTAAAATTGTGAAGTCGTGAAGTTTTCCACATGGGCGCGGGCCTAAAACTTTTCCAATCAAAAACTGTGCAAATTTAAATGTAAATTGGAGTTCACATTTCAGTGGTCACTTGGAAAAAAGATCAAGTTGAGATTATATTTAGGATCTCGCGTTTGTTTTTTCTTATTGTGGTGTGTATTTTGTAGGTTGTTGTAAAAATATGATTTTTAAAATCGGAGGGGCCAATTCTCATGATTTGAACGTCGCTTCGAGTCCAGGCTGTCTCAATCGGGCCTGAGACAGTACACAGTATACGTGTGCGCGTAATTATTAAGACAGCTTTCGATCGAAGTGATATTCGAGTTATAAGAATCGGTCTTACGATACTTACCATGGTGATCACACAGTTCGATAATTAATTTTGTCTCACCATAAAGCAAATCAGTGGAGATTACAATCTCCTAAACAAAACCTTTACAAAGTATCCTGTAAACAATCAATTAATTGTTTGTCAAACTTTACGTGTTTGTCAAATAATTTGATAGTGTACAGCTTTGCTTGAAGCGTTTGTCAAACAATCTACGTGTTTGAGCTGTTTGAAGAAAATTAGGATTGGCGTAGCGTTTGACAAACGTGTTTGAACGTGTTCCGCTGTATTTGTCAAACAAGATCTCATGATCTCAAACTGATTCTAGCTAATTGTTTGACTTAAGCGCTTATTCCATTTCACTAAATTTAGAAGTAATTCTAATTAGGATCCTAAAAAATTTAGTCAAGTGAAATAACATATTTTAGAAAGCTAGGATCCTAATTAGTGTACTAAATCGGAAAAGTGTGGCTTCTAACTGACTAAATCAGTGTTGCCAGATGGTTTCAACCTTTTATCTGTAGTGGGAACTGCTAAATCTGTATTAAAGTCATGTATATTATGTTATACGATCTGGAATCCATTCGTAGGTAATTAATTCTAAAGTCTGCTGGTTCCAAGTAGTTCAGAAAATTCATGTTTGATAATTTTTCGTGGAGCAAAATTTCTTTCAACCGTCTTTTTCGCCTTTTATTTATTTTTATTTTCATTGAGCCAACAGCTAAGCCCATGAGAAGACCAATTTTTTGTTGCTTTGACAGAACTGGAGCCATTAAGAAGACGTCTGGCCAAAATCGCCGCGTCGTCACAACTGATTTAGTCACTAAATTAGGACAAGTGAAATAAGAAGCTTCTAATGAGTCTACTATTTAGGATCCTATGGTTCAAACGCTCAGTCCTGTCTCTAGCGGTTATCGGCATCTCGTCTACCATTGTATTCTAATTTTACAGATGTAGCGATATCTATCGCATCGTTTGTATGACATAATTGTCAAAAAGTTTCTAAATTCAAATAACCGCGAGTTTCGTGGTAGAGCAAGCAGGACTCTACTATAGTTTGTGCGTTTTAAGATGATATGGGTGACACATTATAATTGACAATAGAAGGGAAGTTACCTAAACATTTTAATCGATAATTTAAAAATATCGAATCACTTTGTAAAGGAATTGCAATCGAAATTATCGATTTCGTACTGACGTTTCAGAGTGGCGCCAGCGATTAAGATGGCCGCCCTTTTTATCGATTTGATTTCGATTCAACAGTGTCAATCTCTATCGGCATAAGTTCCGTTTCATGCATCTGACATTTGTCAAATATTTTCGTATCAATAATTTCATACTCCTATTTCACTTCTAATATTTATAATTTTATATTAATAAGTTAGTATTTAGCAACTTTTCATTTTTATTCATTTACACTTATAGGAAACATTTGTTTTTGTAGATGGAATATAATTTATTACACTTTGTTTTTTTTTGTTTTCTTGTAAAAAAATCCGTAGCAAGGAATATGAGAACTGTTACCCATATCATCTTAGAACGCACAAACTATAATATTATAAGGGAAAAGACCTAATGGCAGACACTTTAAGGAAACATGCAACATTTGAATGTTATAAAATATATATTTATGAAAATAAAGGATTGATAACTTCTTCCATGTCTTCAGTAACTCTTACAAAATAAAACTATTATAATTATTCTCTGACAAATCAATTAAAAAATATATTATTGGTCTTTTTGTAAACTTAGTCATAAGTACTAATAGATGACATCACAAAAAACGAACATCACTAATAGTAGACACCAATATGAACTAATAGTTGACATAGAACATTACATTACATTTTACATTAATTTTCCTATTATTAGGTCTTTATTTGCCATTTTTCAAAAGATTTCATTTACTTCATCATAGTAACTACATGCATCAGAAATATTATCCACGTTGTCTCCAGATTCTATTCATTCTTCTTCCATGCTGAAACTATCTTTCCTTTTATTTTTATTTTTCATATTTTTGAAGTGAAAACTTCTTTAGCGGCGTTGAGCACTTTTGTGGGATGGGTGAAAACTGTGAAACTCGCGTCAGATTCTCGTGCTGATCGAAAAACCTTGGAAAAACCGTAAGACGGTTGGAGAGTAGTGTTTTGTCTCGAACTCGAACTCGAACTCGAATTCGAACTCGACCTCGAACTCGAATTGATTGTAAGGGTTTCGATTAATTAAAAAAATCGATTTTTTAAAAATCGATTTTTTTAAAATCGATTTTCATAAAAAATGGGTTAAAAATTTAATCGATTGTAAGGGTTTCGATTTATTAAAACAATCGATTTTTTAATAATCGATTTTCATAAAAAATGGGTTAAAAATTTAATCGATTGTAGGTTTCGATTAATTAAAAAAATAGATTTTTTAAAAATCGATATTCATAAAAAATGGGTTAAAAATTTAATCGATTGTAAGGGTTTCGATTAATTAAAAATATCGATTTTTTAATAATTGATTTTCATAAAAAATGGGTTAAAAAAATGCACAACGTTAATAATCAAGATTTCATTTCTGCCGGCACTCCCGGAGTGCAACCCGTCTTTTTTTTCCTAGCAAATTTATTTTCAGTCTTTATAGTCTCCATGTTTCTTTTGCCTCTTCTTTTCTCTTTCTTTTCTCAGCTCTCCTTTTTCTTTTTTTACTGCTAAAAACTAAAGCAATCGATTTTTAGATCAGTACAAGGTCTAATATTAGATATCATGTCCATTTTTAGGTGCAGTAGTTCTAAGTTCTTAGATTGTTAATAGAATTATATTTTCAGAGAATAGTGATGATTTTTGCAGTAGAATAAAGTACAAAATAACTTTAGTATGTATTGCAAAACTCAAAGATGAGATCCATGTCATCTATTAGGTTTTTTACATTTTCAAGAACTAATAGCCCTTTATACACCCTTTATATTGTTAGGGAAAATTGATAGAAAATCTATTAATTAATTATTATTATTAATTGTATACAATTACTAATTAATCTATTAATAAACATTAATTAGTGTATACAACATGACCATTAATCCAATGAAATCAATAGAAATTACAAAAAATCAAATAAATGTATTCAAAACTTACGTGCAAAATTTCGCCTTCCTTAACCTATTTGCTAAGAAATTGCCGAGCGCGTGTTGACGCGGTCATATTATTTACGAAAACTGATCCCATTTTAAAATTTTGTTCCCGAAGGCGTCTCTAATATATTTTTTCAATTCAACAGATAGCTTGAGAAGCTTATAAAATTTACAGTGGTGAGAAATAATTAGAGTAATTCTTATTTTTATGGTATTTTTGTCATAAGTGTCATCTATTAGTTCAGTGTCTAGCATTAGGTCTTTTCCCTTAATATCATTTATTTTAAATTACTTATTTTGTTCTTTTTTTTAAATTGTTATCAATTAAAAGATGCTATAAGCAACTCATGTTTTAGAGTAAAAAATAATATATTATTATTATATTATATTCTATGTCAGCTTCTAATTTGATGACTGCAGAATGTCGCTTCTATAAACTAAGTTTATACATGACATGAATCAATATAGATTCACGGAAGGTAGACCTTAAACAACGGTTGTCAAAATTGCAAAAAAATTTAGAACGATACGAGCATGAGCTATTCAATATTATAAACTAACGGACACAGATTACTAGTATATAATATTGTAGACTAACGGATGAGGTATAACACTTACATAGAAATATAAGACATTTACCCCACGACGAAGCATAATTTACATTTTACAATGGTTATTTTTGTAGGGGCTATTTTATATTTTTAAAATGATGGAGACCTAAACATACATAATATAAAACATTGTTTTTTATTTTGTGTGGAGTATGAAAGGCGCTGGGTTATCAGTTATCACTTAATAGGTTCATTGGGAAACTAATATACTTATTTCTATTATTACTATTATTTTATAATTCTCCAGCTAATGATTTGAATAAATACTAGGTTTCATCTACTCCTAGTTTCTAATTTATAAATAACTAAAAGTATACAGTGAAATAAAAAGTCAGCGACGACGTTTTTTGTGACACAACAAGATTTTGCTACTCGATAAGAAAAACACATTTTGTATTCATTAATTGTAATTAAGTAGATATCAAAATGTAAGTATATGAAATCGGTGAAATGGCTGCTCCTGCGCGATTACCTTTGCCTGTTTAGAGGATAATATATAAAACTGACCTTTATTCGAGAGGGGAAGAGAAAATACCTAATGAAGTAGAGCTTTTTATATTTTATTGATATATGAGAGAATATTTCGAAGCAATGTGAAAAACGTGACGTTTTTTGTTTACACTAAGTACCTATCTTGTTTTTTGTGCAAAACATCGTGAAATCTTCTGCCAACTTGAACCTTGATCTGTAGAATGTTCTAGAACAAAACATAGGAACACCGAACAGTCCAATAAACATTTCGTAAGAACTCAATTATTCGGCTTTTATACTTTTTTTTTCTTTATGCCTTGGCTACCTAATTTCATTGAAGTTATAAATATAATATAAAAATAAAATGTCATAATGAATTTTCACTTCTTACATATTATTGTATACCACATTCATTTTTTTTGGCTATAATTATAGGGATATTTTTAAATTAAAACCACAATACGTTTACCTATTCTATCCTACCTAAATTAATAGGAACGTATTTTGACTTATCATGGCATATTAGTACCAAGTACCTACTAACCTGCAAATTAGTACCGACCACGTTTAATATAACTTAGACAATCGTTTCGTTTCGTTGCTCGAAAGATGAAATGGAATCGTTCAGCTTTTACCATGGAGTAAAGACACACTTTTACTGAAGAATCAATTTATTTTATAAAACATTTTGTGTATTATATAAGTAATTTCTATAGCAAGCATAAGGAGATTCCGAGCTCAAATGCAAACATAAAAAGGTGACCAAAAATTATGAACTTGTTGTGAAAGGTAAGTTAATTTTTGTACACTCCATTCATTGTACAATCCAAAAATTTAAGTTACTCCTATTTTGTCACAAGTATTTGTGACAAAACAGGAGCAACTTAAATTTTTGGATTTATGTAAATGACAGCTGGTGAAAAATATAACTTTTTATTTTCTTGATATTTTTGCGTAGTTTTCGTAAAAAAATAATGATTCACTTTTATCTGATGATATTATTTGCAAACTGTTTATTTAACACGCACAAAACTAAGAGAAACCTAATATTTATAAAAGAAATTGAAAACCGTTTTTTTCAGAAAAATATCAATTCTAATCATAATTGTGATAAAAATAACATGAATTTGCTGACAATATCGTAATTAAGGAAATCCAACATCAAAAATTCCTAATTTCTCAGTTACGACACTACGTATTTGGATGAGGTATTATGAAACTTCTGTCGCTTCGTTTTCTGTCGCGATTTGATAGAAAACGATAAATTACGTCAAGGTTTTTTGAAACATGGTAGGGTGAATAAACGCTAGAGACAAGATAGGCTGAGAGCACTATAGTTAGAACTTCTAAATTTAGTGAAATGGAATAAGCGCTTTACTTGTATGATGCACGTTTGTTCGTCTGCGCTGCTGTTTGTTGAAAACGTAAATTACATCAAACAAGTTTGTCAAACAAATTTGATCGTTAACAGAGTACTTTTAAGATGTAATGTCATAATCAAGACAAATGTAAGTCTGCTCTAATACCTTGGTTCTTAATTCTGCATAATATCCGTAAGAGAAAATTGCTAGTTGGGTAAGTACATTCCAACCCTTTGTTTTGCCCAACATTAGGGTAGTATGCTCATTTGTTACGACACTACATACAAAAATTTCATAACGCTACAATCAGGATACAATTATTTCCCTAGAGTACGAAACATATTCGTCGGTCCCAGATCAGGACAGGCTATTTGTATGAGAATGTGAGTGTCTTGAATATTTTTGTAACTTCCATACATTTTACTAATGGGCTGCATCTGTTATGGGGGTGGGATTTTGAAATTTTATTAAAGTGCTTGCGAGTTGGGGAACATAATATATATATTAAATTAGATTAATTTTGCAAAGTGGTCAAAATTATTAAAGTCTAATTTTGAAAAAAACTCACATTATATTCTATTAATAATGCCTTGCCAATGGGTCATGGTGTAAGATGATTGTTTTTTAAATTACGTAAGACTGAAAATGTGCATTGTATTATTTTGTGCCACTGGCTATCTTCACGCAGATTATGATAATATATAGGTCTGCAAAGCTTATCTTAACAGAAGTTTAAATTATGCCATAAAACGTTTAACAATTTTATTTCAATACCCAGATTCTGCTAAATCAATTCAGCATTAATCAACTTCAAAGTTCAATCTAGTCTGGATCTTATCAAGGATATTATGGATGTTCAGGATATTCAGTCCGGATAAATTACTATTCTCAATTACCAAAGGTCAAATGATATTTGAGAGTTTTGATCAATCAGACCTCGTTTGACGTCTCCATTTTGTACTTTTATTTGACCGAGACTACGTCGAAATCATATTATCTAAGCTAGTTGTCTGTCTCCTATAATATGTCCCTAATAGGTATAAAGTAGGTGAAAAGCTTTCATACAAACTTCCAACCCTATTATGGGTTACCATTTTGTAGAGTTGTTGTACTACCATGTGGGCACCATCATTTGGTTAGGTAGACGTGTCAAGCCAACTCGACAGATCACGACTAGTAATAATTGACTCGACACAACCTGACCAAAAAACAAAAAGCCTGACAAAAAATAGTGCGTTTTAAATGAGGGCGCTTTTCTTTTATAATATTTTATTATAGGCAACCCTACGCTGCATTTGACACAAAATATTATACTAGTGTTGACAAGTACTGTGATGTTGCCATAAATATGAAGTTTTAGTTCTCTTTTTTGCCAAGCTGTAGGTCCGCGATTCGCCATTTGTCTATCGTCCTGACCGACCGAGCAACTGCCGCGCGAGGCTGCCTCGCGAGGCGGCTCGCTTGGTCAGTACGCGGCTTATGAATCAATTTCTCCAACAGTATATTGACTGCATCGAAACCATATCGCAGCTGTATAAACTGAAATAATAGAATCGAGGTACAGTTTCCCGGTATTCGTTAAAGCACATTTAATAATTATAGCTTCCCAGTTTTTATGGTCAGTGATTCCAGAGGCGGGTTTATTTTCCAGGACAATAGGAGTGGTCCGCGGCTAAGTTGGTAGTTTCCTCTGACAAGCCTTTATTTGTATTAAATACGCTTCTGAAAATACGGATTTAAACGTTTTAAAAGTTTTTCGTTTAATGTTTATGCGCCGTCTTCTTTTGTATATTAAATACGCAAATGAGGATTTTTAAAGATCAGAGGCGTCAATTCGTCACCTGTATTATGCAGAATGTTTGTGATACCTTTTATGAGAACTCTTGTAATTTATAATCAAACCTTATTATGATTAATGATGTGATTTACTGTGATTAGGCACTTTATATATCTTTGCATTCTAATTGTCGAGTTCGAGTAGGTTTTTTTAAATATTCTTTAAGTTTTTTACTCGAAACTTTTCGAAAAATAATTAGGCAAGTATACATAAAAATAAAAGCCATAAAATGATGAAACAAACTTCTAGAACACCTCCACGAAATCTCTATTGAATATTTTTCAATTTGGTAGAAGAATAATTTATTTCGAACTTGTCTTACTAACCAGTATCTAGGTGAGTTAAAGTTGCAAGAAGGAACTATAATTTCCCCGGGGTGAAAGAACCTAATAATTCATACTATGCTTACATTTCGTCAGTTTAAATTTGTTACTGCTACACGCAGTATTGAATTTTTGCTTAACTGCGTCAAAAGCAGGGTTATGTTTGCTTGATTATCTATTTCATTTTATAGCACGTCAAAGAGCCCAAAGGGATTATTGCAATTTGAACTCTAAAGACATTACTAGTTTTATCTTTTGGTAATAAAATAAAGGTTTGGATGCAACTGCTTTTCTCAAAATAAAAATGTTTATTAGAAGACTAAACTGTCCCACTGCTGGCCGAAGGCCTCCCGAAAGACTTCCATGTTTCTCTCTCCTGTGCCTTCGCTGGCCAGTCTGGCTGGTTGCTCATCATGTGTCCAGCTCATCGCGCCATCTTTTCCTAGGCCCGGCCGACCACGGCGGCATCATCCGTCTTCGTGTGCCCACTCTGTTGATACCCTTAATGCTCAGCAACCTGAAATTGATAGCATTAGAACTTAAAAATAATATTTAAAAAAAAAAACTAAAAACACGCTTTTTATAGAAAACCAAACTAAAAAATTGAAAATAAATTTTAATTGATTTAAATTAAGAAGTGTTAAAAATTTCAATAAATATAAGTTAATAATAGTGTGAATAAAAAAAATATTTTATTTAAAAAAAAGCGTGGGGTGCATGGTGTCAATAGTTATAAATATTTTATTGACAGATATAAGTAGAATGATTATCATTTTGATTATATCTTAAAAAGCACCCCACGCTTTTTTTTTAAATAAAATATATTTTTTTTTATTCACACTATTATTAATTTATATTTATTGAAATTTTTAACACTTCTTAATTTAAATTTATTAAAATTTATTTTTAATTTTTTAGTTTGGTTTTCTATAAAAAACGTGTCATGGTTTTTAGTTTTTTTTAACTATTTTGGAGTCCGTTGAAATGATAGGCAGATACTTGGAAATGAAACTACCGCATTTAAAAACTCCACTAAAATATAATATTTATAAAAATGCGTGTTCACAAAATCTACATCTAGCTGAATCCTTTAATTTTTCCTATCCTATTTTTACAGCAATCTGTCAACTAACTGTCTTTCCAATATTTTTTTTCCTTTCCAGCCTTAAAATAGAATATAAGCGATATTGACATACACTATACTATTATTTATTTTTTTACTTTTTAGTTTGGTTATATCTATATCTATAAATATTATATACATTTATTCTACCAGGGGCGCTTGTGCAGTATCTTCCTAGTATATAATAGCTGTTTTTTCGGCAACTCATTTTGAACTACTTTTTTTTTTGTTTTTTTTTTTGTTTTGTTTTGTGTGTGTGTGTGTGTGTGTGTGTGTGTGTGTGTGTGTGTGTGTGCGTCATTAAAATATGTACTTAATACTATAAAATATGTATGTACATATTATATTACATCCGGGGCAATATGCTTTATTTTATCAAATTAGTGTACTGTCATCGGTCCTCGATAAATCTACAAAGTTTGAACGAAATCTGGCCGTTAAAAGTGGGTCAAAATCGCGCCCAAAGAAGTCGGTTACAAACAAACATACAAACATACAAATTCAAAAATGGAATAATTATATCAAATTAGTGTATTGTCATCGGTCCTCGATAAATCTACAAAGTTTGAACGAAATCTGGCCGTTTAAAGTGGGTCAAAATCGCGCCCAAAGAAGTCGATTACAAACAAACATACAGGTGAAGCTAATAAAAAGCGTATAAAAACAAACATATTCAACAATCTAAATTGAAGACATAATTAGTGAATAAAGTGGTAACTAAGTATTTAAAAACTGTCGTTTTTTAATAAATTGAGGTTTTAGCACCGGAAATTTTTTTTGAAATCAAAGAATGTGGATTCTATCTAGAGCTCCTAGATAAATTAGCTAGATGATGAAGTAGGGAAGTTATTTGCTCTTTTATGTTACAAAATGTTAGTTACCCACTTTATCTACTTACGTCTTGAATTATTACATGTGGACTATGGTCTGTGGTGTAATTTTGACCCCAAAGTTTTATTAAATGATTTGTTTGGACCCCTCAATAGTTTGTTTATTGACGTAATACACTAATACCCGCTAATCCGTGGAACCCATAGACATGAATAAAGGATGCCACTAAATATAATAAACTACTTCATAAAATATCTAATATCTTTCATAATTAGTTTTATTTACCCATCAAGCCCCGTACGAGCACCGCGCGGTGCTCGCGATAACAATAGAAAGGCTATTGTGTCTCGTTTTTCCACGATCGAAGGATTAACTAGTAACTACCCATTTGTCGTCCACAAACAAAAAAAAAATAATTGTCCACTTAGGTAAATGTAAAACATCTTATCATTATTCTATTCTAGAATTTACATCTTACGTAAAGACGTAAAAGATCTGTGGGGATTAAAGTAGAATTTTTCTGTTACAAATATAATGCCGACTTACATATTATATGGAGTTTATATCAAGATCTTCATATTAAAGTTAAATTATCATAAAATGTTTCTGTCCGAGGCTGTAAGTCTTGTATTTATTTTAAATTAATTGTATAATTACAGTTGATTTATATATTATGTATCTAATAACTAGATGACGCCCGCAACTCCGTTGTGATAAAATTCGTTTATCGCGCAGGAACCGTAAATTTTTCCGGGATGAAAAGTATCCTACGTCCTTTCTCGGGATTCAAAGTATCTCCATACCAAATTTCAGAAAAATCGGTTCAGCGGTTTGGGCGTGAAGAGATAACAAACAGACGGACAGACAGAAAGACAGACACACTTTCGCATTTTTAATATTAATTAAGTATGGATATCTTTATAGAGTGGGCAAAAGCAAAAGCTCAGTCCGTCCTCTTATCTAGCTAGGAATAGATTGTAAATTCAGCTGTCAGTTGGCAGGTGGCAGGTGAAATGAGTGACACCGATTTCTCAAATGCAACATGACATTCGTATGATAATGACATAATAAATTCATGCTCCGTGTTGCCTTTATGTCTGTGACATTTTTGTAGGTTTGGTTAATTCGGATTTCGGACCCACTGCACAGAATTACGGGTTATGATACATCATAACCTTAGTTAAAAAAAGTTAGAAGTTAAAAAAAAATAATATGTTTATAGGGATAATTTACATAATTCCTACTTTGTTACAGAAAAATACGAACGAAAGGGTTGATTTCTTCCCTTCCAAAGGTATTTTTAATTATTCTCTTATTGATTCTTACAAGTGGATAGGAAAAAAAGAGAACAACATTAATTCGTACTAATTTCAAAGAAATACATTTTCATTTCTGCTTTAATATTTGCATAATATCGTAAAGTTTTAGGTTCTTTCTGCGTACATCCACAAGTTATGCAGACGTTCGATGTGGATTGTGCACAAACAGCTCTTCGCAATCATGGTCTTCCATCATGTTCCAACTTCTACCCGTAAACCTTGCTTCATCAGGCGTCCGATTCTGTAGCACCGAATAGCTTTGTCCACACTGTGCCTTTTTCTGTTCGTTAAGGGCATGCGTTATAGCGCAGTCAACAGTGAACGTGAGGCATGCCCGCGACGCATGCCCTCTGAGTTCTGACCGTATCCGAAACTTCAAAAATGACAATGTTGGCGTTGCGTTCGTTGACGCATTCAAGTTGAATGAAGGAAGATGACGAAAATTGAAGACGAAAGCGCATAGTGTGGACATAGCTATTGTCGTTTCGATAGTGACAGCACGTGTGTGACGGAGACAACCTGCAATCAAAATGGCATTCGAAGCTTGAAAATCAGGCCCTTGACGTAAAATTTTCATGAATTTTTAAATGAAATGCCAATCGAAATTGCCCGTGAAATCATCGAGGTAGACAAAGGGCGAAATTGATCGCACTAATTAATAAATCAGGCCGTCTGGCCAAACAGTGGCCGTCTGGCTATTACCCCTCATTACTGTACACTTTGGCCCAGCTATCCCCAACCTGCGGCCCGCCGGCACTTTTTTAGTGGCTCGCGTGAATTTTGAATTTCACCCCCACCGGAAAAATAGTGCAAAGAAGTCGTGAAAATTTTGCCACTTTTGAATCGCTAATTTTAAAGAACGTTCTTATTTCAACCCTAAAAAAAATAGTTGTGGCACTTGCGGCCCGCGACTTCAAGACCAAAACGTGTTTATTGCCCCCTTGTAAAAAAGGTTGAGGACCACTGCTTTGGGCGTTTTTTTTTTTTTCTTCTTTTTTGGCAACTTGACACAAAGGATGTGTATGTTGTGCCATAGACAAGGTAAAAAGGTAAGGAATATGGCGGGAAAACCATATTCCTCCTATTATAATTTTCATCATCGTTTTCATGTATCGTCAGGTCTAAAGTCTAGTCAAAGTCTGAGTAAAAGTCAATACAGTCACAGGAGTCAAGTCGGTCGATTCAGTAAAGTGGTAGACGCTTTACTGAAACTTTCGATGGAGTTTTGGAGAGAACACAAAATAGCACGTTTCTGGATATTACATCACTTTCCTACACTTGTGCATGAACACGAATATCTAATGGTTAATATTCTACCAATATTACACATTAAAAACCCAGCTAACACAATTTTAGGAAAATAATACAAAAACACAACAGCACTCTTTCTTATGCCCGCCAAAACTCCTGCTTTGGGCGTTTATAATTGACCATAGATCAAAATATCTTCGTCTTCTTAATAAATAAAATTGAATTTTAAATTTTGTTATTTCACTCGAGAACGGCTGAACCGATTCGGCTGATTCTAGTCTTGAAATATTCGTGGAAGTCCAAGAAAGCTTTACATTATTAGGAGGGAAGTGATACGAAGTTCAATCATAAAATATTTTTTAGTGTTTAAATATGAGAAAATGATTTAAATATTTTGTAGTAAATTTTTGTGCAGGAACCTAGGTAATTACTATTTTAAGCTGAAAAATAACTCAAACATGTTAAAAATATTTTCGTATGAGAAAATGATTTTGGTATTACGTATACTATGAGAATTTCGATGGCACCCGGCCCCTTAAAAAGTTAATATTTCACAGCGGATTTAACAATGTTTTGCATTTTTACTGCTTTTTAGTAAAATTATTATATTTGAAAAGTGAGTAGGTACGGTATAATGTTATTGTAATCTTACAGCAAAGTGCTGGAAGCATTATAGTTTTAGAAAAGTAAGTTCGTCCGTTCGTCTGTAAGAAGCCTTAGATTAAGTATTATTATTATTTGGTTCCCAGTATTAAAAAGACCTAAGACTGAAAATACTTTTCAATAAATATTTTTCAAACTTATATCTTGTTTTCAATCCCAAATTAGTTTTTCTAGTGCTAGTTTTAACTATAGCTCGATGTGACAACTAGTTTTATCTGAAAATCAAATATGTCAGTGGTAAATTCTAGTTTTAACTGATTATTTCTAGTTTTAACAAAGGCATTAAGTTATAACTAGTTTTAACTAGGGAAAACGAGTTCTAACGAAAAATGGGTTTTAACTGTAACATATATATATATATATATATATATATATATATATATATATATATATATATATATATATATATATATATATATATATATATATATATATATATATTTATTAGCGCGTTCAAACAAACAAACTAACAAACAAAAAAAAAAAAAGAGTTTGTTAGTTTGTTTGTTTGAACGCGCTAATCTCAGGAACTACAGGTCCGATTTGAAAAAATCTTTCAGTGTTAGATAGCCCATTTATCGAGAAAGGCTAGAAGCTATATTTTATCACGCTAAGACTAAAAGGAGCGAATTAATAGAGGAAAATGTGGAAAAACGGGGAAAATTATATGAGATGCTTATTTAGTAATAGTTTGAACGCGCTAATCTCAGGAACTACTGGTCCGATTTGAAAAATTCTTTCAGTGTTAAATAGCCCATTTATCGAGAAAGGCTATAGGCTATATTTTATCACGCTAAAACTTATAGGAACGAAGAAAAAGAGGAAAGTGTGGAAAAAATGGGGGAAATTATTTGAAAGGGCTTATTTGAACGCGCTAATCTCAGGAACTACTGGTCCGATTTGAAAAATTCTTTCCGTGTTAGATAGACCATTTATCGAGGAAGGCTATGGGCTATATATTATCACGCTAAGACTTATAGGAGCAAAGAAATAGAGGAAAATGTGGAAATAAACGGAGGAAATTATTTAAAATTGCTTATTATCTTAAGAAGCTACTGGAGCAATTCTTATGTTATTTGGCACACAAGAAGAATAGACCACGTGAAAGGACATAGGTTTCTTTTTTTGCGGAAAAATGTACGGTTTCCGTGACATTCCTAAATTATGTGGGCGAAGCCGCGCGGAACATCTATCATACCATAAAAGTATATTGTCTCACACTATGTTATACTTTTAATAAGTTTAATGATTTGCGCGTTAACTATTCAATCGATGTACGGGAACAACTATAAACTATAGTCCACGCGGACGAAATCGCGGGCAACAGCTAGTAAATTATAATAATGTGTTATAATAAAATGTAGGTAAGTCAATAGGAAAAGTAAAAAAAATTATGTTGCATGTGGAATCAATGAGGGCAAAATATAACTTTTCCTCGTTTCTATAAAGTAATATTATTATATTTTTATTACATTTTCTTATCATTTGTATATTATGTAAAATAAATTAATTACTTATTTGTATATTTATTTGCACTAGCTTTATAAGCAGCTAGAATATGACGCCCGCAACTCCGTTGCGCCAAAACTTGTTTATCAAGCGGGAACCGTACATTGTTCCGGGACAAAAAGTATCCTATGTTCTTTCCCGGGACTCAAAGTATCTCCATGCCAAGTTGCAGCGAAATCGGTTCAGCAGATTGAGCGTGAAGAGGTAACAGACAGACAGACAGACATACAGACACACTTTCAAATATGAAACCTAATCATGACAGAACCTACTGGTTATTTCCTAAATGATCAATATTTAGATTATTAAAATTACATTTGCACCACCAATTCTGGTTAAAATTTATTACAATTCAATACGGTTCTAGAAGAAATGTTACCAACAATATTTCAAAACAGCAGCTCAATTAATTATACGAGTAATTGCATCGTCTAATTAATTATTGTGTTAAGTATAAAGAATATTATTGATATTTAAAAGCCATTGCTAATTTGACAGAGGGCAAAATTAATGTCGACCGAGAATAAAATTAAAAAGCGTGTTTAAATGTATTTTGTGCTGTCAATAAGCATATTTTGTAAAGTCAATTAAATGTTTCATAAATAAAAATATATGCACTATATTTACTCGTAAAACATTTTATCGTGTTCATAAACTATTAAATGATATTTTGAGACTGTTATTGAATTATGAAAAGCGAATATTTTGTGATTATTTAAATGGTATTTAACCACATAAAGCTATTAAAATATATTTATTGATATTGATACATAAATTGGTCAAAAAATATGATCAAAAATGTTCCTATTATATCAGAATATTTTTTTTCCTCCCTATACATGGTGTAATTAAACTAAGTTGAGTGAGTAAGTAATAATACTTAAGGTTGTGCATGTATCTCCTTTATAGAGTTCATTGTAATAGTAGCAGCGCTGAAAGAGCAATTTTTTTGTGATTTGTATGGACAAGCGCCCCAGTGTCAGGGATTTGCCCATACATACAAAAGTTTAAAAAAATCATACTCTTTCAGCGTTGCTACTTTCACAGTGAACTATATAGGCGACACATTATACACCGTAAACTATTATCACTTAGTATTGTTCCATCTTATTTCTTCGTCTCTCAGATTATTCTCTTAAAACTGAAATGCTTTCAAAATTGCCTTTTTAAAAGCAAATTAATCTCCTTATAAAGCAGTTTATTAGTTTTTGTGTCTACAAATCCGAACGCAATAATAGCGAGATGAAATATTGAAACACTGCAACTTATGCACCACTAGATGATGCCCGCAACTCCGTTGCGCCAAAACTAGTTTATCGCGCGGGAACCGCACATTTTTCCGGAATAAAAAGTATCGTGTGTCCTTTCCCGGGACCCAAAGTATCTCCATACCAAATTTCAGCAAAATCGGTTCAGCGGCTTGGGCGTGAAGAGGTAACAGACAGACAGACAGACAGACAGGTCAATTTTGAACTAAGATAAGTAAAAAAATAGGGTTTTGGTGCGACCTCGGCAACGCGGCAAATGTATGGCCAAAGTCGTTTGCTCGGGGGACGGCCTTAACCAAAAAGTTTTGTACGACGTTTGATAACTCTCTGTCATTATTCTGATAAGACATGTGCAGACTGCGGCATGTCGGATTTTGGTGGGATTATTTACTTGTGTGCTAGTGGCACCCTCTGTTCCTAAATTATAGTAATACTCCCGTAATATTTCGTAATACTATTGATTGGCCAAAGACTCAAGTTTCAGCCAGGTGCCGGTCGGCAGCGGGCGACATGAAGCGGCGGCAGACGACGTGTCGTCGCGACACTACTGGTTTCTATGTATTTCTATGGGTCAATTCAGACCGCAACGCGACGAGGCGAGGCGAGGCGCGGTGTGGCAATTTGCATGGATTTGACAGATTGCAATTGCGTGAGAAGTCTTGCGAATCTGTCAAATCCATATAAATTTAGAAATGCATTACTCGTCGCGTTGCGGTCTGAATCAACCCTATGAATAAGGCCGTGTTTCCACTGACGCGGAGCGGAGCTTAGCGGTGCCGAGTTGACCAATCACCATGCTCGAAATCTTCGCTGTCATTCCGCTGGAGTAGCACGATTGGTCAATTCGGGCACCGCTAAGCTCCGCTCCGCTCCGCCCCGCTTCAGTGGAAACACACCCGTGTCGCTAGCTGCGGAGGTCGTTTAATTGAAATACATAGAAACCATAGTAGTGTCGCGACGACACGTCGTCTGGTCGTACTGTAGCTGGCTTCCAACTTGTACCTTAATTCACCTCGCTGTCACTATTAGCAACTGATATTTTGTAATTTGGCTGTCACTAGGGAATGCAATCCCGCAAGAGAATTTCAATCCCGGTATTTGCGGGATTGAACCATCACAATCCCGCTGGATCCCGGTATTTGCGGGATCCCGCTGGGTGGACTTAAACTTTTAAAATAAATCGTTATAATGACTTTACTTGATAGATTCTTGGAATCTTAAATAAAACAAACTTTGTCGGACACTTTTTTCAAGGGTTTATTAACACCTCCATACTTCAGATTAAAAAAAAAATTAAAGAAAAACTTATCATTTTTTTGGAAATGGCTTCGTAATAATAATACATAGTTAAAAAAACTAAAAAAACTAGCTAACTTATTTTCATATTTTATAAAAAAATCGAAATATAGGTAAAAACTAAAAACCGTGCCCAAAGATTCCGAAACGGTTCCGGAAAAGCTCGCTCAGCATCCACGCTGGTTGGCTCAATTGTCATTTAAAGTGAATTGAAGGTAAATTGTTTAGCGGGCTGCCTGTAGCCAGATCACGAACTCCCGCGCGCAAAGTTACGCGTATGAATCATATTTCTTTGTAATCCCGCCAGTCCCGCGGGATCCCGCAAAATTTTCGACCGGGATTAGTCCCGCAAAATGTATGCGGGATCCCGGTATTTCGGGATCCCGGTATCCCGGTATTGCATTCCCTAGCTGTCACCTTATAATCGGTCGCATTTGTGTCATTTACGTGACAAGCCCCTGTAAGTGATTAGTGCATTGTGAGACCCCATACTCGACATGGGGGATGGGGGATGGGGTATTCTTTCGTTACAATGTCAGCACATGGAGTGTATATGACAGGATAATGAGCTCACACCCCACTCGATTGGTATTATCGGTGTAATATTTTCGAAATAGGATATCAAAGGAATCAGAAAATAATACAGATTTGGGAATTACCCTCGCATTCGGTATTTCTACCCGAAATGATGCAGTAAATATTGACTATATTATGTGGAGCAATATTTGCTATTTGTAGTATCTATACTAATATTACAAATATGCGAAAGCGTGTCTGTCTGTTTGTTACCTCTGCACGCCCAAACCGCTAAACCGATTTTACTGAAATTTGGTACGGAGATACTTTAACCCCTAGGAAAGGACATAGGATCCTTGTAACCCCGGAAAAATGTACGGTTCCGTAAACCGATTTTGCTGTCCGAAACTCAACTTTAGCTTTTGAACAAAATAGTAGGTACACCTTGAATTATTATAATAACACTAGATGTTCGTTGCGGTAGTCATCTATACTAACGAGATAAAGCGTAAGAGTTTGTTTGAACGCGCTAATCTCTAACTCTAACGCGTAACTACGTACTGGTCTGATTTGAAAAATTATTTCAGTGTTAGATAGCCCATTTATCGAGGAAGGCTATAAGGCTATATTTTATCACGCTAAGACTAATAAGAGCAATAAATAAATAGAGGAAAATGTGGAAAAAAACGGGGGATTTGTGGACTAAATTGTCTGTGAAACATCTAATTTACGCGGGCGAAGCTGCGCGGAACGTCTAGTTTTGAATATTTCAATAATTAAAATTACATCGCGTCGTCTCGTCACGTTGCAATGTGAATTGACCCTAATACGAACAGTATAAGAAAAGTAAAGTGTGTGATTCTAAAAAGATCTTCATGAATAATAAGGCGGCAAAGACAATGAATGTTGGTTTTCTCCTGAAGTCGATTTAATAAAACGCTTTACTGGCATTTCTTCTAGGGAATATTCCGATAAGTTTCGATAAAGGGAAAGGCAGGGTTCTGATTTCCTTTCATTTCCTTTTAGGAAACTTAAATAGAACTGAGACTTCCTTGACGACAGGGCACCGAATCAATTATTTGTGTTGCCAACTTTCTTTTCCATTTACCCAGCTATGGCCCCGTCTAGTTTTTCTTGTTAATACTAACTTCGCGATGTTTGTTTAAATGTGTTTGTTGTGATACTTTTGTTAGATTTAATTTCTAGTTCCTAGTTTCTGTTCTTTAGGTGTGTGTAATTATATTATGTAGTCCATTTATATATTTTGTTGTAACGATTCTGATTACTGTGTTTTCATTCAATCTTTACCAACATTCTACATCCATACTAATATAATATTATAAATACGAAAGTGTGTGTCAGTCTGTAACCTCTTCATGTCCAAACCACTGAACCTTTTGTGCTGAAAGGCATGAAGATACTTTGAGTCCTGGGAAAGGCCAAAGGATACTTTTTATTCCAGAAAAATGTACGGTTCCCGCGCGATAAACGAATGCGTCATCTAGAAATTTTATGATTATGTCATCTGTGTTTTCATTCAGCCTTTACCAATATTCCACATGAACTACGGTATTTTATGGTAAATACTCTGAGTGCTAGGCTAGTTTAGCTCGAGTTCCATCGTAGCCCTCTATTATGTAACTTTAACAGGCCGTATGTCTATCCGTGACTTGTCTGCGGTAGACGTGTCTGTGACTACAAAGGCATGTGTATGTCATAGTAACACTCAGACCTCAGTTAGTAATTTAACTGTTTCAGTGACTAAGCCTGAAGTGACACTGTATTTGACTTCCTTTATGGAATTGCATGCAATAGTATGCTATAGAGCAATGGTAACCAAATGGCGGACCGCGGTCCGCATCCGGACCGCCGACCTATTGACTGTGTGTGGACCAGGCATTTTCGAAGATGAACTTTGTATTGTTACAAATTTTCGGTCTCGACTTACTGATAAACACCTAAAGGATTCAATATCAATAGCTTGCACCAATTTTACTCCAAACATCAGAGAGTATAATTAGCTAGTAGCTACAAAAATTGTCACCTTTCTCAATGATAGGCTATAATAATTTTTTTTTTTATAAAATGTGTGGACCCCGAAGGTTTTTTCATTTCTTAAAATGGACCCCGAGCGAAACTAATTGGTGACCCCTGCTATAGAGTATAGGTATAGTTATACACTATAAGTACACATGAATATTGTTAATGCCATCATAAACATAATTATTGTGTAATGAGAGCCAAGTTCAATTAAAGACAAAAGAACTTTGATAATGGTTGCCATGTTCCAAAATTTATTTCTCACAAAATGTTAATAGGTAAAGCGTTAGGCGCAGCGCAGACGACAGACTATCCTTGACGCACTTTTTAGTTACTGCATAATATAAGTAATTGCATAGTTTCTATTTTCACAGACTAAAAAGTGCGTCACAGATAGTCTGTCGTCTGCGCTGCGCCATAATATCTCCTTTTGGTCCTCCACTGATGTTGTACCATCGAGGAAATTGATTCCTAGGCAGTTAACGGACCTACGTCATGATGTCGACTTATACTTTCAATGTTAACAGTGATCGGTCGGATGGGTTTGACTTAACGCGACCAAATTACGTAGATCTGCCATCTGTCTAGGAATCAACTTCTTTGATAGTACATCCTTTGGTGACGTTTTCTATCAAGTGATATACCCTCATAAAAATCCTTCCACACCCAACATAATCCGTTCTCCGCAAAAACAATAGTAAGTATATGATATTGAATGTACCGTAACTTCTTGGTGGAAATTTAATTCGATAAAATCATCATCAGGGAACACCTGATGATGATTTTATCGAAACCGGTCGTGTGAAACATAATTGTAATAAAATTAATTAATTCATGAAGCCCCAAGCGGCCACATCCGGCCGCGATAACAATGAAAAAGCTATTGTGTCTCGTTTTGCCACGACTGATGGGTTAATAAAAGTGGAAAAAGTGTATGAAAGTGTATGTTATTACTGTGAATAGTAAGTATACCAATAAAACTCACAATCAGGAGATCTCTAAAACTCCTGTTTGTGGATCGTGCTCGGCGAGAGCGGGTCGTGCGATACCGAACTCATCGGAGATTACTTTAAATACCGACGACAATAAAAGCATAATTTATTTTCAATATCGACAGTTATTAATCCCGACCTCGTTTAATTGGTTCCTTAGTTTAAGCGATCATGGAGGTTCAATAAATACGGAGATGAATTAGTACTCTTTGTTTCTTCTGGTTAAGATGACGCCGCGTTAAAGTAAAAAATCATTTTGAATATGTTTTAAAGATCGCTATAAACAAGAAATGGAACAGCAAGAAATGGAAAGGGAGTAAGCGTCAAAATGGTTTCTGTCGCGTAATTTAAAAACCAAAAATATATAATATTTTCATATAAGCTATGGGCAATTTATAGCGTACGCTTGAACTATTCTATATACAAATGGAAGCTTAAATTACTCTCCTCTGTTGGCAAAATTAGAATCCCTGTTTATAGAGGTCTTGTTGATTAATAATTCTGTGTTTTAAAAGTTAGAGTTAGGTAGAGTTAGGTAGAGTTAGAGTTAGTTAGCAAGTCGATATCGCTGCAGCCAAATTATCAAGGCGTCACCTTAAGCCCAATGAGTCATGACTCATGAGTCATGACTCATGACTCACAAAATTACGCTCGTGTGAATGAAGTAGGAATTTTCTATGAAACTGAATGCAACAGAATTTCTGCCAACCGAAATTCTGCGACTCACGACTCACAAAATTACACTCGTTTGGCTTCACCCTTACTAAAGCGAACGATAAATCACTAACGGCTACAGTTAAATAAGGAAGTATAGAAAAACTGCCAGATTTTAGGGACAAACGTACCCTTTGCATATTCGGTGGTTATGCTAAGCGTGCTAATGCGGATTTGGTGGACTATGTTTACCATATTTTTATGTTCCTTTGATGATCGTGATGATATGCGTAGATGGATTTCTCGAAACAGTCACATCTGGAAGGAAACATTTTATTATAAGTTGAAGAATTAAAATTATATCATAAGTCATAATTTAACAACACAAGACTAATTAGAATTTTTCCGGATTTCGTAGACATTTTAAATGTGAATCAATTAGCCTTTTATATTTCCGTTACAAATACTATAATTTTTATCGTCCTCAGAATCTCATTTTGATGGATATTGAATAATTTATGGAAATAAGGTGTGGCAGTCTCCACCCCATTTTTAAAGCTTTCCGCCCAAATGTGCTCTCGTCTAGAACCGTATGTTCTTTGTATGTAAATACAGCTACTTTATTTATAGAGACTTGGATTTTATTGCATTGTTCGAGTGGGTATATTTTTTACTATTTTTTTTTATGAAATAAAGGGGCAAACGAGCAAACTGGTCACCTGACGGTAAGCAACTTCCGTCGCCCATGGACACTCGCAGCATCAGAAGAGCTGCAGGTGCGTTGCCGGCCTTTTAAGAGGGAATAGGGTAATAGGGGAGGGTAAGGATGGGAAGGGAAGGGAATAGGGGAGGGTAGAAAGGGGATAGGGTAGGGGATTGGGCCTCCGGTAAACTCACTCACTCGGCGAAACACAGCGCAAGCGCTGTTTCACGCCGGTTTTCTGTGAGAACGTGGTATTTCTCCAGTCGAGGCGGCCCATTCGTGCCGAAGCATGGCTCTCCCACGTATGAACGTAACTAGACGACGCACGAAACTCCGTTGCGCCAAAACTCGTTTATCACGCGGGTACCGTTATTTTTTGGGATAAAAAGTATCCTGTTTCCTTTCCCGGGACTCAAAATATCTCCATAGCAGCAAAATCGGTTCAGCGGTTTGGGCGTGGAAAGGTAACAGACAGACAGACAGACACACTTTCGGATTTATAATATTAGTATGGATATACATGGGAGGTATCATTGAAAGCTTTTCCCAGTAAGACTCTTGTAATGTATGCATAATGTTTCTAAGGAAGTAATTTATTTTGAACGCAACAAAGTAGTTTAAAACATAAAACATGAGGAGGTATTTCTAAATCTACTTTGAAAGCCCCACGAAGAAGGTGTCGTATTATAAAGGCGGTTACAAGATATCTGACTTTTATTTAAACCATAACTTATTATATTATTTTTTATATTATTTAAAAGTATATTGTTGTAATATGTTATTTCGCTTTTATTTTACCATATTTTATTGTTGTTAGTATAAATGCGAATAATTTTGCATTGTATAAAATCTATTTTACAATCATTGATAAAATGTATTTTATGGACTATAATTTTTTTATCGCCACGTTCAATTTTTATATTATAGTTCGATTTGGCTATTTACAAATTTTTATTTATGATTGTATGCGTTGTTATCTAAAATTACTCGAAAAGTCCTTGTTTAAGGTCAATTTATATAATTATCGTTTGGAACTAATGGTTTCTTTTATGGTTGAACTTTTTTATGCGTTTGTATCTTGTAATTTGTATGCGTCGATTAAAAGAAATAAAAATAAAACGAAGATAAATGAACGAAAGCGTTTAAAATTAAACAAATTCTAATTACTTTAGGCAATCTGTTTTGTCATGCGCACTTTATCTGCGTAATGTTTCTGAAATTATAATATTATGAACAATTTAATGAAATGTTTGTTATTTGTTGTTTTATAATGGTGATTACCATACATCTGTTTATTTTATTTTGCCTGCTAATAAATCAAATCAAATCAAATATCTTTATTAGCATAAATTGAGTACAGGTGACCTGCATCCTCCAAACTAGGCGCAGCCTGTCTTATGGAGGAATTTCTTGGATTACAACAAATATTGGTTGCGGCTGAATGAAATTATGACTACAATTTTTAAAAAAATTTAAACAAAACAAAAACTAATCTTCTCTTCATTTTTATGAGTACGGTACAAAATAAACTAAGAATATTTTTATTTTTATAAACATACTATTTTATTATTGTGTGCGTGTGCGTGTGCGTGTGCGTGTGCGCGTGCGCGTGCGCGTGCGTGTGCGTGTGCCTGTGCGTGTGCGCGTGCGTGTGCGTGTGCGTGTGCGTGTGCGTGTGCGTGTGCGTGTGCGTGTGCGTGTGCGTGTGCGTGTGCGTGTGCGTGTGCGTGTGCGTGTGCGTGTGCGTGTGCCTGTGCGTGTGCGTGTGTGTGTGTGTGTGGGTGTGTTTATGTTCATGAATGTTCAAATCGAATATCGAGCTCTCAACGGATAGGGCGGATAATACTTTCTGATTCATTGTATGACAGTTTTTGTAGCCATTCTGTAACCTTCTTTTTACAACTATGTAAATTAAGTGTATGAATATTCAGAATTTTATCAATTTTGTTGTAAGTGTAGCGTCCAAGGAAATAGTAAAACCTTTCACTAAAAGTTGTCCTGTGCTTTTTGGCTGGGGGAAGTTTTTTGCGCCGTCCAGTCACAGTCACTGTCACAGGCAAGATGTCAGTTTTATTCGATGCATGGTATTTTAGGGCAATTTGCAGGATAAATATTTGCCTGGGTACTGGGTACTTAAATATATAATAATTAGTGTATTTAATCTATCGTCGCTGCGCGTGCGATGCCGCGTATGAGCAGTTGGTAAATACCTCGTATCTGCTTTTTGATGATTTTACAGGAGGAAGAAAAAACTGAATATCTCAGCTATTTTGACTCCTATTACCGACTGAACTTAACAGCTAGTTCTTTGTACTTTCCTTTAGTGGTTCGCAATTGGCTTAGGTTTTGTGTAGTCACTTACGCGTTTTTGTATTAAGTGAATACAAAATAAGTAGGCTTTATATTAAAGATACGCGGTTTTGAAATCAAACAAATCAGTAAAAGGTTGCATTTTTTTATTAGAAAAATCAAATATTTTATATTTATTACACTGTTACCTAGCAAAATATGATGTGTTAATTATTAAATTCATTTTACAATATTATCTATCCTTAATTTTTAATTGATATCCCAATTTTTCATAGATTTTCGACTTTATCTGACAGAGATCATAATAATCATTTAAAATAAAAAAAATGATTTATTACTTATGTACATACTAAAGCCCTGCTCGTCCACGGACCTGAAGAAAAGGACCCCCACCCAGAGCACTTCTTATCAGAGGGTCGAAGGTCAAAATGAGTCTGACGCTTAAATGTAGGCCACAGCAGCTGCAGCTATACTCTCCAGAGTATAGCCGCCAGAATCCAGTCTTTCGGAGCTTAGCTCTGTACGGTGGTTCAATATGGGCAGATTCCTGCACTAATTTCGTAGTAATAAGGTGGACATTAGCCGGGCGGCAGCTACTCTTCGCAATGTAGCGGTGAGGGTTGCCAGGAGGTGCCGTACGGTCTCCTAGGTGGCAGCTACTGCCATAGCAGGAGATCCATCGTGGTAGCTGGTAACGAAGGTCTTCGCCAAGTTGCTCATCCTCATTCCAGAGGATTTTCTTTTCCGGATCGGGAGTGTCGAGGCGTCATTATGCGAATCTCCAAATTTTTATGCTATTGGGGCTCCGTGTGAGGCTGGAAACCTACCCGGCTTAGCTAGTCCCGACGCCGAAGAGAACTCTACAATTTACCGAAGCGTTCCCTTACTTTGATGGTAGTCGGCTCCCTTTTGGAGAAGACCGTCCGGTCGTAGAGGGAGCCCTGTGTTTGACAAATCCAGAACATCCCTCCGTATACGGCTGAAGGCAAATCAAACGTGTGCGTGTGCGTGTGCGTGTGCGTGTGCGTGTGCGTGTGTGTGTGTGTGTGTGTAAATGGCCCTATCTATACACTTTTATTATATTTTCACTTTCATTGTATGAACAAGTTAAAAGAGACCTTGACAGAATTTTTTTGGTTTTATATGGTGTGTGCATTTTTAGATTAAATTGGTTTATAAGTTTATTATAAATATGGGGCTATAAGAAAAATCCGAACCTATAAGCGAAGGCGGTGCTAACGTTAGGATTTGGGATACGGTAAACTCTTCTAGTCAACATTTCTTCGTAAGTATTATGTAAAAATACAACTTATCAATATATATAAGCTTATACGTTTTGTTATAAACATCAAAAATATTAGTTATTATAAATGCATTAAATTAAGATTATCGTACTAAAATGTAATTAAAAAGTACATCGTAATATTGCTTCTTTTTAAGTGTTTTCGAATTATTAATCAATTTCTCAATATCTTATTACAATTTGTTAATAGTCACACTCACTTCTTTAAATGTATTCGAACAGAAATGCCGATGTTCTGTTTCTATTATGTATTCAGCCTTACCACAGAGCCGCTAGCGTTTTCGCAAATCTTGCAAATCGAAAGTTTGTATCGTAGAGTATGGGGCGTTGGTTCTTATTCAGTTACTTAGGCTTGCAGGTTCACGACAATTTATTATTCATGATTGAAAATAGAAGCTGAATAAGTGAGTATAAGGTCGAGATTTCCTTGTCCCGAAATGAATATTTCTTTGTATGGCTTTAAGGAAAAAAAAACCTTTTATTGAATGCTTCTATGCGCAATATATTTTATCAACAGTGGATTACGTAACCTGTATATTTTAAGTTAGCTTTTTAGCGGAAATATATTGCTAAGCATAGTATGTATTAATGAGAGGGTTTTTATTATAATTAACTGCCGTTAGTGTCCCATTGCTGTGCAAAGGCCTCCCCTGCCTCTTTCCACGTGTCTCTATTCTTCGCTGTATTTGGCCACTCCTTGTCTGCAGTGTACTGCTTGCCACGCCACCTTTTCATGGGTCTACCCCTGTTTCGCCTTAACTTTAACTTAGAAACGTTTAACTTCGACACAGTCGCGACCGTTTCTTAGTTTGGAATTTACATATTTTGAAGTGAAAACTTCTTTAGCGGCGTTGAGCACTTTTGTGGGATGGGTAAAAACTGTGAAACTCGCGTCAGATTCTCGTGCTGATCGAAAAACCGTAAGACGGTTGGAGAGTAGTGTTGTAACATCGAAATCGATTAATCGAACAATCGATTGTTTTTTTTCGATTGTCGATAGTTTTTAATCGATTGTAAGGGTTTCGATTAATAAAGATTTTTTAAAAATCGATTTCCATAAAAAATGGGTTAAAAATTTAATCGATTGTAAGGGTTTCGATTAATTAAAAAATCGTTTTTTTAAAAATCGATTTTCATTAAAAATGGGTAAAAAAAATTGCAAGGGTTTCGATTAAGTAAAAAAATCGATTTTCATAAAAAATGGGTTAAAAATTTAATCGATTGTAAGGGTTTCGATTAATTAAAAAATGGGTTAAAAAATCGATTTTCATAAAAAATGGGTTAAACAAAATAATGCATAACGTTATTAATAATCAAGTTTTCGCTTCTGACGGCACTCCCGGAGTGCAACCCATCTTTTTTTTTTTATATAATCAAGGGTTTTTTTACTTATGAAATTAATAACCAAACAAAAAATTGATTATTTAACCGACTTCAGAACAGAGGAGGTTTCTGAATTCGGCAGTATTTTAAATATTATGTTTCTTGTCTGTTCGTGAATAACTTCGTTGTTTTATAATACTATTCGCTTCGTAAATACTTGTCCGTAAATACTATTTGAAGTTTTTTTTTTTGCAAAAAATATTGTTTTTAAACTTCCTCTCATGACTCAAACTGATGTAAGTATAAGTAACACTTAGATACTGATTAGTGATAACCTAAACTAAGGTAATTAATAATTATTATTATTCAACGTGTTTAAATAATTAAGGCTTAAAAAGAAACTAATTATGTGAAATTTTCCACT
Source organism: Polyommatus iphigenia (assembly GCA_963422495.1). Taxonomy (NCBI): domain Eukaryota; kingdom Metazoa; phylum Arthropoda; class Insecta; order Lepidoptera; family Lycaenidae; genus Polyommatus; species Polyommatus iphigenia. The sequence continues at coordinate 33,816,778 of OY730185.1, read as the reverse complement.
CGTGCCAATTACGAAATGAGAAATGGAAATACATGTAATTAGGTAAGGCAAGCTAAGGGACTCTCAAACTGCAGTTACCTAGATGATAACGGTTATAGCAGCAATTAACTTTCATTGTGAGTTGGTTTTACCGAATTCGGTTGTTTTGCTAAACGTTAAGAAGCACTTTTCTTAAGTGTTTACCAAATAGAGTGTCAATTTTCTTCAATGATAACTGCTTCGGTGATGAAATCTTCAATTCAATTTTAATGCAATATTTATTCAATTTCGTTTCTTGTTCCATCCAATCTCTGTAATCAATAGGGATTACTGCAAAGTTTTCAACTCATTAAGGCGACGCACGCCTTGATAGTTTGGCTGTAGCAATATCGATTTTTCTCAGCAATGACTAAAGCTAAGAAATTAAAGTTCATTGTCAGTATTCATCATGTCTTTGTCTTTGAATTACCTATAGCATAACACGATTGGTCAACTTTTATAACACAGAATAATCAATCAAAAAAGACCTATGTAAAAAAAGTGATTCCTATTTTGCCAACAGCGGAGAGTGATTTATACACAAATGAAACACAATATTACTTGCACTTTTTCCACTATATTCATAAATTACAATTTAAAGACTTTAAACACGACCGGTTTCGAACTAAATTTGAGTGTGAGATGTTGAAAAATTTAGAGTGATTTAAGCTTACAAAATTTGTACATAGATTGGTTCAAGCATACACTTTAATTCGCCCATAGCTTATATGAAATGTATTTATGGTTTTTAAATTACGCGACAAAAACCATTTTGTCGCTACGCCCTTTCCAGCAATCTAAAACATATCCAACACGGTTTTTTACTTTATCGCGGCCTCACCTTAACTGTATGTAACTAGCGCCCGCTGCTCAAACCTTTGCGTAGATAATGCTTTTATTTAGCATCTTTCTCCCAGTGCGTAATCCCGTTGAGAGAAACATATAAAATAATCAAGTACTTATATCAACAAAAATTTGCCGTCTGATTAGAACTTTGGATGTGCCATTTATACAGATGAATAATATTATTATAACCGCCTCCTTTTAGGTAGTCGGTTAAAAACTAAATTGCATTCCAGTGCATTTCAGTTCACATTATTCCAGTAGCAATGCAGCGCTGGACTGGATAACTAGATTGGAATAATGTAAACCGACCATTAGGATTTATTTAGTACTGGTTTAAATAGCGGACAGTCAAACCTCCCCTATGAGGAGACTTAAAACCCTCAGACTACTACATACTATTGTTTACACATCATTGACTTTTATATGCAACTTCTTTAGTTCAAAGAGTGACTCACCAAGGAAATACTTAAATAAACGAAATTAAACTTTGTGACCTAGACATTAAAGTCTATCTTACGTCTTCCTGTTAAATGCTCCGACGCTAGTTTTTTTAAGATTGTAATCACAAAAACTAATCGAAGATCGTAGCGACAATGCCGTCGATATGGTAATGCAATGCATTCCGCGCTTTTATGTGGATCACATCGATGTTTTAGCCTAGATTAACATTATTTATTTAAGTATTATCATTTCCTAATTCATTTCTTTGGCCAAAGACAGCTTTAGCATGTCCCTCGGGCTCCCTGAGATCTTATCAAAGGGTTTTCGTGATTGGATACCGCTGTCGATCCTGGCAATACAGGAGATACAGCGGTGGAAATTTGTGGTGGCCAAAGCCCGCTTGAAAAAAAAATTTCAATAAATAGTAATTTTCAGCATACTTCCATAACTTATACCACCAAACAATTTTTTTGATAAGAAGATTCTGTTAAGTATGTGATTTTTATTCAAAATATCATGTGTGCAAAAATTATATTTTTTTTATCGCGATGCGAATTGCACGTAAAATGAAGTACTCTGGTGTTTCGTCCCAAGGGTTTTGGGCCCACTGGGCCCAATGACCAGATATGAATTTTTAACATTTTTTCATCTAGCGATTGGTCCCAAGTAATTATTTTTTATGACTGTCGGGTTTATGTCCGTAGGGCTAGCAAAAAAGTTGTAGATTGGAATAAAAAACTAAGTAATTCCTTTGTATGAAAACATTTTACCTATTGACATCGGCTCAAGACAAATTAAAACTTCAAACAATTTGTAAAAATAATAGGAAATAAATCAATACTTGGCCAATAATAAAATAAAGTACTATAAAAACTAATAACATATTAATATGATTCTTAGTACTTCTTTTGTTTGAAAACTTTGAAATAAAAGTAAAGTAGGTAATTATCTTATATCAATTAAAATCACAGGTTTTATTATGAAATAAGATCTCAGGTGTACCTTGTAATAATTGTGAGCTTATTGTTAATAATACAATTTACAAAGTTTTTAAAATATTAGAATTACCAGTTGGTCACTCAATATTATTACTTACTAGCTGTCCCGGCAAACGTTGTTTTGCCATTTAAAGTATTTCTACTTTATCAGTTGATACAAAATCTTACCGCCTCTTTTGTCCCCTTAGAGGGGTGGGGGGAAAATGTTTATACACCAGATGTTAAGTTGGAAAAACAGTTAATGATATGAAGTAAGTCCATTAAAGAAAAAAGTTTGATACAAAACCTTACCCCCTCTTTGGTCTCCTTAGAGGGGTGGAGAGGGGGGGTGATTTTTATACACCAGATGTGGAGTAGAAAGAAGGCAAATATATCTGCGAAAACCGTATGCAAATCGGATCAGTAGTTTTCGTGTTGAAGCAAAAGTCTTATACAAAATCTGACCCCCTCTTTCGTCCCTTTAGAGGGGTGGGGAGAATTTTTTTTATACATCAAATGTTAAGTTAGAAGAAGACAAATATATCTGCGAAAACCGCATTCAAATCGGATCAGTAGTTTTCGTGTTAAAGCAAAAGACTTATACAAAATTTCAACCCCCTCTTTCGTCCCTTTAGAGCGGTGGGGGGAATTTTTTTTATACACCAGATGTTAAGTTGGAAGAAGATAAATATATCTGCGAAAACCGCATTCAAATCGGATCAGTAGTTTTCGTGTGATGGTGGAACAAACATACAGACAGACAGACAGACAGACAGACAGACAGACAGACAAAAAAACTGACCACATTTTTGGCTTCTATAGCGATGTAGTAACACCCTCCGCTTATTATTTTTTGAATATCTTTAATGTACAGAATCTTCATTTCTACAGTTTTATTACATGTATAGATGTAATAATATAAATTTTTTATTATATATATATAGAGCAGTATTTTTTTAAAACCTAAGGGTCGGGACACAAAAACACGGCACAACGTCGTACGACGTCGTACGGTGCCGTACGGCGCCGTGTCGTGGGAATCCACGACGCGCGTCGTAAAAAACCACGACACGGCGCCGTACGGCGTCGTAGAAACTAACGTAGAAATTCAAGATGAGTTTCTTGGAAGCGACGACGTATATATAGATAGATTAAAATTAGTATCTCCATGCCAAATTTCATCAAAATAGATTATATAGTTTAGGTGAAAATTATAAAAGTTTATTGTGTGGGAACTGTACATTTTCCGGGACAAAAAGTATTCCTTGTCCTTTCCGGAGACTCAAAGTATCTCCATACCAAATTTCATCAAAATAGATTGAATAGTTTAGGCGAAAATCATAAAAGTTTATTATGCGGGAACCGTACATTTTCCAGGATAAAAAGTATCCCTTGTCCTTTCCCGAGACTCAAAGTATCTTCATACCAAATTTCATCAAAATAGATTGAATAGTTTAGGCGAACATCATAAAAGTTTATTGTGCGGGAACCGTACATTTTCCGGGACAAAAAGTATCCCTTGTCCTTTCCCGAGACTCAAAGTATATCCATACCAAAATTTATCAAAATCGATTGAGTAGTTTACGCGCAAATCATAAAAGTATATTGTGCAGTAACCGTATATCTTTCCGGGACAAAATGTATCCTGTGTCCTTTTCCGGGACTCAAAGTATCTCTCCGCTAATTTTCAGCCAAATCGGTTCATCTGTTCTTGAGTTATAAGTAGTGTAACTAACACCACTTTCTTTTATATATGTTACAGTCAAATCTCTTAACTAGTCAAAAGTACCATTGACTAACAAAATCAGTCAAAACTACTTTTGACTAAACAGGTTGGTCAAAAGTGGTTTTGACTGAAAATTATTGTTTATTACTACTTTTAACTGAAAATTTGTGGTTAAAAGTACTTTTAACTGACGATCTTAGTCAAAAGTAGTTTTAACTGCAATAAAGCATAAGTCAAAAGCACTATTTGGAACATTAGTGTACTTTTTTGACATTTCATTCTTACGAGGCCTGTTTGAAAAGTTCTCAGCCTAACATATTTCTTTGTGGCTTACAAGCGTATAAATTATGACATGTCCCATACACCTTTCTTACGTAGCTTACAACTAACGCCCTTTTGTAAATTGCTTCGTTAGAAAAAATATGAACAACCGTTGTATTCCGAAATTATTCCGTGGATCGTGGCAGAGCCATGCTTTGGCACGAATGGGCCGGCTCGACCGGAGAAATACCGCGGACTTACAAAAAACTGGCGTGAGACAGCGCTCGCGCTATGTTTCGCCGAGTGAGTGAGTTTACCGGAGGTCCAATCCCCTACCCCCTAGAAATGCCGCAGTTGAAAACCAATTTGTGACCCCCGGAACAAATAATAATTTGGTTTCCGACTGCGTAAAGATCGACTTCTGTAATATCAGAGGAATACACTCCTACCTTTATCCCGTCCATTATCACTTTGAGATGGCAAAGCCGGCTTAGCTCTTTATAACCGAGACGCAGATATCGAGCACTGCTTTCTGTCCAAAGCTGGAGTGTGTGTGTGTATCAGAGATGATATCAGCTCTCGCCACTTCAGCAATCCTGAAGTCAGGAACCTCTCAACTTTATGGCTCCGCATTGATTGCGATGACCACCCTCGCGTCTGTGCGTGCCTCCATAAAAGTCCCATAGTGGTGACCCTGAGACGGACCAACTCTTTGAACACCCGGAAGCTGCTTCAGATTTAGTGCAGCGGCAGATTCCATGCGCAGAGATCATACTACTCAGCGACTTTAAGGGCCGATTCACACCGGAATGGCAGAGGCCGGCAGCGGCCGGCAGAGGCGCGGCGAGGCTGGCAGAGGCGGCTCGCGTCGCCGCGGGCGGACGCTCGTGGCCGCTGGCGGCCGCGCGCTACCTCCAGAGCACGCGTGCCTTTCAGTTTAGATTCTACATTCAGCAAGGAAACTCGTGTCTTGTGTTTGCAGAAACATGATGGAATTGGTTATTTATTATTGCACTTATTGCCGAAGAAGAAGTAATACTTATAACTACTAGTATCGCTTGAAAACTTCAAAAAGGGCTCGAGGCGCCTCGAGGCGCCTTGCGGCGACGCGCGCGGACGCTGGCAGCCGCGAGCAGTTTCCGCCGACGGACGCGCGGCGCCTTGAGGCGCCTCGCGGCCTCGCGCGGATCCGCGCGGCCACCCGCGGCGCCTCGAGCCCTTTTTGAAGTTTTCAAGTGATACTAGTAGTTATAAGTATGTACATGAAGTTTACAATTATTTCACACTAAAAGTACTCTTCGCGCCGCTGCCGGCCGCTGTCATTCCGGTGTGAATTGGCCCTATCGCCCAAAACGCCGACTGGCTCAATTCCAGTAAAACTGATCATGTGGGGTGATCTGTCTGCGATTTTGCCCTTGCGAACGACCTAACACAACTGGTTGCTACGCCAACGCGAATTCCAGATGTGGACAGTCAGAAACCTTCCCTGATTGACCTTGTGCTGACATCCAATGGAATAGGTCCTTCAAGAGAGAGTCCACTCGGGAAAAGATACAGAACGTCAATAGAATTATTGGTGAGAGACTCGAGCGCCTCGAAAAATAGCAAAATAAATTACATTTTTTTGTATGAGAGCCCCCCTTAAATATTATTTGATTTATTTTGTTTCTAGTATCTGTTGTTATAGCGACAATAGACATACACAAATTGTAAAAACTTCAGAAATCTATCTATAATGGTTCTTTAGATACAGCCTGGAGACATTCAGACGACTGACAGACATCGAAGTCTTTTTTACCCTTTGAGTGCGGAACTCTAAAACTGTCCTTAGAAAAACTGGTACCACGTTTTCCAACTAAAATCAAATCCACTCTCCGCTTTTTCTTACTTTTTAGGAGTTTTGACTGATACAACCAGTCAAAACTGCTTTTGACTGAATCACTTAGTCAAAAGTACTTTTAACTGTTATTTTAGTCACAAGTATTATTGACTAAAAAATACTGTCAAAAGTAGTTTTGACTAATTTTGCTAGTCAGTACTACTTTTGACTGGTTAAGAGTTTTGACTGTAACATATATATAGATACGGTTTAAGGTTTTGAAAGTGTTCTATGTTTTAAATGTACAAAACAATATTATGGTTATGTATAACTGATTATTTTTGTGTCAACCCTACTTCAAAATTTCTACCCAGAAAACAATGGATCATAAAAGTGGGACCAATCGCTAGATGGAAAAATGATAAAAATTCATATCTGGTCTTTGGTCCCAGTGGGCCCAAAAACTTTGGGACGAAATACCAGAGTACTCGTAAAATGGTATCTTCACATCTAATAATTCTGAGTGTGGACAGTCAAGTTCGACTTCATAATAATTAAATTTATTTACCGCGGTTTATGTAATAATATTATCTGAAAATATTATGTCCTTCAAAACTTTTTCCAGTATTTGTAATAATTTAATAATTTATAATTTCAATTTTGATTAGTTTAAATATTTTGTGTACTTAGTTTCAATATTAAAAACAAAACAATCAGACTATGTACACTCTACCCCTTTTATATACATCAAAGTGAATCTATTATTTTATACCAAGTGGATGTATTATTATGATGATGATATGGGCGAAACCCCAATTGATACACATTCGAATTGTCAGTGTGACTGTCCCCGTATCTCCTCAACTATTTATTCTTTTCAAATTCATGATTTATAAAATCATAATATTATAAATGTTTATAATATTTACAATTTACATACAAAACCCTTGAATAATTACTATGTTGGTATTAAAATACCAGGTATGCTCTGATCCACTCATTGCTCAGTAGATGTTTTTCGACATAATTTTATCTATACTAATATTTTAAGCTGAAGAGTTTGTGAGAACGCACAGTGATATTTTAAACTTTTTCAGATTTAGAAGCATATAACACTGACCGTATTATAACAAAATAAATAACAAAATATCTTTTTAAAATATTTATAATATCATTTCTAATTCGCATTGACTTGTAAATCATAGCGCAACAACTTACAATAAATTTAAATTAAAAAATCATCAAGTTAATTGTAAAATTAAACACCCACATTTAAACCCCTTAGCCACATAACCCATAAAATAGTTTACCTAAGCGATACCACTAACTGATATTAATGGTTGTTTATAGTTAAGTTAAACTAACTGTAATTGATAGTGTAACAAGTTGTAAGAGTTGATCCTTATGAATATGGCCGTGAAAAGTGAGGTCAATTAGATGGATTTAATAGGAACCTATTAAATAGCAACTTTCTAATAGAATGTTCACAGCAATATCTTAAAACCTTTGTACAAAACTTTTTCACTAAAAAGTTTTGTAAAGGTTTCAAGATATTTTCAAGATACTTTAATAATTATTATTCTATCCAATTTATTTATTAATATTATAATAATACACATCTTTTTTATATATAAAACTCAAAAGTGACTGACTGACATGGTGATCTATCAACGCACAGCCCAAACCACTGGACGGATCGGGCTGAAATTTGGCATGCAGGAAGACGTTATGACGTAGGCATCCGCTTAGAAAGGATTTTGATCAATTGTACCCCAAACTGCTTCAAATATGGGATGAAGGTTTGTATATAACGCGAGCGAAGCCGCGAGCAAAAGCTCGTTAACAATTTATTATTTTTGACCCCCGATGAAAGAAGAGTGGTGTTATAACTTTGACAAAAGCTGCAGAGGGGTAATTACATAGGGTAAAAGTTTGACTGTCTGTCTGTGACCGGTGCATCCAAATGTGTGGTCGGATTTTGTTCTAACTTATTTGTTTAAAATCTAACAATATTATGATCTATTTCTTAAATATAATATATTTCATCATCATTGGTCTGCAGCTTGCTGGACGGAGGTTTTTAAAATTCTTTTTTTTAAGATAGTTAAGATTAGTTTAATTCTCATGTTGAGTCAAAAATGGTCGCAGCCTTCCTCGAAAGGTATTCGAAGCAGCTCAATAGTTAATACATTCCTAAAGTTATCAACGTTTCAATAAAGGTTTTATGTTTTCTTAATTATTTTAAAACAAATTGGTTGCATCTAAATGTATATTTGAGTGTGATTGAATTGACTAAATTCCTATTCACTGCTTAATTAGACATAATTTGTGGCTGTTTATGGAAAAAGCTTATAGAACACCTACTGGGATGTGATACTTCAAATCAATTTCTATTCTATTCATACCCAACATGGTATATTAAATTTGAATTTTATTGTATAAAGTGGAATAATCTTTTGAGTATGGTCATACCATTATCTCAAGTTTAGGACTAAGGAAAGCATTCGTTAAGATTCACGAATAGAAAAATGTAAAACCGCAACTGACTGACAGACTGACTTACTTTATGTTTTATGAGTATTTTTACTATAACACACTACTGACTACAATATTAGTGTGTTACATACTTTACAATTTTAACATGTTTTAGCTTTATAGTCAGGGAGCCCTAGCACATTTTTTTATTACTATCAAGCTAATTTTTTGTGAGTAGCTTCATTTTGATAAGACAAACAATATTTTTATTTGCGAAAAATCTTGAAAGTGGTAGCTAACAGAGACAGAAAGGATTTCATACTTTGATTTGATGGTCCTAAAATATGGATTGTTCTATTTGTAGGACAATTAGAATAATTTATAATATAACTTTTTATAATGTGATCTTTTATCTCTGAAAGAATTTAAGCGTAGTTTGTAGAGTCCCTCTACAAACTACGCTTCATACAGTCTACAAACATACTCTATCATCTAAACATTTTGTACGTCACTCGTGTTACCCTAATGTTTTAAAACTTAATTAGACTACGATTATAAGTACATATGTCTGACCGTACTCATAGAGAAGGGACAAAGTTATGGTCACAAAAACACACCCCTTACTACAGGGGCGTTTCAGAGAATAAGGTTTATTTATTTGTAAAGTTTCACCACAACGATAATAGTATATTAACAAAACTACAAAACTACGTATTCGAATTTAATTATTGCTTTTAGTTTTCACTTTATGTTGGGGTTTATTAGGTTGATACTAGATGTTTCGCCGAATTTCCTTTATGGCGCCGGAATCGTATTTTCCCTAGTACCAACTATCCTATGTCCTTTCCGAGAACTCAAAGGAACTCCATAGGAACAATTCGTCCATTGGTTTAGCAGTTTAAGCATCAAGAATTATCCGACAAACTGGCAGGCAGAAAGGTAGACAGATAAAACCACCATACAGAATGGATACTCCGTATTTTATCTAATGCTCGATTTACTATTATTATCTAGATCATAGACTCTAAAGCTTATGGTTTAGACTGCTCCTGATATTTTTATAGTCATTGAAATATACTTAGAGAGTAATATGATAAGTATAACAATAGATAAATAGCAGTTTTGACACAGTGAAAAGTGTTTATGTCCAGAAAAATCACTTCCTAAGAGACGACTGTTGCCAGTGAAGCTTGCCAAATGCCAGCGATTGCCAATTTTGCCAGCGATTGCCAATTGTGCCATCGCTCTTGCCAGTTCCACTTCTGGAACTATTATAATTTACAGCTAATGTTCATTTTATGATATTAGATGCAATCGAGACTGGCGCTAGCCAAGCGATTGGGAAAAGTTTAGGCGAAAAGGATATGGTTAGACCATAAAGTTAAAGTAGAAAATTTGTTTATTGCTATTGGTTACTCATCTAACTGCCGTACTTAGAAACATTTTATCGTGATCAAACTTTAATTTAATTAAAAGTTTGAGAGTTAATATAGTGCTTCAGATGTCTAAATCTTCATTTAGTTATAATTTAGTAATTAATATTAGTCTCTTTATGTGCTGCAGTAAGCTTTTAGTTGACCTGCAGTTAATTTGTGCTTTGCATGGCCTACCATAGTAGCTGTTGCCCAGCAACTTCCTTGCGCACAAACGTAAAATTTTCGGGAATAAAGTATTATCCTGTGTACTTTTTTGAGCCAAGAAATAACTCCATACCAAATTTCAATTGCATCAGTTCATTGGTGTTAGCATGAAGATTAAGAACATACAGTTTCGTAATCCATACTAACATTATAATTGCGAAAGTGTGTCTGTCTGTATGTCTGTATGTCTGTCTGTCTGTTACCTCTTCACGCCCGAGACGCTGAACCGATTTTGCTGCAATTTGGCATGGAGATACTTTGAGTCCCGGGAAAGGACATAGGATACTTTTTATCCCGGTAAAAAATGTACGGTTCCCGCGCGATAAATGATTTTAGGCGCAACGAAGTTGCGAGCGTCATCTAGTTTATAATATTTGATTTGCTGGATTATCTATTATAATAGTGAGGGAGCCCTAGAACAAATTTTTTTGTGATTATATATACCTAGCTACATTTTGATAAGACGAACAACATTTTTATTTTAGAAAAATCTCGAAAGTGGTAGCTAACAGAGATAGAAATGATTTCATACTTTGACTTGATGGTCCTAAAATATGGATTGTTTTATTTGTAGGACAAGGTTACTTTTAAATTATATAACTATTGACCTACCAATATACAAAAAAATCTGCTGGTTAGGGTTCCGTTTTAGGGTACGGTAGTCAACCAAGTTTTGTTGATTACAGAACCCTAAAACGGAACCCTAACCAGCTGATTTTTTTGTATATTGGTAGGTTAATTTGTATTGTATTGGTAAGTTATTTTGTATGTAAAAAAATCTGTCTCTATAACCGTTACAAAAGCTGATATTAATATCATGTTGATTGGATTAAAATATTATTGAGTTGATCACTGAGTATGACCACGATTGCACGAATTCGATTAAGTTCGATGATTTTATTGTTTACTAGCTGTCCCGGCAAACATTGTTTTGCCATTTAAAGTATTTGTACTTCATCAGTTGATACAAAATCTTACCCCCTCTTTTGTCCCCTAAGAGGGGTGGGGGAAAAAATTTTATACACCAGATGTTAAGTTGGAAAACCAGTTAATAATATGAAGTAAGTCCATTAAAGAAAAAAGTTCGATACAAAATCTGACCCACCCCCTCTTTGCGCCCCTTAGAGGGGGGGGGGGGTGATTTTAATACACCAGATGTTGAGTTGGAAGAAGGCAAATATATCTGCGAAGTGTGTTTTCGTGTTAAAGCAAGTCTTTAAATACAAAATCTGACCCCCTTTTTCGTCCCTTTAGAGAGGTGGGGGGAAATTTTTATACACCACATATTAAGTTGGAAGAAGACAAATATATCTGTGAAAACCGCATTCAAATCGGATCAGTAGTTTTCGTGTTAAAGCAAAAGTCTTATACAAAATCTGACCTCCTCTTTCGTCCCTTTAGAGGGGTGGGGGAATTTTTTTTATACACCACATATTAAGTTGGAAGAAGACAAATATATCTGCGAAAACCGCATTCAAATCGGATCAGTAGTTTTCGCGTAAAGCAAAAGTCTTATAGAAAATCTGACCCCCTCTTTCGTCCCTTTAGAGGGGTGGGGCGGAATTTTTTTTATACACCAGATGTTTAGTTGGAAGAAAACAAATATATCTGCGAAAACCGCATTCAAATCGGATAAGTAGTTTTCGTGTGATAGTGGAACAAACATACAGACAGACAGACAGACAGACAGACAGACAAAAAAACTGACCACATTTTTGGCTTCTATAGCGATGTAGTGACACCCTCCGCTTATTATTTTTTGAATATATTTAATGTACAGAATCTTCATTTCTACAGTTTTATTATATCGACGGTTAAAAGGAAATAGGGCATAAGCGACATTTTTGTCAAAAATGAGTTTTAAATGCCATCTTACTTACAATTTCCCGCTCTTTCGAATGCGCTGACTCTCATAGCTCTACGATAAGTTTTTTGGCGTTTATGCCCCAGCAAAAAAAAAGCAATTTCCTAGTAGTATTTTTTGTAACCGACAAAAATTCAGGTCAGTTTGTCTGTAAAGGTGCTTGTACCCGTGCAAAAAATATTTGTTTACAGCTTTCGGCTGCTTAAATCTTTTAAGCAATTCTCTCAAAAATTAAGAAACGTCGTTTATAGCCTTCTTCCATTTCGTAATTGAGCATAGCTTTGGCACTTGTACCCTAAATATCCAAAATTTATTTTCATATTACTCTGTTGGTTATACCCTACAACCTTTTTCAACCATATTTCCATAGACTCACGCAATGCCAGTCGCCAGATGTTAATTATTCTTCTTTTCCTTCACTTTCAAATGACATTGTGTGTCACATGTGTGTCACTTAAGTCTTATAATTCTAGTTTTTGTGAAAGTCTACTGTTACTGTTACTTGTGTTCTATTAACTAATAAACGACCATAGCACGACCTGCAAAAAGTACGTTATCCTTCTTTTCCTATAACACTTACTGAATCGTCTAGTCTCGTATACCCTTTTACTTTGCGATGTAAGAAATCAGAATGTTGTTTAGGCTTTTTATCCTCTAAGATTTTTTTTGTCATTTGTCTCTTATGCCATATTACCTCATTCAAATTTTTAAAGTAATTGTTATAAGCGACAAAAAACACTTTAAATAGCACCAAATCATTAAAACTAACAATACCGGTAAGATGCCCATTTTTTATCATTTTATAACTGTCCCATCAGTCGTGGCAAAACGAGACACAATAGCTTTTTTATTGTTATCGCGGCCGGATGTGGCCGCTTGGGGCTTCATGAATTAAATTATCACGATACGTCAATAAATAACAGAGATACGTCAGTTTTTCTTAAACTCAAAACTTTGAACGACTCTCCTGAACATTTCACTTTTTGGCGCTTATACCCTATTTCCTTTTAACCGCCGATATGTATAGATTTCATGATTCTTTTGATCAAATATTTTATTTTTTAATTTCAGTTTTTGTGTTTGTTTTCATCATTTTCTAAAAAAAAGCTGTTTCTGTTTAAATATTGTAATGTGTTGACGAGTAGGTACTACTTAATAAGCCAATATTTTAAATATCTTGCTGCTTCCTTGCTTTGAGTTTTCTTAGAGCAAGGAAGCAGCCTCAGAACAGGAAAATAAGTCTTAAATCTGTGGAAGCAGCAGACAGCAAAGAGAAAGCTATCAATAACTTTCATATTTTCCCAGAACATGGTAGATGGAGGGTTTTCTATTTGGGTTGACTTCAATTCAACCTCTGCTTTAAGACCCATTTTATCCCTATATACCCATATTTTCAGATATAGCCATATCCAAATAATACCGCTCTTTTTCGTCGGGGTTAATAAGTATATTAAATTAGTTTTAAATAACCACTAAACTAGGGTGCATCTATTAAATATTTACCCAAAGTACATAGACAAAAATACACCCAACCCCGTCGTAAGGTTTCATCTACACCACGTCAGTTTCGAATGTCAAAGTGACATAGTGACACTTGATTTTTGGATGAAAATATACGATTACAGCGGAAGTAAAGCTAAGTGAGGTGGAAAGTGTGATTCTGGTGTAAAGTGACTGGATGCGACATAATGACGGCTATATCCATTATTTTTTAGATATTTTAGTATTCGGTTTCACCGTGAATTTTTAGTCGATGATTTTATCGACTTTTAATACGGCATTCGAAAATGGTATTCATGTATTTATTTTCATAATTAGTGTAATATAGGTGCTACAATAATAGCCCGTAGGGACATAGTAATAACGGACAGATTTTTTTTTAAATCTCACCTAGAAGACGACTAACACTAAAACATAAAATGAGAAAGTATTTGTCAAAGGATGGAAAGACGCTCTGGTTCAGTGGTCCCCAACCTTTTTTTTATGCGGGCCACAAACATGTTTTGGTCTTGGTGCCGCGGGCTGCAAGAACTTTTTTAGGGTTAAAAAATAATGTTCTTCAAAATTAGCGAATTAAAAGTGGGAAACAATTCATGACTTTCACGACGACTTTATATTATTTTGCCGGTGGGCGTGAATTCCAAAATGGTTTAACATTACGCTGGCTACAAATAAAGTCCCGGCGGGCCGCGGGTTGGGGATAACTACTCTGGGTGGATGGATATGTACTACTACTCAACAAATGATTTGATTTAATGAGTTGATACGCACATTATCTACGTTTTTCTTAAAAATTGCAGTTCTAATACATTTCAGTATTCAAAAGGCAAAAGCTAGTTTTTTTTTTAAACATGAGGTTACATCTACATAATATTATTCAATTGCTCTGTTACTTAGAGGTGAAAACTTGTAATTGGCTTTCTGATCCACATATAAAATTTCCACTGATGCCACTTAGCTGTAAGTTTTCCATGTCACATAAATAAATAAATAAATAAATATGAATAACGTCATATCAACATAATATAGAAGAGTTGTAAACAAAACCGATAACGAAATTTGTTGATTAGGAATAACTATATAATACATAACTTTTGCCTAAGAAAAATAAGATATTTTCCATATGACATGACCAAGTATCTTTTTTACGACTTTCCTCGACTTATCTGCGTTTGATTAAACGTATGTCGTAGTTTATACCTTACTTATTAGTTGGGAGATAGTCACATGAAATTTATTGTCTGTCTTGGTATATTTTATGTATATTCTTAGGCTCAACTCACACTGTGGCAAAGGAAGTGCTAAGCTCTTCAGTGCTAAAAGCTTTAGTCTTTGTTCCTGTGACTTTCTGATATTCCAGACGGAGAAAAGCAGACATTGTAGTTATTTCATTTATTGGTAAAGGAGTGTAGTCTAGCTGAATTATCAGCATCGTCAAAAAGGAAGATCTGAAATGAATTCTCCAGTTTAACTAATTTTGAGAGCATTGTCAGGCAAACGATCGGATAAATCATCTGATGACAGGACAGTTGCTTTTCAAACACCGACAAAAAGATTGTCAAAACCATTTTAAAATTTTCTTGTAGGTCTTTTGAGTCGTAATTTTACCAGGCACCTGAACTTTTTAGTCCTCCATACTCATATAATGAAAGTAATGAAATACCCAACTAGCAAAAAGTGCTCTTATAATTATCTCAAGACAATTAATTTTTTACACTTATAATACACTAAATCCTATCTCCAAGACCGCAAAAGGGCCCTTTTTATTAGACTATTTGCTCTTATACCATGCTAATAGAATACTTGGTCAATCCAATTTACACTTGTAATGACCTTGTATAACCAAAAACTAGTGTGTTATAAAACTGAATCAGACTATAACAAACTTAGGCAAGCGAGTGATAAAGCTAAATGAGAATATTTTGCACTTGTCAAGTGGAACGAGATTAAAATTTAGATACATTTCAAAGGTTACATGTATTATTAATTAATAATATTTTTGGTTTCTTTTGTATTGTCGATAGTTGCTTTACATTAAGTGTGTTCGTACGGGAACGGGAATTTATTGTAAAGTATTTTAGGGTATAGCCCAAATTTTTAATGCGCCTCGCTAATTCGAAATATTTACAATAAATATTTATTCAATTATTCAGAATCGATTGCATTATCAGCCATATTGTTTCTACTATCATTTTGAAGAGTGTTATAAGTGTATTATCAGAAAAACTAGTTCTATAGGGACTTACTCAAGTGTCTTACAAAACTGACTCCCGCCATGTTGCGAATTAGCGATTCATTAGGGTTCTGCAGTAAATATCTACCAAACAACCGATGTCTCTGTATTGTAATTAAAATATGCAAATCAATTAATAAAATTATAAGTTTAAACACTTACGGATTTTGTCGCGGAGCACTTTTATTAATCCCGACGTTTCGGCTACTTTACAGCGGCCGTGGTCACGGGCGGACTGAGGTGACAGGTGTCCAATTTCTTGAAGTTATCCAACTACCCGACGACTCATCAATATTTGTTTGCGTTCCGATCTACGCAGAACGAACTCACAGTGTCTTGAAGCCGAGGTATCATAGATTTGTGCTTTAGTTTGTTTATCACTGGATCCCAACTAGATGGCAGCACCCAACCATCTTCGCGGTTGAAATTAGGGTGTTTTTTAATTTCTATGGCCTCGCGTATCATTCGTGGGCGGTATCGTGCTTCTTTTGCCAGTACTTGTGGCTTATCAAATCTTATGTAATGGCGAGGTTGATCCAGTGTGTGTTCACAAATTGCGGACTTGTTGTTCCTACGGTGTTTGACATCTGCAATGTGTTCCTTGATACGGGTTTTGATGGCCCTTTTGGTTTGCCCTATATAAGAGAGGCCACAATCACAGTCGAGTTTGTAGATTCCTGCATCTTGAAGGGGTAAGTTGCATTTCACTGATGGTAAACATTGGCTGATCTTTTTGGGCGGCTTAAAGTATGTTTTTATTGAAGCTTTCCTTAGAATGTAGCTCACTTTATCAGTGACTCCCTTTATAAATGGTAACACTGCAGGTAATCTTTCCACTGTTGCCGGCTTCACTCGGTTGCTGCTCTGTTTGCGTGGTACCCGGTGGTAAGCTTCGGGTACCACGCAAACAGAGCAGCAACCGAGTGAAGCCGGCAACAGTGGAAAGATTACCTGCAGTGTTACCATTTATAAAGGGAGTCACTGATAAAGTGAGCTACATTCTAAGGAAAGCTTCAATAAAAACATACTTTAAGCCGCCCAAAAAGATCAGCCAATGTTTACCATCAGTGAAATGCAACTTACCCCTTCAAGATGCAGGAATCTACAAACTCGACTGTGATTGTGGCCTCTCTTATATAGGGCAAACCAAAAGGGCCATCAAAACCCGTATCAAGGAACACATTGCAGATGTCAAACACCGTAGGAACAACAAGTCCGCAATTTGTGAACACACACTGGATCAACCTCGCCATTACATAAGATTTGATAAGCCACAAGTACTGGCAAAAGAAGCACGATACCGCCCACGAATGATACGCGAGGCCATAGAAATTAAAAAACACCCTAATTTCAACCGCGAAGATGGTTGGGTGCTGCCATCTAGTTGGGATCCAGTGATAAACAAACTAAAGCACAAATCTATGATACCTCGGCTTCAAGACACTGTGAGTTCGTTCTGCGTAGATCGGAACGCAAACAAATATTGATGAGTCGTCGGGTAGTTGGATAACTTCAAGAAATTGGACACCTGTCACCTCAGTCCGCCCGTGACCACGGCCGCTGTAAAGTAGCCGAAACGTCGGGATTAATAAAAGTGCTCCGCGACAAAATCCGTAAGTGTTTAAACTTATAATATCATGAGTGATACTCGCGAAAACTTAAGAAATCATTACAATTAATAAAATATCTATACCTATTATAAAACAAAGTCGCTTTTTTCCCTCATGTCCCTTTGTTCCCTTTAATCTTTAAAACTACGCAACGGATTTTGATGATTCTTTTAGTGTTAGATAGCCCATTTATATAGGAAGGCTATAAACTATATTTTATCTCGCTAAGACTAATAGGAGCGAAGAAATAGAGGAAAACGTGGGAAAAAAGGGGAAAATTATTTGAAAGGGCTAATTTGAACGCTCTAATCTCAGAAGTACTGGTGCGATTTGAAAATTTCTTTCAGTGTTAGATAGCCCATTTATTGAGAAAGACTATAGGCTATATTTTATCACGCTAAGACTAATAGGAGAATGTTGAAAAAACAGGGGAAATTATATGAAAGGGCTTATCTCGCGAACTACTGGAGCTATTTTTATGTTATTTGGCACAGATAAGAAGTAGACCATGTAAAAGATCATAGGCTATCGATTTTAATAATTTGTTCAGTGGCTATATATTTAATACCCGTGCGACGCCGGGGCGAGTCGCTAGTAAGTAATAAAATATAAGTATATAAGTAAATATAAGTATTGTTTATAGTACTTTCACAATTTTCACTTATATTATAATTTTGTATAGAACCCTCATCACTTCGAACGATATTGTGCTTGCTAGATCCACTTGTCAGATGAGAACTCCTGATTTGACAAGTGGATCTAGCAAGCACAATTGAAGATTAAATAACCTTATAAGAGTTTTGGTGGAGACGATTAAGGATAAATTGTACTAATAATACTCTCGCATAATGCTCTTACCAATACAGCTGATGGAACTTATAAAGGCCAAAACATGTTGTGTTATAATAGCTTACAAGCACAAATAACTAGAGTAAGTACTCTTAAGTCTAGTAACTCTTTTTCGACATGTATAACTGTCATCTTATAAGCTACTACAAGAGCTTATTATAGGAGTAACTGTACTTCAGTATGTTTATTAATAAGGGTTACAATTTTCATACTCATAAAGGCTTATAAGTGTAATTGTAAGAATAAACTGACTTGAGCATAAAATGCAATTTTCAAAACTATTAATAGTGCAAACAGCATATGTCAAAACTACTATAAGTAATCTATAAGTGCAGTACTCTTATAACGTACGTAGGTTGAGAGAAATTTGCTAGTTGGGTACATTCAATCACCAAGAAACTAATTAACAGCTGTAGTAATAGACAGTTTGCTGTTTTTATGATTAAAATGTTATAGCAATTATATTACCTACTCCCATCGAGTCAGCTCTTTCGTGCTGAAGCATTTTAGTGACAATACTAGACGATGATTGTTTCAAACGTGTCTTAAAGCCATACAAACACGCTATCTTACAAATAAAGAATACAATACAAATCCCATAAAATTATGTATTGTTGTATTTTCTTAGAATCCACGTTTTAGGGAAAATGTTAAAGTAACAAAGTAAAATATATTGGGAACAAATATAATGACCACCAAAAAATGCACTGATACCCTAAACTTGTTTACCAAAAAAAGATATTGAACACCAAAAAAATAAAGTCTAAAATTGCAATACTACCAGCTATTTTAGTCATGACAACACTTCAAATTGTAATCGAACACCAAATATAGTAAATGATCACCAAATATAGTAAATGACCACCAAATATAGTAAATGATCACCAAATATAGTAAATGATCACCAAATATAGTAAATGACCGCCAAATATAGTACATGATCACCAAATATAGTAAATTATCGCCAAAACCTTGTGAGCAAATCAATGCAATATTTCTGTCCAAATAAATCACTACGATTGACAATTAAAAATGTGAGCATATAATTAACAAAATAATCGGCCAAGTGTCGTATGGAGGGTTCCGTACCATTTATAGAGCAAAATTAGAACTAAAATTGTGTTTTTGTATGGGTTGGGACTTGGGAGCCCCATTTAATTTTTTTTAATATTATTATAAATTATTGAAGTAAACATAATTATAATCAAGGCCTTTGCGAAAGACGCGAACGTGCCTACTGGTTGCCATTATTGATATCGAGCAAAAAAGGCCAAAGAATCACGTTTGTTGTATGGGACCCCCCTTAAATAATAATTTTATTTTGTTTTTAGTACTTGTTGTTATAGCGGCAACAGATATACACAATCTGTTAAATTTTCAGAAGTCTTGCTGTAGCGGTTCTTGATATACAGCCTAGAGAAAGACAGACGGACGGACAGACGGACAGACATCGAAGTCTCAGTAATAGAGTCCCGATTTAGGGTTCCGTACCCAAGGGTACAAACGGGACTCTTTTACTAAGACTTGCTATTGCTAAATAAAAATATATTTGGTTATAATTTTACATTAAAATGCTTACGTATAATGTTGGTGATCATTTACTAATTTTGGTGATCGCTTACTACTTTTGGTTTAACAATGATTTATTTGGAGTCATTTTGCATAAATAAGATAGCGAGATAATAAATCTTTGGTGATCAATTTACATTAAAATGCTAGTATAATGTTGGTGATCATTTACTAATTTTGGTGATCATTTTAAACTAAAATGCTAGTATAATGTTGGTGTGATCATTCACTAATTTTGGTGATCATATTTAACTAAAATGCTAGTATAATGTTGGTGATCATTTAATAATTTTGGTGATCATTTACTTATTTTGGTGATCATTTACTATTTTTGGTTTAAGGTGTTAAATCTTTGGTTATCATTTTACATTAAAATGGTGGTCTGTATTCTCGTGATCGTTTACTATTTTTGTCTGTGAAATGTTACAATTTCTGGTGATTAGTTAATTATAAGCCAAATATATTTAGTAGATGTTACTGCATCTATTTTACAAGTTAGTAACAATGCCGCGGATTAGAATTTGACTAAAATATATCTAGATACTATCTGTGATGGTACTCCATCCATAGTATATTCTAGACAAATTCTAATCCACGGCAGCGTTACTAACTTTTGACATCTCACTAGTTAAAATCGGACCTGTAGTTTAGTTGTTACGAGGACACATACCTACATAGACTTTCAAAATCCCTTTCTTTTTGTTTTCCCCAAGTTGGATAAAAAGACAGTCGCAAAAGGGGTTTCTTAGAAAAATAAAATGATCGAATGGTCGCAAGATAGCCTGATAACCATCGCACTCAACAATGGGACATTAGTAGCCCTAGGTGCGAGTATCGCTTAATGCCTTGATGTATGGCCTCTATTCATACAAAATAAATAACTCTTAGCCTCAGTTATCTAGATATTTGTATGGAACTCGGGTAATTTATCTGTGAGTTGTCACTGTACTGCATTGAGATGTTTTGTGATAGAGCCATCTGAAGATTATATTACTATTGTGTGGAAATATTTGGTGTGCGGTTTGCGTAATAATCTATAATCTATAATTATATAAAACTCAAAGGTGACTAACTGACATGGTGATCTATCAACGCACAGCCCAAACCACTGGACGGATCGGGCTGAAATTTGGCATGCAGGTAGATGTTATGACGTAGGCATCCGCTAAGAAAGGATTTTGATAAATTCCCACCCCAAGGGGTTCAAATAGGGGATGAAAGTTTGTATATAATAATACTTCTTAACGCGAGTGAAGCCGCGGGCAAAAGCTCGTAAAATATATTTTACGTATGATGATATTTTATTATCACCTGACATTTAAACCTACTAAGCAGATGGCTGTCAACCTGGCCTATTACTACTTAGTTATTCAATCTATTAGTCAGAATATATCACATTAAACAAATACCACACCACAATTAATTATAAGTCACATCACTAGACATCGATAAATTTAATAGCATGTACAACAAGCGTTGATTGAAATTACTTAAAAGTAAAATAGGGATTTCGTTTTATCGACGTTATTTTATCGATGTTACCTTACTTTAAGATGCCGTGTTATCGATAAAATTAAATTATGGGAGAGATAAAACCTGATATTCAAATTAAATGCCTTTGACATCACGAGATTACAAGCATCAATGATACTAATATAAAGTACATACGAAAGAAGAACGTGGATAATAAAATTTTATTTTGATACTTAAAAACTTGAGTTCAGTTCGATAAACACTTATGCAATATGTATTATGTTTTAATAATTTCTACTTTACCTCGTTACTAATAAAAATATTATTTACTCAGCGAATACACATGTACTATTTAGTAATGTGTGGTTTGGTACATTGGAAAAATAATTACCGTATATTATAGTCAGATAATGGTAGGGAATTTTGAATAGCTTGCGCTACGTAAATATCTTGATTAATAACTTAGTAAGAAAGTAGCTTTTCAATCTTCATTCCTTAATAAATATTTTTTATAATTTAAACTACATTTAGGTACAAGATCCAATATATTATTCATGATGATCAGCCTAATATGATAAAAAAATAAACGTACCATTTCTTGAACATGACACAAGACTCATCTAAGATAAAATTTAACCAATGCAAGGTATGTCCACCTTACTCCTTTTATCAAAACGATGCACTTACGATCTCGCGCTATCTTCATACAATTTGTTACCCTTATCAAGTATTAAATGCGTTTCTAAAACTCACAAGTCATTTTTTATTTTAACTGTATCAACAGCTGATGGTTTATCGATAAAAGTTGGGACGGCACTAATGAATCTATTGATGAAGTTTTTACTGATTAATGAAACTATTAAATAACGGTTGATGAAAAATTTATTTTTTATATTTTATTAGTTGTTATACATAGTTTAATATAATATAATCTCCTTCTTTTTGAAGTTTTTACATACGTTTTTCGGTTGTGTTTGGTACTACTAATAATATGTATTCTGTGGTTGTGTATAGTTTAATATACAATCTCCTACTTTTTGAAGTTTTTACATACGTTATTCGATTGGTTTGTATCGAGACTTAAGCCATACCTACTATGGATCATGACTTAAATAACCTAACCAAATAACTTTGGTCTGTCATCTGCTTGCCCTCATAGTTCAATATTTATAATCGGGTTGTGTGCATTAATTCTATCAAATGTTGTGCGTCTAATATAGGAAAAGTATGACGTATTGATAGATGCACAGACAAGTGATAATATTAAGGTGACGCAGCGTTAAAGTAAGAAACCGTGTTGGATATGTTTTAGATTGCTTGTTTTCTATGAGAGGCCGGCCCGGCCTCTCATAGAAAACAAGCAATGGAACAGCAAAAAATGGAAAGGGCGTAAGCGACAAAATGGTTTTTGTCGCATAATTTAAAAACCATAAATACATTTCATATAAGCTATGCACAAATTAAAGTGCATGCTTGAACCAATTTATGTACAAATTTTGGAACCTTAAATCACTCTCCTCTGTTGGAAAAATAGGAATCCCTTTTTTTACAGAGGTCTTTTCGATTGATTATTCTGTGCTATAAAAGTTGTCCAATCGTGTTATGCTATGGGCAATTCAAAGACAAAGACATGATGAATACTGACAATGAACTTCAATTTCTTAGCTTTAGTCCTTGCTGAGAAAAATCGGCATCGCTACAGCCAAATTATCAAGGCGTCGCCTTAAGTAGGGAAATAAATATAAGTTTTCGTAGAAAAAAGTGTTGGGTGGGTTTTATTTAAAAGTTAATGTAGAATTGCATTCTCGTACACGAGTATAATATCAGGTACGGGCTACCTACACACGAGGTTTTCCCTTAAATATTATGTAGGATGAAAATTGCAATATGAAGATTCGAGTTCTGTGTGGCTGGCAGGCTGCCTAACGTCACAGAATAAAATACTTATCTACAGGAAAAGTTACTGTATGACGGAAATGTAATATAATTTTTTGGGCATACACCCTTAATTTCTGAAATTTTATTTTGCTCGCAGATATTATAGATTTTGTAACGTTTGCCTCCTCGTAGAAACAAAAGGTGTAGAAATAGTTTTTAAACAGTTTGACAATGTTATATTATTTTATACTTATTGCAAAGATGTCATATAAAAATATATAGTTATACAATAAGGGCTGCTATTTATGTATCCGGAATTAAAAAAAGAAACAAACATATATCATTTAATATGGTTTTATTGCTTTTCAAAATATTCGCCGCGATGATCGACACACTTTTGCATACGCTGGAACCAATTTTCATAGCACTTTTTCCATTCTGATTGAGGTATCTCCAAAACGTGCATTTTGAACGCATCAACAGCCTCTTCGCGGCTCGAAAAACGTTGACCACGTAATTTGTTCTTCGCGTATGGAAATAAAAAGAAATCGTTAGGTGCCAAATCAGGGCTGTACGGCGGATGACCAGTCAATTCGATCTTTTGACCCTCCAAAAACTGAGTTGTTTCAGCTGAGGTGTGACAGCTAGCATTGTCGTGATGTAATATGATTCTGCGTTGTCGGTTGTCCTTTCTTATTTCTTCAAAGACTTCTGGTAAACAAATGGTCGTATACCATTCAGAATTAACCGTTTTACGATTCTCTAATGGCACTGTAGCCACATGTCCATTAATTCAAAAAAAATAGGCGACCATTTGCTTCAAAGTACTTTTTGCACGAGTAACTTTTGTTGGTTTCGGCTCATCTTGGAACACCCACACCGTTGACTGTTGTTTAGTTTCGGGGTCATATGCATAGATCCAAGATTCATCACCTGTGTAGATATTATAAACGGCTTTTGACGTACCACGGTTGTATTTTTTTATCATTTTTTTGCACCAATCGACACGAGCCCGTTTTTGATCGATTGTCAAGTTGTGCGGAATCCAACGCGAACATATTTTTTTTACAGCCAAATGTTCGTGTAATATCTTATGTATGCTCGTCATACTTATGCCTAAGGACGCCTCTATCTCGCGATATGTAACATGACGATCACGCATTATTAGTTCCCGCACAGCATCTATATTTTGTGGGACAACAGCTGTTTTTGGGCGACCTTCTTTATTTTCATCCGTGAGCATAGTCGCCCACGATTAAACTCACTGTACCAGTGATAAACAGTGGTTTTTGATGGTGCTTCATCTCCAAAAGTTGCGGTGAGTTGAATAAAGCACTGTTGTTGATTTAGCCCACGCCGAAAATCGTAGTAAATCATTGCACGAAAATGTTCACGCGTTAAATCCATGGCAAATGAAGACACGCAATTTTCAAAATGACGCCACAATGGAAAAATAATTGACAGTCACATGAAACAAAATGTATTCTTCAACCAAAGAGTTCTATTTTCAAATGTTGTAATTATTTTTTAAATATTGTTCTTGTAAGTGGCCAGTTCCGGATACATAAATAGCAGCCTATGTATACATTCCTATTTACTTAGAAACAAGAATACAATATTATGTTTCCATTTCAGTCAATAATTCCTTTAAAACTATATAATATAAAGGAATAACGTTGTAATGTAGTCCAATCCACCCCTGGTCAAAATTTTAAAATATTTCTATGTCAGTTAAATATATTAGTGTTATTTCCCAAACACATTTTATTTTATCATAAACACGTTGCATACCCTTTTATTATGTTGGGTCACGAGAAAGAACACTAAAACAGTCACATACATGGAATGTTACAGGAGGTATTCCAAAATATTTACATATCATTGTATTTGTCTCTTTTAAACTGTGGATTTGCGTGTTAAAAAGCTATAGTCATGTCATTACGTTACAAGTATGTTTAATCCACTTTCAGAGTATTTGTTGCGAGAATTGTAGACATTTAAAAGTTTAGAAAATGATAGACAGTTAATTTTTACCTATACATGAAATTATTTATTTTAGTTCTACTAATGATTTTTGCCTATAAGGCTTTGTCCATATATTTTGTATCATGATCGCGTAGCATCGAAGCGTATCATGATCGCTAGTGTGGACGCAAATTGATCGCGCATCATCGCGATCAAAATATGTGGACAAAGCCTAATAAAATTAGACCCTCTTCACGTTGGACCATAATGGATAATCTTCATTGCCAACATGAAGCTCTCTGTAGCATGTGTACGATTGTTGTCAAACATTAGCAAATTGAAAAGGCTGCAGAAGCGTCTATGCAGCAGTATATTTACTGCTCATACGCGGTTTCATAAGGTAAAGAAAGCAGAATATTTATGTAGTGTGTTTGCAACAGTTCCTTTCCTTTTTGTACATGCTAAACACTAAAATATAAGTGGGCAAGTAGGACCCTTGTACCCTCGTAAGGACCTTGTCCAAATTCAGATACATATAATATTATTATGATATGCATGCTGAATAGTCAGGTTATAATTTTTTTTCACTCTCAATTACTAAGTCAAGTACATGCAAAATTGCGGTGGACAGTCAATAAATTCATCGCAGGTTTATTCATTTTTACAATACCTTGATTCTGTTCGTTAGTTCTGGGCGTGGGTTCCGTTACGAATCGATACGTGGGTGTTTAAACGCAAATAGGTGCTAGTAATTGCAAATGTTGAAAGCCTTTGAAATAATAACATGATATTATAGATGGTAAAGCAGCTCTAGGTCTATTGCGTTCCGGTGTGAGTCAAACTTATGATTGGTTATCTATGCTTAATATTATAAATGCGAAAATGTATGTCTGTCTGTTACTTCTTCACGTTTAAATAGCTAAACCAATTTTTAATAATTTGGTATGGAGATACTTTGAGTCCCGGGAAAGGGCAAAGGATACATTTTATCACAAAAAATAAGTTACTAGCATTCGTCATACAAAAAAAGAGTTATGTTATATGTAGGTAATGACTAGTCAACTAGTTTCTCAGTAAGAAAATATAACTAGCAAACATTCAAACGAAGTAAGCTTTTTAATTAACTATCCAATGGAACGACTGAACACTGTTAATTGAGAGCGAAACCGCACTCGAAAAACCCAACTCCCTTACAAATTAAAAGGGTGGGAGTTACTTTGTAAATCGCGCAAACGGTTTAATTACTGAAAAATCATATTTGCCCGTGGACAGCCCAGCTCGTTAGCTCGTTATGCGACCCTGGTATGAATTTCACGACTGAGTTGTCGTTTAGTCATTAGTATACGAGTATCGTGAATATTATTAGATGCTAGAATTTTCTGCGCCCATGTGAAAGTGCGTTTTTGACAAAATTTGATTTCCTATATTTTGTGGGTTAACTTCGAAAAATCCGCTTTTAGTAAATGTTTGTAACATAAAAGGAGAAATATAATTTTATGTGAAAAATGTATCTAGTTTTTAGCTTGTCTAGCAACTGCAAGGTTTGGCCTGTGTGTAATATAAATTCAGCCTTATAACTTACTGATGTTCTGCGACTCCGATACTACTCTTAGCAAAAGACGACGTAAGCATAATTTCCCGCTGATTTTCTGTGAGCTCTTAGCATTTATCTAGTCGAGCACGTCAGAAGATAGTCAAAGGATTTCACAACTGAAAGACTTGTCAGTCATCAATGAGATTTGGGCTATCAGCTTTGGAGGCGTTAGCCTACTAGTAAGTAATCTCTGCCTAAATGGTCGCTCAGTATTGCTAGCCATTACCATTAGTTCAGCACGATCCAAGTTTGATACGGTAATAATATTGAACGTCTTATTACCCGACTATATCAGGAGTGTTATGTTTTTCAGGTGTATGTATGTTGTACATTTAATTGTAATATCATTACTGTCTATTCTATGTAGTTTTTATTGGCATGCTGATTGCTGTAGAGATCTCATTAGAACCAAGAGTTTTTAACATGTAAGCTTGAGATATTAATAAAATTGTTAAGATTCATGTCAGCCACAAGCGAATATTACTAGCTACGTCGTAAGTGATACTGAGTATCTACACCAACAGTCACCTAATTTTAAACCGACTTCCAAAAAAGGGGGGTCGTAAGTCATAACAATAAGTTATAAGTATCTACATAGACATTTACTGCTGTGAATACTGTTATTGTTTTCAAATTGATAGCTCAATCACGTAATGTTTCAAAATACATCGCTATTCTTTTCGTGTTTTTTGAGTGTAAAATAATAATAACTCTGCAGACAAAAATCTGCGGTATCCTTGCATTTATTATTCACCCCACAACGATATCTTATTTCCACGTTTTTAAATCTGAACAATTAAAAACCGGGATGAATCTTAACTTATAAACGAAGGGTGAATTTTAAAACATCATTTCGAGAGTGCAAAAATAAATTATAGATTTTAAATAAACGATTCCTTTTGGAATAGAGTTTAAATTCCTGCGTACGATTTTCAAATTGTATGGTATGATTTGACAAATTTTCTCTGCTCTTTCATTCTAAAGTCCACTTTAGTGCGTTGTATTAAGTTTTAGTTTACTTTGTCAGGTATTATTCCCCTATGGGCTGGTAATGGTTATTTTGGCTTGCATCTGGTAGATGAAGCGCAGTGATAATTTGATGTTTAATGAAGCAAGTCTTCGTCGTCTGCGCCGGAAAACCGAAGGAAAATTTCACGGCTTTGTCCCTTTGTATTGGTTAATTCTTGTGAATTTTATGAGTTCTATATTCAAATGGAATCGTCATTAAAAATTTACGAACCATTATTAAGTATTATTAAGTAGGGTCTAATAAACGAATATTTTTAGCTTCTGTTATTGTAGAGCTAAGTAGATTAGTTTTAATTTAATTTGATGAATAGTGGAGAGTTTGAAAGACAAAAGAAATGGGTAAAAAGCTTATATCACATCAAAACTGAATGCGTTGTTTGAACATTGATTCTTAAATAACAATAATGAGGAATAAAGTATCAAAATTAGAAAGTTCTTACTCTAGAAATGACCATGTGACATTCCAAAACACCATTCCACCTATAGGTAATGTCCAAAACCGATTGTCATGGTATCTGGAACTTAATTGTAATGGAGATTAGTCGTTATCAGATAGAGTGTGGTGTGATCTGTAATAACATATTTATTTCGTTCTGACAGCTGTGGGCGGAGATCTGATAAGAGCTAATTCGAGAATGTTCGTCTGATTGATTTTTTACGGACGCATATCGAAATACAATGCATTATAGAACAAGAGCTTAGACACTGGGTCTCTTATGAATTACTCCAATTTCTGTCGTAAAATAAATAAATCAAATCTTAATTTAAATTTTCATTACATTTACACGTACATTACGTAAAAAACCTCCTTTTTGGAAGTCGGTAAAAAAAAACGAAATAAAAAATACAAAAGGATCCATAAAAAACATTAACAAAACACAAGTTATTCATAAAAAAAAAAATTGCACACTGTAGAAACAATAAAATTGTATTTTATGGCAGTACATATTATAGCTATAAACACGTAGCTAGCGTGAAGAAAATTGTATGACCGACTATTAAAAGTCGATTTTGGTCTGCATTTTGTGGAACCATTTTTGAGTCAGTTACTCTTCCATAGCATGGTATTTCGATGCGGCGGCGGACACAGCACATATTGGATGTGGTTATCGTTAGATCTGTCTTCGAACTGATTTCATCGTTATGTGAAATCAGTTCGGAGACATATCTTTATCTTTAAGAAGTATCAAGCTTAAGGTCTTAATATTATATTTTAAGGTCTAGTACCTTACGAATGGTACTATCCATACTAATACACAGAGTATTATGAATGCAACAGTGTGTTGGGCTGTTTCCTCTTCACGCCCAAAACGCTGAACCGATTTTGCTGAAATTTGGTATAGAGATACTTTGAGTCCCGGGAAAGGACATAGGATAGTTTTTGTCACAGGAAAATATATGGTTTCCACGCGATTAACGAGTTTAGGCGCAACGGAGTTGCGGGCAGCATCTAGTAACATAATATAAATCGATTATAGTCCGATAAGTCCTTTAATCGAATCGAAAATTATTTTGTATTTCGTAGTATAAATAAATAGCCCTTTCGTCATCACAAGCGGGAGTGAGTCAACAATAATTGCACAATCACATCGCTGGGGTTTCGCGGGAAAAAGTGCATTTCACGCGTCTAATAACACAACGCACGATTGTACCAGAGATTGGAAAACGAGTAGATATGGCACGAAACTATTAATATACCTACAGGATATAACATAAAGAAATGATAATTAATTAAACTTTAGTATGTTCCATAGAGTTATTTTGTTAAAAAAAGCAACACGTAACAAGTAATTTTTACTCAGTGTTGCTCCTCAGGATTGCTCCTCAGTGTCCTGACTCCTGACATATTATTATGTCAGGAAAACATACCTAAGTAAAGCTAAAAGGTGCAAAAAATATTGTGTTTGGAAAATCATAAGTAAATTGCGGATCTATGAATTGTATTTTTATAATTCTTTTACCATCTGGTAGACAGACTTAAAAAAAGTTATTTAGTAATAAGTATAATATACTTCTTACTATACTTATTAATTTTTAAAATTGTGCACACAATATGTTATTTATTAAGTTGAGGCCAAAATGTTTTGGTAGAAATGCTATGCTATGCTATGCTATGTTATGGTTGATCTGCGCTTGATCTGGAATCTGCACAACATACAACCTCAGCCACATCTATTCTTCCTCTACGGTCCATACGCACAGCCTATTAACGTCAAAACGTTCGTACAAGCCATCCATCACGAGACCAAGGGAAAAACCTTCCATCCATTTGATGTTTGGGACACTTGAAAATTTCACCAAAACTAGTAGGGTGTATGTATGAGATAAAGCTGTTGAGATTAGGGTGTCCCTTGGGCTTTCACCATGGTGATTTCACCAAAGATTTTTTGTATGGGTTGTAAAATTGTTGAAGACTTGTCGCAGTCAGACAGAAGAGTCAGAGTCAGAGTCAGAGTCAGAGTCAGAGTCAGAGTCAGAGTCAGAGTCAGAGTCAGAGTCAGAGTCAGAGTCAGAGTCAGAGTCAGAGTCAGAGTCAGAGTCAGAGTCAGAGTCAGAGTCAGAGTCAGAGTCAGAGTCAGAGTCAGAGTCAGAGTCAGAGTCAGAGTCAGAGTCAGAGTCAGAGTCAGAGTTAGAGTCTGTAAGTAAGCTTACTTACTTAAAAAGTAATTAGTATCGGAAGTTAAGTAGGTACAATTTACCTCCACCCCCCCAAGAATTCCATTGACGGATGCAACTAGCAGGCTAATTTGGACTTAGTGTGTACGCAATACACAAGTATAACATCTCGCATTTACTATAAAATTATTTACAATTACAAACTATACTAGGTCAAAATTACTTACGTAAGTTTACTATCAAATTAATTTGATCAGGAATACCTTTTAAGCCCAGCCGACAGATCAGGACTAACATTGATTTAACATAACCCGACCAAGTAACGTAGGTCCGTCATCCAAAGTCTACTCATAAATCAATTATTTCTCTGATAGTACATGGCTTTACAACAAATACTAATCAACCATCTAATTTGTAGAATAGGGCGCAGCTGAACGAGAAACGTAATGAAATAAGCGTTTATTGCGAACTGTTGCAACATGCTGAAAGAATTTTCTAGATTGCAGTCTAGAAAAAATATCTTCTGATTTGAATCTTATGACATATTGTATTAAGGATCACGCTGGCGAGTCATAGGTAAAATATTGTTGAATGGAATGTATAATAGCTGCAAATCATTGCGAGCATTGCGGATGACAATTTTAATAAGACTAAATTGGACGGGTGTTTAACGCTTATAGATTCAAATTGTTCTACTTTCTTAGCTTGTAAATGTACACTAATTTAATGAATACTGTTTAAACAAGGCTAATTTTTTGTTCTATTACGTGCCAAATTTTTTTTTGTCTGGACGCTCTCTGCACCTAGAGGCAATTGTAGGATCTTGTTTTAAATCTGAACTATAATTATGTGATTCTAAATTGTGTCACAACTCACAAATACCAGCAGAATATTTTTTCTAAACTCAACCTAACACAATAATTTAAAAATAATCGTACAAACATTTGCTATAGGTATAGGAACCATAAAAAGTATATTACTCTCCATAATATTATCTGTGCCTTTTATAAAAAAATATCCAGTAGTTTTAGACCCTTTTCGATACAGAAAACTCTTTTTAATGTTCAGATAACTAGTACGGTATTGGCAAATTCAACTTGAATATCATAACAATAATATATAAGCTTGAAATATTCCAATGACTGGTAAGTTTGAGCCTGTCAATCCTCATCACACCGCTGTATCGTTAAGGAGTGCCAGACTCGATCGATTTTAATGGAATATTAAAATTACTAATGATGTGTCGTAAAGATTTTGTATGTGGGTATGAGATTTTGGATACATATTTTAAACCAAAAGGGTAGACACAGTAGTTTGGTGGGAAACTGTAAAACCAATGTGGTCTGCATAGCTGTTCTTAAAACAATAATTACCTAAATATTTGTAGCTCCAACCATATATTTTATGAAATTTAGTTATTTAAGCTACCTTTTCCCAAAATAAAACACTTACAATTTACATATTACAAAATTTATCATTTTTACGGCCCGGGGCCTAAATACAAAAGCAATAATGTAATAATCGAAAATTATAGCCTATCTCACCTGCGGCTACATTACTAATCAATTGACAACTTAATCGTTAAAATCAGTCTAGAAGTTTAGCAACAACAAACACAAACCCCTAAAATCATTACCTCTCCTTTTGACATCGCGATTCGCGGTAGTCGGGTAAAAAAACAGCTAAAATTAGAATAAAGGCAGACACGAGTTTATGACGTCATAAATTTTTCAATCAATATTTAGATGTGAAATGTGCGAGTATGATTTGTCAGTAAAATAAGGTAACGCAGCGAGAGGCATCGTATATCACTCAGGGTGACACTTACGATTACTGCAGCTGTATAATCCGTTGATGCCTCCGATGTAACATAAAATTCTAGATTGGACCAAAGAATATTTCCACTAAAGCATCTCCTGCGTTGTCAGGATAAAACATAAGGCTTCTTGATATTATGATATCTGTGATACTTGAAGGATAAACTAAATCTGTCTTGCGACCCGAAACAAGAATAATAAGAAGAAATTAGAAGGAGGAACTGTAATTAAATGAATATTTTGACTTAAGCCCCATACATTATGATCTGTCAAACATTTCATTTAATTGCAATTAAGTAATTAATATTCGACTCTGAGTAAGGCAGTTAGATAGACAGATATATTAGGCAAACAGAGTGACAAACTTTCATTTATAAAAACGAATGATGATATTAGCCTTTTCCGTGCTCACAGTATCTTCATAATTATTATTATGTAGTCGATACCAAATTTTGTAAGAAAAAGTTTTTGTTAGTTTTAGTAGAAAGACAGGCAAGAAAACAGATAAACAGATAGACAAACTTTGCATTTATTTTGTAGGAGAAGTATAGATTTTATTGTATTAATGGACGTACTAGATGACGCCCGCAACTCCGTTGCGCCAAAATTCGTTTATCGCGCGGGAGCCGTACATTTTCCGGAATAAAAAGTATTCTATGTCCTTTCTTGGGACTCAAAGTATCACCATACCGAATTTCAGCAAAATCGGTTCAGCGGTTTGGGCGTGAAGAGGTAACAGATAGACAGACAGACGGACAGACAGACAGACAGACGGACAGACAGACACACTTTCGCATTTATTTTAGTATGGAAGTATGGATTGTTGCATTTAGTATTAGCTATCGACGGCGGTTGGGAAAAGCATTGAGGACTCTGAGTGGAAGTTTTTTAAATATTTATGTCGATAAAATACTGCTTTTAAGGAACGACGATAATAGTGTCAGTAAAATTTATAGAACTATTTACAGTGTGTGCGTAATTGGTTTTGGAACATAAATTATATTATAATTAGAATATGTTCCAATCGAAAAAATGTAGATAATGTTACTTTTAATTAAATAACAGATATATACAATCCTATAGTGTGTTGTCTACCGTCAAAAACATCCATACTAAAATTATAAATGTGAAAGTCTGTTACCTCCTTACGATTAAACCGCTAAACCGATTTTACTGAAACTTGGTATCGAGATACTTTGAGTAGTGCGAAAAAACAAAGGATAGTTTTTGTCCCGAAAAAATGTATGGTTCCCGCACGATAAACGAATTTCCGCGCAACGGAGTTACTAATCTATATCTATACTTACCATACTTTTTAATATTATAAATGCGAAAGTATCTCTGTCTGTCTGTCTGTCTGACTGTCTGTCTGTCTGTCTTGCTTTCACGCCAAAACTACTGAACCGATTGTAATGAAATTTTGTACACAGATAGTCTAAAGCCTGAGAAAGGACATAGGCTACTTTTTAACTGGAAAAAGGAGTTGTAAGGGGGTGTTTATGCGTAAATTTGTTCAAAGTCAGTTCCAAAAATTCATAACAGATGGCGCTAAGAGTCGCCTACATCTCGCTATCGCTTGCTCATACGTCTTTCTATAAGAGGTGGTCTATTTAACATATTTATTAAATGACTCTGTACTCAGTACTCAGTACTCAGTACTCAGTACTCAGTACTCAGTACTCAGTACTCAGTACTCAGTACTCAGTACTCAGTACTCAGTACTCAGTACTCAGTACTTTATCTATGCAGTGACGTAACCTTAAACCTACCAATGATAAATAGTTTATGGATAAAGCTAAAGTTGTGTAATGTGGGGCTAAAATATAAGCATTAAAATTTGGTATAAAATAAAGTTTAATTTTAAAAAATGAACACAGTGCACAGCTGTTTTTGGGTATTTTGATTTAAGGGATACCAGGGTTTTCAAAGCTTTTTTTGACACCAATTATGTTGACACCGCGCGCTATAAACTGAAGTCCACGCGGGCAACAGCTAGTACTTTATAATTATTCATGCTATGTTGTATGTTTTATAAGTCAATAGTGAAATATAGAACTAGTATAAACAAAGTCAAGCTAATCCAAGTCCTAACAAAGAGGTCGATCAAGATTTCGCCCATAGTATTGGCTGTCGAATTTCACGTACAATTTACGTTGAAAAGCCTTTGAGCCGTAGCTAATGTTTTCGCTAAGCGATTCGTTCAAGTTTCGAGACAGGAACAGCTTTTGTTTGTAGTAAATTACTCGAGGAGCTCTCATCAAAGGTTTTGATAAGCAATTGGCGAATGCATTGGCCAGTTTACTATTCCAATTTATTATTCCAATCCAGTGATGCTACCAGCGCTGGTTACTATTGGAATAATGTAAACGGGAATTGGAATGCACTGGAACGTAATTTTGCAAAACAAAGCGCTGGATTGGAATAGCCATGGACTATGTATGATTTCTCTATAGAACAACATAAGCCGGATAATAAAGCTAAATTTATGTTTATTGTATTATGCATGTTCTTAGATCATCTTACTAGATGTCCCGCGCGGCTTCGCCCGCGTAAATTAGGAATTTTACGGAAACCGTACATTTTTCCGCAACGAAATAGCTTATGTCCCTTCACGTACTATGATACATAGCTAGCGTGACCATACGTCCCGCTTTGGGCGGGACAGTCCCGCTTTGGGCGGGACAGTCCCGCTTTCAGGCAGTCTGTCCCGCTGTCCCCCGCGAGGCCGAAATTGTCCCGCTTTCGCAAACAGACCAAACGACAATAATTTAAAAATATTTTTATGTTTGAAATGCCTGTGCCTGTGTCTGTGCCTGGAAGTAACGCACTTCCATACAACAAACTTGATTATTCTGCAACAATATAGCTCCATATCAATAAGTAGACGTTCCACGCGGCTTCGCCCGCGTAAATTAGGAATTTCACAGACAAATTAGCCCACAAAAATAGCCTATAATCCTTCACATGGTCTACATTTTATCTGTGCCAAATAACAGTGGCTCGTGAGATAACCTCTTTCAAATATTTTTTCCGTTTTTTCCACATTTTCCTCTGTTTCTGCGCTCCTTTTCGTCGTCTTTCCGTGATAAAATATAGCTTTCCTCTATAAACGAGCTACTCGTATCTAACACTGAAAGAAGTTCCTGAGATTAGCGCGTTCAAACAAACAAACAAACTCTTCCGCTGTGTAATATTAGTAAAGCTAATAATAATAATAATTGTAAGATAGGCACTTTCAAAATTTAAATACATATTCACAAATTACGGGGGGGGGGGGGGGGGGTTGGAATTATGTATTTGTCCCGCTCTGACAAAAAAAAAATGGTCACGTTATTCATAGCGCGAGAATCATAGTACGTTTCTCGCGATAAAAGCCATCCCTTGTCTTTTTTGAGAATAGGGACCTAATGACAAATTTTGATTAATTCATGAAGCGGCCACATCCGGCCGCGATAACAATGAAAAAGCTATTGTGTCTCGTTTTGCCACGACTGATGGGTTAAATCGATTCAGTGGTTTAACCACCAAGAGGTAATACTGTCAGACAGACACAGTTTCGCATTTATATTAGTATGTCGCTAACCAACTAAAAAAACTATGTAGATCAGAACTAAACAGGCTTAGAAAAGGGCAAATCGCTGCAAAGGGCCGCCTAAGGGCCACGCCTCACAATCCAAGACCTTTAAATACAATAATTAGATTAAGGTAAGGGTTGTACCAGGTTGTACTTAAATACGGCGTAAAATATGTATTTTATCAGGTACCGCAGCCTCCCTTTTTTTTACTTAAAAACTTTCTTTCTTTTTTCCAAAAATACACATTTAAACCCGCGACCCCCTGCTATAGTTACCACGTGCTCAACCATTGAGCCACAGAGGTTGTCAAATTTTTAAGCTTCCTGTATTCGAGAGTATCTTATACAGGGTGGTCCAAAACTATTTACCTACATTATCAATATCAATCGCTCTATAGCACATTGTCGTCATAATATCATAGTACGTACTACGTACATACAAAAAGTCCGTCTGTCGGTCGCAGTAGGCGGCGAGTGTTTGCTTAGATCTTTGTAAGCCAGCACAGAACAAATACTTTCATAGTATTGACATGCTATCAAGTGTCTCCTACCGAATGTTGTGTAAATAGTGTGTACTTTCCTATAAGGCTGTGGTCATTATAAGAAGGCATTGTTGAAATATTGTAAGTTTTGCTATCGATATTTTGAGGTTATATTCCTTTATATCGGCCAAGTGAGAGGGGTCGCACTCGCGCACGAAGGGTGCCGTACTATAACGCAAAGATAGGCAAGACAGACGGACATACAGCAAATTCTTATTAATAGAGTTTTTACCCTAAAAAACTATTATAGCGCTGCTACTTTCACAGTGTATATAATGGACACATACAGACCCTAATGTCACTTTGTTTGTTACATTCTGTATGTCCCTTTTTCAATGTACCCAACATAGACAAAAAGAGCGTTATGTATCTTAAAAATATGTTAACTTATTCATTAATAGTATTCAAATTGTAGTTACAAAACTGTATAATATTCTCTAATTTAGTCATCTAAGACACAGGACACTACATGCTTTTTTCTCTTTATCTTCGTCATCATCTTTTCCTTCTTAAAAATATAATAGCTATTTGAACCTCATTTTTTGATTGCAAATCATTTTCGGGTCCTAAAGTAAAGCAAATGTTGTTTTTTCCAAATTATGCAAAAAAAACATTTTCAAATTGTTGGGTACCTACTGAAGTACTGAGTACTGGCCCTATTTTATCCACTTACGTCTTCAATTATGAACGTGCCCTTACACTTGATGTTACTATATGTATAAAGGTGTGGTTACATTCCGCCCATAACACTTTCAACTTTTACCTTTGAACCTTCTACAAAACTCAAGAGTTTGCTTAGCAAACGGGTATACTTAAAATTTTAGCGGATATGAAGTATGTTACTTGTCATCTGTAGAACTTCCTGTCTTACATGAAAATAAACTTTAAGTAAATATTGATTAATCAAATTCAATTTAGATGGAAAAAACGAAGAACTCTAGTTAAATTTAAGCAACCAAGCACAATAATATTGATTATTGTGCTTGGTTGCTAGCGTCTATTCCTTCGATCGCGGATTCTTGGAAATTGGTTGTTATTCTATTGTTGTCGCGATCACCGGTGCTCTTGTGGGGCTTGATGGGTTAATGGTATTATATTTTAATATTAGACAACCCATGAATATAAAAACCAGAATTCTTCTATTTATTGTTCAAATAAAATTTTGATTAAATTTAAAACGATTTTTCTTCGCCACTCAGTTTATTAAGGTCACACTGAGTTAATAAAATAAGTAAATTAGTTTAAAAGCTTTGCAATTGACGCTTTGAAAATGCAATTTTAAATAATTCATGAGAGACTTGTGTTAGTTTGAATAGCTCGAGCTTGTTGAAACTTGAAACAAATACGATTTTAAATTTAATAAAATGCAAACGAATAATCTAATTTAGTCTAAGGTTATACAAAATCTTTTTTTATTAACCTCTAATGCTCGGGCCACACTAACGAGAAATGCCGTTAATTATCGCGATAATGCTAAAACTTGTTATAGCATTATCGACCATAATCAGTGGCATATAAAGGCGATAATGCTATAACATGTTTTAGAATTAAGTATTAACGCGATAATTAACGGCATTTCTCGTTGGTGATGCCCGAGCATTAGGGTGCGTTTAGATTGGCGCAACGGTGACACTTGACAGTGACCGGACACGGTCACGGGATGATTCGCATGGAAACTGTCGTGACATGTGTACGTACCACCAGGGAAATTGATTCATAGGCAAATGCCAGATGTACGTTGTTTGGTCGCGTTATGTCAAATCAATGCTAACATTGATCTTTTGACATAACGTGACCAAACAACATAGATCTGTCATTTGCCTATGAATCATAATATTATGTCCAGACTCCAGAGCCCACAGACCTGCCCCCTTAGACAAGTGGCAAAACGCTAACGCTAAAGGTGGGTTTACACCAAAAGAACATAGAGCAAGAACAGCACAAGAACATTCTTTCGTATTCGTTTAGTGTAAACTATAATTCGTTACAACATACTTTAGATCGTTTACACCAATCGAATCAACAAGAACATCAAGAATAAGAATTTTTGCTCTATAGATGAGAATCATATAGCTCCGTTTAGACCAAACGAGCGAATGCTCATTGCTCATTCGTCAACGATAAGTAGTTAATTTATTTTTATAGTCATCAAAGGTTGGATCCCATAAACATCTTTTGTTATGGTATAATTCTATCATTTGTAAACATTTTTCATTACTCCAATCCATATTTACGAAATAACCTTTGATAAACTACCTAAAACCAGCCGCCTAAAAGTAAAAATATCAAGAACACTGAATCCCTTTGAAGAGACCGCCTCGAAGAGCGAGCACGTCCGAACACGAAAGAACGCTCTAGGCAATTGCTCGAGCGCTCTTGCGTCGTTTACACCAAACGAGCGAGATTCTTAGAGCATTCTACCTATTTACCGCCGAACACGTGGCGAACACACTAGAACAACGAAAGAATGCTCGTTGTTAGTTTACATCAAAAGAGCTTTACTAGAATGAGCATTCGCTCGTTTGGTCTAAACGGAGCTTAACGCTAACGCCACAAAATGTATGCGATTTGACATAAGTCATCGCTTCGCTAGCGAATACTAATGTCAAATCCATACATTTTGTAGCGTTAGTGTAAGCCTAGCATTAGCGTTTTGCCAGTTGTCTAGGGGGGCTGACTAATCAGGTCTGTGGGCTCTGGAGTCTGGACATAACCCGACCAAATGACGCAGTTCCAATATCTACACACTTCCACAGAATACATATTAGTTTAAACTTTAACAAACACTTCTGAATTAATGTCTCGATGAAATTATCGCTTATCTGGACGTACCTATACAAATTTATTAGCTAAATAATTTTAACTATTTTTGAAATGGCTGCTAGTTTTAGTTGTAGGTGGGAATACTCTTTAAGAAACAGATTAATTCCGCTAAATTGATTTAAAAATGCAAGATCGAAACGCATTGTGCTTAACAGAAAACAAATTGAGATGTCCTTAGAAATCACTGAGCGGAAGCAAATTTAATTTTATTGGCGACGTATTTCCAACAAACCATTGGCTTGGATGACAATTAGAAATAATCGCCAAACCAAAAACACACCTTATGCTGAAGGTATAGGGGTTGATTTGACATATTTCTAACCCGAAATAGATATAACAAATATCTTATAATTCGAAGAATACCTATAGATTACACAACAATGCCCGGGCCGCCTTATTTGTCCAAGCTCTTGTCCAATGTCAACATCTGCCATTTTTTACCGTGGCCAACTTGAAATAGATATTTGTGTAACTAGCCAGAAAATCGGGAGCTATTGTGTTTTTTTTGTGAAAGGTGGTAATGTCATTGTTAGCTCAGATAATATCATTTGAATTGCACGTTGCGTATTTTGACGTTAGGATTCTCCAGAATACCATTAATCAATGTCATTTTTATGTCAGTCATTCAATATTGGGGGACGTGTGAAAATTTTAATTGATTCGGCTTTGTTAACTTGGTGGACAAAATAACAATAAATATACCAGTCTAGAATCGTATACTACTTTTGGCTCATTTTAAATTCCTTAACCAGTCTCTGTGATCCTTAATGTCTTTTGATTAATATTTTACATAGTTAACAGTTACACTCAGAAATCAGATACATTTGATGATTTGAACTTAATTTAATGAACAGCTTTGCAGAAATTTTTAAAAATATTGCCAAAATTTTCATTAAGTAATTTAAATGTCTTTGAATGTGGCGTTAATGATCTAAACAACTTGAAACATACAGTAACTTCTCTTGCTACTATAGAAGCAACATTATAAACGCAACAAAAGCAACCAGAGCTTAGCTAGCAATAAAGAGCATAGTTATAAATATCTGGCGTTGCAATATCTGTCTGCACGGTGGATGCAGACACCATTAGCATATTATAGCATATAGCTTCGGCCTCGGAGAATTTAATAAAAATATCTTAGCCCGGCCCTGTTTATAAAACAAATATACGAGCTCCATAATATCGTACGAAGCACATTGTAATGTAGTCATAATATTTGTGGAGTGTATTAGGTTTGAAAATGAGAGTCTAGAAATTTTTCTGAAGTATGAGAAGAATGTGTAACTAGAGAAAGAAAGATATAACGCTATTGCGGTAATGTATTTCAGAGTGGTTTATATTGTGTTTCTTATTGAATCAAAATTCGTCTATTACGAAATGCTTCCAACAATTTGTTAACTCGACATGAAAACATTAAATAAGTACTAAATAAACCTTTGTGAGTATAATTAAAAGGGACATTAGACTAAGGGCCTGTTTCACCACTTCCTCATAAGTGCCGGATAATCCACAATTTAATTTGACAGATAGAGTATGGAGAATCTGTTAAATAAGTTGTGGCACTTATCAGGAAGTGGTGAAACAGGCCCATAGTCTGTTTCTTCAATATTTTCTGTTTTGTCATTACTTAATATTGCCTTTGCAACTAAAACTAGCTTGACAAATTATGGAAAAAAAATTTGTATTTAACAATGACTGTATTATCATTTTATTAGTAAGGCAGTAGTGTCATCGAAATATCAAATGGTCTGCTCTCTAGGGTCCTTAAACTTTGGCAACTTGCACTCAAATAATTCGTCAGGGTAATTAGAAACAGATAAAGCATCGCAAACGCCAGTTACGTCAAATCCCATATTTTTTTCAAACTTCGTATTTGGAATTATCGAATGCAAGTTGTCTAAGTACCCTTCTAGATTAGCATGCAAGTTTACGATGCCACGGACAGTGGGGTAATCCAGCCAAATGAGGGAGATATCTCAGACAAATTAACATTCATGAGCCAGCTCAGACGCCATAAATAATAACAAATTTACCCTTTATTACGTACTAGCTACCCGCCCCGGCTTCGCACGGGTATAAAATATATAGCCACTGAAAAAATGATTAAAATCGACAGCCTCGATCCTTCTTGTGGTCTACTTGTTATCTGTGCCAAATAACATAAAAATTGCTCCAGTAGTTCGCGAGATAAGCCCTTTAAAATAATTTCCCCCGTTTTTTCCACATTCTCCTATTAGTCTTAGCGTGATAAAATATAGCCTATAGCCTCTCTCAATAAATGGGCTATCTAACACTCAAATAATTTTTCAAATCGGACCAGTAGTTCCTGAGATTAGCGCGTTCAAGTTAGCCCTTTCAAATAATTTTCCCCGTTTTTTTCCACATTTTCCTCTATTTCTTCGCTCCTATTAGTCTTAGCGTGATAAAATATAGCCTATAGCCTTTCTCGATAAATGGGCTATCTAACACTGAAAGAATCATCAAAATCCGTTGCGAAGTTTTAATAAAGATTAAAGGGAACAAAGGGACATGAGGGAAAAAAGCGACTTTGTTTTATAATATGTATAGATAATATTATGTATAGATCTAGTAATTATCTGTAAGTATCTACTATTGCTATGAATACTCGGAGCACCTTGAGTTTGAAATGTTTTTTTTTTGTTATCCTAGATTTTATAGGATGTAAGGAATACGTCTTTTTAAACGTAAAAGTACGTTGTATCCTATTGTGTCTAATATTCTATTTTGAAATTGCTTTGCTTTTATTTATAGCCAAATTAATAATGAATATGCATGGTAGTATAAATTATAAAACGTCATAAATATTTACTGATTCCACAATTTTTTTACTAGATGAGCAAAAAAGTAGATCATAAAAAGACAACACGTGGCAATTTTGAAATCACATTTGTTTGTGTGAAATTATTACACTGACATGCTAATAAAAGTGTTTATCAGTATCAGAAAATAGATCGTCAATACAAAATGGCTTCCGTGTACTGTGCAGTCGCCAACACATAGAATAGGCCATTACAACTTTATTAAACTACGCGATGACTAGTTGGATGTTACAGTTTTTAGTGTTTGGTGCCTAATAAATGTTCAAATTTTTCCCTTTTATTTGATTGTGCATGATTGTGCTGATGTAATTTCATAAATAGGTCAAATATTCATTTGTTCATTTGGTATGACCATGAACGTAGAAAAAAGGGGTATGACATTATTGTCAATTGAAAAATGTCAATGTTTTTGTCCAATTTGGTACGAAAATTACACAAAACAGTGCAAAAATATAATTATCTTGACTTACAGGACGATAAACCAAAAACTAC
This sequence comes from Polyommatus iphigenia, assembly GCA_963422495.1. NCBI lineage: Eukaryota > Metazoa > Arthropoda > Insecta > Lepidoptera > Lycaenidae > Polyommatus > Polyommatus iphigenia. Next base: position 33,774,307 of record OY730185.1, on the reverse strand, counting down.
TTAAATTTTCAAAATTTGGGTAATTACGAATAAAGCCTTTTATTTACCAACCAAAACTAATTCAATACCAAGCAATGTTCAAAGTTGCAGTAAACATAAGTATAAATTAGTTTCTGTTCAATGTTCTGTTCCGAGTTTATTTTTCCGAAGAGCAATTTGCCGGTGAATACTCGTTCTGAAATTAACAAAGGCACACAACTTTCCAGAACTACTGCGTTTGTATTTATTTTCCACGCAATTTCCGCAATAGCAAGTTTCATTAGAAAAGCCGAGGCATTAAGCGAAAGTTTGATAGCATTTTCAGTGCAACTTGCATTCATTTTCCACTTTTCAATAGCTTTGTTTATGCTCTTGGCATTAAACTGAAATTTACTATTAAAGTTGTTACATACATGGTAATGATGTCGTTTAAAATAGGTCATAGAGTGGGCTAAATCTACTGATATAATAAAAGTATTTTTATTGTATTATTCTAAGGTGTATTTGTTTTGTAATATTTCTAAAACGATTATCATATGATAATTATCGCTATTGTTGAAACATTAATAATATCATGCCAAACATTTTAAAATGTATTTTTTTTCGTCCCCCTAACATTATCCGTAGGTCTGCCATCTCCCTATAAATGAACTATTTGATAACTTTCCTACATAATTATTAGCATTTACCACCTTAAGTGTCTACTATTCTCGACTAAAATAGAAGCAAATAATGTTTATCAATAACAGTAAGATCCGTATCAGACAAAGTATGTTCGTACAGAATATGCCAATTGCAAAAATGGCGGCCCAAACGTACAATGCATGTTTTTATTCCGAATCACGATCGAAGCGTGTTAGGAGAATCGTGTGGCCTTTTATGACGATTCTATTCCGTGAGTGCCACGGGAAAACGGACCTTGTTTCTATGAAAAAAGAAGCAGTGAAACCTAAAAATGTCCCGCTGAGCTATCATCAGATTAAGATAGTGAGGTCAGGTATGGCACGGTTTGCCGCAAACTGACATTTGCATCGATGTTTGTATGGAAAGTGGCACGTTGAAAGGTTGTGTTAAAGCTGTGAATTCTAAGGTGATACTTGTTGTATTTATCGTGTGTTTTAGAGGAGGATTTCATTAGTTTATTATCTTTCCTAATTTTAAAACTCGATCATATAACATCCGAATTGAAAGTCATTTGATAAAGACTGTTCATAAATCGAGAACTCTATAATATGTTATTGTAATGATTTTACTAATAGTGGAGTTCCCAGAGCGTAAAAATCGTGCAAACCTCCGATTCTTGCAATAGTGGATGAAAATTGAAAAGAAAAAAAGGAATGTGTAGCTGATAACATAAATAATAAAGTTTACCTATTGAAAAGTTGTGCTTTTGATTTTTAAATTATTCTCTTCCACTTCAAGTAAACTCATAAACTGTAAAATTTTGAAGAAAATTTGCATATTTCTTTCTTTTAAATATATAGCAAAATAATAAAATATATCATTATTTTTTTGATTTGTATAATTGCTTATATTCCAAAGAAAGAAAATAAGTTGAAAAAATATATAATTTATTTTTTAAATTAATATTTTTGTATGTAGATGAGCATACCTCCAAATGTGCTTGTTGTGTGCCTCGCCAGGTAAATGGCGTTCCAATTTTTCTTTGGTTTTAAATAGGAAGTTTAAAATTATTTTTTAGGCTTAACAAAGCCTTCTATTTCTTAATGTGTATAACTTTTTAGCTCTTACTTTATTAAATTTTCTGAAAATGTAGCGCAAACTTTTCACGGATATTTCGAAGAAAATCTGTATTTTGTTTCTTTTGGTTTGGTTTTTACAGAATATATATATTTTTTTATTTTTTTTTCATTAATCATATTTGCTAAGACATACTTAAAGGAAAAAAATACCAATTAGGTTAAGAACTGATATTTTTTGCATTCAGGTACTTAAGCATTTTCCAAACATAGGTCGCAGCATGCGTCTTTAGTATGTACGTGAGATTTGTAGCACCCAATTTTTTTTCTGGCTTAAGTTCCTAGGAAGCTTAAATATATTTTAAAGACTAGAAAAAGTCTTTAATTTGTCGATGCATTTAATGTTTTAGCTCTCACTTCAATAAATTCTCAACAAATATAGAAAAATATTTTCGGTCTATTTTACAAATTTTTGGTGATATTTAAACGTTTTTAAGTACTTAAAAGTTATCATTTCTCTAAAAATTAAATACGCACAACAAGTAAGTTTAACACACTTTTCGTTACAACCCTTAAATCTACCCAAACCCTTTTATCTTGGTTACGACGAGCGTTAATCTCTAAAAACTTTGCAAAAACCTTATAGTTGTATTTAGCTTAGCAAAGCAAACTTTCTTTTTTTTTAAATGGTGTATTTGGTTAATTTTCAACGTAAGCAATCGGTTAAGAGTCATTAAATAACAGGAACAAGAAAAAAATTTTTTTTCGGGACCGGTTTTATATGGTGAAATATTAATTTTTTATAAACTTTTACGTCAGATAAAGTAAGTATTTTTTACTATAAGTTTATTATTAACGAGCTAATGCACGCGGCTTCGCTCGCGTTAAGAAGTATTATTATAATATACAAACTTTCATCCCCTATTTTAACCTCTTGGGGGTAGAATTGATCAAAATCCTTTTTTAACGGATGCTTGCGTCATAACATCTGCCTGCATGCCAAATTTCAGCCCGATCCGTGCAGTGGTTTGGGCTGTGCGTTGATAGATCACCATGTCAGTCAGTCACCTTTGAGTTTTATATAATATTTAGATTATTATTAATATCTATGGACGCTTCACACCACGTCAGTCTGGTCCCGTGGTAAGTACCTGAAGGACTTGTGTTACGGGTACCAGACAACGGAAATATATTTACTTAATACTTTTATACTATACATAATACATATATTTAAGATTTTTATTATAATATAATACACATATTTAATACACATCCATGACCCAGGAACTTTGAAAACTTTTTGTTCCGTCGGCGGGATTCGAACCCGCGACCCCCGTCTTGAGCTGCCAACAGCCCACCAACTGAGCCACAGAGATCGTCATATAAGTATAAATTGATATTTCTTCTAATTAAAGTATTTTCAATCATTGGCCCAGTTTTTTTCCTCTATACTTTTTTATCCTTGAAGATGGAAATAAGATCATACGAAATCCAATAGAGATGTAAGCGAGAGCAAAGCAGTGGAGGTCGGCCTTATTCAGTTAGACTTACACGCTGTTCGTGACTTACTGTATAAAACAATTCTCGGACAAAGGTACTGCCCACTACAAAGGAACAATTCCTTTGCTTCATTTTGATTGTGGACAGTCGAGGTTTCAAAGGATCGTTATGCAATTGCGGCACAATCTAGGAACAGGCCAAGAAAACGGCACAGTTTTTAAAAACGCTTTAACGTCATTTTGAAAGCAATTGTTCGGACATTGGTGACTCTGAATACTATTTAAATTATACACGAATGCAGATTCGTAAGCTCGTTTCATTTAAAAAAAAGAAACGGGATATCAACAACAAATTATAAAAGGAGAATAGAAGATAATAACACTTTGATCTTATTTAAACGAGGAGACAATGAAGCAAAATAGATAAAATGTTTTTTTATTTATTTATAGTAAGGCAATGAATTATAAAGAATAACCTTTATAAATACCTATAAACATTATATTATAAAGTAGATTAAGCTGTCCAACAATACATGAGTTGTGGTGTCCAAGCTGACCCAAGTCTTTGTGTCAAAAGTCAAATGCAAAGTCGGTCAGTAATGAATAAATCTATAACCAATATCCCGCAGGGCTCGGTATGGTGACGTTTCTATTTTGCAATGAAAGGACTATTGCTTGGGGCCACCCGCAAATAATGGGATCACGAAATAAAATGCATGTTTATCTGCACAATTTCCGTAAAATAACATTCGCGATTTATGCCCCTTAACAATTCCAATCCAGTGATGCAGCCCAGCGCCGGATTGCTTTATCTGGAATAATTGTAAACGGGTATGTAAATAATGGATTTACTTTGGAATGGAGACCAAGGCTGGGAAATCGGGGTGTTTAGTCGACCTTCAACTAGGTGGGACGACCATCTCCGTTTAGTTGCGGGTCCATATTGAATGCGAGTAACAGGAGATCGGTCATCTTGGCGTCCATTGAGAGAGGCCTATGTCCAGCAGTGGACGAATATAGGCTGATATGATGATGATGGATGTAAATAATGTAACTTGATCTTACCCCCAAACTCCGTTAAACCGACAACTTTCCTATGTCCTATCTACCTTTTTTATCGTTGGGGGAATGCATTTACGCATCCCCGGGGCCTGGGGAGAGGACCACCGAGGTATGTGGGAATCCCCGGGGCGGACGTAGTATCCGCACCCGAGACTACCCACTAAAACCCCAACGGTGTTCCTGCTCCTGATGGTAGGACTACGGGAAACGCGTTACACACGACTCAAAGTACCTACCATCCAAATCTTATAGGCGGTTTGTGTATGAAGAGATACAGACAGGCAGGAATAGCCCGGTCTAATTAGACGCAAAAAAATCGTAACCTCGGAATAATTCGCATAGAGCTGAAAATTGGTAGAGACGTTAAATACACGTCACAAAATAAAACAAACACAGTCCAGAAAGTCCAAAAGTAAGTTCTAGGTTAGGTTAGAACTTAAACCACAACACAGAGGAAGCCGAGCGAGCGCTGCGAGCGTGCTGCGGCAGCAGCCGGCGACCGACACAAAATAAGGGTAATTATCAAGTGTAAATAAATATTTCTATGTACATTTCAATCCAGAAAGTCCAAAAGTAGTAGGGAATTTTGAGGTTTTATTTGTAATGATGTATTTAACGTCTCTGACAATTTTCAGCTCTATGCGAATTATTCCGAGGTCGAATGTTTAATTTTCCTGGGGCAGAAGACAGACAGGCGCACTTTTGTATTTAAAATATTAATATCGATTAATATAGAGTAGGTACTTGTCAGAAAAATAACACAAAGAACGAAACAGATGGGAATGACTTGTCGACATTGGCGGCCATCTCTGAACTATCACGATTCGTAAAAAATAGATCATTGTGTTCACGATCTAAATGATAAATACTTATTCGCGAGATGACAAAGCCTGAGAATTAAACTTGGCACGAATTAGGGATGGTACTTGTTTATTAGGTCAGTTTTTTGTTCCAATAAAGCTTAACAGGAAATAATACCATATTCAAATTATAATGGAGCTGGAAGTGCGAAGTATGAGGGATGAGATTGTGAATTAATAATTGAGATTTGAGGGCTTCTTAATGAAGCTAGTCAAGCTAAAGTATCTTATTTTGTTTCTGAGATAGAGCAGAAAATGCAAGATCAGGGTCATAAGCGCCTTCCCTACGGATATTCCGTAATTTACCGTATTTAAAGCCTTATAAACTCATAATTTGAAAGCTACAAAGTTATAATAAAAATACAGCAATAATCTTCAGTATATCAACATTCCTTTCCCCGTTTAAAATTTTCTATTTTTGTTTATTATACTCATGATATCAGCTTCCAAAGTAAAACCAATTTATTAAAATTCAAGCATACATTCAGCATCTCCTTAGTATTTAGAAATAACTTTTATTTGAAACCTACTAAAAACTAAAACTACATATTCCACGTATTAATTTTTTTAGGACAATTTTGAACTAAGATAAGTAAAAAATAGGGTTTTGGTGCGATCTCGGCAACGCGGCAAATGTATGGCCAAGGTCGTTTGCTCGGGGGACGGCCTTAAGTTAATTTACTTATTTTACGTTATTTGACTAACTATTATGGCTTAGTTTAGTCCTTGATGAGTTTCTTAAATTCATCTCTCATTATTATTTATCATAACATAATGTGATTACAGTAGCCCAAAACTTCGTAAACCGAGGCTTATAGAATTAGCAGTGAAACATAAGGCAAGTTATATCACAGTTCATCACAAACTCAAACTCGAACTCAAAATTTTTTATTCAGAATAAATTTTTGCAAATATTTTCTGAAAGTCTACATGATGCCTACCACCGGTTCGGGAACTAACCCGGCGAGAAGAACCGGCGTAAGAAACTCGCAGGGGGCCCACTTTATTTACCAAAAAAAATGAGAAAAAAATTAATCTTTTAAAATAAAGTTTACAATGCTGTAACTTAAAATTATACAATGTCAACATACATACATAATTGTAAGTCATAAAATAATGTAGAAGTAGCCTTGCAAGCAGCCATCCTACTCCCAAGATGTGCCCTCGTTTATGAAATCATTGACCTTATAATAGGCTTTGGCACACAAACGTTCTTTGACTACTTTTTTAAATTTATTAATGGAAAGATTTTGAACTTTTTCTGGGATTTTATTGTAAAGGCGTACACATTGACCTTTAAAAGATTTACTAACTTTACTAAGTATGATCACCGGTATTTCTAGTTTGTAATTATTTCTAGTGTTTCTTCTGTGACTGTCACTTTTATTATATAATTATTTAATATTTGTTCCATGCTTTGTTCAAAGGAGTCATATAACCCTGATGGTGGCCTGTATACGCTTACAATAATTAGTTGACTTAACTCTATGCAGGCTACTTCTATTATCCGTTCAGAAGAGAGGTTCACAATGTCTTTACGTTCTTTGAATTTTAAATTTTTTCTAATTAATATAAGTGATCCGCCTCTAATGGCATTCTCTCTGCTGAACGAGCTTGCCACCTGGTGATCATTGAGATTGAAAATGAGTTCATGTTTTCTAAACCAGTGTTCTGAAATACAAATAATATCAATTTGAAATTGTTTTAGAAATAACTCAGTTTCAAGCTCTTTACCTACCATTCCTTGAAAGTTCTGATGCACCAAGCTTATAACATTCTTGCTATTTATATTGGAGTAAGTTTTGGTAGGATTTTTCACACTTAAGCTATTAGTGCAAGAGACAACCTCCATTGTCTTATGGTCTAATTTAAATAATTAATTGGAACATATTCCAACTCCTTACTATAACTAGAATACTGCTCAATAGAAGCAGGAGTCAAAGAAGCCAAATTCTTGGCTTTCAAAGAAAATAAAAATTTGATAGCATCTTTGCTATATGTCTCTTACAGTAATGAGATAAGTAATACTTATCTATACTTATATCATTAATAAATTTACTATCTAAATTATTTATATCCACAACCTGACATTTTGGTTATGTGTCGCTTAAAACTATACAATTGTTGTTGACAGCACTATACAATATGCTATTCAACCTAAATCTAATTTGATTTTCATGAGCACAGCTTTTTGGCAACATTTTTATATAGGGCAAAGTGAATAATATAATGTTTGTTAAGTTTTTAATATTATATAAACATTCTAAAAGATCAGTCATCTGTTTCTTATTTACTTTACCCCTTCTCCCGACTAGAATTATTATAGTGGTGTTAGGACAATAAGTCATAGTTGATGCCCTGTCTATTATCTCACAGTAAGTAGAGTAACATACAAAAGTTAGTGACTAATTGTCCACACATTCTGTAAAGATACGTACCTAAGTCTCTTCCTATTTCATCACTAAATAGGCAGATATTAGTCTGGCTTTCAGTATTTACCTTCTGGCTTTTCATATCAGGTGATATTCCTCCAGTTAAATAATTTTCTTGAATTTCTGAAATAGTGTTGACTTTTAACAACGAGTTCACTCGTTCCTCATTATAGTGTAACATTTCAAGCAAATCATCCATGGCAGAAATATGTCCCTGTATTTCCTTTTTTGATAATTCATATTTTTTTGTAATATTTTCTAATGACAACAATAAACTTGAGATTTCAGCCTGAAGGCTGCATACATCGGCCTCATAATTATATTTTATATCTTCTAATTCACTAGAACATTTCAGCAATTTATCACTCAAAAACATTTTATTCTTTGTTGTTTTAGACAATTTTGTAACTACTTTTTTATTTTTAATTGACAATTGCTGAGCTTTCTTTATAAATCTTTTAATTTTTACATATTTCTTCAGTTTTCTCTTACTGTCCATAATGCACACTGGTACTGTATCATCTGCAGTTAAATCGATGGTGCTAATATTGTTACAAGATGTGTTAGAAACAGAACACTTATTGTCTTTTATTAATTGGTTGAATAAAATTTGTGTTTGATTTGATCGCTGAATGTCTAACAGTCTTGTTATCTCAGCACAAAGTCATCGTGTCTACAAGGTATAATTTGTCTATTTGTATTCCACGAATATCTGAATATTCACACCTCAGACGTCAAAGATGGGACAAAATAACCGCGATATAAAGAGTGGACACGCCGGGGTCCATTACAATGCAAATTGCCTCTCACAACGAGCCAGGACTGAGCTGTGTACAGACAAAGCTTCTCTGTCACTTCCGGCTTGGATGTAGTCTTGGTATAAAATCTGTAAATATTAAAGGTATTCTGATGGATCAATCTTTCAAAAAAATGATATTAATTGACGTTTGTTTAATTTTCGCTGTTTTGACTGGATCATAATCCAGGGATTGATTTTCACTCTCGTGAAACTGTGTGTGTATGTGAGTGAAAAAGCCAAAGATCGAAGCGACCTTAGGTCGCTTCGATCTTTGGCTTTTGGCTTTTGGCTTTTGGCTTTTGGCTTTTGGCTTTTGGCTTTTGGCTTTTGGCTTTGGCTTATCGAGATATATCGAGATAGGTCTCTGTAAAATAAACGTCAAACGAATAAAAGATTCTCAACTAGTCAAAACTCCAAAAATAAATCGTAACACGCTTAAGTATATTATCACGCTTGAGTATATTTAGCAAAAAAACTGTATTTTTATAGTAACTCTATATAGAACTATTATATGGACTATATGGATGCAAAAGCTGATAAGATAGTTTCAAGATCTATGTGAAAATATACAACCTAAAAGATTGTATATTTTCACATAGATCTTAGGATCTATAGGTTGAACCTATAATATAATATTCCGTGGTCCTGTATCATCGCTAAGTACGTACATCTCAACCTGCCGCAAACTTTTTGGTTAGTCCCAAGTCGAAATTAGACTACGACCGAGTTTGGTTACTGTCAACTTGTCTAATGCAATGGACATGTTTAAAATTGTATAAGCTTTAAACTGCGGGTAATTTTGGAAGTTTCGGTCTAGTTTCGCGGTCCAGTGATTCAGGCGCCGCTGCATGTTTTGACTTAATTATTGTAATATAAATTTAATTTATTTTATACTGAAATTTCTCTGCGGGAAAATAAGTAGGAGATTTTACAGAGCTACAAGGATAAAGGCACATGGATGACAATGTCATTGGGGGATGAGTGTTGTCACTAAAAATGATAGCGATAATAATATTAATATAAGCATTGACCATGATACTGAGATGACATTATAAGAAGGTGTAAGTATGCAACTGTTTCTAAAGTGACATGTGAATATTACAATAATATTGACAGTAAATGGCAGTGACATTTTGGTCGCAAAATGTACTACACCGTCACCTAGTCTTGGTCTTGGTCTTGGTCTTGCTTTTTTGAAAGACCAAGACCAAGACTGCAAGACCAAGACCAATTTCATCATCACTAATTTTGCGATATAATAGCGACGATAGTTTTAATTTCAACAGCCTTATACGTCTGTAATACAAGTTAAAAATTTACAGTGTACATTGACGATGTAACATCGTAAATTCCTTTTTGACATTTTAATCAATAAGCGACATTGTCATTGTTCTAAAATTTTGTCAATAATAATTATTATCATCCATTGTAAAATTAGCAGTTCAGCAGGATGACAGCTTGAATTCATTGAAATGGCCAAAATATGGATTTTGGACGTATCGCACACACACCATTAACCCTTATCAACTGATAAAATCACTAACAAACGTCTAAGAGACACAACATGGCCGTGTCTGACGGCTTTTACCATGATTAATTTGGAAGTGTTTTAAAGTTCCTATAAAAGTGTTTAAATGAGGCGGTCTGGTCATCTAGGTAATGACGCATAAAAATATTTCCCATGTCGGCCGTCCCGTCGATTAATCAGGACATATTTCCCTGGCGTTTTATTTTTAAAAGCCACGTGACCATAGATGTGGAAATGCAGATACGCCGTCTGGATGCACGTTTGTTTTTTTTTCTAGTGCTTCCAGTGTTTTTTGCCAGTGTATCCAACATTTTGATATTTCAAAAGAGTTTTCTTTTATGGACTCTATTGTCTAGCTAAATATCATGAACGAAAAAGTCAATTTGGCAATCAATTTTCTTTTAAATTCACACTTAAAGACGTTATGGTTAAGGCCCGTATTTTTGGCCAGTACCTACTCAAGATGCATCTCGGTCTCAAGACACGGTTCAGGCTCTATGATTGGTTGGCTGTCAAAATTTGGACCAATCACAGGGCCGAACCGCGTCTTGAGACCGGGTCGCATCTTAAGGGCGTTCCCTCCGGAGATTTCGTAATTGACCGTATTTAAAGCATTATAAACTCATAATCTGAAAGCTACAAAGTTATAATAAAAATACAACAATAATCTTCAGTATATCAACATTCATTTCCCCGTTTAAAATTTTCTATTTTTGTTTATTATACTCATGATATCAGCTTCCAAAGTAATGCCAATTTATTAAAATTCAAGCATACATTCAGCATCTCCTTAGCATTTACAACATACTTTTATTTGAAACTTACACCAATAGATCGACAATATCATAAACTACATATTCCCCGTTTTACATTTTTTTAGGACAATTTTGAACTAAGATAAGTAAAAATAATAGGGTTTTGGCGCGATCTCGGCAACGCGGCAAATGTATGGCCAAGGTCGTTTGCTCGGGGGACGGCCTTAAGTACTGACCAAAAATACGGACCTTAGACTTAAGACGTTAAACGTTACAGTCAACGACATGACGAGTGGTGTTTAGTCACTAAATTAAAAGGTTTCATTCAATGATTTCTCTAGCTTTTCAATCACATACCAGATTCAACAAAATGACTGCAACAGATACATAACGCTAATAAAAAATATACATTAATTTATTGCTTTAAATCATTTTTACCGAATTTGTCGTTGGGTATATTATAATTATTTATCTTCATTACGTTCGGAATATACAGGGATGTTTATACACTTTATAAACATTTAATTCTTATATCACCTACAAACATTAAATTAATAAGTATGTAAGTTTATTAGTTAGTTAGTTCTGCCACTTCTTGCTATTTCTCAACATGATACTCTGTGCTGACCATACACCGTCCATTAGAGTTTATTAAGAGTTTAGTCAATATTTATCACAGCTGATGTACGCGTACTAAAATTTTATACACACTTATTATCAGAGAAGGTAGACACTATATTGAATATTCTGTATACTAGAGGCGCAAATTGATTTTAGCAAAATTATAAACCCCATCTTTATAAGGTGTAACAAAACTAAGTAAGTAGTAATACTTTAGTTTAGACTTTAGAGTATATTGTATGGGTTTCCTGTATAGAGTTCACTGTAAATATAGCAGAGCTAAAAGACTACATTTTTTTTTAGATTTGTATAGGCAATGAGTTTCCCATACAAAAGTTAAAGAAAAAAGTTACTCTTTCAGCGCTACTACTTTCACAGTGAAATCCATACAGGGGACTCATACATAACGTGACCATTTATTTTTTTTGTCAGAGCGGAACAAATACAGAATCCCCCCCCCCCAATAAAATTATAAGTAATATTATGTATTTCAAAGTGCCTATCTTACATTAATTATTATTATTTACTTTACCATAATATTATAAAGCGGAAGAGTTTGTTAATTGTTTGTATGAACGCGCTAATCTCAGGAACTACTTATCCGATTTAAAAATTCTTTTAGTGTTAAATAGAACATTTATCGAGGAAAGCTATAGGCTATATTTTATCAAGCCAGGACTAATAGGAGCGAAGAAACAGAGGAAAATGTGGAAAAAACGGGAAAAATTATTTGAAAGGACTTTTCTCACGAACTACGAGCAATTTCTATGTTATTTGGCACAATATCAGTGGCGAAGCCTCCATAGAACACGATTCCTACCGGCTTACCTTGGCCAATTTTAATATATACATTTTTTATTATTAATAATTATAGCTTACCCCGCTTCCTACAATTTCATAAAAATAATTCGCCATGTATTTAAAATCACGCAAACGCACACATACCCGTTTTTACGATCGCACTCAAAACGCGTACGTACTGCTCCGGTGGCCGGGGAACTCGCTCAAAACATGGGGAATCCAAACATTTGAAATGTATGAAATTCACGCACACATACACATTACTACTACATGCAAACGACTCGTCGATATTGTCGAACAACAAGCCGATCCCACATAGCCTACCTAGTCTTTATTTGTCATGTGTTAAGGTTTAGTTTCGCATGTTTCGCTTTAAAAGATTTCGTCCAATCACAACAGAGCTAATTGCAGCTGCGGCCGACCGGCGCGTGCTGTCATTTCAATTCACAATACAATTATATTACGCGGTCATTTGCACTCATTTTGTACTGTTATTATTGTAATATGCAAAATTTTGTTTATTAAGTTAGTGGGCTAGCTTGATTGTAATGTTATATAGTTTAAAAGAATCGAAAGTAGTGAAACTTTACTTGCCAAGTGTTGTGTTGTGTTTTTGTTTGTTACATCGTAAAGGTTGGTTTGTTTTACTTACTTTGAAATTAGTCGTGACACGGTTAGGTGAGAAATGGTAGCATTAGTACAAATTGACTGTTGTCTTACGGATTACCTATTAAATGACTTAAATTCGTTCTATTAAATAACGACGACAGACGACAAATAACAAAATTAAACATTTAGGTACGTATTTCTGCTGATATTTCTTTGCTACTAGCTTTTGCCCGCGATTTCGTCTGCGTGGACTTCAGACAGGTAGCCTATGTTCCTTTCCATGTTTGACATGGGATGCATGCAAAATTTCATCTAAATCCAGTTTTTGCATGATTGAGTAACAAACATCTACACTGGCAAGTCAGGATTCACTTATTTTTGGTGTGTGAGTGTGAGTGACGTGTGCTTAAAACGGCTTTTTTTAAAGCCACTTTTATCATACTCGACATGCACTGTTCATATAATACCAGTGATGTCATGTATGGTGAAGGTGGTGAATACTAACAACACTAACACTGCATGCAACGCACACAATGCAAGCAAAGCACCCTAGTAGTTATGGAAAAGGTAAACTAACACACTTAATACAGGTATGTAATTTATTGCACGTTTTTTTTACAAGAATTGAAATTTTGCTTATTCACGAGTTAGCCGTTTTTTGGTCCGGCTTTACCTTTTTTTTTTTCACCCCACGCCACTGCACAATATGGCAGAATAATCACGTTAGTTGTATGTTTTCGTTATTTCCAGGCATTGCACAGGCATTTCAAACATAAAAATACTTTTAAGTTATTGTCGTTTGGTCTATTTGCAAAAGCGGGACAATTTCGGCCTCGCGGGGGACAGCGGGACAGATTGCCTGAGAGCGGGACTGTCCCGCCCAAAGCGGGACGTAATACGTTACTCATACATACCCTAAAGTATTATCACTATGTTTTGGTACACCATGTATAAATAAAATGAATTTCAAAATTTATTAGTCTCTTTATCCTAGCCCATATAAAAATGTCTAGTAATCTTCAAGTTTTAATTTAAATAAAACGAAATAACACATTATTAAATGGCTTGCCGCTTGTATCACTAATCACTATCTTCTTTATTTAAATGTATATTTAATAAGATGCATTTTATTAAAATACATATTTTAACTGTAATAAAGATAAATTTTCAACCAACACTGTTTTAAATGGTAATATTATCGATTGTTGAGCATTGTGTGGATAAGGCATTGCATAATAATATTATAATTTGGTTTTTATTATTAAAAATTTGGTCAATACGGACACCAGATATACTATATGTGGTCTCTGGTCAATATAATCTCATGATAATATGCCATAGAAGAAATTGATTAATAGGCAGTTGACGGACGGACCTACGTTATTTGGTCGGATTATGTCAATTCAATGTTAAGGCATCAATCTCAATCCAAAACGATAACCTTGCACACAACCAAAGACCAAGCGTATATGCATCGAAATAAGATTCATTTAAGCTTAGCATAAAACTGTAGTTACTAGGGGCGGATCTTCTTTATTTTTCATGTTTTTTTTTAAATATCATTGGAAATAAACATTAAGAAACTAAATTGTTCGGTTAAGGATATTTTAATATAGATTTACTAACAATTTATTCAAATAAAATGTATAATTATCCTAGTTAATACTTATATTTCGATGAATTAGATTTTTGTCGGAGGTGAGTTTGTAAATTAATTACAGCCAAAGTATTACGATTAAAATGTTTACGGTTTAAAGTCTTTTAAATATTGTGCTTTATATCTCATAGTTTTTTACATTTCGTTATTATATTGGAACTAGGTAAACCGGGAGTCACGGAATAACAAATTGGGGTTGATCCTGGCCTTAAGTCGCGTACAGCTGTGGGTTGGGTTTGACATAAACCGACCAAACTATAAGAAGTACGTAGGTCTGCCATCTATGAATCGCAACTTCTGTGATAGTACTTGCTTATGGGTGCTGTAACTTTTTTTTAAAATGAAATAAGGGGCAAACGAGCAAACGGGTCACCTGATGGAAAGCAACTTCCGTCGACACTCGCAGCATCAGAAGAGCTGCAAGTGCGTTGCCGGCCTTTAAAGAGGGAATAGGGTAATAGGGGAGGGTAGGGAAGGTAGCTTTTACGGTTCTCTACATAAAAATAAAATTTATATACATAAATGAAACAAGGTGACCCGTTTGCTCGTTTGCTCTCTACGTTTACAAAAAAGTCTTATAAAGAAGTTTTATCCATACTTCTCGCAAGTACCTCACGTTATTTAGGTTTATTTATACACACCGAGGTCGTTACATACATAATTCCACGCGAACATGTCTGACACTTGTTTAAGTGTAAACTGCTGTTCTTTTCAGATAAAGTGTCACATCTACATAATTTAGCATGACTATCTAGAATAATATAAGTTCAGTATCTTAGTCTCGCCATAATATTAAAATGCGGACGTGTAGAACAAGCTTAATAAAATCAGATGTGTTTATCTTCTTTTGTTTTAGCCGATGTATAGGTGAACGCAGATTTGGCCGCACCGCACACACCGCAGTCGCCGCATTTCGAATTCTTCATATAAAGAATGTAGAAGTTGCGAAGACTGCGGCGCGGGTAGGTAGGTATGCGAGCTTGCCTATAACTTCATATAAAGAATTCGAATGCGGCGACTGCGGTGCGTGCGGTGCGGCCAAATCTGCGTTCACCTTTGGGCCGCACGGCGCACCGCACGCACCGCAGTCGCCGCATTCGAATTCTTTATATTATATGAAGTTGCGAAGACTGCGGCTCGGGTAGGTAGGTATGCGAGCAAGCCTATAACTTCATATAAAGAATTCGAATGCGGCGACTGCGGTGCGTGCGGTGCGGCCCAAATCTGCGTTCACCTTTAATCTTTGTTGATGTCTTATTACGTCAAATTTAATATTATACATAACTACTATTACAATATGAGTAAGTACTTGATCAAATTGCATATTTTGCCAGTTTTTACTTTCGATCGTGAAGTTCTATGTCAAAAACGTATGGGAATGTCATGGTGCTTGCGATACGTTATGCTTATGTCAAATCCCATACTTTTTGTCACCTTACTTAGCGAATGCAATTTGTATAAGCATACTCTGGTTAATATACTGGGTTATATTTCGGAACCTATACAATGTTTTAAGCAAAATGACATAAGTAACAATGTCGGCCTTTTTAATCATACGAAGTCGGACATTTTTAATCTGTGTAAGACATATTGACTAACCAAACGCGGGAACTTAATGAACGATCCCTCGGGTTATACAGGGTGCACTCTTTGTTCAGAGGGGATGATACGGATCGATAAAAACACATACATCGTCGCTTGCCTCTCTAACTGACGTATCTGACTTTTTTTTCGAAACTGAGTTATCTACAACATCTTAATCAATTTTGCAAGACGAATCGATCTGTCTAATCGACATGTAGGTATGTATGTTTTACCAGTTCTGAGATATCACAAAGGTTGGGGCAGGCGTATCTACACTTTCTTGAATTATAGAGCTCACTAAAAGACTTATGTCACTTACGACATTTAGTAAGATTTTGTTTGCAGTACTTGTAAGATCTAATGGCGACGTAAGTGACATACTAGTCCATTGAAATGTTACAATTTTAGGACCGAATATTGCATTTATTAGAGGACGCAATTTTATTTTTGGAATATTATGTTGGGGGGGTTAATAGAAGCTTAACCTCAAGTTTGTGGGGTCGCCACTCTTGTCCCCCAGTCGCCATCTTGAAAAAAGGGATGACAACACTATTTTCGTGATATCTCGGAAACTATAAGTCTTACAAAAAAAAAATTATAACATAATTTGTTGCAAACTATTTTGCCTACAAATATATTTATATAATTTTTTACCCTAAATTAAAAAAATTAAAAGTTATAAGCAAAAAAGTGATATATTTTTAAAAGGTTTATTATTGCTCTATATCTTTGTTTTATATATTTTACAATAAAATTACCTAAGACCAACCTTGTAGATGATCTTTTGAGAAAAATATCCCCCAATCCCCCCCCGATCACATGAAATTAATTTTCTGCAGATGCAAAGCAAACTGTGAAAGCATGTGTGGCTGCAGAAAATCAGGAATAAGAAGCTCTACAGTATGCCTACTATTCTGTAAAGCATTTCAGGCCTACTTTTCTGCAGCCACAGTTTACAGTATGCCTACATAAATATATGCAACTATATTATAGTATGCCTACTATATTAGTCTACACATACCTACTATACTATTTAAATCATTTCAGGCCTGCTTTTCTGCAGCCACACACGGTTCCACAGTTTCCTTTGTATCTGCAGAAAATTAATTTCATGGGATCGGGGTATCTCTTTCTCAAAAGATCATCTACAAGGTTGGTCTAAGGTATTTTTTTTTGTAAAATGTATTAAACAAAGTTAAGGAGTGATAATAAACCTTTTCAAAAATTTTCTCACTGCACATAACTTTTTAAATTTTTAATTAAGGGTAAAAAGTTATATGAACATATTTGCAGGCAAAATAATTTGCAACAAATTATGTTCTCATAATTTTTTTGTAAAACGTATAGTTTCCAAGATATCACGAAAATTGTGTTGTCACCCCTTTTTTCAAGATGGCGGCCAGGCCGAGGGACAAGGGTGGCGACCCCACAAACTTGAGGTTAAGCTTCTATTGACCCCCCCAACATATTCCAAAAATAAAATTGCGTCCTCTAATAAATGCAAAGCAAATGTAACATTTCAATGGACTATACGTAAGATGTATGATATGTTTTTGGCTACTTTAGAGAACGATGCAATAAAATCCTGTTTTGCAACCTACCGCAGAGTGTTTAAGGCAAAAAATCTGAGTTTTCATCATCCCAAAAATAATCAATGCAGTTTATGCATGGAGTATCGTACCGGTAATTCCGAATAAGGTTAAGTACATAACTAAGATGTGATCTCAAAGATAATGTTTTGTGAAACTGTTAGTTATCTAATTAAACAGACGTTGATTATGTTTGAATTTTAAACAATGACGTTATAGAAAAAAAACTGTTGTTTAAGCTTAAGTTACAAACTCTTGTTAAAAAAAACACAAAAATTTAAAATTTTAGTTACTGTTTGTTATTTTTTTAAACTATCAGTATACCTAATGGTTACGTGTTTGTAATTTGTAACTTGTAATTTGATTATAACTGATTATTTCTATACCCTGAATTTTATTACATGATTTATAGTACAAATTGCCCGACGTAAGTTACAACAAATACCGTGCAAATCGAAAACAAAGTTCTCTCAAAGAGACGTATCTGCTTTGAAAATGTATAATTTAAATAACAATAATAATATTTAAATAAAATTTATACCCACGCGAAGTACTCTATAAGATCAATGTACATTGGCAGGCAGATTTTTATTTTGTTCACGCTGATAAACGTTGAGCTGCTTCCGATTTTAGGTAACCATAAACCGAATAAAGCTTGCCCTGAACATTTTGCTCAATGTCAGTTACGTCAGTTAGAAAGGGAAGCGACGACATGGCATATACGCCATGACTAGCCATTGGTTCTAGAATAAAAGGACGTAAAAGACAATTTGACTGAAAGCAGACATGCAAGTGTGGCATGTAGATGACGTTTTTATGGAGACGGATGTCGAACACCTTATGCCAATAAAAATTATAATAATAATTATTATTATTGTAGGTACGGGTGTGAAAAATCTATCTCGTGATACTATTACATGCGAGATGACTGCGTTTATTATAATTTCGACCACGAGTTAAATATCTTTGTAGGAATGTATTCAAGTTGAGTAAAGAGTAATTCTTATACATATTAATAACCAAAAAATCTTTGCAGAATGAATCCTAGGACTTTTTTAATTCAATTTTTTTTAGACAGTTTATGCAAGTAATGAATGATATTTAGGGCCTGTTTCACCACTTCCTGATACGTACGGAATAGGCTATCCACCACTTAACTTGACAGATGAAGTATGGAGAATCTCTAAAATAAGCTATGAATAGCCCATTCGACACTTTATCAGAAAGTGGTGAAACAGGCCCTTAGAGTCATAATATTTATTGGTCCTAAATTCTAGTTCAAGCAAAACTAGCTAACTAGTTTCAAATTACTTTTAACACAATAAACTGATCAAGCTAGTATTACACTATAAACGACGATTTAAATATTTTATTGGGCCTTTGTGCAACATGTAACGGTTATTTTATATGCTATATATTCGAAAATAAGACGTCCAATTAGTTATATGATCTATATCAGTGTTTTTCAATCTGTGAGTCGCGAACTAGCGATCCCCTAGTAGGGGATTCTAAAGCTTCTTTTAGGGCCAGAGGTTGCTAATTCAGAAAAAAATGTAAAAAATTAAAAAGATGAATAATATTATAATATCATGTACTAAAATCTGCGCTGTGGTACGAATCGATTAATTCAAAAAAGGTCTTCGCTGTTTCGGACGCCGGTATGAAACAGGCAATTCAAAAACCTTACTTCGCTGTTTCATACCGCGGTATGAAAAATTTGTGGTATGAAACGGGAAGGACCCTATTATTAGACGAGCTTTTGCCCGCGGCTTCGCTCGCGTTAAAAAATATTTTTAATATTATTATATACAAACTTTGATCCCGTATTTTAACCCCTTGGAGGTAGAATTGATCAAAATCCTTTGTTAGCGGATGCCTACGTCATAACATCTACCTGCATGCCAAATTTCAGTCCGATCCGTCCAGTGGTTTGGGCTGTGCGTTGATAGATCAGATAGATAGATCAGTCACCTTTGAGTTTTATATACAGGGTGTAACAAAAATAAGTGATAATACTTTAGGGTGTGTATGTGTTCCTTGTAGAGAGTTCACTGTGAAAGTAGCAGCGCTGAAAGACCAAATTTTTTTTCACTTTTGTATGGGAAAACTCGTGACGCTCGGGCGCTTGCCCATACAAAAGTGAAAAAAAAATTTGGTCTTTCAGCGCTGCTACTTTCACAGTGAACTCTCTACAAGGAACACATACTCACCCTAAAGTATTATCAATTATTTTTGTTACACCCTGTATATAAATATAATATTTTTAAGAAAGAATATTCATAAACATTATAGGTACTATCATAGAAGTTGATTCCTAGGCAGATGGGGGATCTACGTAGTTTGGTCGCGTTACATTAACCCAGCTGACTGATCACAATTAACATTGAATTGACATGATCCGACCAAATGACGTTGGTCTGTAAACTGCCTAGGAATCAATTTTCTCGATGGTACATAATAAAAAAGCAAAGAGTGGGGATTTGGGTCACGAAAAATTGTTTTATGCCAGGGTCGCATCACAACAAAGGTTAAAAAACACTGATCTATATCGTAAAGAAGTTCTGAATTTACCGTCGTGACTGTTGAATTCGAATTTAATTACTTATCCGTTGTTTAAGATACTGCTTCAATAAAACGTTTTACTGTCACTAATCAAAGATGCAGTAAATTAGCATCTTAATTAAATACATGGACTCCTCCAAGTAATTTATAACGCTCAAGGACTGTACAAAGTGTGAAACGATTCCGAGAAATTTCCAAGTTTTGCTTGCTGAATTTCTAGGGAAAGCTAAATTAGAATAGAAAGGTATTTTCGTTATTGTCATATCATTTTGTTTTCGAAATTGGTTGAATTTTCGTACTTCTAAAGTAAGTTACATAATAAATAACATGTTTTTCCTGCGCGTTCGACTGCGTTGGTGCAAAGTAAATTCCAAAGGAATCGTGCATTTTCGCACAATAAAAAGTATACGATCTTCTCTGTTGTCTACTTTATATTTTGAAATTAATTATTATTAAAAAATATAAAAAATTTTGAAAATCGACGAACTAATGATAATAGGTTTTCATTTTTATATCTGAAACAAAAAACTCTATAAAATAGACATAAAATATTTCTACCGGAAACAAAGTAGTCATTATTAAAAAAGGACAGGTGAACGTAGCAGTAAAAATGCAAAATTGTCCCAATTTTATTGGGGCCCTTAAATAGGTGAAAACAATAAAAAGCGAGACAAAAACACAAGCCCGTTAAACAAGGCAGGCCCCAGCGCTGACGCGGGGTTGTTAAATCTAATTTATAGTGTATCAAGCCAAGCCTCCTTCTAGAACATGTTAGTCCTATTTTCGATAGAGACTTGGCGATATTTTATCAGTATCTTTAGTGGCTAAGTTATTTAAGTAGGCTCGACAAGCCTACTTAAATGTGTTACACCTGTGTTATAGGTGAAAAAACTTATTAATTTGAGTCCTAAATTGACTACCTAACTATTTAATTAAAAATATGTAAAGATTTATGAAAGTTTCATTTTGTATGATCGCATGTTTAAACTTCAGTTTATTAAATGTGCTAAATTTTTAACACGACGACGACCTCTGTGGCTCAGTGGTGAGCGCGTTGGTAGCTCAAGCCAGGGGTCGCGGGTTCGAATCCCGCCGACGGAACAAAAAGTTTTTTCAAAGTTCCTGGGTCTGGATGTGTATTAAATATGTGTATGATATAATAAAAATCTTAAATATATGTATAGTATAAAATAATTAAATATATTTTCGTTGTCTGGTACCTGTAACACAAGTCCTTCAGGTACTTAGCACGGGGCCAGACTGACGTGGTGTGAAGCGTCCATAGATATTATTATTATTATAGATATTATATTATAACAGACGTGATGTATAATGTTATAATATTTATATTTACACAAGATCATAAATATTAACTTCCCAAAAAAATTAAAAACATTACTTTTATAACTTTACAAAAACTCTGCAGTCATCAGTCATAAAAAATGGCACCTGTCCTTGTTTTTTAAATGAGATATAAAAATAATCTATCGTTTTTAAAAGCCTTGATATTTTACCGTTTATTAAAAAAATCCTACTATTGTTTTAATGTAACATTAATAAAAATGCATTCCATGTTTAAAAGAATTCCTTTTACTATGATCTACAAAATTGGTAAAACCAACGTTGACTTAAAATATTATGATTTATAAGCATACTGTTTTGATTTTTACTAGAAAACTGATTGTATCGAACAAGAAACAAAACTGTATTAATGTTAGACAAAAAAGTAGAATTGAGGTACTCTGTTATTCCAAATTTAAATAAACAGCTTAATATCAAACTTTTCTAATCCATCATCCAAAACATATATCACTGGGATTATCTGAGGCCTTAATATCTCGGACCGATTTTAATTAAAGTGTATGAAAGCTATTAAGAGGGCTTTAAAATTTCATACAAAATTGTTTTGAATGGGTTGTATGGGTGAAGATCATTACGCTGGCCCACTTTGACTCCTGCTGTTTCAATTAAGTCGCTGACAATACTTTTGAAGCTTGACCGAGAGTACCGAAATATTCCGTAGAATGTACGGCGACTAGGTAGTTTTGATACTTGTAAACTGAAGCTGGAAATACGTTATTTTTCTTTTGGAATTAACATAGTGAAGACTATGTTAATTACATTTCTTACGCCGGTTCTTCTCGCCGGGGTAGTTCCCGAACCGGTGGTAGGCATCAGGTTCTGAAAAAAATTGATTCACTCAGAAATAAAACATTTTTTTTTTAAGAAAAAGATTACAAAACAAACTCTAGAGTAAATTGTGTATCCAGGCGGTTTGGTAGTTTTGATAATTGTAAACTAAGGTTGGCAAATAGGTATTTTTCATTTTGCAATTTATATCGTCTTAGGAGAATCTTATGTGCTTAAAATTTTAACTACGATAAAATATAAACTACGATAAATAAGCAAACGTTTGCAATAAATAAACCAGCTGAAAAGTTTCATTATAATGTTGACCTACATTCATCATCATCATCATCATCATATCAGCCTATATAGGTCGAACAACGAACGACGAATATAGGTTGACCTACATTACTTAAACTAAAATAAGCAGTACTAAACATGAAATCATTTTAATGATATAACTTAGTTTTTTTACACTGTGTAAAACACCAACGATCAAAGTGCATGCTTCCAACTTCAAACCTTGTTAGCTACGATCAAACTCATGTGCCGATGGATATTAAATACCAGAGTTTAGGCACTGACGATTAAAATTAACTATTACCAGCAGCTTCGGCCATGTTGCTCCTAACTATTTTATTATTAATTTTAATATTACAACTATTTCCTTCTTTATAAACTGGTTAAAGCACTGGTACAACTGGTAAAGTATCTATTAGAGTTGATAAAATAACACAGAACTGAACTACTATAATGTTTTTTTCTGAAATGTACATTATTTTACCAAAAAAGTTATGCGAACTCAAAAACCACTTAATTTAATCCACTTTATTAAGTGGATTCAATTTAATTCGATTTTTTTATTAAGCTAGTATATTTTTTGGTAAGCTGATAAGTGATACTGTACGAGTATAACGTGTTACCTGTCCTTGGATTAATTTTATTTAATATAACTTTAAGATTCTTAATTTAATTTTTTTCTTTTTTTTTCAGATGAAACAATTATTATTACCCAAGAGAGACAGCCATTTAAGGTAAGAATTTAGCTAGCTAAACAACTTGATTTAGTTTTCTACAATTCGTTTAATTTAAGTTGTAAAGGTACTAAATACAGAAAATACAGTGTTTAATTAATTACCTGTATTATTTTATTACTGCGCTTATCTATAATTACAGCCATTTTGACCGTCGGCAGCCATTTAAGCAGCAATTTAAATGTATGCGCAGCCACCTTTTGTTACGTCGCTATAAATTACAATAAATAGTAAATAGTGTACATTTCACATACGGAGTAAACGATTGTTCCGAATTAACGAACCATGTCATTACTGACGTGAATATCATTATATTGAGATCTTTATCTCATCAATGTCAAGTATCAAATACGTTTGGGTTATGTATAGGTATATGTATATTCGGGTACGGTTAGGCTATTTTAGTCTAGTAATTTTACGATCCTAGGTTATTCTTCCTGAAAAAGTTTATTTTTATTTAGTTACTTCAGACTAATCAAAGTTACCAAACAAAATTTTTTTTATCAAAATTTGTGTTTTTTACTCAATCAAATTTAGCATGGAAGCTGTAGTTTGGGTTCTAGGTTATCAACGGTTACTTTTTATCCACAAAAAGTATATGTATTTAGTGTTTCTCTAGAACTTTTCCCGCATTATCAAACAACATAAAGTAAGATTTTATACTATTTACACAGTGAATTTTTTAACAAAACATTTTGTTTTTTGCTTAAAAGATTTAAGCTTAAAACAAACCTACGCGTCAGTGACAGGGGACGCGGTACGCGAATCGGGAGCATCTGCAACGCGAAACTTGGCGTGCACACCTGCGCGACTACTAATATCATGAATTCATGATCATAGAGAAAAATCGGGCAATTTGATTCATGACACAATCTATCAAAACGTAAACAAATCAAGAAATCATAAACTAAAGAGCAGTACAAAATAATATAAAAAAGGTTTTAAAAAAAAGAAGTCTAGTTATGTAAACTTCAAAACACGCGTCTGACAACTTGACGCGCACGTTCCGCTTGCCGACGCGAACATTTCGCGTCGCGGTCGTGCAGGTGTGCACAGCGCCATAAGATTACATGGGCAGCGTCCGCCGCGCGGTAGACGCTACCGCTTCGCAGTCGCTTTGTTCGCGTAGGTTTGCGCTAAGCTTTAGATACAAAATATACATAGTACTCGTATTTTGATTTTCAATACGTACCTATTAATATTCCCACAGGCCACAGCCGCCCCCAAAAACGACCACGTAGGTACACTATCACATTAGTGATAAAAACCTAAATCCAACACGACAAAAAGATAAATTAAGTTTACAAAAGATAGAGATAGAACCAAAAAGATTAATGTACCACAGAAGGGATCAGATTTATAACAACGGATGCTTTTAGTTAAATAAGTCTAAAATACTTTTCTATCTGATCGATTTGGACACAAAACGGTTCGAGATAAAAAAGGATGAGTGAATATTTCGCATAATGAAACTAAATCACTATGCGAAATATCAGGTCAGGAAGTTAAATCATAATTTCCGATAAACAAGATAGAAAAGTGTTTTGTAAGGCGAAAAATATTGCTGTAGAATTTATCATCAGAATAAATACGTTCATAATAATAATTATTAGCTAATTTATCAAAGGATGATAAAGGAGAGACGCAGCAAAGAAACCTTAAAAGTACAAGTGCTTTGTGTTCAGAGTTCAGACATCCTTTCTAATATTATTAATGTGAAAGTTTGTCTGTTTGTCTAGTACATCTACACGCTTAAAAAACTAAACTTTGTACGAAATTTGGTATAGAGATTCTTTAAGAACCGGGAAAAGTCAAAGAATAGTTTTTATCGCTGCCAATTGATACGTTAATTGTTCTAGCTTAATAAACGAATTGCAGCGCAATAGAGTTGCGGACGTTATCTAATCTTCAATACGAGTAACTCATCATCACCATCATCATTGACAACCTGCTGTCTCCCGACAGAGTCCGAATCGAAGGAACTCGATTTAAAAGGTTTTGCTACTTCCGACATAATATTATGTGCCGGCCTGTGGCTCAATCTATACATAAAAATGAAATATAAATTATTTTGTTAGTCTCGCTAAAGCTCGAGAACGGCTAAACCGATTTTACTAATTTTAGTCTTAAAATATTCGTGGAATTATAGGGTTTATACTGTAGAAAATTTATGAATTAAGTGGTACGAAGTTCTAGGGTCATCTATTTTGGAACTAATTTTGCTTACTACTTTTCCCACTCCTGATAGCTATACTAGCCCACGATCTTCCTGCGGCTCAATTTGAAAATAATCAGATTCGTAAAATCAAAATCGTATCAGTTTCGGGGGTCAGACTGCTGTATATTACGATAGCTGATACGCAGTAGAATCCCTTGAAGTCTAGGGATTGAATTTAAGCACGCGCCTATTTAGCTGCTGTACATTAATTAAGTACTTGTTCTATTACAATCGCGTTCAACTTTATCAAGGGATCAAAAACACGGCTTCTTGCCATTGTCCTCCTATGGTATCTTTCATCTTTGCGTGTTACATGAGAATTTTAGACCTTCGCATAGGTCAAATGTGTATTATAAAAAGCTTCTGATAAATAAAATTTAATATTGTATCGACAGCGACAACGCAGAAACGCTAAAAATTCATTTTATAGCAAAACGAAGTTTCCCAGCGAAAAATCGCGAAAAATGTTGTATAAAATCCCGGAAAATATAAAAAAATATTGTCTGGTTATTATCGCCTGAAACAAAATATTGATTACATAAAAAAAAATACCCAAAAATCACGCACGTGTAAATTTTGTGTTATCGATATTTTAATAGAATATTGTGTGTGTACAAATTTTTTGAAAATATATTAATTATTATGTGTTCAAAAAATTATTATAAGACATTTTTTATTTATAGTCGTCTCCTCTAATAATAGCCAACAAACAATAGGATATCAAATTCATCTCTCCTTTTTTTTAACGCGTAGACAGGTATCTATGACGAATATTATACATAATTTGACATTAAATATACGTCACGGTATATCTTATTGATCTGGAGAATATCAAATGACTGGAATGGTCTGTTTATTACGATCAGGCATCCGAAAATAAAACACTAACAAGCCAAAAAAGTTGGGGTAAAAAATGCCGATTAGAATCAAACTGTATTCGAGGACGGGAAGGCGCTTTAAGGTTAACGATTCCTATCAATTAAAGTTTTGGGTCGAGCCGACGGGGTCTTTAGGACCCCCGCTAGGTAAGGATTTCGCACCTGTCTTTTACAGTTTAGTTTTTAGTCTACAGGTGTATTTTGCATGTCCATAAAATGCCCAAATCATGGACACTTATAAAACCTATTGTGACCATTGAAAATATTCAAATTAGTGCACTAAAGAGGTTGAATTTATTGACGCTGTGTAAACGTTTAAACTTTACAACTTTGGCGCTTTAAAAATATTTTATTATTATAATTTTATGGCGTTTATATTGCATGTTACGAACTTTATGTGCTGTTATAAGTGATTGCCTTGTAAAAAAATACTCTATTCATAGCACCTAGAAGTCTTGACTCAAACTAATCTTCTTAGCCCATACCTATTTTCCACTAAACAATGGTCACCTTAGTCTCAATAAACAAAGGATAATATTTTTGATATGATAATCTCAGATCCAAGTGTGAGCGTCCTGCTGAGAGTAAGCGGAACAAATAGGCAAGCTCAAACAATAAAATAAACTATAAGTACCCGAGTTTATAGCTTCAATAATAAAAATTAGTTTATTTCATCCTTTTCCGATCTTTATCGGGCACATGGTGATTTTATGGAATTTTGTTATGCATTTTCACCAACTGTGTCAAAAATATTATAAGTGATAATAAAGTACCCCGCAAACGATCAAATTGTTACGTGTTTGTCAAACAGTTTGATAGTGTACAGATTTGTTTGAAGCGTTTGTCAAACAAACTACGTGTTTGACCTGTTTGAAGAAAATTTGCATTGGCGTAGCGTTTGACAAACGTGTTTGAACGTGTTCCACTTTATTTTTCAAACAAGATCTCATGATCTCAAACCGATTCTAGCTAATTGTTTGACAAACTTGTTTGATGCACGTTTGTTCGTCTGCGCTGCTGCTTAATGAAAACGTAAATTACTTCAAACATGTTTGTCAAACAAATTTGATCGTTTGCGGGGTACTTAACAATTAACGAAACGAAAAAAGACGTCTCGAATTTTGAATAGTTCCATTTCATTTTTGTTTAAATCAATTAAACTTTTTCTGTAGATTAAAATAAAACAAATATTGTGTACTGAATATGAAAATTGAGTTTTTGAGTGGAAAAATTCCTAAACAAAGATTTTGGTAGAGCAAAGATAATTATTTCGCAAAGAAATGAAATTGAGCTTGACCCAAAACGGCCTCATAAAAAGCTTTTCAGACGTCTCAAATGAAACAAACACTTAAAAATATTAAAGGAAGCCAACGCGCTGGTATGTTCTTTTCGAAATAAGTTAATTACTCCAAGGGTCTTGGTTTTATTGTTTGATACGCTATTAATTTTTTATTTTATACAGTACTATATGTGACGCCCGCAACTCCGTTGCGCCAAAGTTCGTTTGTCGCGTGAAAACCGTACTTTTTTCGGGTAAAAGTATCTTATGTAATTTCCCGGGGATCAAATTATTTTCATATCAAATTTTATAGAAATCGGTTCAGCGGTTTGGACGTGAAGAGGTAACAGACAGACAGACACACTTTCGCATTTATAATATTAGTTAGTATGGAAGTATGGATATGTATGTAACATGATTTAATATATTTTAGGCAGTTCTAGTTGTAAATGATTTCAGCCTCATACCAGCTCAGCTAGAAACACTTTTGGGTTAAAAAATATTATTTTTATAAAACCTTTCTTAGAGTTTAAGCAAGCCTCTTTAGTGCCTGAGATTTTAAATACTCGTTGCTTCTCAAACTTTCTTATCCCTCCTAGTTGCAACAGTTAAGCCGGAACTTTGCTTTGATGAATACTGCCACGGTTTTAATTTTTCTTTAATGGTTTATTTTACTAATTTTTTGCCCACTTTGGAAAAATAATATAACTTTCTCAAAGGCTACACTTTTAATTATTTAGTGAAAATTGTTTTTCAACTTACATTGTTTAAATTGTTTGCGGAAGGTGGAAGGAAAATTAACACCTTTTGAAAGACACGGATTAAAAAAGGGACCGTGGTAATGGTGTTCTTATGTTTTTCAGAATAAACTTTAACGGAATTTTGACACACAAAGAAAGTACTTTATTTTACCATAATTTTACTAGAAAAGCCCTTACTTTATTACAATTAAGTACAAATTATTAATAAAAATATTTAACTCAATTTTTTTAATCTTCGTCTGGCTTATTTCCAAACGTCACATGACACACAAAGTCGACGGACACAGGCTGTATAAAAATATTCTTATTATTAAGGATGCATGTGTATAATTGCTGTGGTGTAGGTGTATAGAAGACCTATATAATTTAATTTATTACGAAATATGTAAGAGAAAGCTAAGAGTATTTATGTATTAGTCCTGTAAGCCTCTAGAGTACAATTTCAAAGGAGAGCATTCCTATTGTAGCTATGGGACATATAAAATTTTTCGAAGCGGCCAACTTTGCTAACAAACGTACAATGTTTTTGTGTTTCTTTGGATTTCAAACTTTAAAAATAAAAACTTTATATCTCTACGTTATGAAAATGTTATGGCACTTTCCAAGTTTTTGTCGACAATTTTTTAAACTGTCGCAATTCATAAATTGAAGAAAATAGAAATAAAACTTAAAAGTAGTATTAGTAGTAATTACTATTATCCATACTAATATTATAAATGTGAAAGTGTGTGTGTCTGTCTGTCTGTCTGTTACCTCTTCACTGTTAAAATTAATTATTGTATCTAACAAAATATCATATCATGTTTTAATTTTTTTTTTGTAAATTTACTACTAAATATTTAAACACTAAAAAATAGAGTAAAACACTAAAAAATATATAAATAAATAGTAAATTTACTACAAAATATTTAAACTCTAAAAAATATTTTTTAGTATTCAAATATTTTGTAGTAAATTTACTATTTATTTATATATTTTTTAGTGTTTTTCTCTATTTTTTAGTGTTTAAATATTTAGTAGTAAATTTACTAAAAAAAATTTAAAACAAAAAATTTTTTTTTTTTTGTTTAAATATTTTGAAGTAAATTTTTGTGTAGGAACCTAGGTAATTACTATCTTAAACTGAAAAATAACTCAAACATGTTAAATATTTTCGTATGAGAAAATGATTTTGGAATTACGTTTGTATGAGAAATTCCAAGGGTACCCGGGCCCTTAATCTGTAATTTTTATTGTCTGTCTGTCACTGGTATTCCAATGATATTGTATGTTACTAACGTAACTGGTATTCTGTCTTTGAATAAACGTCAGTCTCAGTCTGTTCATAACCGCCAAGTGTGTTTTATTAATTTTAATAGGTAATGGGCTCAGACTCATCTAAAAGTGAAAAAGGAAGTAGTGTTTGTAGACTTTTGGTGTTTTTATAGACTATCAGTGCTAAAAATATGTCGTCGGGTAATTACTCAGTCAACGTTCCCAAGCTCAAAGGGCGTGAGAACTACAACGATTGGGCGTTTGCCGCCGAAAACTTTATGATCCTGGAAGGTATAGATGTGACCAGTACCACAGGGCTAACGGATGCTGAGAACAAGAAGGCGAGGGCAAAAATCATCATGACAATCGACCCCTCGTTGTATGTCCATATAAAAACCGAAGCCACGGTACAAGCTTTATGGGCCAAACTGAAATCATTGTTCGATGATTCTGGTTTTACGCGCAAGATTACTCTCTTAAGAAGCCTAATATCAACACGTTTGGAGAGTTGTGATTGTATGACCAGCTACGTTAACCAGATTGTGGAAACGGCTCAACGGTTGAAGGGCACTGGATTCGAAATAAACGACGAGTGGATCGGCTCTCTGTTGCTGGCAGGACTGCCAGAGAGATTTAGCCCGATGATCATGGCAATCGAACACTCAGGATTGAAGATAAGTGCTTTATGCTATAAAAACGAAATTGTTAGATATGAGTTCAGAGTTTGAGGTTAGGTCAGAAGGCGCGCTTATTGCACATCATGCTCAAGTACAAAAGCGCCACCTGCAGGCGCATAGTAACAACAATGAAAATATGAATATGTCACCTGTCAATGGCAATGTTTCTATTGTTTCTATTGACACTGGTCAATAGAAACAAAAAACAAATTCGTTGTCATCATTAGCAAGAAAATTGCATACTACAAGAGCCAATGCCGCTTATTAAATAATAAAAATAAGCAGAAACCTACCTCAAACGTGTTCAGCGCAGTTTTTCTGACTCGTGAGTTTAAAAAAGACGACTGGTACATAGACTCAGGCGCAAGTTGTCATATGGCGTCTAACAAGAACTTGATGACTAACATAACAGAACCGAAAGTCAAGGAAATAATTATCGCTGATCGCACTAAAGTTCCAGTATTGTGCTCCGGAGATCTTCGACTTACTACGCGAGTCAAAACAATCACACATGAAGTAGAAATAAAGGATGTTTTGTGCATACCAACACTCACCACGAATTTGCTGTCAGTCAGTAGAATGATCGCAAATGGTAACAGAGTATCCTTCAATAAAGATGGATGTTACATTTACAACACTCAGAATGTTTGTATTGGTGAAGCAAGCTTGGAAAATGAAGTATACAGATTAAACATTGAAAAGTCGAAGCAGTTTTTAGCTAAAAGTAGCAGCAGTTGCGCAGACCTCGTGCAACACTTGGCACAGACGATTGGGTCATATTAATATGAATGACCTCGAGAAAATGAGAAACGGAGCAGTCAAAGGTGTTACTTACCAAGAAAAACAGAATATAAGCCAATCAAGTTGTGTAGTTTGCTGCGAGGGAAAACAAAGCAGGTTGCCTTTCTCTGCTAGTACCAGCACGAGCAGCAGGATCCTTGAAGTGGTTCATACAGACCTGTGTGGCCCCATGGAGAAGAAGTCACTTGGCTTGGCTAGATATTACCTGTTATTTGTTGACGATTACAGCCGGATGTGTTTTGTTTACTTTCTAAAGGAAAAGAATGAAACTTTTAAGTATTTCCGTGAATTTAAAGAGCAAGTTGAGAATCAGCAGTCACAAAGGATTAAGATATTGTTACGTGCTAGGATTCGTTGTTGGATTCGGAGAGAAAGACCTGGTGACTCTCTTGAAGACTTTATTCACAAACACTAGCTCACACAAATCACTAAGTCCAAACACTAAGCACTAGATCCAAATCACTGAGCACTATCACTGTCCTAGGTCGCAGCCGAGTCGTATAGATTCACTATCACTCACTATTGATCACTTGTTTTCACTTCGAAGTCGCCTCGAAGATCACTCCGATAAAACTGAACTGCCGGCTGCAGTCTGCGACTATTTATATGGGCCGGATCGAACCTCAGAATATTCCGGAATATCCCAGAGTAAACCCGATATGCGTAAACAAGTATGAGTTATTTCTAGAAATTACTCGTAGGTGCCTACACCTAGCGCCATCTAGTATCGAGTAGGGGATTTATGTTGCCTGTGTTCCCTTGGTAAGTTCGCTGGTCCGACGCTAGATGGCACCACGTGTCCGTACCCGTAACACTACTCCCCTCTTAGCGATAGCTCGTCCCGAGCATCGTTGTTACTGCCATGGTAACGCGCCAGACGGTCTATGTGTACCACTTTGAATGTCCCTCTTGGTTGCTTTTGAATCCTGTAAGTCACATCATTCAATCGGGTAATCACTTTGTAAGCGCCGTCCCACTTGGTCTGCAACTTTGGAGATTTCCCTTTTCGGCGAGTTGGGTTGGGTTGGGGTGGGCGAGCCACACCAGTGTCCCTTCTTCGAAGCCGCTCGTGCTCGATTTCCGGTCGTATCTGGTCTTCATGTTCTCACTTGACTGTAATCCATTTTCCCGAACCATGGCGTGTATATAGCGCATTTTTTCCCTTAAATCGCAGACATAGTCTTGTACGGTCTTCGGTTCCTCCGGTGACCCTCCTGTCAAGAGGTCTACTGGTACTCGCAGTTCTCTACCGTAATTGACATACGCCGGGGTAGCTTTTATGCTCTCATGCTCGGCGGTACGGTACGACAGAAGGAAGAGCGGTATATACTTGTCCCAATCCTTTTGTTTGTCATCTACCAATTTCGCCAAATGCCTCTCAAGGGTCTGGTCAAATCTCTCAACCATTCCATCAGACTGTGGATGGTACACGGTGGTCCTCGTTTTATGCATTCCCAAAATTCTGCACACTTCCTGGAAGACCTGCGATTCTAAATTCCTGCCCTGATCGGAATGGATTTCTAGAGGCACACCAATGCGAGATATCACTTTCTCGACCAGCTTAGAAGCAACTGTTGTAGCTTCCTGGTTTGATATGGCGAACACTTCGGGCCATTTGGTGAAGTAATCCATGACAACCATAAAATACTTGTTCCCCGATTCCGTTACAGGAAATGGCCCAGCTACGTTAACTGCAATTCGTTCCCACGGTGCGCCAACGTTATACAAGCGCAGGTTCCCACGGCTCCTTGTTTGAGGTCCCTTCACTGCAGCGCAAGTAGTACATTTGCGGCACCAATCCATCATCTCGACAATGCAACCAGTAGAATCGTTCTCGCACTTTTGTTAGCGTCCTCTTGACACCTAGATGACCTCCTGATACGCCATCGTGTATTTCACGGAGAACATCTGGTACTCTCGTCCTTGGGACAACTATCTGAAGATGGAACTCTCTGACGTTAGTTTTCTCCCATTTCCGGTAAAGTATTCCATTTTGAAGTATCAGACTGTCCCATTACGCCCAGTACGCCTTAGTGACAGCGCCAGTGGGTGCAACCTCACTACAGATTGGTTTTACGTCACCGCGTTTCTTCCATGTGATGATGTGCCGAAGGTCGTCATCTGTTTCTTGAGCCTCCCTCATAGCATCATTCTCCCATGGACCCAAGGGACTTGTTCTTGTTAACTTTAATGTTATTTCATTAGATTCCTGCTTAACACAATGTTTGCAGTCCTCTGAACACGGCCTTCGTGAAAGTGCGTCGGCATTCCCATGCGCCTTTCCGCTGCGGTGTTCCGTCTTGAAGTCATACTCCTGAAGTTGTTCAATCCATCGAGCTACTTGGCCTTCTGGGTTCTTGAATTGCAGTAGCCACTTCAAGGCTGCGTGATCAGTTCGCAGTAAAAACTGTCTGCCGATGAGGTATTAGCTGAAATGTTGTAGCGTCTTTACAACAGCCAAGAGCTCTCTTCTTGTCACACAGTAGTTTCTCTCTGGCTTAGATACAGATTTGCTGAAATATGCAATTACAACTTCTCTTTCACCCTGTTTTTGAGATAACACCCCTCCAATGGCCGTGTCGACTATAAACTGACCTTCAGGTTGTGGATACCCCAGGATTGGTGTTTCACACAGATATTTCTTCAGTTTCTGAAAATAATCTTCAGAAGTCTCGTCCCAAATAAACTGTCGTTTATCTTCTGTCAGCCGATGTAATGGCTTGGCTATCTCCGAGAATCCCTTAACAAAACGCCTGTAGTAGGAGCATAGGCCGAGAAATGCCCGCACTTCGGTTTTGTTCTTAGGGGTTGGCCAATTTTGAACTGCTTCCAGTTTCTCCGGGTCCGTCTGGATTCCATCACTGGAGATAACATGGCCGAGATAATTGACCTTACTCCTGAATAAACGACACTTTTTCGGAATCAACTTTAACTTGGCCCCCTCTATTGTGACGAAAACTCGTTCTAAGTTTCGCAAATGGTCCTCGAAGTCGCGGCCAACAATGATGACATCGTCCAAGTAGACTAAGCAAGCCTCTCCAACTAAGCCTGACAGTACACACTCCATGAGTCGCTCAAATGTGGCAGGTGCGTTGCTGAAATCCAAAGGGCATGACGTTAAACTGCCACAAACCTTTACCGGTGGAGAAAGCTGTCTTCTCCTTGTCTTTTGGATGAATTTCCACCTGCCAGTATCCAGATTTCAGGTCCAGGGTCGAGAACCATTTCATGCCACTCAAGGTATACAGAGTGTCGTCGATTCGAGGTAATGGATAGCTGTCCTTCTTAGTGACATCATTGAGACGCCTGTAGTCCACACAAAATCTTGTGCTGCCATCTTTCTTCTTTACTAACACAACAGGTGAGCACCACGGACTTGCAGACGGTTCAATTATCTTATGCCTTCTCATGTCCTCCAAAAGGCCTTCAACTTCTTTTTCCTTTGCAATGGGTATCCGTCTTGCTCGTTGACGAATTGGGTTCTCGCTTCCGGTATCTATCCTGTGCTGAACCATCGACTTTCTTCCAAGGTCGCCTTCCTGACTGGAGAAGATATTCGCGTGGCGTTGTAAAAACTTCTTAGCTTTCATGCTCTGCGAATAAGTCAGATTACTCTTGCAGTCATCGAGTAGCTCAGTCACTATTCCGTAGTTGCTGCTGTTTGCTGAGTCTGAGCCTGTGATCGAACTACACTTTCTCATCCAGACAACTTCCTCGCACTTTCCAATGACGTCACCTTTGTTCAAGCAGATCTCGTGATCACCAAGATTCAAAACCCTGACCAAAGCGTTACTGCTTCCACTAACAAGGGTTCTCGCCGTCATCAGTTTTCGCGCTGATGTCTTGGTAGGTGTGTCTTCGATCAACACGCATCTGTTTGACTTCTTCTTTCCAGTTGGCGGTAGCTTCACCATCACTCTAGCTTCCGCTCGTCCAGATATAATGACTTCCTTTACACATGCGACTTTCCCGCAGGCGCCTCCAAGGATGAAAATTTCTTCTTCGCCACACTGAAAACTCCGTCAGCGACATTAATTCTGCAGTTATGCTTCTTCATGAAATCCAAACCCAAGATGCAATCATCCATAATCCCAGCCACGATAACGTCATGGGGGTATGAGGACCCCCCTACATTAATCGTTACTGACATTTCTCCCAGGACGGGTATTGGCTGACCGGAGGCAGTAAGAAGCCGACAGTTAATTCTCCTCTTGTGCCTCCTTGCGGCTTTTACCAAATTTGGGTTCACTATTGTTCTAGAGTTAAAATAAATTTACATTTTTAGAACATATAATTCAAACCGGTGAGAAAGCGAAGCGCAATTTTTACTCCTTTACCAAAATATCTACGTCGACATGGGGCCTCTCTTTCAAAACCCTAAAATTAATTTACACCGCTACTTATCTAGGCAGCATTTGCTACGGGGCCCCCGTGTGGGCCGACAGGGCAACAATCGGCGCGGCTCGTCGCAAGTTGCTACAAAGCCAACGTCTTGCTCTTATATTCTTGTGCAAAGCTTACAGGACCACAAGCACCGAAGCCTTGCCTGTGTTAGCCTTGCCTGTGAGATTCAGCGTCGTGCGACAATGTATTATCATAACAAAAACATTGACAACCCGTTCTTTTTAAGCGCTCGCGATAAAATTAAAATAGCAAGATTGTTTGAACCTTATGAAAACTCTGTGCAAAGCCT
This sequence comes from Polyommatus iphigenia, assembly GCA_963422495.1. Classification (NCBI taxonomy): domain Eukaryota; kingdom Metazoa; phylum Arthropoda; class Insecta; order Lepidoptera; family Lycaenidae; genus Polyommatus; species Polyommatus iphigenia. Next base: position 33,738,548 of record OY730185.1, on the reverse strand, counting down.
AATCTCCGAATGGCAGTCGCGATGGAACTGTTCCACCAAAGGGCGACATCATTATAATTTTTTCCCTAATATTCGTGAACGGCTATCCAAACATTGGATGGATATTGATCACTGCGTTTCTCAATTCCTGACCGGTCATGGAAATTTTAAGGCCAAACTTTACGGATTTAAACTAGTAGCATCACCCATGAGCGAGTGCTCGACTGAAGGCAACATGTTTGAACAAACCGCTCATCATGTTCTCTGGGAGTGCAGTCTCTGGCAGGACGAAAGAACTACTATGCTAAACAACCTATTCTGTACTTCTGGAGTCGCATACTACGGTGATCTCGTGGACAGCGCTAGGAACTTCCGTGCCTTCAAGCGTTTTTGTCACAATTATTATTGGCAACAGTCAAACACAATAAACTCCAATATTAACTTAGCTTTAGCTTAGGAGTCATAATTATTAACCTTATTTCCGTGGTGCTCCCCCCTTAAGTTCTTTGACTTTCGGTCATTGCAACTTTGTGCTGTCTCCCGCTTTTATGGGGAGGGAAATTGGAATCTTCCTACTCCTCCTATTTTCTTTTGATTAATTTCGTTGTGGGTCCCAAGACAGTTTTAGCATATCCCTCGGGCTCCCTGAGATCATATCAAAGGGTATTCGTGGTTGGATACCGCTGTCGATCCTGGCGACACAGGAGATACAGTGGTGGGAATGTGTGGTGGGCCAAAGCCCGATAAAAAAAAAATAAAAAAAAAATATTGTTCTAGAGGCTCCTGTGTAGTAGTTCCCTGGATCACAAGACTATTCCCGCTGCTTGCTTGGGAGACAACAGTTATTGGGGCTTCCTCCGCGTCAGCCAGTACTCGCCCCTTAGTCCTGGCTTTTATTCGTTTCCCTGATCCCGGGCAAGAGACGAAGCCCCTTGCTTCATCAGCTCCTCCATTTGTTCCTCGAGCCTTTTTATTCTTGCCATCTGAGTCTCCTTCTGCGGGCAGTTGAGCTGAAGATGGCCCCTCTCGCCGCACTTGTAGCACATGGCTCCAAAACTTTTCTTTATAGGAGCCTTAACCTCCTTGACATCTTCAGACACCTCGCGGATTTTATAGGTCTGCCGAATGTCACGCCGAACAGCCTCGACCTCTAAGGCATGTGCCAACGCTTCCTTTAGCGAGGTGTGGTGATGTAGCCTCACTGCAGCTCTGACTTCCAGGTCCCTGATTCCGTCGACGAATGCTTGAACAATGTTCGTGTCAACCATCTTGGCGTCGGCTCCTGGGTGTGCCTTCTTGACAAGTTTTTCAATTTCCAACGCCCATTGTTGTAGTCCCTCTCCTGAGCGTTGGACTCTATCACGAAGTTGAGCACGGAACACGTGCTCCAGGTGTCGCTTCCCGTATCTGGATACAAGGACCTCCATCAGGTCTTTGAACCCATTTCCTGTATGTGCTTCCAGGACCGACAAGGCTTGCCCTCTGAGCGCGACAGTGAGAGCGGTCAGGCATTGTTCGTCAGTCCATCCGTTGGCAGAAGCAACCGTCTGGAATTGCTGACGATAAGCGTTCCAAGAGGTAGTACCGTCGTATGGTGGCACTTTAACTCTTGGTCCTTGTACCACTACTCCGGTAGTTCCACTAGACGTCGGGACTCCTGTGGTTTCCAGGCGCACTTTCCACTTCTGTAGTTCTGTGAGGCCGGTTTTCACATTTTCCATAACCACTCCTAGCCCGGTAACTCGTTCTTCCATAACATCGACATCTTTCCGAAGCTTAGTCACCGTGTCACTACGAGGGCTGCTATTTATGTATGCGGAACTGGCCACTTACAAGAACAATATTTAAAAAGTAATTACAACATTTGAAAATAGAACTCTTTGGTTGAAGAATACATTTTGTTTCATGTGACTGTCAATTATTTTTCCATTGTGGCGTCATTTTGAAAATTGCGTGTCTTCATTTGCCATGGATTTAACGCGTGAACATTTTCGTGCAATGATTTACTACGATTTTCGGCGTGGGCTAAATCAACAACAGTGCTTTATTCAACTCACCGCAACTTTTAGAGATGAAGCACCATCAAAAACCACTGTTTATCACTGGTACAGTGAGTTTAATCGTGAACGGTCTATGCTCACGGATGAAAATAAAAAAGGTCGCCCAAAAACAGCTGTTGTCCCACAAAATATAGATGCTGTGCGGGAACTAATAATGCGTGATCATCATGTTACATATCGCGAGATAGAGGCGTCCTTAGGCATAAGTATGACGAGCATACATAAGATATTACACGAACATTTGGCTGTAAAAAAAATATGTTCGCGTTGGATTCCGCACAACTTGACAATCGATCAAAAACGGGCTCGTGTCGATTGGTGCAAAAAAATTATAAAAAAATACAACCGTGGTACGTCAAAAGCCGTTTATAATATCTACACAGGTGATGAATCTTGGATCTATGCATATGACCCCGAAACTAAACAACAGTCAACGGTGTGGGTGTTCCAAGATGAGCCGAAACCAAAAAAAAAAAAAAAGCTACTCGTGCAAAAAGTACTTTGAAGCAAATGGTCGCCTGTTTTTTTGGAATTAATGGACATGTGGCTACAGTGCCATTAGAGAATCGTAAAACGGTTAATTCTGAATGGTATACGACCATTTGTTTACCAGAAGTCTTTGAAGAAATAAGAAAGGACAACCGACAACGCAGAATCATATTACATCACGACAATGCTAGCTGTCACACCTCAGCTGAAACAACTCAGTTTTTGGAGGGTCAAAAGATGGAATTGACTGGTCATCCGCCGTACAGCCCTGATTTGGCACCTAACGATTTCTTTTTATTTCCATACGCGAAGAACAAATTACGTGGTCAACGTTTTTCGAGCCGCGAAGAGGCTGTTGATGCGTTCAAAATGCACGTTTTGGAGATACCTCAATCAGAATGGAAAAAGTGCTATGAAAATTGGTTCCAGCGTATGCAAAAGTGTGTCGATCATCGCGGCGAATATTTTGAAAAGCAATAAAACCATATTAAATGATATATGTTTGTTTCTTTTTTTAATTCCGGATACATAAATAGCAGCCCTCGTAACATCCTTTATAGCCAATAGCGCTTTTTACCCGACTGCCAGGAGGGTTATGTGTTTAGCGCGTATCTTCTATGTATGTAATATTCTTTATTACCTCGTATCTTCAGAACGGCTAAACGGATTTTCACATTTGAGGTATCGTTAGATTTGTCTTAATAGCCCGAGTGTTCTTAAATAGGTGACATTAAGAAAAAACCAACATGGCGGATGTTTGACGCCATATCGTGAGGTAAACAAAAATAAAAATCTACCAAGCATATCGAGTGGGGTATCAAAATAAAGGATTTTAAACACTGATTCTAAATATGTATATAACTTACAGTTTTAATATTAAATAGAACAATAAATCTACACTAATATTATAAAGAGGAAAGATTTGATTTTTTGTTTGTTTGGCTCCGAAACTACTGGACCGATTTGAAAAATTCTTTTACCATTGGAATTCTACATTATTTTTGCTGAACATAGGCTGAATTTTATTTTGGAAAAAAATAGGGTACCGTAAGATATTTGGGTTCTTCGGACGCAAGGTGTAAAAAATCAACCAGAAAAGTTACTTATTTTACGTACGCTGCCTAAACTATAAAAGATAGAACCATAAAATTCTAAGTAATTGTAGAACTTACAAATATCTACAAAAAAGTCCGCGACACACTATACCTATCTATGTCGAGTGAGGCACAATAAAGGAGCCGCGGCCGACCGCTCGCGCTAGTAATAAAATAAGAAAAAACCAAAATCCGCCTGTATGGATAAATCCAATATTAATTAAAAATTAACTAACATTACTGAAACCATGAACGTAGAAAAAAAAGCGGACGGAGTCTTGTCATATACAACTGTGTCTTCACTTTTTTTTGACTAGCGCAAGAATGTGTGCGTGCGGACCGTGTACGTACAGCCAGCTGGCCGACTCTGAACGACACAGTTTTGTGTATGGTGGGACTCCGCCCGCCTTTTTTTATACGTCCATGACTGAAACAAGATGAAAATTCAATGACAAAGTATTAAAAAAAACATTGATTTGGTACTTAAAACTAGAAACATACATTGAAACAGTACCAAACCTATGTACCTATGATAACGTATTGTAGGTAGGTACACTTTTCTAAGTGTACCTACGATATATGGTTATATAAGCACGGTAGTTTTTCAATTTTTTATTAGATTGATTGTCGAAATGGTTAGATGACTACAACCAATGATATTATATAAAAAAACTCATTTAGCAGGTAATTTATGTTACTACCGCGTGCGTTGTGAAAATTCAATTTAGTCTGTCTCTTTTATGTAAATGGCATTTCGTATCTTTTCTTTCACTTATCTGTCAAATTTGTCAATGTTGTTCGGAAGAGATTTAAGCCGGAAAATAGTATGAACGTAACAGATCTGTATAAGTAGAATATCATTGACTACAACTAAAAAGTCGCAAATAAAATAAATTAATTAAAAATAAAAAAACCCGACTGCAAAAAATGTTAACTAAAAAGAACGAAACAAGACCTAGGTAATTCTGCTGGAGGCATCGAATCCATGTTTTAATTGATACGACTCTTGCTTACGAGTTTCATGCCAGGATAAATAGAAGGTTACATAGAAAAATCTAGAAGAAGAAAGTGGATAATAAAATGCAGTCGGAGGCATAATACTCGTATTTTATGATTTATGAATTAATGTTAAACTTGGTGCGACATGCCAATTTTATGTAACATTACACACGACCCCCACACACGATCAACCAATCTTTGTAATTTTTTAATTTTAATTTAAGAACCTAAATGTCTTTTTAATGTTAAACTTATATGTAACAGTGCTTTATCATATGACTGTATGTTGTTCTGAATAAAGAAAATAAAAAAAATAATAAAATAATAATTAGTGTATTTAATCTATCGTCGCTGCGCGTGCGATACCGCGTATGAGCAGTTGGTAAATACCGCGTATCTGCTTTTTGATGATTTTACAGGAGGAAGAAAAAACTGAATATCTCAGCTATTTTGACTCCTATTACCGACTGAACTTAACAGCTAGTTCTTTGTACTTTCCTTTAGTGGTTCGCAATTGGCTTAGGTTTTGTGTAAAGTCACTTACGCGTTTTTGTATTAAGTGAATACAAAATAAGTAGGCTTTATATTAAAGATACGCGGTTTTGAAATCAAACAAATCAGTAAAAGGTTGCATTTTTTTATGAGAAAAATCTAATATTTTATATTTATTACACTGTAACCTAGCAAAATATGATGTGTTAATTATTAAATTCATTACAATATTATCTATTCTTAATTTTTAATTAATATCCCAATTTTTCATAGATTCGACTTTATCTGACAGAGATCATAATAATCATTTATAATAAAATAAATGATTTATTACTTATGTACACTCGAGGAAGTTGATTCCTATGCAGGTAGCGGGTCAGCCCAATTTCGCGATTATGTTGGTCGGGAAAAAGAAAAGGACAGAATCGTATTTCTATACTTCCGTCCTAGTCGTTTTGTTTTTGCCAAAATATCAACACAGCGATCTCCTTAGCGACGATAAGTTTATTGGTCGCTATCTGTCGGTTAATCGGTTATACTCGTATAACACGACATAATCTTATTTTATTGGTCACTTTACTTTTACCATATACCGAGAAATATAAACATACGCCGGCTACTTAGCAACCGCCTTAGCAACGAAAGTTTTTACGTTTTGAAGGTTTAGGACAGGATTATTAATTTAAGTTTTGCAAATATGGTTCTGAATTTTTTAGGTTCTCAACATGTTCTGAATTATTGGTGTGAACATTTATTTCCCCTATCTGAACTTAATATTATGCACTTCAAACGTGGCTTATCTAAGCATTTATGTGCTTCAAATCATCAACTAACCTAACTGTTCAAAATGTGCTATAAGAACAATGAAGTCATACACAGGTTATAATTAAGCAGATCAACCCAGTCTATATCAATAGCACACCCTCATTCTACAATCTTCGTTGATGGTCATGGTAAGAGTCGGAACATTAACGTAACGTTTTGTCTTCAAATTCGTTTCATGTTGCTGATCGTTTTAAGATCCCAAAGATTTTTTAAATGACCAGAATTGTAAATTATTAAGTACTGTTTTACTGTGAAATAAAATATTGTCACTTTTTACTTGTGTTGTGATTTTTGTTAAAATATGTTCTTGTAAATTAGAAAGATGCTGATCTTTAGAGCGTTTTTACGTTAAGCAGTAGATAAAAATGGGTAGGTAGTTAGTTGTTTTGGAATAATAGCATTCTTCGATTAATCATTGTGGCATAATTATACGGATTCCGATAGGCTTTGAGGGAATACATTTTACAGTCTCTTATTTATGGAAATACCTAAATTACTTAAATTGCGACAATTTAAATTAAATTTTAGCCTAAAACACCGATTTCATTTTGTCCTATTTTGGATTGTCACCGTTATTTAAATCAATTCCCAATATTTGCAAAACATTTTTGAAGATGACCGTGTCAAAAACTTCAAAATGTAAATACTTTCGTTGCTAAGGCGGTCGCTAAGTAGATTATATTTTGTCAAAAGCAATGCGACCAATAAAATACGATTCTATCGTGAACGAGCATAGCCGACAGATAGCGACCAATAAACCTATCGTTGCCAAGGAGATCGCAATGTTGATATTTTGGTAAACACAAAATGACCAAGATGGAAATATAGAAATACGATTTTGTTCTGTTCTTTTTCCCGATCAACACTGATCACTGACCAGTTTAAGTTGACCCGCGACAGGCATAGGAATCAACTTCCTCGAGTGTACATACAAAATTGTATTAAAATCGGCTGAGCCGTTTTGGTGGAGTTCACGCACAAACACTGTGACACGAGAATTTTGTATATTAGAAGATACAGGGAATATAATTATTGGTAGTAATGTTTAGGGTAGCGTTAAGATGCTTCCTCACCGGGAGCATTCGCTTGTAATGTAACGTTACAAAGTCGAGCATTCATTCAATGAGAGAGGAGATTCGAGTGCGCACCTTGTAATGATACAGTGTGTAATATCTTGATAAAACTTGTAACATCAACTAGCCATGGAATGCTCAAAGTCGAACGTTACATTACACGCGAATGCTCGTCAGTCAGGGAGGTAGTATTTTAATGTAATGCTTGAAGTCGAATCTTTAATGTTACATTACAGGTGAATAGCTTTGTCCACACTGGGCCTTTTTTTGTTCATCAAGGGCATGCGTTATAGCGCTTGCAGCGAACGTGAGGCATGCACGTGACGCGTGTTGAAATCGTAGCACTCGCTATGACACTGTTCTTTCAACGCGGGTGGATTTTGACGCATTCAATTATTGAATATGCCAAACGAAAGTTGAATAAATATATACACATTACATACATAGCGGACATAGCTAATGCTCGTCGGTCAGGGAGGTATTTTTGTAATGTAATGCTGAAAAACGAATATACTCGTATAATGTTACATTACACGTGAATGCTCCCGCGGGTGAGGGAGCTACCTACCTTTAGATACAGGGATTGGCTGATGTTTTGGGTAGCGTTAACAGAGTAGACAGAATTATAGAGTATGCCGACTTAGAACTGATGTTGAAATTTTTAAATTTGACGTATTATGACGAAAATCGTCGCTAGGGTTGTTGACTTGTTACCTACGAATTTAAAACTATGACATATTCGCTGGACGTGTTCCTCTTTGGTCGTATTGTTGTTTGTATTTTGGCACATGCGATTAAAATTGTCAGAATCCAATTTTGAAATTTATTTTAAATATTTAAAAATATTTAAAATAAATTTCAGCCAGAGGCACATTCCGTTCATAATCCTAGTGAAACCCGACGAATTTGATAGATATTGAAACCTGTCCGTTTCTTTGCAGTCGAACTACTGGTAGTTATGTCTATTGTGGCGTTAATCACTTACATTGGGGGTCGCCCTAAATCGCCTTTAAGCGAGACAATCTTGTACATTTATAATATATCAGATGACCCGCAACTCCGTTGCACCAAAATTCGATTATCGCCCGGAAACCGCACCATTTTCCGGGATTTAAAGTATCCTATGTCTTTTCCTCAAAGTATCAATGTGAAATGCAGTAAAATTTAGCATAATATGTGTTAATTAATGTTAATTATAGGATATCAGCTAACTCGTTACGCGAACCTCCAAACTGCCGTCTAATCCGGGGCTCCGGGCAAGGATGGAAACCTGCCCGGCTTAGCTAGTCCCGGCGCCGAGGGGAACGCTTCAGTTTGCCGGAGCGTTCCCTTACTTTGGTGGAAGTCCGGTCCCTTTTGAGGTATACCGGTCAGTTGTGGAGGGAGTCCTGCGTTAGACAGATCCAGGACATCCCTCCGTATACGTCTGAAGGCAAACCGCAGGTGGTTTTAGTGGGTAAGAGTCCCACATACCCCCGGGGTGCTTCAGCTTAACTGAGGCACATCCCCAACCCAGAGGACCCATGACGGGTTTCCCCTGCGCATTAAAAAAAAGAATATCAGCTAACTCTGTTAACGCAGCTTCTGCCGGGCTTTTGAAGATTTTTGATTGAAAGTTTCTGTCTATCACTTTTGATTGGCCATAGCTAAAATATTAACAACGCGACGCTGCTGAATAAAATCCCATCAAAAACATACCTGTTAAAATAGGGCCTAGTTCCTATAGGCTGATTTTTGGCCTAAAAAAAGAGTTGAAATCTAATCCAATGCCAAGTTCAGATGTACTTCACCGATCATAATCATCTTCATCAACAGCCTGATCCATAATACTTCTAATTTAAACTTGGTAGGTTAATTAAATTCTATAAATATTATCTAATTATATAATTAATGAAGTGCTACGTATAGCACAAAAACCTGCCAAGTTCAAATTTAGAAGTATTATGGATCAAGCTGTTGATGAAAATGATTATGATCGGTGAAGTGCATCTGAACTTGGCATTGGATTAGATTTCAACTCTTTTTTTAGGCCAAAAATCAGCCTATAGGAACTAGGCCCTATTTTAACAGGTATGTTTTTGGTGGGATTTCAATACTTTTTTTCAAGAAATCATACCTATGTTTATTGTTTTCTTTTTGTGCTACGCCCGATATAAACAATAGTTTCGATAGATGCCGCTAGTGGTATTTGTTAAACTATCAATAGAAGCCAATTTTTTAAGTAAACTGTATTTATTTATTAATCTATATATACAGTGTGCAATATACATGACAATATTTTATACCCCCCCCTCTCCTCCTCCCACCCTCCTCATCGTATTCTCATTGTGTCACTAGTACATAAGAATTTTTGAAGTGATAACGTCTTATAATTCGATATGGGGTGCGCGCCCGAAAAACATGACAGTTCATGCGGCGTTACCTCGCTGACAGCTCTGAGGCGTTCCATTTACACTCTCAAGTCTCTCAACAACCGTAAGGCTCACCTGGGCCGCGCTCTTTGTTTCGATTATATTACGTATTTCGATGACTTAGAGAATACTTTTGTATGAAGAAGTTTGGTTAGTTATGACCTTTGATACATTGACCACACTCTGAATGAAAAATAAATAAACAATCTGTGAGCTATTAGTATTATTTCGGCTATTGAAATTGCTCTATTTCCTACGTGTCAAGGTATGACTTAATATATGAAGAATAAAGTATTCGTTTATTTCTTCTGAACAAGTCTCTAATTATAGTTTCAAAGGTTTATAATTGAGAAACTAATATCACATCGGACTAAATACTATATTATGATGGCTTGATAGATAGAAAATTTAACATATATTATAATGTAGTTCACACAAACATAAAATATGGATTGTATGTAAGGATATTACATTAATTTTACAAAGAGGGTAGGCCGGGCGCCATTTTTTTTGCACATTGACCTGCCAACTTTTGTGCATAGATGTTTCCCGGAACTGAGGGGTTAAACCGACTTTACAGACAACCGATTTTTTATATCAAGTTCGTAGATGAGCCGACTCACGCTTGACCGATTTCTTAAATGTCTTAATTTTGTGTTATCGTTTTGTCTAAAGGTTATTTATTATAAAAAATATATTAAAAAAAATTTTTTTTTGAAAACAAAAATTTAAAAAAAATTACATTTTTGTAATCAGAAAATGTAGAGTAATAATACCCCAAAGTTATCGGAAGTGGTCTTTTTACACCCTGTATTATTTTGTTTATATAAGTACAATAAAAAAAAATATTTTTTTACTACCTTCTACTGGTATGTATCAAACAATAAGAAACGTCCTGTCTCTGCAGCATATTACTGAGACCAATGCAAACACCAACACCAACCAACATCAACATCAACCCCAACACCAACTCCAACTCCAACTCCAACTCCAACTTCAACTCCAGCACCAATGCAAACGCCATCACCCAACTCCAACTGCAACTCCAACTCCAACTCAAACTCAAACTCAAACTCAAACTCAAACTCAAACTCAAACTCAAACCTCAACCTCAACCTCAACCTCAACCTCCAACTCCAACTCAAACTCAAACTCAAACTCAAACCTCAACCTCAACCTCAACCTCAACCTCAACCTCAACCTCAACCTCAACCTCAACCTCAATCTCAACCTCAACCTCAACCTCAACCTCAACCTCAAACTCAAACTCAAATTCAAACTCAAACTAAAACTCAAACCTCAGCCTCAACCTCAAACTCAAACTCAAACTCAAACCTCAACCTCAACCTCAAACTCCAACTACAACTCAAACTCAAACTCAAACCTCAACCTCAACCTCAACCTCCAACTACAACTCCAACTCCAACTCAAACTCAAACTCAAACCTCAACCTCAACCGCAACCTCAACCTCAACCTCAACCTCAACCTCAACCTGAAACCTGAAACCTGAAACCTGAAACCTGAAACCTGAAACCTGAAACCTGAAACCTGAAACCTGAAACCTGAAGCCTGAAGCCTGAAGCCTGAAACCTGAAACCTGAAACCTGAAACCTGAAACCTGAAACCTGAAACCTGAAACCTGAAACCTGAAACCTGAAACCTGAAAACTGAAACCTGAAACCTGAAACCTGAAACCTGAAAACTGAAACTTGAAACCTGAAACCTGAAACCTGAAACCTGAAACATGAAACCTGAAACCTGAAACCTGAAACCTGAAACCTGAAACCTGAAACCTGAAGCCTGAAACCTGAAGCCTGAAACCTGAAACCTGAAACCTGAAACCTGAAACCTGAAGCCTGAAACATGAAACCTGAAACCTGAAACCTGAAACCTGAAACCCGAAACCTGAAACCTGATACCTGAAACCTGAAACCTGAAACCTGAAACCTGAAACCTGAAACCTAAAGCCTGAAACCTGAAGCCTGAAACCTGAAACCTGAAACCTGAAACCTGAAACCTGAAGCCTGAAGCCTGAAACCTGAAACCTGAAACCTGAAACCTGAAACCTGAAACCTGAAACCTGAAACATGAAACCTGAAACATGAAACCTGAAACCTGAAACCTGAAACCTGAAACCTGAAACCTGAAACCTAAAACCTGAAACTTGAAACCTGAAACCTGAAACCTGAAACCTGAAATCTGAAACCTGAAACATGAAACCTGAAACCTGAAACCTGAAACCTGAAACCGGAACCGGAACCGGAACCGAAACCGGAACCGGAACCGGGACCGGAACCGGAACCGAAATCGGAACCGGAACCGGAACCGGAACCGAAACCGGAACCGGAACCGAAACCGAAACCGAAACCGAAACCGAAACCGAATCCGAAACCGAAACCTAAACCGAAACCGAAACCGTAACCGAAACCGAAACCGAATCCGAATCCGAATCCGAAACCGAAACCGAAACCGAAACCGAAACCGAAACCGAAACCGAAACCGAAACCGAAACTCAAACCGAAACTCAAACCGAAACTCAAACCGAAACTCAAACCGAAACTCAAACCGAAACTCAAACCGAAACTTAAACCGAAACTCAAACCGAAACTCAAACCGAAACTCAAACCGAAACTCAAACCGAAACTCAAACCGAAACTCAAACCGAAACTCAAACCGAAACTCAAACCGAAACTCAAACCGAAACTCAAACCGAAACTCAAACCGAAACTCAAACCGAAACTCAAACCGAAACTCAAACCGAAACTCAAACCGAAACTCAAACCGAAACTCAAACCGAAACTCAAACCGAAACTCAAACCGAAACTCAAACTGAAACTCAAACCGAAACTCAAACCGAAACTCAAACCGAAACTCAAACCGAAACTCAAACCGAAACTCAAACCGAAACTCAAACCGCAACTCAAACCGAAACTCAAACCGAAACTCAAACCGAAACTCAAACCGAAACTCAAACCGAAACTCAAACCGAAACTCAAACCGAAACTCAAACCGAAACTCAAACCGAAACTCAAACCGAAACTCAAACCGAACTCAGACTCAAACCGAACTCAAACCGAAACTCAAACCGAAACTCAAACCGAAACTCAAACCGAAACTCAAACCGAAACTCAAACCGAAACTCAAACCGAAACTCAAACCGAAACTCAAACCGATACTCATACCGAAACTCAAATCGAAACTCAAACCGAAACTCAAACCGAAACTTTTCGGTTTGAGTTTCGGTTTGCCGAAACTCAAACCGAAACTCAAACAGAACCTCAAACCGAACCTCAAACCGAAACTCAAACCGAAACGTCAACGTCAACGTCAACGTCAACGTCAACGTCAACGTCAACGTCAACGTCAACGTCAACGTCAACATCAACGTCAATCATTTCATAAAGTTATTTCATAAAGTTACATCAGTCATTTCATAAAGTTATTGAACATTTTAATTCTGATGAAAACTAGCCAAGTCAAATCTAATCTTGTTTAAGATCTCACATTATTTAAAGAACATTAATTGTTATAGATATTCAATAAAGCAAAGAAATAGACTCTATTATTTGTTCATAATGTTATTTGGTTCCTATACATACATATTTCGATTTTCCATGGAACTTGGCACTCATTTAGATCTCCATCCTTTTTACGGCGAAGTCCATAGACAAGAATAATGTTTGTATGGAACTTGGCTTTCCATTTTTACATATTTTATGTTTTTGGTGGGATATCATTACTTTTTGTACAGGAAACTTTCCGAGCAAGGGTAGACAGTAGACATCTTAATCTTCCCAGTTCAAACATACATAATATTCGACTATATTCAATCGCAACCTTAAGGTGTTGTTTCACCACTTCCGACGAGTATCGGATATGCTATCCGCAACTTATCTGGCAGATACTTCATCTGTCAGATAAATTGTGAATATCCTATCTGAAACTTAACTGACAGATCCTTTATCTGTCGGATAAGTTATGGATAGCCTATCTGAAACTAATCAGGAAGTGGGGAAATAGCCCCTAAGCCTTGTTGAGTATCAGACGAATAAAACAAAGAAAATTCAAGCGAATGGAAAAAGCAGCTACCATCAGGAGGCATTGGAATAATACAGTATAACACAAGTGTATTTCCAACCATTATATAGGGTACAGCTTATTGTGCGGAAGTAAAGTAGCTATTATTATAGCTGTCTAACAATCAGACAGACAAACGGACGGACGGACGGACAGACGGACAGACAGACGGACAGGCAGACGGACAGACGTATTAAAAGAATCCAAGAAAAGCCCCAGGCTATGATGGTCTCACCGCTGACATATTAGACCATGCATACAAAGCAAGCCCAAACTCCATGGTTGCCATATTCCAGACCTGCCTGAAAAATGGATGTTTCCCCCGGATCTGGAAAAAGGCAAAGGTAATAATACTTCCGAAACCTGGCAAAGACACCTACACCCATCCGAAAGCATACAGACCTATAGGGTTACTCCCGATCCTGGGGAAAATCTTCGAGAAAATCCTGTGTAGAAGGCTACTGTGGGAATTAGGAAAGGACGGCCTTAATCCTCGCCAATATGGATTTATGCCACAAAAGAGCACGGAAGACGCCCTTTATGATGTAGTGGAACTGGTGAGAGAAGAGATTAGAAAAAAGCGGATGGTTGCTCTAATCTCACTGGATATCGAAGGAGCATTCGACAACGCATAGTAGCCGCAAATAAAAATACAATTGAAAAGGAAGAAGGTCAACAAATACCTGAGCAGTACATTTAACGACTATTTGAGCGAGAGGCAAATAGAACTGACATATGCTGGACACACTACCACAAAAGAAACCGAAAAAGGGTGTGTGCAGGGCTCCGTAGGAGGACCACCAATGTGGGACATGATCGTGGATGGACATGGACATAGCAGATACCCTTGAAGCACACCTGCAAGCATTCGCTGACGACCTAGTGGTAGTGGCATCTGGATCTAACGCCCAACAGGTGCAGGACAAAGCCAATAAAGCCCTGAAGGAAATTGAGAAGTGGGGTACCGAGAACAAGCTCAAATTCGCTGCACACAAAACCCAGGCTATAGTAGTCACGAATAAACGTAATTATGACATCCCTAACACTGAGTTCTGCGGTACAAAAGTAGCTTTCACTAACCATCTTAAGCTGCTCGGCCTTATCAATGATCACAAGTTAACATTCAAACAACATCTAGAACATGTCAATGATAAGGTCATCAGGATATACAAAGAGTTATCAAGGTCATGTAGAGCAACATGGGGCCTAAACTCCGAGATAATAAAGACTTTATATACATCCGTAGTGGAACCCACGATCCTGAATGCAGCAAGCGTTTGGGAACCTGTCCTTAGAAAAAAGTACATCAGAAAAAAGATAGACCGAATGAACCGAATGTTTACAATAATGATGTCAAAAGCACACAAAACTACTTCCCTAATGGACAGCACAGTAATAAGTGGCAATATTCCTCTGTGCTTCAGGATTATAGAAAACGCGGAACTAAATAGAGTCAAGAGAGGTAAACCTATGGCCTACTACCCTGACAGAAAAATAGAGAAAAGAGCCCACCCTTTTGACCTCCCTCATCCAGCATGAAGAGAACGAATAATGTTTGATTGGGTCGCCGAAGAGGAAGATCTAAAGAGAATGCCTGAACTCATCCCAACTCTATATACTGACGGCAGCAAACTGGACGGAAAAGTAGGAGCAGCAGTCAGTTGCTGGGATGAGCACAGAGAGACCATAACAGCAAAAATAAAACTGGCGGACCACTGTTCGGTTTACCAAGCAGAGATGGCGGCGCTGCTGATGGCGACCCAGATTATCAAAAAGACGAGGAAGAATGAGGTAAACATTGCTTCAGATTCCCGATCAGCCCTGCAGACCGTCGCAGACCCTTGCAGCCTGAATCCAGTAGCCGTAGAGATGAGAAACCGAATAAGGGAAGACTCCACAAAAATCAATTGGTACTGGATAAAGGCGCACGTTGGCCTGGAAGGAAATGAACGTGCCGACCACCTGGCGAGGGAAGCCACGAAAAAGGAAACAGCGCCAGTGTATGATTTAGTTCCCCTAAGCGCAGTAAAATAAAATTGTCTTTTTCATTGTTATGGTCCAAAAATACCGTTAAGCCATTAAGCAAGGCAGGAGCAGTTCAAATCATAGAATTATAACCTAGTATTGATATCGTTGGTTCAAAACGCTTCAGTTCGTTTTGTGTTTTTTGCCTTGGATTTTCCATGAAAACGATCTTTAAGACGAGGTGAATAAGGTATGACCCTAATGACCACGTGTTACGGATCATTATTTGGTAGAGCAACGAACTGAGTCAAGGACACGATATTACTAAATACTAATTTAGTGTAAATTATTTCAAATAGGTAAATGAAAAATATCAAACAAGAAACAATGATTTCGAATGTAAGGACGAAGCCGGAGTCCCTCGAAATATTTACAAACGAGTGTCTATTCTAAAAGCTAATATTATTTTAGGCCGACTGGCGACTACTAGAGCTTCACTTAAGTTTTAACGGCCTCTCTAGTGTCCGGAAAATATCTAAGCTATCTAAAAGTTTCGGAGCTCTAAGTTAAGTATTCTAATTTCTGATACATAATATAAAATTTATGCGTAGTTTCTGAATCGGCCGAAAGTCTTGTCACTACTGGGCGCAGTGTAGCTTATTAGGTGCCATCAACGTATTTTTCAGATCTCGTGAACCTTATGCTGGCTTCTCACGGCGCGTAATTTGAACGAGCGAGCACGAGCCAACAGGTGAGTTCGCGCTACTCGTCTCACGGCGCGTAATATCACGAGCCGCACCGAGCCACGTCTTTGACGTTATCGACATCAATCGGATCGGAGGCGCCTGCTCGAGCCAGCCCGCGCCAACTTGAGCCACCCCCTACACACAGTGGCTAGAGCTGGCGCGGCGCGGCGCATGATATTACGTGCCGAGAGAAGTCAGCATCAGACTGCTGATAGAGTCGTTCAATCGGGGCAATCACGTAAAAATATTTAAAATAAGTAGATAAGACCTTTCCTTACTTCAATAATACCTATACCATGTAACTTGTAGTTGACGACAAAATAGACATAATATTATAATTCAAGATGTGTCATAGCCAGTTCTGCAACGCGATTACGCGACGTTGCCACATGTACCGTGCGGAGAGGCAACAGCGCGCTGCTCGCGAATTTTTTGAAGCAATAATAATTTATTGCATTGTATTATTTGTACGGATAGTCTCGACTCAATGTGTAAAGGTGCTCCCTCACCGGGACCGTTTGCGTGTAATGTAACATATAGATTCGCATGGGCGTAGCCAGGATTTTATATAGGAGGGCAAATTAAGAAAATCCTAAACTTCGAATTCTAATTAAAACCGACTTCCAAGTGAAAACAATAACATTACTTATTTAAATAAATAGTATATTAAATAATTCTTACTCTTTAGTAGTGCCTCTTTCAGAATTTGCCTAAACCTCAACTATTTCTGTATACACTCTTCATTACATAGAGAAATATAAGACAGTACCTAGGTACTTCATTATTTTGAAGTCGGTCGGTACCAGCTCAGAATCGTGAATTCTATGAAGAAATATTTTAAATTTTTGGGACTGGTACCGACTTTCACTCTTTTTAAAGCCTTATAATTTATAAGCCTTTCTGTATATAGACTGTGTTCTGCGTAGTGATGATGATGGTGGATGTAATTTGCATAGTATGTAGTATAAATGATTTCAGTTCTTAAAACAGCGCCCCAACACCCATACTTGCTGTATGGGTGTTGGGGCGCTGTTCGTGGGGGTTCGTGGGGTTTCGTTCTGTATAATTTTTAATTATACAGAACGAAACCCCCCTACCCCCCTTGGATAAACGAACTTGTGTCTAAGGTGGAGAATTCACTGGAGAAGGTCTATGAAGGGGGTAGACGTAACTTGGTCCAATTCAACCCCCCAAGATACAAGTCTGCGCGTTCACCACTAAAAAGTCACCAATGGTCGTATATCCTCGTTTTGAGGGCACATCTTTAACCATCTCCCCAAGCATTGAAATAATTGGCGTTAACATATCGAGCGAAGTCCAGTTTCGATACCATCTCGAGGGTAAGGCCAAGGCCTCGAAGAAGCTTGGTGTTCTGAACAGTGCGAGACAGTTCTTCAGTCCGTACCAGCGTCTACAACTCTACAAGGCGCAGGTTCGGCCTCATATGGAATATTGTTCTCATCTCTGGGCAGGGGTGCCAAAATACCTACTGCTCCCTCTGGATCGTATCCAACGAAGAGCCGCTCGAATTGTCGACTGCCATAGTGTTTCAAACTGCTTGGATCCCCTGGAATTACGCCGAGATGTAGCTTCACTCTGCATCCTCTATCGGTTGTATCACGGGTAGTGCTCTGAGGAATTGTTCGGAATCATACCACCTGCAACTTTTCGCTATCGTCCCACGCGAAAAATATACCATCATCATCACCTTGATGAGTGGCAGTCTTGCACCGTGCGTTTCTCGCGTAACTTTCTGCCGCACACTGTAAAACTCTGGTACAAACTGTCACCAGCAGTTTTTCCGGACCTATAGGTACGACCTGCAAACCTTCAAGAAAAGAGCGTATTCCCTGTTAAAAGGCCAGCAACTCACCTGCAGCTCTTTTGATGTTGCGAGTGTCCATGGGCGACGGTAGTTGCTTTCCATCAGGTTATCCGTTTGCTCGTTTGCCCCCTTATTTCATTTTAAAAAATGGAATCCGGAGTTCTCTTAGTATTTTCGGAACCATAGCATACCTTGGTGCAAAATTTTACTTTTTGGTAGCATATAATAATATATGCTTGGGATACTTCTCATAAAGCCAAAATCGTCATATTGTGCTTTCATAAATTTTTGAGGAGTTCCCTCGATTACTCGTGAAATTAACTTTAATACGTGGTAATAAAGGTCACACCTTATTGACCACGTCTTAAAGATCATTTCCACAGATACTCCGAGGCGTACTTAGGTGACATACAGGCGAAAAAGATCGTCGAGTCATAAGTCCGCGTACTTCTACGCACGCCTGTCACCACTTTTACACCCCTTTTGGCTTTTAGGGTTCTGTAATTAACAAGTCCTCGTTGACTATGGAACCCTAAAACGGAACCCTAACGGCTAACCAGCAGATTTTTTGTATACTGAGAGGTTAGTAGCTAGTAATAATATAATTTAACAACATTACAATAACATTAACCTACAAATAGAACAATCCATATTTTAGGACCATCAAATCGAAATATTAACTTTCGAGAATTTTTGCACAGGAAATTGTTGTTCATCTAATCAAAAAAAAATTAAGCTACTCACAATGCTACTCACGAAAAATTTGCTTGATAGCAATCAATGTTCTCAGTTCTAGGGAATCTGAACCTATTACCTACCTACTTACTATTCATTTTTATGTTTTGCGTAATGTAAAAACGCTCTAGAATTCTAGATCAACATCTTCCTAAAATCTAATCTACAAGAACTATAAAAATCAGAACACACTTGTATAATATCGTGATAATATTTTATTTGAGCGTTAAAAATATATCGAAAAACTTGAAACTTATGAAATTATTATGAACTCTTAGGTATTCTTCTTGAGGTAATAATATTATGAACTCTGGGTTGTTATAATGATCAGCAATGAGAATATACTTAATTCAAAAAACATAACTTAAGTTTTACTTAATCCTTCAGGGTAGCCTTTTCCAACTAACCAAGTCATGATATTTGACGAAGATGTTAGGAGTAGAATAAGGTTGGCCAGTTTGATCTGTTCAACGATTTGCTGATAATAAGTCCATTGTTTTGTAGCACATATTGGATGGGTTATAATGTTTCAATAAACACATCTTACATAATATTATATAATATATAAGCAAGTAGGTACTTATTATTTTTTTCAAAGATTGTTCGGATGAGAGAAATAAAATATTATATTACTTATATTTAAATCAATTCCCAATATTTGCAAAACATTTTTGAAGTATACAAGTATACTTTCGTTGCTAAGGCGGTTGCTAAGCAGATTACATTTTGTCAAAAGCAATGCGACCAATAAAATACGATTCTATCGTGAACGAGTATAACCGACAGATAGCGACCAATAAACCATGAATAAACCTATTGTTGCCAAGGAGATCGCAATGTTGATATTTTGGTAAACACAAAATGACAAAGATGGAAATATAGAAATACGATTCTGTCCTGTTCTTTTTCCCGACCAACACTGACCACTGACCAGTTTAAGTTGACCCGCGACATGCATAGGAATCAACTTCCTCGAGTGTACATACTAAAGCCCTGCTCGTCCACGGACCTGAAGAAAAGGACCCCCACCCAGAGCACTTCTTATCAGAGGGTCGAAGGTCAAAATGAGTCTGACGCTTAAATGTAGGCCACAGCAGCTGCAGCTATACTCTCCAGAGTATAGCCGCCAGAATCCAGTCCGTCGGAGCTTAGCTCTGTACGGTGGTTCAATATGGGCAGATTCCTGCACTAATTTCGTAGTAATAAGGTGGACATTAGCCGGGCGGCAGCTACTCTTCGCAATGTAGCGGTGAGGGTTGCCAGGAGGTGCCGTACGGTCTCCTAGGTGGCAGCTACTGCCATAGCGCGAGATCCGTCGTGGTAGCTGGTAACGAAGGTCTTCGCCAAGTTGCTCATGCTCGTTCCAGAGAAGACGTCGAAGTCTGCAGTGGCAGTTCCGGAGGGTTTTAAGGCAAGGAAAGCAGCCTCGAGGCATACAATCGTTGGGCTATAGAGTAACGAAGATAATGAGCTATTTTCTGTTCCGGATCGGGAGTGTCGAGGCGTCATTATGCGAATTAAGTATACTCGACCATTTCAAGTTGTTTTTATCTGGATGTAAAAAACTTGACCAAATTAATGTTATCAAGTTCTTTACTGGCCATTTATACATTAATATGAGTAGAATTTTTAAGTAAGGCTCGTTTACGCAACGCATAAGCCCGGTAAGATTTTCACATTGACGTCAAACAATCTTATGAACTGGGCATATTGATTTACCAGTAGAAACCTTCAATTATAAAGCAATTTACACAGTTCCAGTAAAAGTTTGAAAAGCTAAAAAATCAAAACTAGTAACATGAACATTTAAACTGGGGCGTTTCATGCTAAAGTCCTACCGTTGCGTTTCAGGAAAAAGTTAACAATCGCTGCAAAAGTTTTTTACATTGTACCAGTTAAACGCAAAATAGTCTAAGCTGAAACTTTTAATGGTCAGGACTAAGATTATTTTAACCTACTTTTAATACTGTTAAATGAGGATTCTTTTGAAGTCACAAAACGTTATATTGTGAGAAATTTTTATATGGACTGTTAGTAGTTTGGGGCATCTTAAAGTATTCGGATGTACCTTATATTTTGAGATAGCTGTTGAATCATATTATTTATCGACTGCCCCTAAGTATACTGGGTCAACTTACAAATTTTCCAAATTGCACTTTTTGGTATATTTACACTAATTAGATCATATTCTACCTGCTAGCTTTAAAAAAGTTTGTATCTTTATTAATACCGGAAATAAAATGACATTATACAGTTATCTACTGACTTATTTAAATTTACGCATTGAATACTAAGTCAAGTTATATTCTACCAGTATACGCGGGACGCGATCGCGGGCATTTTGGTTTAAATTGAAAGTTGACTCAGTATTCATATGGTCAGCGCGGAGTGAAAAGACCAAAAAACCACTAATTTAAAGTAGTTGGGGAGCCCAAAGAGCTTTCTATGTAGTTAGTAGAGTATTGTGAAGCCTAGTAGGTTTTGTAGATTAAGTAAAACGGATAAAAATATTATATGGTTGTTTTATCATTTAAACACTCTCACACTCTGTAATACACTGTTTTATTATTACGGAAGAGCACTTTTACACAAAAGAAATTATTGAAAATCGAATCACAACTTTTACAAGAACATAACCTTTTGTCATAACCTAAAAAAAGCAGCTGTGAAAACCAATGACATAAACAATCTGACATTGACATAATATATATTTATTTTTTATAACTTAAGGCAATATTTTAACTGTTGTAGTGCATTTAAAGACTAACGTAAACATTATATATGAGCGTTTTTATTTTCGCGTTGAGTTTAGAGGCTACAGCCAGTTTACAGCTATGAAAATATTTAAAATAATTATTATATTTGGTAATTTTTTATAAGATTTTAGACAACAAGGACTATACAATTTAATAGAGTGCAACATTAACCATCTGTAAAGCTTATTTTCTTTAAAATAAAGTTTTTTTTTTTTTATTTCAAAATGTCCCTACAGGCTTACTTTGCCTTTAAATCACCAGTTCTTTACATGGTAGATACTGTGGAGTATATTTAACATTTCCTATCTTAATCTTACAAATGTATGACATTTCAACACTTGGAAAAAAACTATTTTAATCCGCCAACTGGGAAATCAGATTTTTGTGCCATTGTACAAGCTTTACCTGACATATCGGGCATGGCTCAAAATCCCCTTTTGGGCTCCCCTACTAAGGGATCCGTACCCAAAGGGCAAAAACGGGACTCTATTACAAAGATTTCGGTGTCGGTCAATCTGATCATTTGTCTGTCACCAAGCTGTATCTCGAGAATCACTATAGCTAGGCAGTTGAAATTTTCACAAATAATGTACATATTTCTGTTGCTATTTTCCGCTGCAACAACAAATATTCAAAACAAAATGCCTAAAATAAATATTTAAGGAAGTCTCCCATACAGCAAACATAATTTTTTCCCCTTTTTGTTCGGTTTCAATGTGCCAATGCCCAGAATAAGTACAAATTAACATGCCTCTGTAAATTTTAAAAACTGTGAGTTCTGAAATGAGTGCTATTTAGTAATTAATCTAATTTTTATATTAAATAAGAAATACGCAATAGACATTATTAAATATTTTGTGTTTTGTTACTTGAAACCTAAGTCTTAGCTAAAGAGGTTTATCTTAGTTAATTTCATATAAATAAAGAACTTTCGATACTAAAATATTTCATTTATGAATGGAAACGATTATTATAATAAAAAATTTAGGAAATAAAAGATGTTTTTATTATTTTACTTACATTGTGACAGTTGACTCACCAACAAAAGTAACATGCTTTTAACTTTATATCCATGTAGTCAACTGCCAAGATTTATACAAAAACGAATTATGAGAGCAAAATGACGATACCGAAAGAAAGAAAACTCTAAATGAAAAATAGTTTTACCATATTTTAGGTTTAGAACTGTCTAAATACGTAGATTTAATGATACGACGTATAAAAATATAAGTGGTAGTTGATCCAATTTCAACTTAAATATAATCGACGTATGCTAGTATATCTGCATTATCTCAGTAAATACTAAAATAATGTATTTTTTATTTTGCCCTGTTGCAGGGCCTTTTTATAGGTAATTATCTATGATCATTTATTTTTCCGTAATTTTAACGACGTTAAAAATATAACGTTTCGTTCTTGCAAACGCTCTCCTGTAAAGTTTTCAATTTGTTAGTTGACTCAGTATACTTAGGGACAGTCGTTATATCGCTTCTGTGGTTGCCTATGGTACGTATTTAAAAATACGATATATTATACACTAATTATACAGTGCTATCTAGATTCTAGACAATCAAGCTATTAATACCTCGATCGAGGGAATCGCAGACACAATAGATATTCATTGTTATGCGACAGCCGGGTGCCGCTTGGAGATTGATATGTTAATAGGTACCATTTTGAAAATCTTATTTTTTTTATCTAACAAAATCCAATTTTCTCTGGTGATAAACCAAAAAATGCACTAAAACCTTCGAATACTCGAGGATGGTTTTTCGAAAAACACGGTCCGAGATTTAGCTCGCAGTTTACAGGAATATGAACTAGTATGTAAGCCGCAGCCGACATCCTTTTCACGGATAAACCCGGTTTTTTGTCGAGATACGCGGTTTATTCCCTTTTTTAACATCTAAATATTCCACCCCTAAGTATTCTGCAACCCCTAAGTAAGTAACATTATGAGGACGACCTCTGTGCCTCAATGGTTAAGATTGTGTGGCAGCTCAAGCCGGGCTCGCGGGTTCGAATCCCGCCGACGGAACAAAAAGTTTTCAATGCTCCTGGGTCATGGATGTGTATTAAATATGTGTATCATATAATAAAAATCTTAAATAATATATGTATAGTATAAAAGTATTAAGCATATTTCCGTTGTCTGGTACCCGTAACACAAGACGTCCTTTAGGTACTTAACACGGGGCCAGACTGACGTGGTGTGAAGCGTACATAGAAATGAAATGAAATGATATTTATTTGGATAAAATGTGGTTATAGATTATAGATAATATTAGTATTGCCATCAAGAACCCTGTGCCTGTGAATAAATCGAGACTTTAAAGTCTGGATTGCTACATGCAAATATTATGTAACTGTTAGGGAGATCGCAGACGACAGACTTTTGTGCGATCAAAGTCTGCGGCTTCCATACAATCTGATGGCGCGCGCCATGCGGAATGTATGTAAGCCGCAGACTTTGATCGCACAAAAGTCTGTCGTCTGCGATCTCCCTTAATATTGCCAAATAATTTTAGTGTTAGCTGTATTTCGATGTGACGTCGTACTTCGTAGATGGTCTACGGATTGCTACGAGAAACAATATTATTGTTGTATTAAAACTATTATGGTACATAACGGAGAACTTAGGTACAACTTTGTATCAAATTTTGTTATTTTACGAAGTTTTGGCTACGTGTTATTTTAAGAAGCTTTGTAATATTATGAACATCGAACACATTAATAAAATATGACGGAAAACTATACTCTACTAAATTAGGAATTTAACTACGAATAATAAAAATTGAGGAAGAGTAACTGTGTCTAAAAATTTGGTCCACGAGTCTACAAATTCAGTACCGAATACATGCATACTTTATGCATACAGTGTTCGGTACTCAATTTTGTGTAATACACAAGTGACAATCGGCTTTATTTCGTGAGTGTCTGTTTCGTTGCTATTGTCATATTTTAGTGTGCGAAAAGGAACCAAATTCAAAACGGTTGTTTCATTAGTTTTTATTATTCGTAGGGATTTCATAGGGAAATCAAAAAGGTATCTGGAGTACACAGAACTTCGTGGGCACAACATTCGTCTTGACTAGTGTTATTTTAAGAAGCTTTCTAGTATGAACACATTACTCAATAAGTATTATATTATTTCTTCACTTTTATGCTGGAATTCAAATATATAAATAAAATGTACTGGTAGTTTCGAAACGCTAGCTAGCCCCGGACGTGTCAGGCTGTCCGGCGCTGTCCGCAAGTCGAAGTGGAAACGCCCGCCATTTTGTGTTTATTTCAGATACACTGCAAATATAAGGGTACGTTCCGAAATATTACCAGTGCACTAACCAGTACACGTGACGTCATATTGTGTCCGAGACTATGTTTTACTGGTGAGACAAGAGTGACGCACTAATGTAAGTGAGTCAATGCACTGGCCAGTATTTTGGAATATAATATTACGTCTACAGCTTGGCGTTATTGACATCACGATCACTGGCAAGAAAAATGGGTTATATTTCAAAACTCATAATATGTTAATAGACCACAAGGGGTTGTGTTCTTTAAACATAGTATGACGTATCAGTTTTTACCCCGTCTAAAAATACTTTAGATGCTTTAGAAATTTAGATGCATCGAGGGGATTTGTATACCTATTTATGGAAAAAATCGATTTCTTATGTCCACAAGGTTGACCTAATAATCGACATTTTTATCTGACTGAGGTGAGTAATGTGTTTGCAAGCCAGCTTTTACCTTTCAGTGTTGATGTAGTCCTGTTTTTTGTAGTAATTATTTTTATTAGTCAAGACTAATAGGATTACAGGAGTAAGTTAACACTGTAAGGTAAGAAAACAGGTAAGATTTTTTAAATGGTTGTCGCATCCGTATACCTATACAATATACATACATTCAGTAGTATACGTATTCACGCAAACATTCCAGGCTGTAGCCGAACATTCATGCAGTTACTTTAATATCCTGTGCAGCCGGCAGTTCCGTCAGCACTCACCCGGCAAATACCTACAGTTACCATTTTGTGTGCAAATAAAATTTATTTCGCAAACATTTTCGGATTTTAAAGTTATTTTGTACAGTATCCACCATCGAAAAATCGATGTTTTTTTTTTATTAAATAAGGGGGCAAACGAGCAAACGGGTCACCTGATGGTAAGCAACTACCGTCGCCCATGGACACTCGCAATATCAGAAGAGCTGCAGGTGCGTTGCCGGCCTTTTAAGAGGGAATAGGCTCTTTTCTTGAAGGTTTGCAGGTCGTATAGGTCCGGAAATACTGCTGGTGACAGTTCGTTCCAGAGTTTTACAGTGCGCGGCAGAAAGTTACGCGAAAAACGCACTGTGGAAGACTGCCACTCATCAAGGTGATGAGGATGGTATGTTTTTCGCGTGGGACGATGGCGAAAAGTTGCAGGTGGTATGATTCCGAACAATTCCTCAGAGCACTCCCCGTGATACAACCGATAGAGGATGCAGAGTGACGCTACATCTCGGCGTAATTCCAAGGGGTCCAAGCTGTTTGAAACACTATGGCAGTCAACAATTCGAGCGGCCCTTCGTTGGATACGATCCAGAGGGAGCACTTGGTATTTTGGCGCCCCTGCCCAGAGATGAGAACAATATTCCACATGAGGCCGAACCTGCGCCTTGTAGAGTTGTAGGCGTTGGTCCGGACTGAAGTACTGTCTCGCTCTGTTAAGAACACCAAGCTTCTTCGAGGCTAATTTGGCCTTACCCTCTAGATGGTATCGAAACTGGACTTCGGATTCGGTGTCTATCAGTATAAGCAAGGACTATGGTCCATGCTAACTGATAGAGTGGCGAAGGTTTCAGGAGCGAGCAAAATGGAAAAGGCGTTTGCTTAGGTGTCTTAACACACTATACCGAAGTTCCGCGGCGAAAATTCCGCATGATTACGTCAGCGATGTCAAACATTCGTTCGACAATATGACGCGACGGAATTTCGGCATAGTGTGTCATCGGTAATTTAAAATACATTGCAGGCGGAATGGAAATTCCGCCGCGGAACTTCGGCATAGTGTGTTTAAACACCTACAGTGTGATAAGCATAGGCTAACAAAAAATATCTCAAGCGGCCGAACAGATTCAGATCATATTTGGTTTGTAGCTACTTTTGACCCCGGGAATAGACAAAATATAATAGTTTACCGTAAAGTAAATAAAATTACAGCGCAATTATTAGGCATCGGCAACGAAAGAGCTTTCTTTGTTTATATCAGATAGGCTCTGCTACTGAATTTTTATTTGACTTTGGGGTTCGAACATTTTTGTATGGAGCCTGGCATGTCTAGCCGCCGGCCATTTTAATTTTTTCCAAGGCAAAATTTGGCGATCTTTACTTCCAAATATCTCGGAAACGTGACACTTTAGGATACCACGTTATATAACATTTTTTGTTTGTATTTAAGTGTCTTCTATCCAAATATACCACTTTTATCGTGCTCGGAAAAAACCAAGATGGCCGGCGGCTAGATATGCCACAAAGGTTCGTACCCCTTTAACAAGAAATACCACAGAGAAGAACATAAGTTTCTTATTCTTTAAAATCTAATCTCTAGCTACAAAATTCCTCACGCACAGAGTGCATTTCGCTAACTTATACTCTGTTTCGACCATTTTTGACCCCTCCGTGTAATTTGTATAATCTTTAAACCATTTGGCTGATGACGTCACGTGCGTCTGATACCGACCATTTATCAGCGTCAACCTGTCCCGACTCCCGGACTATTTCGGGACTCCGCGAGGGACAAGATTTTGTTTTTCGCTCAACACTTTGCGTTCTTATTTGTTTTGGGTTTTCGCAATGTGTTGTGAACTACAAATATTTTTCCCATATTGGATATTAAACTATTTATAGTCTATGGTATGATCAACTGAAATTAATGTACTTCTATTCACAGTTACTTCGGAGCAATCTATAGTTGAGCTGGCTAGTTTAGTTCAAAACTCGTTTTAAAATTATATTTCAATTTATTTTTAGGGAAATAGGGGTTAAATGTTAATATACATTATTATGGTTCTTGAAAGCGTAATTATGCACTTTACAAGTATAATGTAGCACAGAAAACCTTTACAACATTACTGTACTTAAGAACTGAGAAGTAAGAGGCTTTAAACTATTTAAGCTAATCTAAGCCGATTAATAAGTTGAAGTAACTCCGCAAGTCCTTAATTAGTTGGTCCCGGTGATCACTTAACTGTTTTAGTCATTAAGCCGGTTAGATGCCTTCTGGGCGAATCAATCACTTTAACAATTGTTAAACTTGGTTAGGATTACTGGAAAGTGAATAAATGAAGCAAGTTATAGCTGTTTAGGAAGTAATAAAAATGTTCAGGCGTGTAAAAATTTAAAACGAGAATATAGTAAGTATTTATGCATCCATAGTCCATACTAATATTGTAATTTGTAAACGCCAAAGTGTCAGTATCTATGCTACCAATTCATGCTTAGCCTGCTTACACTACTGCACGGATATTTAAGATGTTTGGTAAAGACATACTTGAGGTCTCGGGCAGGCATAGATTATTAATTATTATGATAGTAAGTATTCCGAAAAATGGTGCCCGTGATTTAAACAAAATATATCTATGCAACGAGGTCGCAGACATCTAACAACAAGAAATCATAATAACTATGATATACAACAAAACAATATAGAAGATTTTAAATCAGTAAATTAAGCAATTTAATTACTATTTTCTACTCCAGCTTCACATATTCTGTCGCAAGCGAAACCTGAGCGCGACGAAAGCAAATTAAATAAGTTAAAATATACCAAAAATATGCCAAAGCGTCTAAAAACTGTGGCAAATCACCCCACAAAATGACGAAGCACTTCCACACATGATATTTGATACTGAGCATTAGTTTACCAAATTTTGACGTCCACATCCTAATTTCTCCAATGAAGACGTAGGTTTGTCGGTGGGTTCAAGTTATGAGTAATGTTTTCTGACACTGGGCGGGGCCGACACGTCTTAGGCTAAGTATAGTTAGTGACCCTTCAAAATGGCGGTGTAATTAATCATCATCAGCAATTTTAGGCGTGTAAAAATAGGTTACGTGTGGGAGAGTAAGAGAAGCTATGAAATTGTTTTCGGAACTCGTGTTTCAGACAAAACGACGACAGTAAAATAACAGCATTATGTAAAAAACTACTGAAACTTCTTACCATATCAACAATTCCCATGACAAGATGCTACAAAGCATATAAAGCTATAATATTAAGGAAGGCTGATTAAACACGCCTCACCATTTTCTTTAATTTTGAAGTAAATGTAAAAATTAAAATATACTTTTCTTTATCGCACTGTCAATACGCGATAATATTTATTATTTAAAATATATTATTTTATATTTAGATCAAAGCAAATTGGAACAAACTGTAAACATTATTATAATATGTACGCCGTACTTGTACATTATTTTATACTTGAAACATAGTTATAATTAAAATACATTTGAATAAAAGAAGCTACCCACAACGGAAGTAGCTTGACATTTATTCTAATTGTCAAATTAACATAACTTTAATGAAAATTTTTATGTTGACAAATTACACAATAAACTAATATTGATAAGTTAAATTAGTGTTCAAGATAGTCAATTTTATCGATATCGGAAGCGATTAAGTTTATTTATTTAAGCCACTTAAATATTTTATACAATTCTGATACTCGATTAGTCCATATTGACCTAATACACATAATGTCATGCTTTCTATGAAATTATCTGATGGGAGATAAAATTTTATTTCCCTCCATATTCTGAGCTGTATAAATTCTATCCAAGTCAATAAAAACAAAAATTTCCATGTTCGCTTTCCATACGCGAGTTAAGTCATAATCTATAGATGTAAATTTTTAACTTTCTTTCTAAATTTTTGCATTTTTAATTCACCTAAAAAACGTACTAAAGATTATATTATTTTCTATAAGTGTGTCGCTTATTTAAAATGGCAAAAATCCTTACAAATGGAAGTCTTTCGACTGTTTGACTGAGCATACTGTCGAAACCGATTATATAATATACTTTGAGTCCCGGGAAAGGACTTAGGACACTTTTTATCTCGGAAAAATGTACGGTTCCCGCACTATACGAATTCGGAGTTGCGGTCGTCATCTAGTAATTGATTTTAACGAGGAACGGCCAATAATGGCAATAATGAAAATATATGAATTAAATAGGAAATGGACGAGTCAATTACACGTGGCGTGTCCAATAATTTATTTTCGGACAGTGACGAGACTTTTTCGGACAGCGGCCGAAAACGGTTAGTCCACTGATTAATCTTTCAATGTTTATCGGACTGATAACGATTAGATACGGACTTAATTAACTTAGATAAACCAATGACAGGCTTTTTGACAATTACATTTTAGTAATGATGTTTTTAATTAAATCGTAAAAACCTCTACCAGCTCACTGAGTATTTAATAACCATTAAATTTAGTGCAAATCAGTAAGCGGATATACGCAAATGCGTATTATATTAAAGCTGGAATACACGAGTTTTACAAGGGAATATCTAAAAAGCTCACTGAAGCTACCCGAAACCTCATAGCCGGGAACTACCTGGCACAACGGAGCAATTGCCATGCTGTCAATTTGCTGAATTACCAGAAATAAAGCTAAATTTAGTAAGAAAAATAGTAAATAAAGTAAAAACATCAGATTGAGTTGAAAACACGCAAAGATGTAAAAGCAAAGCACGAAATACAATCAAATAGAAATGAAAATGCGGTTATTCGGAAAGGGAAATGACTGGAAAATTTTGACCGTTCACATCGATTAATGAGGCCGACATCCCGACTCTCCCCTAAACGTGAACAACAAATGCTTAGAATAGATAAAATCAATTACAACCGAGTTTAATGGAACGTTACGCAATATTTATTTTATAAGCACAAACCCTTCTATATTTTGAACGTTGTGACTGGTAAACTTGACAAAATTTACAGTATCGTAAAATTAAAGTATGGGAAATGGTTGGGAACGAAAAAATTTAAAAATATTGCACTCGGGGAGTGCTGGCAGAAATGAAAACAAACAGAAGAAGCAAACATTTTAGGCGGTATAACAAGAGAGGCATACGAGAATTACTGCCTCTCCTATGCCACATCAGCGGTCTATTCTTCCTCCGTCTTACGAATTTTCGACCACGTTCCCATCTCAAAAAAGTTTTAACTCTTAAAAAAGTTTTAACTCCAAAAACGGTGGTATTACACGTGAAGTTATTAAAAATCAAACCGAATTTTATGAAGAAATAAAACACGGAATGAACAAGATAACATTTTATGCGTACGATCGTAATGAAAGTAATTGTGATACCAGCACATAAAAAATAAATGCGCAATAATTCCGAATTCCCAGTTCGACAGGAGCTGTGTTCGCAGTAAGTGAAGTTACACAGTTAAAAAATAACGTGACACAGTAGACGACGCAGTTATAGAAAAGCTAATTTTCAACAAAAAAGTGACACATCTGCTACAAGAAGAAAAACGCAGCAGGGTAGAAAAACTACGCGACTTAGTGGAAAAGGTGTTAGTAAGAAACGACGAGATTACAAAATATTATGGCTAAATACTACTGACTAGATAAGTACTATTTTGATACCCATGAAATAATTTTAAAATTATTATGCAAAATATAACTAAAAAGTTTGGGATTGTCTAGAGAAATACATTTTCTCAAACTATTTCTCATACACTAAGTATGAGGAATGAGAGTATTAGGTACGTCCAAACACTAGCTTTCGTATCTTATTATTTCTTGGACTTATGAGATTAATTTTGATTGAAACCATTGATTATTGAGTAGCTTAGTATGTACGTAATCCCCAGAACTCCCAGTTCGACGTTAAAGTTAACACAACAGGGTCGTGATAAACGATTGACTCAATGACTTGAAAAAGTAACGCCCCAAACGGTCGGCTAATGACGTCTATTATCCAACGACGCATATTGCAAGCAAATCGTCTCAATTTGTGGGATACATTCTGGACTTTTCTCTCAAAAGAGCTCAATTTTGCCACCGATTTTTGCTAATGATTATTATACCTATAGAAAAAAGAGGAGAATATTGAAAGTTCCTACCTACTAAAACTAAGACTTACTAATGTTATTAATGATTCATCTCTAAATAATAGAAAAGACTCAGGGTTTGAAATTTTCTAATTGTCTGTTTTTGTAAATTGTAATATAGATACAAATAATCTTGTACAATAAATTATTGTTATTTAAGTAAAAATCTGTATCAGTAACACCACAACATTACTTTGACTTCCTTTTGGTAATAGAAGTCAAAAGGAAGTTAACACGTTCGCTGCGTAAGTAAATATGGTATACCTAACGAAATGTGCGTTATGGGGCATAAAAACCTCAGTGTGTATATTTTCAGTGGTGCGTTATAAGGTTTATCAAACTCATGGTATATGTTCACCTTTAGAGGCTAATACTAAAGCCAAATATACTTTATCGGTTAAAATTTATATATTATCATAATTTGAAAGAGTGACTTAATCTAAACTTAAGTTCGCCCCGGGATCTGATAACAGATAGCTGAGAAAATGAAGAAAATATTTGTGGGGTAGAAAAACCTCATAACGCACGTAAGAGAAGGTTAATTATGATTAGAACTAGTGATGGTGAATTGGTATATCGATAAAAATAAAATATTTATTGTTTTACTCAAAACTTGTTTATAATTAATGAGCAATATAAAAACATTCAAGGCACGTACCTTTTTCGCATTCCTTCAGTGGTTTAGTAACATTTAAAAAGCAAAATTATTACGTTCATAAATATGAATAATATAGGCCCAACGAGCGACCTAAAAATGTCGGTCTGTAGCTTTCTTGTTATCCGAAACCAGTATTAAAAAGAAAATCTAAATAATATCAGTTTTCCGGTGCAAACCAAGCAAAATTAAAATATTTTTTTAAGTAGAAATAGTGTCATAAAAAAACCATCGTTTTTCTAAAACGAGGCCCGGTGAGAAGCCGAGATATTTTTCTGATAATGCACTATAGTAACATAATATAACAATGATAAATTCATTCATACGCGAGCGTAGCGCAACACTATTCCTAATAAGTAAACACTGACCTTATTCGACAGTGCGGTGAGGGGCGGGAGCACCTCATACTCTCGTGAGGCAGATACGCCACTCATACGCACAGAAAAGCAATTTTATTGTTTCAGTGCGGTGTGTGGTCTTTCCGCCTCATCATATTTTTATTTATAAATAGTAAACAGTTTAAGTAGGTCATCACATCTATATATTAATTGTTTCATTCATACACTTAGTTCTTTATGAAATACGAGTTCCGCACCAGAGGGAAATTGCAGCAAATTGTCCCCGCACTGGGCAATAGTACGCGTATGGGGTATAAATGCCTCACAACGCAGCGAACGTGTTAAAGTACTTTTAGTTCGTTAACTTCTATGTGATAATCCATACTTCCATGCTAATATTATAAATGTGAAAGTGTGTCTGTCTGTCTGTCTGTTACCTCTTCACGCCAAAACCGCTGAACCGATTTGGCTGAAATGTGACACGGAGATACTTTGAGTCCCAGGAAATAGGATACTTTTTATCCCGGAAAAATGTACGTTTCCCGCACGATAAACGAATTTTGGCGCAATGGAGTTGCGGGCGTCATCTAGTATACAATACATACAACATTTCAAGTTAATTTCTGCATTATCAACGTTGAATGCGTTTCAAACGTATTCATTTATCAATACGCTTGAAATTCTCGGCACAAATAAATACACTATCTGAAATTTATAACCTATTCCCGAATAAATCAAAGGCTTTGCGCATTTATCAAGGGCCTTTATTTATTTATAAGGGTTTTGTAAGCGACTTTGTAAAGAGTTATCTCCTGAACTTTGAATCTAAAATTTATTAACATCGATGCTTATCGTGTTTGTGTGCATATTTAAACAATATTGGCCTATACTAATCTGACTTACTATAATCGAAAGCTAAATTAGTTTTCGTTGGCTTATGATGGTCTTATAATTTATTATTTAATTGAAAATCACCAACCATTTTATATACTTTGCACCCAAATAAAAGTCCCAAAGTGCTCGAATTCAATATAGGCGTCCTTTAAAATAATACTTTTGTCGTCATCTGAATAAAAATAGCTAATTAACGGAGCATTAAAAACAACTTGCGCTGTAATTTTATTAATGACGGAAAGGGAATAATATTTTTTGTCCCCCGAGCCAGACTGCCAATGTGTTAAAATTTTGCACGCACCAAGGCGTCCTTTGTCGGCTCCATTTTCAGGTCAAAGATAATTTTTGACAGATGCGTCTTTTATTTATATCAATTCGTAATTATCCTTTCGTTTTAAAGTTACTTTGTGACTTATAATACTATGCTCGACAACTTTGTTGCTTTAAACGCTATTTTGTCGTCGAAAATTTTGTCAGAGCAAGAATTTAAAAGATAAAAGAGCTTTTTAGTTTGGAAAATCTAGGTCATTTTCAAGCGAAACGTTCATCGTTGTTTAAAATTTCCAAGTTTAGCGCAAATAATAATAAGTACTTTTTCAATTTTTGGGATGAAACTTTCTTTCTCCTTCTATTGTTATTCTATTGTTGTCGCGGTCACCGGTATCCTTATGGGGCTTGATGGGTTAATAATCTTAATATCTATAATAAAACTTAGAAACACTAATAAATAAAACATCCTTTCCGTTAAATACCTAAAATTCCATTGTTTAATCCGCACAAAAAGCTGACATGCGTGCGAACACAAAAACACATGCCGCGTTATCCGCAAAAAGCATGAAGGGTAGCCGACTCGAACTGATTGCTGAACAGAAGATAGCCGATGACATTACGGCCATATTTATTACACATCTTTCATTAAATGCAATTTACTTCTTTGGTCCATCGCAATTTTCCTTGCTCGTCTTATAAATATAAACCATAGACTTTCTTTCAGTTATTTATTATCTGTTGAGTTATAATTCAATGAATATTTGTATCATATTATTTGCACTAAGTACATACTAACCGGCTGCTAGGTAAAAGTACACCTAAAGTGAATTTAAGGAACAAAATAAAAAAAAATCGGTATAATTATAAAAATTAAAACATGTTTGTCCCGCCTTTATTTTTGTAAAACAACTGAAACAACAAAAGAAAAAGAACATAAAATTCTCTTATAAGATTGATTGTTATGATGATAGTAAGTTATTGAATAAATTAATAACTTTACACCGACGAGGTTCCCAAGTCATTTGTTAAATAATAGTCTCATCATGTCACCATTTCTGGGGATAATCGTCTTTTTTGTCACCACGTATGTCACCATATGGCTGCAGCAATATGTCAGCTGGATGAAGCATCGGATACTAATTACAGACATCTTTTATGGGACCATTGTGTTTTAAAGAAAGCTCGATTTCATGTTTTAAGGATTTTTTATACCCGTAGCTTGGCGCCATACATTTTGTCAAAACGCGGGGAGTATTTTTCCCGGGTAATGTTGTACATCCAAAAGTCTACGTATTTGTTGGCATTCATGAATACTTAAGGGCCTTTCCCGCGAAGATTCCGTAATTTACCGTATTTAGAGCCTTATAAACTCATAATTTGAAAGCTACAAAGTTATAATAAAAATACAGCAATAATCTTCAGTATATCAACATTATTTTCCTCGTTTTAAATTTTATATTTTTGTTTATTGTACTCATGATATCAGCTTCCAAAGTAAAACCAATTAATTAAAATTCAAGCATACATTCAGCATCTCCTTAGTATTTACAAATTACTTTTATTTGAAACACACGCCAATAGATCGACAATTTCATTACCTACATATTCCCCGTTTTAATTTTTTTAGGTCAATTTTGAACTAAGATAAGTAAAAAAATAGGGTTTGGTGCGATCTCGGCAACGCGGCAAATGTATGGTCAAGGTCGTTTGCTCGGGGGACGGCCTTAAAATATTGTCTAAATCATAAAAAAATATGGGGAGTAACTGTTATGTCCTGACTAAGGACATTAGGGAAAGCGGAAAGCCCTTGGTCAAGATATTGTAACGTATGAAAGGCTGGACCAATTTTTATAAAATAAGGCGTAGATGTAGTGTAGACTGTAGGATAACGGGTAAGGCAACATGGACCTTTTCATCGCTGAAAATACTTTTTCCGCATACAAGTCGCGGCGATCCGCTATTAGTCTAAATTTTTGATTTGACTGTGAACAGGACAGATTAAACTATCAACGATTCCCTAAAGTCATTTTAAATTCAATTAACTATTGATATTGTGTACGCTCCTCGAGAGCTGAGTACACAGTCGAGTGTTTCCTATTTCAACGACAATCCGGAATTGCGCACTGGGTACCTAAGGAACTCAGGAATCTTA
Source organism: Polyommatus iphigenia (assembly GCA_963422495.1). NCBI lineage: Eukaryota > Metazoa > Arthropoda > Insecta > Lepidoptera > Lycaenidae > Polyommatus > Polyommatus iphigenia. The sequence continues at coordinate 33,702,593 of OY730185.1, read as the reverse complement.
TCTCTGAAACAACTTGGAATTTTCATTTATTTTGATGTTTTGTACTAAACTTGCTATTTTGATAGTCATTTATCTACAAAACTACTGCTAAGTTTTATAAACTACTAAGCTAAGCCGGAAATATAAAAACTCAGGAGGTGTGTTTGCGAGAGAAAATTTTATTAAATATATACATGGTATGTACTATCTAGATCTAGGAATGCCACTCTATGGTAGAGCTCTCGACGTCCCTCAAACGTTATTTTGAAGTAGAACTAATTAACTAGCTCAAACTTTCGTTCAATCATAGCAAAATGTTAAATATTAACACTGTGCTATGATATAATATGACTGTCGATAATATTGCGCAATTCGTAATATTGGGCAATAAAATTACGATTTGCGCAATTAAAACAAAAAAAAAAGTCTAGGGGCCGCCTAAGAATAACCAACAAAATATACTCATATTGCTACAAAGTTTGATACTATAAGGATATACACAATTTCATTAATAACATTTCAAGAGTAAGCCTCGGTGGTGCTGCGGCGAGTTCACAAAGAGAGTTTGATCAAACTTACTTAATCAGTTGTACGTATAATTAAGTAAGTCCCATGTTTAAGTAACCGCGGCCTCTCAAGTTATACCGTGGCCTTATGTGTATTAAATTGCTAACTCCAAGTTTCTAGATAACATACAATATGAGTTTTGTTGCGCTGTATAATTTGAAACATATTACGTACGAGAATTTATGATCAAATTTCGTATACGTCTATCTATTCTCGCAATTAGTGGCAAAAATATTAAAATATATTTATGACGATGTACCAGAAATGTACTTAGCTATTAAGGCCTTTGGGACGTTGTCGCACATACAATATTACAAAATAGATATAAAACGTGCTAACGGCTGGCGAATAAAAAGTTTACATAGTCTGCATATCTGCGAAGATAAGAATCCTCGACTTTAAAGCCAACCTACAGGATAGCCACATAGGACCCAAGAAACTCAAATAATTGGACCAGGACTACAGATTACTTAATACTACATAACTAGGACCCAAAACGATGACATCGCAACAGATTTAAGGAAACAAGATATGAAAGGAAATTGATGGTTAAGGTACCATCAATTTCCTTTCATATCTTGTTACCTAATCAATTTTTTATATCCCTATCAATGATCCTTTGACAGCTTAACAATATCCCTTTGCAGCCGACACTAATGCGTACAGAAGCCAATTAGCACGTCCATAAAAGCGATAAATCCTTTCTGTATCTCGCTCGTAAATTATTTGACAAGCATTCATCTTTATCGCAATACTGACTTAGGCATCGGCTGTTTAATTAAAGAATTAATGTGTGGTCCACTATCTTACTGCCTTTTATCTCTAACACATTCGTAAAATGAAGGATAAGGAACAATTATTGACTGAGATAGTGCACTTAGGGCTATCATTTTTCAATTTATGGTCCGGGTTTGGTGAATTTGCGAGCTCAAAAGAAGTGAATGCAATTCATTGTTTCGTCGTGATGTTACGGATTGTAGAGTAGGTAATAGTTACTATGGCCTACTTGCATGTGGATGAAAGTTAACCCTGAGTGCTTACTCTTTTATGATTACATATTATAATAAATATTTAACACTACTTGTTACTAGCAACTCCGTCGCTTAGAAATAATTTTATCATACGGGAATTGCAGATTCTCTTGAGATAAAAAGTATCCTATTAGGCCAGTCATTAAAGCCAAAACCCGAAAGAAATTAGTAACTTGATAAAATTTTAGGGGGTTGTTTCTTTAACATGTTTAATTTAATAATAAAAAAACATTAAAAAACAATGAAATTTGTTATTAACAGGGGTAAAAAATGTAGTGACACGCTGCAAATTTATAATTAAGTTGTTTTTACCGTTTTCTAACGTATATCAAATTTACAGCAATTTAGTAATAAACAATGTTCCGTATGTCGCAAAACGCTGCAAAATTAATACACTTTACAAAACGGTAAGAACAACTTAATTCAAAATTTACACCGAGTTACTAATTTTTTTTACCCCTGTTATTAACAAATTTTATTGTTTTTTTAATAATAAACAATGTTCCGTATGTTGCAAAACGCTGCAAATTTAATACACGTTAGAAAACGGTAAGAACAACCTAATTCCAAATTTGCAGCATGTTACTAATTTTTTACGCAATGTTATTAACAAAAAACCTTTTTCACCCCTTTTCAACCCTTTCCGTACACCCCAGAACGCTGCAAAATCACACGGTTAAGTTATTTTACCTTCTTTAACAACCCCCTAAAATTTTATCAAGTTACTAATTTCTTTCGGGTTTTGGCTTTAATGACTGGCCTATATGTCCTTTGCTTAGCTCTAAGAACACAAAGAGTCTCAAATTGGTTTAGCAGTTTAAGTGAGAAGAGGTAACACACATAGGTACAGACAGACATACTTTCGCATTCAATTTAGTATGGATATTAAAGATGTTTAAAATTCTATTTACCCCAGGGATACTTTAACCTAAATCTGCCCATCTTTTCTGTTGTAAGCTAAAATTCGTTGTATAATATTATAATATACTCACATAATACAAGAAATATTAGGACAAAAGACATGTTCCATAACAGAAAGCTTTTTAAAAGTAAACAAATAAAAATAAGGATTGAAAATAAAATCAGGGAAACAAATAAACAATTTATACAAAATATTAAGAACACGGAATTCTAGCTTATCACACATAATTTCTGTTGACAATCAGTAGGCAACTTTATTAAGGGTGACATTTTTGATCTTCTCGTTATGACGATGAAGAGACTTGATAAATCAAAGGGTTTGTGAAGAATTCGTCAGTCCGGCTTAAGTCAGCGCTGTCCATGATTAGTACGCGTTTGTTTTGTCTTAGATCAAACAACTGGGATGAGTAAAGGCGGTGTTATAGACAAGTAAATAGCTAGATACGGCAAAAAATGTATTCAGAAATAACGGTAACAAAATATAACGACTCATTGTACGTGAAGGTGGAGAGGAAGATTCATTTAATATTTCGAATTAGTACTCCAATGGAACTTGTTATACATGATTACTATAGCAACTAAATTCTGTAGTGCTGGTGGAAACAAAATACTTACTAGCAATCTTCTTTAAATAATAAAAATGTGAAATTATTTAATACGTTTCTGTCTGTCTTTCTTCTAGAACATTCCCTTTTTAAACATTGAACCGATAAAAAAGTTAGTTAATAAGGCCTTTATAACAACATTCTGGTAATAAATACATTTGAATTTGAATATGGTTAAGATATTTTAAGTAATGAAACTTTGAGTCTTAGGCAATATTTTTTATCGCATAAAAATGAACGGTTTTTGAGAAATGAACGAAGTTGCTGGCACCTAGTTATTTTTTTTAGCTTTGATTTCAATATATTTTATAATATTAAAGATGTGATACTTTGGTTTAACAAAAGTAAAAACGAAATCCTGACAACGTCAGTGATTCATCGATAAAGTATAACAACACCGACGCGACGCATCTATACTATTTCTATATCTACGGCCGCCTATACAAACAGCTACCTAATGTGTTTGCCCAATTCCAAACAAATGTTGCGAGATCCGTAATATCTACGGGAGATTTACATTCATTATTAAGATAATGGATTTATCTTTCAGTCTGAAAGACTCTCAAGGTTAACACTAATCGACGTTTTTATGTCTTCTCTGAACATGACCTGATTTATGAAAAATGTTTTAAGTCTCATAATATTTTCGGCTGGCAATCGGTGGCGCAGGAGCGAGAACTGTGGAAGATCCTGGGGGAGGCCTTTGCCGAGCAGTGGGACACTATAGGCTAATAAAAAAAAAATCCTGCAGGTTATGTTTGCAGAATATGGCCTTCGATTTTAAGGTAATAAAGACAGAATCACCTTAACCTATGTAAGCACAATTATTATTAATAAAGTTTTATATAATACCTACTTTAACTTTTTTTTAATTTTGCGTAAAAACAGAGACTAGGTAAAAAAAACTACGAATATTTTTTGTCTTAAAATAATAATATGTTACTCTCCCTAGGTTTTTCGAGTAGGTACTTACGAAGCTAGAAACTTCTAGTCCAATATTTCGTTCGGATAAAGTAAAATTCTATAGGTCACACGTTATACTGAAATGGTAATTTCGCAAAGTTAGCGCTTATGAATATTAATATAAACCCCCCCCGAAGGATGTACAAAGTTACGTCTTTCACTTGATCAAACTTTTTTTAGGATAGCCGAGGGAAACAGTTGGACTTTTTATGGGCAAAGTTAAAAGAAAGATATTTTTTTAATTGAATGATCGCAAAATTAATCGAACAACCTTCAGCGTTGCGAGCTCGGAGAATTTTTCTTACTAAAGTTTTCGTGTGAAAGTAGGCCAAGAAAATATATTATAGAGATCATTTGAATACAAAATATTATCACAGTAAAAATATCCATACTCGCTATACTGTACTCGGCGAAACATGGCGGTAGCGGTCATTGACTTCCTGCCAAAAACTTGTCATTTTGTATACAAAGCCGCGATTGACAACATCTGACACTTCATTGTCAATCGCGGTTTATATAGAAAATGACAAGTTTTTGACAGGGAGTCAATGACATCTACCGCCATGTTTCACCGAGTACAGTATAGTTACTAATAATACCCTAGTGTTGGGCTGATAAAAAATACTATTAATAATAATAACTCCCACGCCGGTTTCGGTGACGCGGACGGTGGCTGGTTTTATTGAAACCAGGCCAGTTACGCAGGAGCAATTTTATAGCGCCCAAGTGTGTGCGCAGTACACAAGAGCACTATCTATTCTTTTTACTCTCATAACCCAGTGACCCAGGACCGACTTTACTTACCATAATATTAATTAGAAAAGAGGGTACTAAATGATACTTTCAACCGTGGAGATAGATCGAAGGGGTAGAATCTGGGATTCAATAGCGCATTGCCAGTGGCATAGTGCTTGCGATGCATTAGCTATGTCCACACTATACGATTTCATCTTCAATTTTCGTCATCTTCTTTTTATTCAACTTTCGTTTGGCATATTCAATAATTGAATGCGTCAAAATCCACCCGCGTTGAAAGAAAAGTGCCATAGCGAGCGCTACGATTTCAACGCGCGTCACGGGCATGCCTCACGTTCGCTGCTGACTGCGCTATAACGCAAGCCCTTGATGAACAAAAAAAGGCCCAGTGTGGACAAAGCTATTAAGTCATATCAATGTCAGTCGATTAAGGGTGGGTTGCACCAACTTACTTGAACTACAATTTTAACTTTAACCATAACAAAATGTCAAATGAACTGTCAAATCCCTAGTAAAAGTCCATAATGGACGCCATATTTGACGATAACCTTAACCATAACTATAACTACGCATCTGGTGCAACCCACCCAAAGTGAATAATAATAATTCGGAACTGTTAATTAATTGAATGTCTCCGCAGCGACAAAACTTAAAATTAACCATCCATCACCTTGTGGTACGCTAGTTGTGAAATAATACGGCGTTTGGTATGACTCAGCTCTTCAGTTTATAATCACTAGATGACTCCATTGCGCCAAAATTCGTATATCGTGCATGAACCATACATAATTCCGGAATAAAAAGTATCCTATGTCCTTTACCGGGACTCGAAGTATCTATCTCAGCAAAATCGGCTTAGTGGTTTGGGCGTAAAGAGGTAACAGACAGACAGACACACTTTCACATTTATAATATTAGTATGGATAAGGATTATTAGCGTAGCTTGCGATGTAATGTAAGAGCTTTCGTCGTCAAGCCTTTGATATTATTTTTTATGAGATATTATTTATTACGAATATGACTGCTCATAACTCTACACGTGCCACATGTGTTTGTAATATTCAATTTTGCCATGCAAATGAGTATATTATTACTTACATTTTAAGGAAAATGTTGATTACTCGTGTATTTCATTATCTAAAACATGTGTACAATATTAAAACGAGCTTTAAACAATTTGGTTTAGGAGTATGATAATAATTCTACCTTTTGTCTGTAAAATCGGTTTCGGTGGCCCACTCATTTGCGATCGATAATTTCGATTCATTGCAAATAAACTAATAATTAATGTACTTTATAGAAATCCATACTAATATTATTATAAATGCGTGTTTGTCTGTCTGTTACCTCTTCACGCCCAATGGTTGAACAGATTTCGCTGAAATTTCGTAAGGAGATAGTTGGGTCCTGGGAAAGGATATAGGATACTTTTATCTCGGAAAAATGTACGGTTCCCGCACGATAAACGAATTTTGACGCAACGGAGTTGCAACTTGCAGACGTCATCTAGTCTATTTTAAACCCACTATAGGAAATCCTTGGCAAAATAGCTATAGTTAGCATTAAAACTGTTTAGTATTATTTTATGAAACCTTCTCAAGAATGTCTAGCATTTACCTAAATAAAGATTATCTAGGAAATTGTATACAACATTGTAACAACGTACAAAATGTTACAAGGTAGAGATCAGAGCAATCAGCCAGATAACGCTACCTTGACTTGGCCTTTTTTAATTAAATACTTTCCGTGGCGAAATTTTCTTAGTGTTGGCAAATTGGAATTGTACTCCGACTTGAGAATTCTTAAGACTGTTTTGTGTTAAACGATTTTGTTTAGTTTGAAAAATCCAGGGTAAAAAATGCGTTCAGGTGTATGTTACGTCTCACGCCTAAACTACTAAATCGATATAAGTGAAATATCGCGTGGAGTACTCACTTACTATTCTTATTCACTTACTTACTTTTCATTCCAAAAAAATTTTCCGGGAGTGATAAACAAATATAAGCATAACGTATAATTGCGGTTAACCCTTACTAGTTATTTTCTAGGGCTTAATAGTTGAAACGCGGGTTCGAATCCCGAAAGGTAACAAAAAGTTTTGCATTTTATAACCCGAGTAAATATTATACAACTGACATTCAAAGCGAACTCGTTATTTATTTAAGAGTAATCTCAACTCCCAGCTATCAAAATTGTAAAGTTGTCGCTATATTTTGTTCCTGTTATTAGCGACAACCGCACTCGGAAACTTCCCTTTAAACAGCGATAAAACTGACTTTGAGAGTTTCTCACATAACTTTTTAATGTGTTCGCTAAAGGGGTTTAGCTATTCAGTAGCTTTTTATGGCGTAGTGGTCATGCCCATCACACGGCGTCTTAAAAGTAGAGTAGGGATTCTTTAGAGAAGGTTTTAATTTTGAATAGGGTAATTTACTTCGCTCCAACTTCGACTAAAATGTGAGATTAATTTTTAATGCAGCGATAATGGATCGCGAACTATTGCTTGAAGTTTTAGCTTGAAAGTATTTTAATCTTACGGATCGAGTTTTACATTATATTTGATAGCATGGTATAATGTTACCAGTTTGCGGGAATTGTTTTTACACAAAATGAACTTAGTTTAATTATAAATTATAAGATATTGATTTATTTTATTTGTAACATAAGGGGGATTCTATGAGAAAGTAAACCTTGAAGTTTTGGAACGAATTTTTTTCAAGTTGTTTTTATGCTATAAATTATTATATATTTTTTTTAAATATCTATGGACGCTTCACACCACGTCAGTCTGGCCCCGTGCTAAGTACCTAAAGGACTTGTGTTACAGGTACCAGACAACGGAAATATATTTAATACTTTTATACTATACATATATTTAAGATTTTTATTATATTATACACATATTTAATACACATCCAGACCCGGGAACATTGAAAACTTTTTGTTCCGTCGGCGGGATTCGAACCCGCGACCCCCGGCTTGAGCGTCCAACGCGCTTACCACTGAGCCACAGAGGTCGTCAAATTTCGATACAAAATACTTCGAATATCACGGTAACATAATAATTATTAGCATATTTTGATTTTTTTTATTTTTTATATACTCGCAAACATAGACTTAGGTCGAACTTTACGTAAATATGCGAAAAATTGTTTCAATTTTATTATTAATTATCAAAGTATAAATACGACTAAGTATTTTGTCAACATTTCAAGTGCCTACCTATTGCCAATAATGATATTGAGCAAAAAATAGCAAAAAAATATATGTTTGTTGTATAGTATTTGTTGTTATAGCGGCAACAGATATACACAATCTGTGAAAATTTCAGAAGTCTAGCTATAGCCGTTCTTGAGATACAGCCTGGTGACAGACAGACGGGCAGACAGACAAACGGACAGACAGAGGGACAGACAGACATCGAAGTCGTAGTAATAGGGTCCCGTTTTTACCCTTTGGGCACGGAACCCTAAAAAAGCTTATAAGGCGTGTATTTTGCCTAATAAGTCGTACGTGTCCCACCGGTGACATTGTTAGTCCCACCCGTGACACCCTTTATTTAATTTTTAACCGACTTCCAAAAAGGAGGAGGTTTCTCAATTCGACCGTATGTATATGTTCTTTTTTTTTATGTTTGTTCGCGGATAACTCCGAGGTTTGTGAACCGATTTTCAAAATTCTTTTTTTGTTGTATAGGATATAGTCTGAATTTGGTACCATGTTTCCAAACATGGTGACCTGATGATGGGATTCATGAGGAATCGAGGGAACTCCTCAAAATTTATATGGAAACATATGGTGATTTTAGTTTTATGAGAAGTATCCTAAACATATGCTACCAAAACGCAAGATTTTCCACCAAGGTATATTATGGTTCCGAAGATACTAAGAGAACTCCGGATTCCTTATAGATACCTACAAGTTTGGGAGTTTAGGCGCTGTTTTAAGAACTGTTAGCATATACTACTATGCAAATTACATTCATCTTCTCCCTTAAATTACCTAGCACGTGTTCACTTCGATTTTTTAAATGTATAGTTTAAAATTATTTACTTGATATTTGTGAGTGTGACTCTTAACAAATTATAATAAGTAGAATATACTAGTTTACTAGGTAACTAAAAAGAGTGAAATTATTATTTTTAACAAAAAATTAAAACCGACTTCCAAGGTAAAAACAATATTATCATTCTTATAACATGAACTAAAAAGTATTAAATAATTTTTCCTATCTAATAGTGCCTTTTTCCGAATTCGGCTAAACCTCAACAGCTATTTCTGTACTCAATCTTCATCATTTTGAAGTCGGTACCAGTTCCAAAAGTTTCAAATATTCTGGCAGAGGAAGATTCAGCTGTATCTGGTACCGACTTTGAAATGATGAAGATTGAGTACAGAAATAGCTGTTGAGGTTTAGCCGAATTCGGAAAAAGGCACTAATAGATAGGAAAAATTATTTAATACTTTTTAGTTCATATTTTAAGGATGATAATATTCTTCTTACCTTGGAAGTCGGTTTTAATTTTTTGTTAAAAATAATAATTGTAAAATATGTTTTTCTAATAGGGCATTGTTTTTTAATGAAACGTTACGTTTAGTTTATTGTTTCAAACAAATATTGTAGTTTCCATTAAAAAGTTTAATAAGAAAGCAGAGTTTTGTTGAATATGATTCATGTGTAACAAGTATGTCCATTTTTTGTCCCACCCGTGGCAAACATTTACTGTCATTTTGATTTAATTTTACACGGTGTTATCCCCGCCTCCAATATAATTATAAAAGTGTATAAAATATTCTGTTATTCTTTATATAAACCACCCAAGCAGCATCACAAGCTGTATAACAGCTGTATTAAAGGTCGTTTATACTCTTGATGCTGTATTTCCAGGCTGCATAAAGACTATATAAGCGCTTATACAGCCCTAATACCCCAGAAATGGGCACAAATTATACAGCGTTTTGCGTTATATTGGCTGTACAGTAGCTGTATAAGTATAAATAGGCTGTATAATAGCTGTTTTGCGGCTGTACTATGGTGTACGAAGAAACCAATACACTCCAATTATTCCATTGTAACTCACTTGTTCAGCTTTACGCTGTAAAAAGTCTGTTGAACAGAGTAACAAAAGAATTAAAACGAAACAGAAGATATATTTTAATGATGGTGTTTATAAAAACTGTTGATTAAAGTAACATATTATAAACGCTGACGTGTTTAAGGAGATTTGATAGGGGCAGGATACAGTGCATTATCGTGCAAAAATAAATTTATTGTGGTTATATATATGTTTTGTGATAAAAAATAAACGCGCCAGCAAAATAATCAAGGAAGAGATATTAAATAAGGTTACTAAATATGGTTTTATAGGTAAGAAATTAAAAAGTTTGAATTAATGGACGTAGAGCCTCGTTGGTGCATAGAAGGTTGTTGGACAAACTAAAAATATTGATAAATATAATAACACTAGTCTAATTTTTATGTACTCATGTTCGTAATCTTCGATTTGTAATTGATAAAATGGCGACAATTTGCTAAGCAGCCTAAATTCTACTTTGATGGTCTTATAGCATTAATAGCTAGCTAATAGCAGAAATAAGATTTGAGGACCACCATAATACAGCTTAGAGCTGTATTAAGTAAGTGACGGTATGCAAAATTCAGCTTTTAGCGGTTGATGGGTGGTATAAAGGAATAAATTTACTATTATTGCTGTTTATTACTCTCAAAGAGAGAAATTATACAGCTTTAGTCTGTAAAAGGGTGTACAATTACACCATAAAAAGAAGCTGTAGAAGAGAGTTTGGCTACTCCATAATACAGAAATAAGATTTGAGGACCACCATAATACAGCTCTAAGCTGTATTAAGTGACGGTATGCATAATACAGCTATTGTACAGCTTTAATACTAAAATTCGGATCAAAGCGTTACAGGAAACTTAAAGAATAAAGCTGTACATGACAGTTTCGATACACTGATTTAGAACTTTAAGCGTACTTTGACTTCTTAATACAGACTTAATACAGCTAGAGCTGAATAATTACTCCTTAACCGACATTATAACACTACAATATCTCTTCAACGCTCTTATACAGCTCTAAAACAGCGTTAAGTGCTATATTGGCTGTTTTTTAGGTGTTCATTACGCTCGGTTGCTGCTTGGGCAATTTGATATCATTGATACAATTCGCATAAATTAGTCACACATACTGAAATTAAGGTACAAGTGTCCCACCCGTGACGGTAGAATCCCCCATAACCAACTCTTCAAAGTACACGTCAAACGCGTTGATTCTGATTGGCAAAAACTTCAAAAATCAATAATTTATGATCAGACAAAATCAAGATGATTCGCTTATATCTTATTAAATTAACTTAATTTAAAAGTTCCGAATGAACAGAATTGGCGTTTAGATTACGTAGTAACTATTTAGTAATCTGTGGTTTGGATATTATAATATTATCTTACATGGATATAATATACTAACATCGGAACGCCAATTCTTGTACGTTATATACGTCTGTATTGAGTATTTCAGATCGGATATACATTTAAAGTTTCCAAAACCAAACAAAGTATTATTATAAAATACCTGATGGCTGATAGCGTGTTCAAAACTCGATTTCCATAAGCCACCAAACATAGGTTTAAGTTTATATGTTAAGCGACTAAAGTGTCGAAACTTTGTACCTCTTTAGAACTATCGTTTTGGTTACATATCATACAAACTTATGTTGAAAGGAGACACAATTTATCTTTGCTAATACTTTTCTGAATACTGTTTACTTCTTTTGATCACTTCGAAGCTGGTCTCAAGACCAGCTGGTTCCTACAGTTAAAATTGTCTCACCACAGTATTCGTTAAGTTATCTTTATCAAGCTCAAAATAAATATATCAAAATGGCTCACTATCTCAAAATTATGTCTTTTATAGCAAATAAAAGACATAATTTTGAGAACGTGTTTTTTTTTAATCTAGACAGCAGTCTAGATTATTAAAAAAACACATAATATCGACATCCGAACTGTTTTCAATTTTTTTTTGTATAATCAGGGATGATCAAACGGGTCACCTGATGGAAAGCGACTTCCGGCGCCCATGGACACTCGGAACATCAGAAGAGTTCCAGGAATGCACCTGCAACTCTTCTGATGGTAATGGCCGGCCTTGTGTTATCAACAACATCCTATTTCGAAGTCGATTAAACTTCTTAATACTGATAAATGTCTAAACATACTAGGCTGAATTACGCCGGCGTAAATTCCGCCGCAAGTGTCAAACGCATGCAAAATACGGACGGAACGCGACGGAACAGTGTGTCTCTCGCGTTCCGCCCGTATTTAGTATGAGTTTGAAACGCGGCGTAAACGCGGCGGAATTTACGCCGGCGTAATTCAGCCTAGTGTGTTTCGACACTAAGACACCTTGTTGATTACTACACAAACAATAAAATAAAGCTGATACTTATCTTTGTTTTCCATTGTTTTTATAATCAACCGCTTAACCCGTTCCCTGCGGTTCGTATGTAGGTCGGGCGCGACTCCAAACTCTTGTATTGCAAAAGACAGCGTATTTGTTTCTGTAGTTACTAGTTAGGAAACGAAATAGAGTTTTATTTTGGCTTATTTGGAAGCTGGTTATTTAACCATGTTTATGAAGAAGTAATTTCTGAGCATTTTTCTTGTTAGCAGTCAAAATTTTGTTTCCATTATAAGCTTTTGAAACTGTAACTACAGAACTAGCTCTCACTTAAGACATAGTCATAGTTCAGTCTACAGCTAAAGAAAATATATACATTGATGTAATAATATTGTACACAAACAAACACAATATAATAATTATAGTATACTTAATACACAATATAAATATGCGAGAATATCTCGCCGGTACTGTCGCGCGCAAAAGTTTTACTCGCACATAAAATTTAATTACCTATCTGATGTCTCTATGATTCATGTGTCGTAAATTATTATATCACGCGTTTACGGAGTGCGTCTGCGCAGTGTTAACGACTTGGCAACTGTTTGCCCCTGAACATCTCCAAAACAAACAAGCCGTTTCCTCCACGAGCAAGTGAATAGTGAAAAACATAAGCCAACGACTTGTTAATCGTTTTTTATGGAAATTCGTGAAAAACGGGTATTTATTGTTAAAAATATTAATACCAAATAACATTGACTATGATGATAGAAGTGTTGATGTGATGTTTTATTACTTGATCCACAAAAATAGCAAGGAATAAAGTATATTTTTTTAGTTACCACGGAGCACAGTTTTGACGTTAGAATCTTTAATATTCCAACATCAAAGCTGCAAAATTATCAGGAAGTAGATAATAATAGTATTTGAATTCGTAATATTATTACTTATTGTAAGCTCTTCGTATAAGTTAAGACCAATAAGTAGGAAGTTCAAAAATATTAATTGAATATAAGTAAGTCAGTTTTATAGAAACGTAGTATTGCTTACAGTTAACACTTTCGTGCGTGACTATCCACAGTATTTAATGGAACATTTCAATTCATATTTGCTTCATCGAATTAACGTAAATTTGAATTAATTGATTTAAATGATTCTATAATGTCCAATGTTAATTTAGATTAAAATATAATACGTGCAATTCATTTGCGGTACCAATTTTGAATAATAAATGACCATACATGTTAAATTGCTAAAATAATTAATGGATTATCACGCCTGCGTCTCTAATTCACTGCAATGTCAATCGAATGCAAATAAAAGCTAATTTTATGCAAATCAGTTAATACAATATGAGTTTGTGATTGTGTTGGTGCTTTACATTTTGTTTAAATTAAGTATCCGCAGTGAACGTGGTGACGAGGATTATCCAAACTGCAAACATGTTTAGTCTGCCAAGTACCAGTATTAGCAAAATAAGCTAAGTACTTCTGCAACACGTTTTTAAGAAGTAGTACGCAGCCTCCTCTGTGAATCAGGATCGACAGGATGCCATAATAACAGCTGTCTTTGCAGTTAGGTCCCGCAATGAAATCGGAAGTATTTGTCGGTGCCAGTTCCTAAGATCAACTAATCCTTTTTTATGTTGTATTATATCTGACACCGATTTCAGAATGTTCCATAGGTGCGATTCAAGATTATGCGTTGTGATGTTACAATAATATAATAGCATTACAAAATCCATACTAAGTAATATTATTAAAAACGCGAATGTATGTCTGTCTGTCTGTTACCTCTTCACGCCCAAACCGTTGAACCGATTTGGTCGTTTGGTACAAAGATACTTAAAGTGCCGGGAAAGGACGCAGGATACTTTATATCCCGGAAAAATTTAAGGTTCCCGCGCGATAAACTAATTTTGGCGTAACGACGTCATCTAGTATTTAATATTTAATAACTTGGTGACTATGAGCTAAGATTTCCATGGGAATGTCATAAAACTACATAGCACAATAAAAGTTTAACACCCTGAAATCTAGCGCGACAGGTGTCTTTAACGACCGCCTGTGATTTAAGACGAAGAGATTCGCCATTACTCCCGTTTAGATATAAATAGTGTTGCAAAATAAACACACATCTGACAGAATTAATTGTTCTTCAGTTTATGACTTAGGATGAAGTCATACTAGCGCAAAGTCGAAGAGCATAGAAGCGGTCTGAAAACCGGAAGAAAATATATAATTATAATATAATAATATAATATCTATGGATGCTTCAAACCACGTCAGTCTGGCCTTGTGCTAAGTAGGTACCTGAAGGACTTGTGTTACAGGTACCAGACAAAGGAAATATATTTAATAATTTTGTACTATACAATATACATATATTTAAGATTTTCATATCTATAGTTATTATAAAACAAAGTCGCTTTTTTTTCCCTCATGTAGGGACATGAGGGAAAAAAAAACAAAGGGTTGTTCCCTTTAATCTTTAAAAATACGCAACGGATTTTGATGATTCTTTCAGTGTTAGATAGCCCATTTATCGAGGAAGGTTATAGGCTATATTTTATCACGCTAAGACTAATAGGAGCGAAGAAATAGAGGAAAATGTGGAAAAAACGGGGAAAATTATTTGAAAGGGCTAACTTGAACCCGCTAATCTCAGGAACTACTGGTCTGATTTGAAAAATTCTTTCAGTGTCAGATAGCCCATTTATTGAGGAAGGGTATAGGCTATATTTTATCACGCTAATACTGATAGGAGAATGTGGAAAAAACGGGGGAAATTATGTGAAAGGGCTTATCTCGCGAACTACTGGAGTAATTTTTATGTTATTTGGCACAGATAAGAAGTAGACCACGTGAAGGATCATAGGCTATCGATTTCAATCATTTTTTTCAGTGGCTATATTATATTTTATACCCGTGCGACGCCGGGGCGGGTCGCTAGTTTAATATAAATCCAGACCCGGGAACATTGAAAACTTTTTTGTTTCGTCGGCGGGATTCGAACCCGCGACCCCCGGCTTGGGCTGCCACACACTCAACCAATTGAGCCACAGAAGTCGTCGAATTAAAACCGACTTGAGTCTAAAAACCTAGGGAAAATATGTAAATTGTTAGTACCTACTATCAAAGATAATGTCATAGACAGATGACAAAGCTGGTACTTGATCGGAGTATGCCAATTGCCAAACTCAGTCGAAGATCTTACACTGACTTTACATTACTCGACTAAATAACTCAATAATTTGGCTGTCTGCATATGTATAAGTTTCTATGGTGTAAGTGTTACTTATTTACATATTAGGTACAGTATTTAGCTAAATTCTGTTAATTTCATCATAATATTAAGGTAGTAAGAACTTATTTTTAGCCTTTTTAGTTTTCTACCTTCTTAGTCTTTAGAAAATTAGTTAATTTTACATGGTATGTGTCTATGCAACCCAAATCACCTTAACATTCTTGAGCCAGCTTCAGAACGTGAAAAATACCTTTGGTGGTCTTTTAACAATAATGACCGTGTTTTTGTGTGGATGAATAATTCAGTATGAACACGAAAAAAGCATTTTAACACTTCTGTATTTTATTCCTTCATTAAATATATTAACGCATTGAAAAAAACTAGTCACTGTTTTAAAATGTTCTCGATCGTATGGGTTATTCATGGTTTTAACACGCTTGACGATTTAGGGCACCTTCAGATTGGGACATTATTTATTAGTATATTTTTATATATTACTAGCTGTTGCCCGCGACTTCGTCCGCGTGTTTTTTGTGGTTCCTTATACAAAGGTTAAAACGGGACCCTATTTAAGCAAACGTCAATAAACTTTCATGTTTCTAAGTCAAGAAATGACGGACTTTCATTGAAACTTTCTACCCCAATTTCACCCCCTTGGAGGTTGAATTAAGAGAAACACTTAAATACGTATCCATTCATTTTTAATCAGTAGCACAAAAATAAAGTTTCATGTTTCTAACTCAAAAAATGACGGACTTTCATTCAAACTTTCAACCCCAATTTCACCCCCTTGGGGGTAGAATTTCCAAAAACGCTTAAATACCTATCCATTCATTTTTAATCAGCAGTCCAAAAATAAACTTTCATGTTTCTAACTTAAGAATTGACGGACTTTCATTTAAACTTTCAACCCCTATTTCACCCCCTTGGGGGTAGAATTTCCAAAAACGCTTAAACACATATCCAGTCATTTTTAATCAGTAGTCCAAACATAAAATTTCATGTTTCTAACTCAAGAAATAACGGACTTTCATTCAAATTTTTAACCTCAATTTCACCCCCTTGGGGGTAGAATTTCCAAAAACGCTTAAATACGTATCGATTCATTTTTAATCAGTAACCCAAAAATAAAGTTTCATGTTTCTAACTCAAGAAATGACGGACTTTCATACAAATTTTCAACCCCAATTTCACCCCCTTGGGGGTAGAATTTCCAAAAACGCTTAAATACGTGTCGATTCATTTTTAATCAGTAACCCAAAAATAAAGTTTCATGTTTCTAACTCAAGAAATGACGGACTTTCATACAAATTTTCAACCCCAATTTCACCCCCTTGGGGGCAGAATTTCCAAAAACGCTTAAATACATATCCATTCATTTTTAATCAGTAACCCAAAAATAAAGTTTCATGTTTCTAACTCAAGAAATGACGGACTTTCATTCAAACTTTCAACCCCTATTTCACCCCCTTCGGGGTAAAATTTTCAAAATTCCTTCCTTAGTGGGTGTCTACTTAATAAAACAACCCTACACACCAAATTTCGTAGCTGTAACTTTAACAGTTTTTGCTCAGCGATGATGAATCAGTCAGTCAGTCAGTCAGTCAGTCAGTCAGGACATGTAATTTTATAAGTATAGATTTTTATGGACCTATAAAAAATTCATAGAAATTATAATATTAATTTTGCGTATTGACCTTCTAGCTTCGGAAACTCAACATGTTCCTTATAACATGTTCTAATCGGCATCTCCTGGACCTAGATTACTCTTACTTAAAAACATCTAACTCAAGCAATGTTCTCGGAAAAATAACAATAATTGGCAAAGCATACATTTTCTGTTGGGTGAAGAATGACTCTATAATTTGAAAAATAATAATGAAATAATCAATGACCCAAATTATTATAAAAACGAAGAAACACTCAGATAAAATGTTGTCCTTTTAAGCACAGACTCTTGAATTCTAGGAGAACCTTAACTTAACAATCCTTTGAAAATACTAAGCTCAAGTATTTTAAATTCACAGCGTGAGCACGACCTTACACAGCACGGTAATGAAATCAGCTCATCATTGACTGGAACAAGTTCCTCCTTAATCGAGACTCCGAAATTGGATATCCTTAAATATTACTTTGTAATCAGTCATTGTGTAGAAACGTGGTAGTGGACATAAAATTTTACGCGAACCTTTAGTTAGTAGACACTGTATAACTAGATACTAGCAGAGATATTCCTTAGGGAGCGTCCACAAATTACATGAGGTGTTTAGGGGGGGAGGAGGTCGAGTCAAATCTCATCTAATCTCACGTTGGGGAGAGGGGGGGTCTCGGCAAATCTCACGTAATTTTTTCCTCAACAAAATAATATTCTTTTGGTCCATTTCATCCACATTGTGCGTATGCTTAAGATTTAATCGTAAGCGTAATCGTTATACGATTAATCCTTCGATCGCGGATTCTTGGAAATGCTATTGTATTCTATTGTTGTCGCGATCACCGGTGCTCTTATGGGGCTTGAAGGATTAAGATCATTCACAAATTCGTTCGAAAGAAACTCTACTGACTGTCAAACCAAACGTAAACATAAGAAGCCCACATTTTGAAAAATCTCACGTGAGATTTTGGGGGGGGGGGGGGTTGAATAATATCTCACGGAATCTCACCAGGGGGGAGGGGGGGGATTCAAAAAATTCAAAAAAACACCTCACGTAATTTGTGGACGCCCCCTTAGACTATGATACTAGTCTATAAATGGGTGCTAAAAAGAATAATGTAAGAGGCAGCAAAGCTTACATTGCCAGAGAATTGTTGTTGAAAATGGTTTCTTATTTATAAATTCTTAATATTATTATATTCAGCAGTGTGTCTGACTTTTAAATAGATCTTTCACGTTTAAGCTGCTGAAGTGGTCTGCATGAAATTTAGTTTTACAAATATTTAGTTTTATAAATATTTTAAGTCCCATTAAATAATACAGGTTATTTAATAATGTGATATGTGTTCCATCAGAGAAATCAATTTGTAAGCAAATGGCGGACCTACGTTGTTTGGTTATGTCAAGTAAATTTTATTCGGCTGGACATAACGTATGTCCTCTGATTTTACAAATCGATATCGATTAAAAAATTGCTTGAATGAGCTATGTACTGACTATATATTATTAACATATTATAGTCAGTACATAGCTGACTATAATATGTTAATATGCTATGAGTATTTACTAAACCAAGCTTTTTAGAATTACCTACTAGGTATCAGTTTCTATAAACAAATCAGTGAGTCCTTAATTGATCAATGTGGTCAAAATTTGGGATAATGACACCGCAACGGAATCCCACGGCAGCGCCATTAAATGTTAATTACTTACCCCCCGTCACAGTGGTGTAAAGTCGTCAAATATTCATCGTAGAATCAATACGAATCAGGAGGTCCTAAATAATATTTTATAGTTACACTCAACAGAAAGAGGTATGTTCTGAAAAGGACTGAAAGAAGCTAAGAAAGGGCTGGTGGACAAGATTTTCAGAAAACATCCATACTAATATTGTAAATGCCAAAGTGTATCTACTGTCTGCCTATCTGTTACCTCTTCACGCCTAAACTTGTGCAGAAGTTTGGTATGGAGATACTAAACGTCCCGGGGAAGAAGATGGGTTACTTTTTGCCCAATAAAAACTTTGGTTCCCTCGAGATAAACGAAATTTGGTGCGAGTGGTGCGACAGAGTTGCGGTCATTATCTAGTAAAAATATAATTAAAGCCGTAATAAGTAAGAATTAATTATCTAACAACAAAACCAATTCTTGTAAGTTGTAACTTAATGACGTTATTAAAACCACACCGCTTTAACTATGTCTTAACTGAGTTTTATACATTCAGGCTAGTGTTAGTGATGCCTCGTTTTTCTCATCTGCTTCACTATTTTATAGGACAATTAAAGTTTTATGATAACTTGATACTAGACTCTTGTTAAACGAAACAACTTCATAGAACAACAGGTAGTAAACTTTTAATAAACAGGTTTCGGTTTTTACTCCGCTATCTTATTCTAAGTGATCACTATCATTATCACGCTATCTAACACTATCAATGACATCGTCAACATGCTCTGTATCAGCATCATCATCACCTTACTACTATAGAGGCTGTTATTATGTTAGTTCTATTTAATAACTAAGTCGTTTCGATGAGTTGGAGTCGGTAATTTTGACAGCAAAGCTATAAAAAATTTATAGGATTTAACGCCATGAACGTACATGACGCTAAGTATTACGGCGTTTGCGAGGCCTTAATTCAAATGCCAGAAAATTCTAGTTTGTAATTTTCCCATATCTAAATTATGGATTGCAATCAATTGCAATAAAAATTAACGATTTGACTACTCATCATTTACTATACAATAAGAACCCTGAATGTATGAGAAAGTTTAAATTTATCTGTGTCTATCAGCAAAATCGGAGGGAGCTTTTTTAAACGAATGAGGTCCTAACACAATTGAATTTTTAGAATTCTTGCTGACATCATAATTCATATGAACTTTTTGCTTGGCGTTGATTGATCTCACTAGGATCTTATCACTATTATATTCTCCCTAGCAGCTATTTCGAGAACCGTATCACCTCAAATCTTGAATTTTATGTCAGCAATACGTTACTAGCCGTTGACATTTCAAACCTCTATAATGTGGCCAGATTCTTTCTACTTTAATTACATGCGATAGTCATCCGGGCTCTTATCTTCTCATCGTGTTTTTGAGAATATGGAGTAAAGAGGAATTCTCTATAATTTGTTGATTCTCTGAATAATTATTTGTCCTTGATAACCATCAAAGAATTAGGAACTTCGTCGCATACTTGCCTGTTTCTAATTACAATCTCTTTGAAGTCGGTAGATGTGAGCCTGTTAATTGACTTTTTTTTATTGTTACTGGAACGGAAAACAACAAATGTGCTGATAGGAAATTATAATCTTTAGTGTTCTTTCTCATGTTTTGTGTTGTAGACTCCAGATGATGTAAGTAATGAACATTTCTCACAAATATTGTTATGTTATACTAATCACATCACTACAGGTCTTATGCAAATCTCAATGCAATATAAATATTTATATCACGTTACAAATAACTAACATTAAGAACCAAGCCAACTAGAGGTCAATCTGTAGATTCAGAAGATTCATCGCGCAATTTTTCAGTGCTAAACTTAATCGTTTCGCAAACTGTTATATATAGCGGTTCGCGGTCGTTAGTTCACACTCCACGCCCCACGCTGCACTTCCCAACATGTGCCGCGACTAAAAAAGATTCACGTACATACGGGTTCTTTCGCCATTTCGTTCGCATACGATATACTCGATATACTGTAAAAAACGGATGGTTGAAATTCCAAACTTAAATGATGAAAGTACTTTGTGCAAGCTAAAAATATTTTTTAAACTATTGCACAGCTTTTATCACAGGATTTGAGCGCAGCGACCGACTCAAGAAATTCCGTAACAAAAAAATACTAACACAGCCCACTCCGATTATACACATTTTGAATTGATAGTAAATTACTGTCAGTAAGTACATGAAATATAAACTTTTCCTTACCGATCGCAATTTTATTTTTGTATTTCAGGAGACAGCATACAAGGTGTAACAGAACTAAGTGATAATACTTTAGGGTGTGTACGTGTTCCTTAAAGAGAGTTCACTGTGAAAGTAGCAGCGCTGAAACACCATTTTTTTTCATTTTGTATGGGGAAACTCGTGATGCCGGGGCGCTTGCCTATACAAAAGTGAAAAAAATTGGTCTTTCAGCGCTTCTACTTTCACAGTGAACTCTCTATTAGGAACACGTACACACCCTAAAGTATTATCGCTCAGTTTTGTTACACCTTGTATAATGTATGGTGATTTCAACACTAACAACATTTCTCTCTCAAGTCACAACTCCAAAATAGGAAAAACAGCGCATCCAAAATTGAACAAATTGGCGTTACACCCCGAGATTCGCCGTCGGCAATCGCACGATAAACGCTCAAATCCTTCCATTTATGCCATTCGTTGATAAGGCTTTAAACACACAATTTGCTACGTGTTGAAAGAACGCCCGCCCCGGGCCATCTCAACTGCGTTCAACACCGTTCATTACCGATTCATCCATTCGTCTTCCGACACTATTATTATGGAGGTGCAATGATCTTTCGAATTTTTGGATGAAACATTCATTATTTTAAAAATGGGTTTAGTTGCACGACTGTTTATTATAGGTGTTTTTCATATTCGACACTTGCAACCTTTTTTGTAAAAAACTGAATCTTTATTACAAACTTTCTTGCAAAATTGAGAGTCGGCACAGTCTTATTAATGAATTGTCGGCATATTTTCACCGATACTTTTTATACTTTTTAAATCTGTACTTATAAATAACAGAATACATCGTTATGTTCATTTTTGCATAGCAAAAGGGAGATAGTTCATTAAAAAGATATACGGCGTCATTACTCGGACATTCGGGGTACAACTAGACTTTTTAAATACAAACATAATGTTATTTTATTGAAGTTATATTTTGCTTTTAGATGGGAAGAGAAGTTCATTCTCAACTTATAGCTGAACACAGCTCACAAGCTTTACTATCGTGGTGCAACCATCACTAGAGTAAGTTGAGATTAAGTTAATAAAAACTTCAGGACTAATCATTCATTTACGGCACACTCAGATACATTTAATGATTATAAGCTTCGCTGTAATTATTTGATGAAGAGTTTGATAGATATCATGTTAAAATATTTAATAAATTTAAGTTAAGTTAACATTAACCCATTATTCCCAAGCGGCATCCGGCTGCCGCATAACAATTGAAAATCTATTGTGTCTGCGATTCCCACGATCGAGGTACATATTAAAAACTATCATGAGTATGCATAAGTCTCATGGTGTTACCACTTGTGACCACCATTTTAATAAAATTCCAAAATAAATAATACTCTAGATTCTAGAGTCTAGACTCTAGCGGAATAAAAAACATAGTGTATATTATTTAAGTTCATTTTAAAAGATAAATCGCGTTCTCAAATAAACGCTGTATATTCTCGAAAATTACGATTTTTACTATTTGAACAGTACTTAACGATATTTATGTGTTTCTTAATATCTGATTCTAGAAGTATTCTGGCGTGCTGCCAGTTTCTGATATGGCCTCGTAGGCCTTTCGTATCAGCAATTTCATAAATATACTGTCTTTATTGAAAATTCTGCTACGTTTTATTATGACCGTTGAATTAATATTTCAGGACGATCTCTTTTCTAAATTTAAAATTGATAAAATAACTTTAGTTCTTGGTTAACTATCTGTAATATTTAATGTGTTTTTGTCAATATAATTGGAATTAGCATGTCAATCAATTGAAAGTTCAATTGAAAATGTAAAATACACTAAAAAAATAACATGAAACAACGTAATAGTTAAAGTAGTTCCATGAAAAAATTTAAAGCCTGAATTATGGATTAGCATAGAATTACGAATTCCGTAACGAAATAAACCTAACACCCCCCACTCCGAAACGTCGTTTCAGGTCCACAGACTTCGGCACGGTGTTTGTGTGCGTGCGACGTATGCGAATTATTATTTAAATGCGTTGATAAAAATGCTATACAATAGCTTTACCGCGGCAGTTCCCGAGTGCCACACGTATTTTTTTAGACAATAGATAATTATAATTTAAGGCTTTTCGTCAAATCTGAAACAAAGTTTATTAAAAAAATCCTCATAATATGTATATCCGTTGTTTCTTCCGAAACACTCTGTATCACATAATATAGGAGTTAAATCATATCTCGACATTTCATGATTTATCTAAAGCTTAGTAAAATAAACCATATTTCCTACAAAAGAAGCTTGTATAATATTTAAGATCAGCTTGTAATATCCAGCAAAATTTCCGCTGAGCAAGAATACGTTCGGCCACTTGAGCTTCGCACGAGATTATGTTATTTTAGAATCTAGATTTATGTAAAATTTTATTCATAGTGAGAGAACGCTTCATCATTTTTAAATAGAAGACTAAATTTTGAGTTTCAAGATTTTCATGTTAGCCTCCGATGCCTCATGAGAATATTATGCTCGTTGTTATTCTGTACTTTATAGCTGTAATTTAGGAGCATAACTATGGCTTGAGTGCCAAGGAAAAGTGTAAAAAATTATGACTCACAGGATATTGCATTTACAAGTAATTATACACTTTAAAATCTTATAAATTGAGCTTTTAAAATTATATTTTTAATTGGAATCTTAGTCACGCCATAAAATTTTATTGGTCCGGGAATTTGTGTAGTTGTTAAAGTAATGCTATTATGAAAAAAAAGACAGGTTGCACTCCGGGAGTGCCGGCAGAAGTGAAAACTTGATTATTAACGTTGTGCATTTTTTAACCCATTTTTTATGAAAATCGATTATTAAAAAAATCGATTTTTTTAATTAATCGAAATTCGAAACCCTTACAATCAATTCGAGTTCGAGTTCGAGTTCGAGTTCGACACAAAACACTACTCTCCAACCGTCTTACGGTTTTTCCAAGGTTTTTCGATCAGCACGAGAATCTGGCGCGAGTTTCACAGTTTTTACCCATCCCACAAAAGGGCTCAACGCCGCTAAAGAAGTTTCCACTTCAAAAATACAACGAGTTTGCGATTTGCAGAATCGTACGTTTCAAACGTTGGGGAGCCAAATTACGGCACTTCGTTCGTTCGGTAAACGTTCGACTAGATACGGTGGCCTCACAGAAAACCGGTGTGGAAAAAAAATTATTGTTGTTTGTCGCCGAGTAAGTTAGTGTATATTTAGGGAGAAGTACCCGGAGGTATATTTAGGGGTTAGGGAATTTAAGTAGAAAGTAGAAACGCAAGTAACAAATATATTTACAAAAGATCCATTTGGGCTGTTTTTCAAATCCATTTCTAATCCATCCATCCTCCATCGGTGATGAAGGACAAAAAAAAACCTTAGACACTTGACACTTGCTTGCAGATAACTTAAACACTTCCTATTCGATGGAGACGGCTGTCGCTAACCATCATGCAATCATCGTTTCCTGGTTAATTAAAAAAAAAAAAACAACCGCGCGAAGGGTTGACAGCAAAGAGAAAAATGTTTCGCCCAAAGAGGGTTCATGGCACATTCCAATGTTCCCATTTAAAACGCTGTGCCATTTATCAAGTCCATGTTTTCACCCCATTATTTTGTGACTACACCTACCCCGCATTAAAATTCATAGATGCGTTTAACCTTTTTCGCCGGGTAGTAAAAAATACAAGGGCCGGGCAACCCTATTGGTCACTTGCATACGAACTCGCTGCTTAACCTACATACCACTCCCTTTACATGGCGTTCAGTCACGAAAGCAAAGGGCGGTAGATTTTGACCCTTTGAGATCAAAGAACGATCGGGATCTGAAGAATGGATTTAGTTCAGCTGAACATGAACTAGCTGTCAAGGAATGATTTCAACCTATCATGAAAATATAAGTAAATAAATAGAGTAAACGTGGAATGTATTTTTTAATAAAATATATTCAGGTCCTTATACATTAGAGGTTTTAGGCAGAAAAAATACTGTTTGTAAAAAGTTTTTTTCAAGTATTCATTACATTTTTTTGCAACAACAACAAAGCAACGCGAGCACAGAGTTCACGCAGCCAAAATTTATTTGAAGAACAGAACTGTAAGAATTATTGTGTTTAGACTTTAGGCATATTTTGTTGTCATCAAAATAAAACAATATAGACTACCTTATCCGTGGAAAAAGACCTTCCAAACAAACTTCCAACTATACCAAAATTAGTGAAGTTCACCAACTTGTAA
The DNA here is from genome assembly GCA_963422495.1 of Polyommatus iphigenia. Lineage (NCBI taxonomy): Eukaryota > Metazoa > Arthropoda > Insecta > Lepidoptera > Lycaenidae > Polyommatus > Polyommatus iphigenia. The sequence goes on along the minus strand of OY730185.1, from coordinate 33,677,261 downwards.
AATATATTATGACAGGATAAGCTGTCAATTTTCATGACGGGGAATATTCGCGAATTGTTAATCACGTTTAACGCGCACATCCTGCGGCGGCCATTTTTTGTAATATTACACTTTTTATGATCCGTAATTTAATATTAACCAGTCACTGGACAATGCAGTTTATGGTTTCGCACAAAAATTGGCGCTAATATGCATAACTGTGTGACACAGCCAGCCGTATTAATTTAATTTTTATTGAGGGTTAAGCATCGTTTTGTTAATAAAGTAACGTTTTAATTGTTTAAAACCATGTAAAAGTACTACAGTCTGTTATAACTTATACCAAAACTAAGTAATGCATCCTAAGTTTCTAACACTTTATAGGTGCGTTTGTGTTTCTTAAAAATACTTTAGACTTGCGTAATGTGTATGTTTCAGTGAAGAATGCTCCAACGTTTTGCCAATTTTCCCATGCCATTGTTAGTAGTAGTAAAAAAAACCTCTTTCAGCGCTGCTACTTTCACAGTGAACTCTTTGAAAGGGGCACACACGCGCTAATGATCTGTACTGGAATTTTTCGCATGTGGAATTAGAATATTATTTATATCAACAATTAATTTAATTTAGTTAATTTAGGAGCTATTATGTAGGCTTTGATATATCCTATGTAGGTTAATCGGAAATACAGAAACGAGCTCTTACATAATATTAATTGATGTGCAAATAACGACAACATTATTTAATTAATCCTAAGTTACTCATTGTTAAGTTACTAAATATGTAGGTAAGCTTGTTATGCTAAAAATTTTTGGAACGAAGTTCCTTATCGCGCGTTGCGAAAGAGACGGAAAAAGTTGTAATGTAATAAAAAGCGACATCTACCGGACGTTTAAATTTTATTACAATTCTACAAAAGTGTCGTTGTTAGTATTCCTGGGCGTCAACTAGATGGCGTTTTTTATAACTTCGTTCCGTCAGAGTGCCCCTTGACACCTCTCAAGTTTTTTTATATTTCTGTCTTAACCGACTCCAAAAACGTAGGAGGCCTCAATTCGTCCCTATATAATATTATTATTTATTACATACTTAGTATATGCTTTTGTTGGTTCGCTGATAACTTCACCGTTTGTAAACCGATTTTGACGATTATTTTTTTTGTTACAAAGAGGATACAGGATAATATTATATCAAAGGTATTAATACGATAAGGATATAATGCTTGAAGTCGTTTTTTTGCTAAGATTACTTAAATTATAATAATTGAAAAAGAGCGGAAAAATTATACATTTATCAGATAAGAAAGTTTGCTTATCTGAAAAAAAAAGCGGACGCAAATTCATCGATTCGTTTGTCTACGGGAACCCTTGTTTCAAGGGATAAGAAATTAAAATCCTCTTTCGCGCTCAAAACTCCTGACTAAATCCTTTTGTTATAAGTGCCTACTTAGCCAAGCTTTATTTTGGGACATTAAACATGAATTTACGATTACAAAACAAAATGGATTCGCAATTATTTTGTACATTTTGTCTGAAGGCTTTTCAATCTACGAGAAATTTGCGAAAATGTTTCTTTATTTGAGTGGCTTTAGCTACAATCGCGATGTACCTATGTGGTTTAGGAAAATCAATTATGGATATTTTAGGCATATAACGTAGTGATATTCAGAGTAAGTGTCACACACCATGCCGAAGTTCCGCGGCGGAAGTTCGGCATGATTCCGCCTGCAATGTATTTTAAATTACCGATGACACACCATGCTGAAATTCCGTCGCGTTATATTGTATGCGTTTGACATTGCTGACGTAATCATACCGAACTTCCGTCGCGGAACTTCGGCATGGTGTGTTTAGACACTTAAAGGAAGATGAAAAAGTAATTCTCATATTCATAACTTACAACTCACAAGGTATTTGATGTTTGCTTGACATTATTTTTATACCTTTTACTAGATGAGTCGGTAAACCTTGTACCAGTTTCCTACTAAAATAAACCTTCCCACAAACTCGTCTCTCTCCCGGATCCCCGGACTCCCACAAATATTTCAAGACTAAAATCAGCCAAATGTTCACCCGTTCTCGAGTTTAGTCGAGACTAACAACATTTTAATTATTTTTTTATTTATACAGATAATTTTACTGATTCGGCATCGAAACCATAACGATCAATGGCATATTGGAATCCTGCATCTATAGGTACGGAGCCTAAATGCAATCTTCGAAGGTGTCTGACAAACCACAATACATGCAAGTGACACATTTGTGCTGTCACTTTGCATGGGGAGGGAAATTGGAATTCCTACCTTCTTTGATTAATTTCATTGCCCAATACAGATTTAGCATTCCCTGTATCCGTCAGATCATAATATTAAGGATTTTCGTGGCTCCTGCTTGATCATAGCTTGCAGAAGAAGTGTTATGGTGGAGTGTGGACCAATAGTAACTATGTCTATTGTGCCAATAGCCAATACCCGTTAAAAATGACACGTAGAATTCCATGTCTAATTTGATTGGATGGTTGGAGATGTCTAGGTTATTAATCTTGTAATTTATTATTTCAAAAATGTTAAATATCCATCCATCAATAATATTATTGATGCGAATGTGTGTCTGTCTGTCTATCGGTCTGTTACCTCTTCACGCCCAAACCGCTGAACCGATTTTGAAATTTGGTATAGAGATACTTTGAGTCCCAAGAAATGACATAGGATAGTTTTTATCTCAGAACAATTTACGTTAAATGAATTTCGGCGCAAAGGAGTTGCAGGCATCAACTAGTATAACATAATATGTATTATGTTCCAAAAAAACTAATAAAGTCACAAGAAAAAAAAGGCACACACAGATTTTTGTGTCGGTGGTCACTTGTGCGCAATAAGCATTAATTGGTCACTATATTAATGCAAGCAAAGCGAACACATAATATACAATATCATTGTCCTTATACATGAATCCATTAGTTCATCATCCTCCAATTATAACAGCACTCGAATACGCAATTAATTCAACAGGATACCAATTACGTGTACTGTGAATAGTTTCCAAATGGAATTCTCAACTGTTGTCTACGAGAAAATTGGTGTACTAGGTGTTTCGTCTAACAGCTAACTACTACTCGTATTGTCCAAGCTGTGGTCAATAAATTCATCCTGTTTTAAATCAACTTGTAAGTGTGACTTCAATCGTAATTCTTTCATACAAAAAATAATATAACTAGCATTCCAAACGATGCAATGAAAGACATACATAAATGTTTAGTAAATTGTTATTCTTTTGCTTTTGCTTCTAAAAGCCTCGGTATACGTAGCAGTCTTGTTTTCGTTATTTCTTTTATCAGATAATCCTATAAAAGATCGCAATTACGAGCTATCGTACAATCTAAATAGTTATTCCCAAAGTTAATTAATTATTTATCAGCGCTGATCCCCGTGCGAGTGTATAGAATAGTTCCTAACGTCGTAACGCGGCATTATCTTTGAAACTTCTAACGTAGTCTAATGCCCGTAATCTTACTAATATTATTAATGAGAAAGTTTGCTTAGAAGTTTGCGTACACGTTCCAGTTAAAATTAGATTAGGCGATGAGATATAAGGTTCTTTAACATATTATAAGGGAATTATAAAGGTCGGCCCAGTTTACGAAGAGTTTTATGTTTGTGTTGAAGCAGATGATTTCAGATCAATAAAGTAGAAAATATATAAAAATGTAGTTGAACGAATACAAATCGTCAAAGAAAAACACAAAGAAACAAAGTGTAATTAAATACGATTATTTATTGATTATTCGCCAAGTGCGAGTCGGACTCGCGCACGAAGGGTTCCGTACCATTATAGAACAAAAATTGGCCAAAAAAGGTGTTTTTTGTATGGGAGCCCCCCTTAAATTTATATTTTATTTAAATATTATTATTTATTATGAATGATTAAATAACACATATATTTAAGGCCTTTGTAAAAATTTCAAGTGCCTACCTGTTGCCATTATTGATATCGAGCAAAAAAGGTTAAAAAATTCATGTTTGTTGTATGGGAGCCCCCCTTAAATACTTATATTATTTTGTTTTTAGTATTTGTTGTTATAGCGGCAACAGATATACACAATCTGTGAAAATTTCAGAAGTCTAGCTATAGCGGTTATTGAGATACAGCCTGGCGACAGACAGACAGACATGCAGACAGACAGACAGACAGACAGACAGACAGACAGCCAGACAGACAGAGAGACAGACAGACAGACAGACAGACAGACGGACAGACGGACAGACAACCAAGTCTTAGTAATAGGGTTCCGTTTTTACCCTTTGGGTACGGAACCCTAAAAACAAATCTAATAAATACATGATGTGAATATTTATCCCAAAAAAAACTCAGAATTTTAGCATGAATCACAATATTTTGTAACCGAGTCAGCAGGTTTTATAAAATGTGCGTCTATGAGTGTTTTTTTTTTTTGCAAGTCCACTCAGGTTGTGTTTCCGAGCCGGTGGTCAGAGTCCCGTTGTCGGCCACTGTGGACGGCGATAGGGTTACCCTTCGAGAATTCACTCGGCTCCCGTGAAACTTATCCAGTGGATATGCCATTATAAATTAAATACACTGATGGTACTTCTGTTACTGTTAATTCAAAGAAAAGACAGGAAAAAAATAAATTGGACATAACTAAAAACTATGACTACATTGTAATTAGTTTTTTTCAATCCTCTACTCATGTAAAAAAATTTGGCCCATCTAACACTCAAAACATTTTTAAGGTAATCACAATATTGATTTAAAAAGCTTATCGTGACAACCAAAGAAATTATTTCTTTCTGCAGATGCATAGACAAAGTTACAGACAAGAGAGGTCTATCATTTTTCCCTCAAGTCTGTATTTACATTCTTTAGCATTTCTACTATAAAAGCAGTAATTGCTACGGCTAGTATGTTACTAAAATCTGTATTCAAGTACATTATATTATTGCGATGCTACGTCAAAATAAAATGCCTCATCCAACCTCCACAGCTCACATTTTTTCATTGTTCAACGTGTAATGTTATATCCCATCTCCAGCCCATTGCGTCTCGTTCCCATGCTGCCTACCTACAGTACTGTGACGCAACACTCAACCACCGGTAAATTGATTGACTCTGTGACAAGTTAAGCCCGATGATTATGTTGACGTGATATTCGGTTGGGATGACAGGAAAGACTTCTTTGGAAGACCGCAAACGAAATAAAAATTATCAAATCAACAAAGCGTGTAGCTAACCAGCTGAATTGAATTTGAATATGGAATCTTGTAGAAATAATGGATTTCATATTCTGAACAAGAAAAATAGTTAAAGAACAACAAAAGAATAACAGACAAAATACCAAAGTATTTTCCTACTACATGAGAACTGCTGATACAAGCCAAAACACGGCTAATAAACGAATATAGGGAATATAATGCCTACCTAATATAATTTCTTCGCCATTTAAATGAAAAGCACTATCATCAAATTTCTTAACCCCTTAGGAATCATAACCAGACGCGAACTCGGCAGAAATCGACCGCCCCGACGGAGCACTAATTTTCCGTCTGTACATCTGCAATTAACCGCAAGCGTCCGTAACAAGCCAAATTGCCTTATATCGGTTTGTGCTGTCCAAATGATTGGGTTGCCCTGATCAAATTAAATTATCGCAATTCCAGATATTATACCCTATATTAAAGTATTTGTGAAAATAGTATTCTTAATGAACAATATAATGTACAGAAATTAACTTTCATTTCTGAAATATCTCTGAAATACAATCACAAAATTGCCGCCAGATTGAAGGGACTTTTAACTTTCCAGAAACGTCGTAGACCAGTTTTACTTCCAAAATCGAGGTTTTTACATCTAGATCAAAAGCTTCAACCAGCACCATTAAATAGCTCAAACCAATCACTATTTTAAATCCTCACAAACAGCGTATTTATTGTATTCGGGAAAGTCCGACTTAATTGACATTTTGTTACCAATCGGATTGACGCTTCCATGTTAGTGAATCGATTTAAGAGCCTATTATTTGAGAGTCAGCCGAATTTCGGTTTAATTAATGAATGAAAAGGGTCAGAGAGGTTATTCCGTATTGGATTCCTTTGTATTTGATCGAACTTTTTCGATGGTTCGTTTGTTCTGTGTAATTGTTTAGTTGTTGGAAATTACTAAAAAGGAAAAAAAGTTGTGGTGTACAGCTGAAATCGAGTGTATAAATTCAAATTTTATTTGGACTGGTATTTTTTGCGTTTCTATATGCCTACTATGTGAATTCACTATAGATTAAATTATTCGATTAAATACAATACACCTGCGCTTGCTACCTCTGGTTGCCGATTCCCATTAAAGTCTGTCACATTCGGGACCACCATAGCGAATTTTTAAAAGATCGGGTTTCCTCAAACAGGGAGCTAATCTGGTGAACCTAATATCCTTGCGATATTTGCTCAACACGTCTAAAAAGGATGCTACTAGTAACCAAGTTTTTTCATCTGCAAAATTTTTATTTGCCTTTTTTGTTCGAAAAATATCTGAACCTTTTCGAAGGTGGTTACTTGAATTATAGCACATAACACCCTTACTTTGTTGTAGGCTTTATTTATATAAAATTGCATTCAGTGTTGATATCGCATCACCTTATTTATAAACTGGGTATAAGTATAGGGTGCCTTTATCCTATCCATCAATCAGAGGTAGCAGCGCTTTAGGCGCGCTAAGACGCAAGCTCGCCATTTAAATTATAAGGATCCTTATTAAATAAATAAAAATACCAAGACGCTAAACGATTACATCAAGATAAATTACCTTTGAGAGCACAAGTTTTATTAAAGTCTTGTAGTTATTTTCTTTATCGTCGAGTTACGGTGCTCTAAAGAGAAACGTATTTTGATTCAGTATTAATATTATGATTTTGTTACCCATTTAGCTTTCTTTTCATTTTCGATACTTTGTACTCACTGTATTTCCGATTTCTAATGCAATCTGTGACATACATACATCATGCCGTTTCAAACAACTTTTCAAGAACATAATAAACTAATGAAATATAAAAAAATATTGTTCAGTAAGTATAGGTAATAATAAATAAGATAATGCATTTTTATTGCTATTCTAACTGCGAACAGTACACCCACTAATAAAATATGCAATGTTCATTCGTATAATATAGAACATAATAATACAAACTTAAAAACTTCTTCAATATAACCATTCACATCCTTAAGTTTCAAAATAAAGCATAAATAACTTTCCATTTCATTTCTCCCGTCCCATCCTTATCCATACTGTCTTATTTCTTTACTCATTACGTTGCTCACGTACAGATAATACTATGAACCATACAAATTATCGCTTGCGCCGACGTTTGCGATGTACACGTTGAAAATATCGTATCATCCACTTTCTCGACACTCTAATTTAAGCCCTGGATGCTCGAAGTTAGAGTTGGGATTTGAAAAAGTAGGTAATCGATTTGAAGCATTTTAAATTTCTCTCCAAGGTCAGTGGTCGGCGAATAACTTGGTAAGACATGATCATGACTGGTGGGTAGTCCACACCTCGTTACGTGTTAACAGGCACACTCACGACCTGATATTTATCCCAACTTCAAAACAAGCCAAAGGTATTTTGAAATGTAATGAGGCCTACGTGACGCTTTCGAGCACTATGGTCTTGTTGTGCAAATATTTCAGGTTAATATCCTGTCTGCTTAGAATAATTTGGACCTAATTTTGCACGATATTTCAGGTGCAATAATGTATGGTACTACTACGCTACAAACGACACTTAAAAATTTCTTAATGCGTCTGACTAATGGTATGGTTTGGAAAATGACGAAATAATTAATTCGTTGTATTACGATTGAAATAAAAAAATATATGTTTAATTTCTAAATAGATTTTTGAAAAATACTTTCAGAATGTTAATACTACTGGCGCCTACCACGCTACAAACGCTAGACCCTGATAGGAGTAGATATTTTACGTATGCTTGACCCAATCTTGATCCGATAAGAAAAGTTAACAATATTGGCAGCCAAATGTTATATTGATAGCCCTAAACTGTGCGAATCCAAAAACGATTCCAACCCGTAGGGTTGACAGAGAAACGGTGAAATTCGACTCGTACAGCATGTGTAACAATTTGATAAGCGTAAATTTCGGCATTAGCTATTGTATTGTAACAACTGGGTTAAAAGCTACGGTGTTTCGTGAACACGTCGATCAAATGTCAATGTGAGACAGAGTTAGAAAGTAATGGCAGTAATTCATAATGTAGCAGTTAGAATTTTTTGAAAGAAGAAATGAGCATTGTGTGTGTTGTTAGATTGGATCGTTAAAATAAAGAAAATTAAAGTTAAACTATTTAGAGTCTTGAACATTTTTTAATCCAAGAAAATAAGATCCACAATAAGTTCAAATAATTATGTAAGAAGTTTAGAACAATAATTTGGTATTGTCGATATCTGTAAACAACGTTTGAACTCAGATCGTACATAATATAATAATCTTCATAAAAACATTGAGATGTATAAAATAATAATTTTGAAATCAATTATTACACAATAATGAATTCCATCTTAACGATTGTAGTTACAGCACTGACATCAATGGAGATGAAATATTAACGATTCCGTTTACTGAACTTAATAAATTTAAACCGACGTGTATGCTTTCCCGAAAACGCCAAACAGTATAAAATATCTTCAAAGTAACCTATATTCAAACGAGGTTTTAAAAACCAAGGTCTCGGAAACTATATATAGGTTTGTGGATACAATTACTATTTTTTACCGTTTCCTTCATTGTGTTCCGAAATTGAATGGAACTTTTGGTGGACTTTATTTTGTCCCACAAAATGTCTGTTCTATTTATGTTAAAAGTTTTGTTCACTATTTGTATTATTTGTAGTCGAATTAATGATATTTTGTAAACATAATATTTCGCTTGCATTTATTATTATGTCAGGAGTAACATGATAATAACATTTTATTACTAGCTGTCCCGGCAAACGTTGTTTTGCCATTTAAAATATTTCTACTTCATCAGTTGATACAAATTCTTACTTCTTTCTTTTGTCCCCTAAGAGGGGTGGGGCGAAAAATTGTATACACCAGATGTTAAGTTGGAAAAAACAGTTAATAATATGTCAAAGTAAGTCCATTAAAGAAAAAAGTTTGATACAAAATCTCCCCCTCTTTGGTTCCCTTAGAGGGGTGGGGTGGGGGGATTTTTAGTCACCAAATATTGAGTCGGAAGAAGACAAATATATCTGTGAAAACCGTATGCAAATCGGATCAGTAGTTTTCGTGTTAAAGCAAAAGCCTTATACAAAATCTGACCCCCTCTTTCGTTCCTTTAGAGGTGTGGGGGGAAATTTTTTTATACACCAGATGTTAAGTTGGAAGAAGGCAAATATACCTGCGAAAACCGCAATCAAATCGGATCAGTAGTTTTCGTGTGATAGTGGAACAAACATACAGACAGACAGACAGACAAAAAACTAACTACATTTTTGGCTTCTATAGCGATGAGTGACACCCCCCGCTTATTATTTTTTGAATATCTTTAATGTACAGAATTTTCGTTTCTACAGTTTTATTATAATGTATAGATAGCGGTCGCCCGCGGCTCTGCCTGCGTGGATGTCGGTTACCGCTGCAAAAAACCTACCCAGGAAAGACACGGTCAGCAAAATGATTCCCAGGTCAATTCACAGAAACATTGACGACGCAGTCATTTTCCGCAGGCTGCACAGATTGTCTTTCTGTGGATGTTAAAGTTGTTAATGATAAGAATATTTAAATGTAATTAATAATAAGTTTTCACCTCTGACGGTAGTCAGAGTAGGAGTGCAACCCGTTGTTTTAGGATAGATAACTAAAGCGATTATTGTAGAGCTTTTCTATAAACAACATTAATTGACGTTAAGTTATTTTCAGGTAACAAAATATACTGATGGTCGGGATCCCCTACTCGTGATAGAGCAAAACATTCTTTTCATAAATCTATTCCTACTAATTTGAATGTACGGCCCTGGGATTTACATAATATTTATCGTTACTGCAAAATATTTTTTTTACAGGAAATTGGAGCCTTTTGAAGGGTATAGGCAAATCAATAGGGATCATTGGTATTCTTGGTATATGAGCCAATTCACCAGCTGCAGGGCCGGTCATAATCTTCGCTACTGTGCACCCCCGCCTTGGTAGCGCCCACTTCGAAACGGGCGTAAATAGCAATTTTTAATTTCGCCATAACTTCTAAACCAAACGTCCAATTTTAATCATTCAAAAACCAAATATTATCTACATAAACTGTACTTAGTGATGAAATAATTCATTTTGATAAAGATTAATAGCATGAGTAAAATAAATGCGTTTAAATGTAGTCCAAAAAAAATCAAGATTTTGAATAAAATAATGGTTGTTGTACCTCACTTGACATAGATAGGTACAGTGTGTCGCGGACTTTTTTGTAGATATTTAAAAGATCTACATTTACTTAGAACAATGTATGGTTCTATCTTTTATAGTTTAGGCAGCGTACGCAAAATAAGTAAATTTTCTGGTTGAGTTTTTTCACCTTGTGTCAGAAAAACCCAAATATCTTACGGAACCCTACATTTTCCAAAATAAAATGTAGCCTATGTTACTCGTAAATAATGTAGCTTTCGAATGGTGAAAGAATTTTTTAAATCGGTCCAGTAGTTTTTAAGCCTATTCATTACAATTAAACAAACAAACAAACAAAGTTTACCTCTTTATAATATTAGTATAGATAGATTTCTAGATTTTCTATCAATTTGAAAATGGCTACGCACATTGTCTTTATTAAAAATATTGTAATTAATGTTTTAGCCACTGCATCCACGTTTTTTAATGATCTCAAATAAGACCAATTTTGTAAAATTGGTCTCTAACTTGTGATTTTACGTTGCAACCAAAAAAAGCAATCGCAAATTATTGTAAAGTTTGGCGGACCAAAATTAAATAAAACATATTATACAATTTAGCAAATAACAGTGCGATGTCCCAAAATAAAGTCGCAGTCCTTACATTTCAAGCGGTACGTGTTGTTAATTTGTCAAATTACTATCGGAAATTTTTGGACAACTTTTTGTGTTGTTTTTAAAATAAATCCATTCAATGTAATGTATTTGAAAGCGTTTCTCTCTATTTTTTGTAACATCCGTGTAAACGATTAATAGTTTTTTAAACTTTAAATTTCGAGAAAGGACATCATTTTTAAGAATTTTATTTCTTATGTATCTCTTTCAAGCATTAGATCAACAAGAAATTTCAGTAATGTTTGAGCAGCAGTTAAAATTCTGAACTATGCAGCAGTGCTCTTACAGCGTCGGAACATCTCCAACAACTTGAACTATTAACATCTAGTCGGGCGCTTCAAAGCAATGATCATTATTATACCGATCCAGGTTGCTATAAAAAGGAAAATAACAAGGCAGGCGTAAAGGATATCAATCTTTAATACATAACAACGTAACTACCGAGTATGATAAACGTTCTATGTTTCGCCCGAGAAGTGTAATTTTACTGTTCTATAAATGAAGATAAGTGTCTGAACACTTTACCCATCCACAATGGTTGTGGATTCGTATCATGATATTTTTATGCCGACAAACGAGCGTACGGAGCGTCTAATGGTAAACGAATAACTGCAGAAAACTGCAACGCTAGATAATTATTACGAATTGCATCTTTAATTGCAATAATAAAAATCTGGTAAAAACATAAACTATATAAGTATCTATATCTATACAGTTTCGGTCTAGGTACCTACTTCTTCAATTACTTGTGTTATTAATCTGATATGGAATAATAAAGGCGTACAAACTACAAAAGAATATTATGAGAATAAGGAAACATCAAAACATTGTCGTATGTTCATGAACCTCTAAAATTAAATGCTTAAAAAAGATAAAACACGTACACGTTTAGCATAAATTGTCTCTGAAACAATAAAATGCTGGTAAATTAGCATATGTTGATGAGATGTTGAGGTCAGGAGTTACAACATACGTGAAATGTATGAACTCTGTTTGCATAAATCAACTCCGCTCTGTGTTGTGGTGGCCCAAGCGTACGAGCGATGGCGATGTAAATAATAAAATTAGCTTTCCAAGATGTTTTAGCTTATGACAGCGAAAATAAAAACCCAAAAGTGTATTAATATGATTTAAGCTATATTCTTTTATATTATAGCTTTTCAATGATAAAACATTCCTAATATTTTATCATTGAAAAGGTAAATGAATAATTCTTAGATTTTTTTTTCCAACTTCTTGGGCCCCTAGTTAAGATGCTGTTAAGATGCCTAGTTAAGATGAATTGACATTACTAAGCCCCTAGTAGGGGCTTTGTAATGTCATTTTATTGTAATGTGAATTTAGTCAACCCCTACAGCACAAGAATCTTAGTGTAGGGGTTGTGCACCTTATTGTTGTAACTTCCTGTGTCTATGTTTTGTTTTTGTATCATTTGCTTATTATGTTTTTACTGAGACAATAAACTATTATTATTATTATTATAGTAATGTCAATTAGTAAAATCATTTGATATGGTTACCAACTTTTGTGTATGGTGCTAAGCCTGCATTTTTAATGACTGGCTCGTTGCCAACTTTATGTCTTTGTTCTTTATCAGGAAACCGCTGTCGCCTATGACTTGGTCTTCGCTCTAATTTAGCCTCTGGAGCTTGTTATCTATCGTCTTGCGGAGTCCCTCAGCCTTCGTTACAATTTTCGTCTAATATTACATTCATATAATAAACAACACGAAACGGCCTATTTGAGCGTTTGTCTTTTTTAATGAACCGTCCGGGTTATTTCCATTGTGGTCTCGAGTTGCCCATTTGGATAAAATAACGCACACATGTATATCGAGACCCTTTAGACCCGTAATGTGTTTGTGTGATAGGAAACTATGCTGAAAAGCTGCAGCACACGCAGCGCCCTAATTGGTCAATATTTTATATTGTTGCGACCACGCATCTAATGGTGCTACGATTTCAGCAGGCTTTATCAGTGCTAATAAAATAATTGATTAACCCATCAAGCTCATAAGGACACCGGTGACCGCGACAACAATAGAATAACAATAGATTTCCAAGAATCTGCGATCGAAGGATTAATAAATTACACATTCAAGTAGTTCTGTTTATCATCCTTCGTGTCAATATGGGTCTTGGGTTGTCTGAAAGTGTGGCTAAATGTAAAAAAAAATAGCTTCACTACGGAATGTTATAAGTACTGATAATTTCTACAAAATAAAAAGTCGCAAAAGCCGGGTAAAACTTGCCAACAAGTTTAAGCTCAACTTAGTCCACTGCGTGTATTTTGAATATGTTTTATAACATATCGAACATAATATTCTGAGATTATCAGCTAAGTCTGAAACTCTGTTTAATACGACGCGGCGGGCGGCGGGCAGGCGAAGTTTAGTTGTGAGCCTCGGTTGATGAGCAATGAGCATGCAACTGTATGTGCCACAGTGCAGTGATTGCAGTAGTTCATAGCAATACAATATTAATATTAATATTGTATTCTAGAATCTAGAAGATATTTCCAGTGAAGCCGCGCCATAAAAATACTTTTATGGTGCGGGAACAGTAGGCTACACTTTGAGTAACGACGCAATCAGAAATTCTTTTTTCCCAGACTCAATGAATCTCCTAATTGAATAACATCAAAATCAGATCAGAGGCTTAAAATGAAGATTCAACAGGAAGTTGCAGTAAATGTTAACGATATTTATAAGTTATAACAGTATGTGACTGGATTTGTATGATCTCAAACGACAGCTTATTTATTATATTTATTACAGTAACAAACATTTAGGTACTTCTGTATCTTGTTGAACTTCTGTATGTCCTCTACACTGTGGCTATTTAAATGCTAGATGTGAGTTGATATGGCTTTACTCTATCAGACAAAGTTGGAGCTCCGCATTTAAACCTTTCAAACATATTTAAATTCATTTTAAATCCGCTTAATATAGTTCAAATGAGATACCATTTTAACAGCTTTGATGATATGCTTTGATAAATAGTTTTTAAAGTTTAAAAAAAATTTAACCTGTTTTATAAGGCTAAAAAGTCCGAACTTTTGAACCTAAAAAGCACACTAATTTGTACAAGGATTTGTAGGAAAAAAAATCATTATTAACTCATTATTTTTTCTCTAAAATAAACTTTTACTTCAAAGGATATAAAAATATTTGCTTTGTCAAATCATATTTCTGAAATACAAGGACAATTGCGAGGATTAGTTATCGCCTTTGATCCAATTCCTTTCCATTCAAACACGATCTTAAATTTAATTTGCCGAAGCGCCGAAGCCTTGATAAGCTCCAGATTATTTTTGGATTCTTGAATATTATTAACTCATAACTCTTAAGTGCTTAAGGGTTTGATTTTCCAATCATGGGCCAATTGTACTACGCCATTTATCCAGGATGTAAAAAAAAAGACGGGTTGCACTCCGGGAGTGCCGGCAGAAGTGAAAACTTGATTATTAACGTTGTGCATTATTTTTTTAACCCATTTTTTATGAAAATCGATTTAAAATAATAATAATAAAAAAAAACAAAAAATATATAAAAAAATTAAAATAAATAAATAAAATAAAAATAAAAATATAAAAAAACGATCGTTTTAATTAATTAATCGAAACCCTTGCAATCGATTAAATTTTTAACCCATTTTTTATGAAAATCGATTTTTAAAAAATCGTTTTTTTTTTAATTAATCGAAACCCTTACAATCGATTAAAAAATATCGACAATCGGATAAAACAATCGATTGATTGTTCGATTAATCGATTTCGATGTTACAACACTACTCTCCAACCGTCTTACGTTTTTTCCTTGGTTTTTCGATCAGCATGAGAATCTCACGCGAGTTTCACAGTTTTTACCCATCCCACAAAATTGCTCAACGCCGCTAAAGAAGTTTTCACTTCAAAAACTACGTGATAATATTATAATTATAGCGTGTGTACTGTGTTGTATGTGTCTCTCTAATAGAGTTCTGTGAAAAAGCGGCAGCGCTGAAAGATTAACTTTTTTCTTTATTTTGTATGGGTGAATTCATGATGTTAGCAACGTTAGGACATTTCATATGGAAATATAGAAGACAATAGTTAATCTTGTAGCGCTGCTAATTTCACACTTTTTGTATTTTAAATAAAGCAGACACACATCTTAAATTTTATTATCATTTTGTTAAGTTATAGTTTAATGAGGTCTTGACGACAGTGTAGCCTGCAGGCCAATTGCTGTCGTAAAAAGTTCTAGTAATGTTAAAATAATATTATACTAACCCAGCAGTGTTAGAATTTAGAATTTAGATGACAGACTGCTGAGTGCTCAAGCTTGGTTGTTAACGTTGAGTCTAAACTTGATACGTAGCTGTAACAGACTTGATGACCACCATCCAGATTCATTACAGACACAAAAGCACTCGTAACGAAGCAAAGTACTCATAAAGATAAACTATAAACATAATGTGGTTGCTTTACAACAGAGCTCTGAGCTTACAGCACTAGCTCAACGCCAAAATATATGGTTTTCTAATTGAGTTATGCTTTAGAGCAGAAGCTAAGCAGTATTAAGCAGTAACGGTACTGCTTTCAGACGAATTTGATGTAATGAGAATCTCTCGAATATTTCTGAAAGTGAAGTATCTAATCCTCTTGTAGTTATATATTTTGGTCTCATTAAAATATAATGTTGGGAACAAATATAATGACCACCAAAAAATGCACTGATACCCTAAACTTGTTTACCAAAAAAAGATACTTAACACCAAAAAAATAAAGTCTAAAATTGCAATACCACCAGCTATTTTAGTCATGACAACACTTCAAATTGTAATCGAACACCAAATATAGTAAATGATCACCAAATATAGTAAATGACCACCAAATATAGTAAATGATCACCAAATAAAGTAAATGATCACCAAATATAGCAAAAGACCACCAAATATAGTAAATGATCACCAAATATAGTAAATGATCACCAAATATAGTAAATGACCGCCAAATATAGTACATGATCACCAAATAAAGTAAATGATCACCAAATATAGTAAATGACCACCAAATATAGTAAATGATCACCAAATAAAGTAAATGATCACCAAATATAGCAAAAGACCACCAAATATAGTAAATGATCACCAAATATAGTAAATGATCACCAAATATACTTAAATGATCACCAAATCCTTGTGAGCAAATCAATGCGATATTTCTGTCCAAATAAATCACTACGATTGACAAAAAATGTAAGCATAATATTATTAACAAAATAATCGGCCTAGAGGGTTCCGTACCTTTATAGAGTAAAATTAGACCTAAAACTGTGTTTTTGTATGGGAGCCCCCTATATTTTTTTAATATTGTTATAAATGAAGTAAACATATAATCAAAGCCTTCGCGAAAATATCAACATGCCTACCGGTTGCCATTATTGATATCGAGCAAAAAAGGCCAAAAAAATCAAGTTTTTTGTATGGGAGCCCCCCTTAAATAATAATTTTATTTTGTTTTTAGTACTTGTTGTTATAGCGGCAACAGGTATACACAATCTGTGAAATTTTCAGAAGTCTAGCTAGAGTGGTTCTTGAGATACAGCCTAGAGAAAGACAGACGGACGGATAGACGGACATATTATAGAGTCCCGTTTTTAGGGTTCCGTACCCAAAGGGTACAAACGGGACTCTTTTACTAAGACTTCGATGTCTGTCTGTCCGTCTATCTGTCTTCTTCTCTTTAATAGGATTGCTAAATAAAAATAGATTTTGTTATAATTTTACATTTAAATGCTAAAGTATAATGTTGGTGATCATATTTTAACTAATTTTGGTGATCGTTTACTACTTTTGGTTTAACAATGATTTATTTGGAGTCATTTGGCATAAATAGGATAGCGAGATAATAAATCTTTGGTGATCATTTTACATTAAAATGCTAGTATAATGTTGGTGATCATTTACTAATTTTGGTGATCATTTTACATTAAAATTCTAGTATTATGTTGGTGATCATTTACTAATTTTGGTGATCATTTACTTATTTTGGTGATCATTTACTATTTTTGGTTATAAGATGTTAAATCTTTGGTTATCATTTTACTTAAAATGGTGGTCTGTATTTTGGTGACCGTTTACTATTTTTGTCTGTGAAGTGTTACTGTTTCTGGTGATCAGTTAATTATAAGCCTATTATGTTTATTCAAGCCTAAAGTGTACTAATAATATTATGTATTCTGTGCCTAAAGGTGCCGGTTGGCAGCGGGCGACATGAAGCAACCGCAGATGACGTGTCGTCGCGACACTACTAGGTTCTATGTATTTCCATGAAATACACTCCACAGCAGACCTTGCGACATGAAGCTAGCGACATTTATCATAGCAATACCATTGCATACAAACCAGTAGTGTCGCGACGAAACGTCGTCAGCTGCAACTTCATGTAGCCGGCTTCCAACTTGTACCTTAAAGGTACAAGTTGGACCAACAATACCAAGGGATAAGGCTAGTTACGTTATTACATAATTGTCACTAAAATTACACGCCTAGGTAAACCAATAATGTTATTAGTCCCAAACGAATTTAATCAACAATATATACCCTCGATGTCTTTCTTTTAACCTCCTGTGACCTGGACATTCTCACCTTCAAATATCTAGATTCTAACCTCGGGTTCAATATTAGATTACTTGTGAATCTTGACTTACGATTAGATTTAAATCTCAACAGACACTAAATAATTGACTTCTAAGTATATTAAAAGTTTATGAAAGTCACTTATGAGTATTGAGTGTATTAACTTTGCAAAGTTTTCAAACTTTTATTACTTACATGCTTGTACAAGTACATCTATTAATTATTTTTTAAGAAATTCATCATAATAATAAAAAGTAATACAAAATATTGTGCCAGAATAACACTATGGTAAATATTTTAAATCTTCGTTACGAACTAAGTATTAAACTTTTTTTTACTGAAAATAAAAAATACCTATGTAATAATATGAAGCTTAACAATTCGGTTTTTGTTTTATTAAAGACGATAATTATCTGATTGTCCATTGAATGGTAATTTAAGGTTCCTTTATTTTAGCTTACGTTTCATTAAAGTTTAACGTAGGGTTGCCAAAAATTAGTGATTATAATGTCAATTTAACAAAATATATTCACTATTTAGCTAAATAAAGACTGAAAACAATTTAAGATTCTAAATTTTTCACACAAGTAATAACTACTCGTATTGTAGTCTGTGCCACCAAAAGACAATTTTATTGCGTTTAAATTCATCATTTTTATGACGGCAACCCTAATTCGAAGCAGCCAATTATAAAAGATAATCCAAATCGATTCTTTGAATAAGCGAGTCCTCGATTACAAGCCAAAGTATCACCTCAACCGCTACCAGATCCAAGATCAAGCGATTCTTAATTAGACCTTTATCAAGATCGACTGTTAAGCCAACCGCGGTAATGTATTCGAATTACATTGAAAAAATATTGAGAGTTGTTTATCTCGTATCTGTTCACTATAAAAAAAGTACAAAAAGTCACATACCTATTATTTTGTTTTTATGCCCAAGGAACGGCGGTACAGTTAATTTATTGGGGAACGATTAAGATCAATTCGTAGTCCTCTTGAAGTATCTTCAGAGATTTTTAAATTATGTTATTCTGATTGTTTCGCTCGCACAGGAATGGCTGCAAGAAATGTTAGAAACAATATTTTGTACTCAAACTAACAGGCTTTTTTACACAAACTCTAAGGGTCAATTCAGACCGCAACGTGACGAGGCGAGGCGAGGCGCGGCGTGTCATAAATTTGTATGGATTTGACAGATTTCAATTGCGTGAGACGTCTTGCGAATCTGTCAAATCCATACGAATGAAATGCATCTACGCGTCGCGTTGCGGTCTGAATCAACCCAGGAGACGTATCAAATGTGTAGTAGTGTAGTTGGAATTACGTGCGAACTACGTAACAGACATGATCAAATTCTGAGGTGTTTTGACTCGACTGGGTTAATTACTGTTTAATATAAATCAATCAAAAGCCCGAGTTCAATAATCTTTATATATAAAAATTACGTGTCAAGTTGTTTGTCTGCGATGGACTCCTAAATTACTGAACCGAATTATAATTTTATTTGTACACCGTGTGCAATTTGATTCAACTTGAAAGATAGGATAGCTAATATCTCAATTTTAATTTGCCTAATTTTAGTCTTGAAACATTCGTGGAAGTCCACGGAAGGTTTATAGAAAAGTCATGCGAAGTTCTCCGGGTCATCTAGATATAGATAAAAACTAGACAAAAAACTGCAGAATCCAAGCATAACTAAAATAAAATAATAATTTAGGTCTTATCAAATAAAATAATTTCTTCGCATACCTAATCTTACTTCGTAACTTTATCAAACCAATTCCACTTTGACACAGTATTACAGCGGTGCAGTGCCTAATTAATACGATTTTAATTTTCCTTCAGGCTGAAAACTAACGATTCGTGGCAAGCCCCCAGCTGTTGCGTCATTATTAAACGCTTTTCAAGTGCAGGTGTTGATATTAACGAGGGGAAGTATTTAATTAATATACTTTATGTTGCATCGATATAGTTCTGTATGTCTGCAATACTTTTCTTTCGTTGAGAATTTTTATTTCCTTACGAGATGACGCCCGCAATTCCGTTGCGCCAAAACTTGTTTATCGCGCTATAAACGTACATTATTGCGGAATAAAAGGTATCCTTTATTCTTTTCCCTAACTCAAAGTATCTTTATGCTAAACTTCAGCAAAATCGGTTCAGCGGCTTGGGCATGAAGAGGCATCAGACAGACAGATAGGAAGACACACTTTCGCATTTATACTAATAGTACGGATGGATGTCTGCAATACTTTACTTTTGTCACAGAATTAGTGTTGGGTAGGTCTTACAAGAGGCATTACAATAATTGTCCGGGACAAGAGCGCAAAATGTAAGAGCGGCTCAGCATTATAACATGTACCGCTTCAAAATGATTGTCGCGGTCGCGGTGGTCAGAATTCTTTAGGGGTATTTTCGGTGATTTTTGACTCTTTAATTTTTTAAATTTATTTTCCGATTTACATTAAATCGAAATGATGGATCTTGTGTTACATTTAATCCATCCAATAAAATGTTAAATTTATTCAATGTCAACATGTACTTACCTATGATTTCAAAAAATCTGAATCTTTAGATGAAGACGAAATAATATTATCTTTTAATAAAAAGATTTTGAAACATATTATATTACAGTATATGGTTTCTAAATCATTATGAAATTATATTTATATATTTTTAGGGGGAAAATATGTACTTATGTAAATATAAATTCACGCCTCAAGACGGCTCACATGTCGCGACACGTCAAACGTACTGCTACGATTCAAACATGATTCAAACGCCTGTCGCCTCGCGGCTCGCCTCTTTTGAAGTGGGACACTGTACCGGCTCAATACGAAAAAGTAGCACCTCTTACATCCTCGTATAAAATCCATGTCCTACCCAACACTACACAGAATATAATATATTAGTAGTACCTGTATATTTGTAGATACAAAATTTTATTTCTTTTTGCCTTAATTAATCCAGAATCTACTGCTTCAGGATTAATCTAGGACTAAGCAAGAAGACTGTACAGTGTACAGAAGACTGCGGAAGACCGGCGCTGAATATGCCTCTAGGCGTATCAGCACATGCCGAGCATGGGCCAATTTGCGGCAGCTAATTGGAATTATATTATTACTTATATTATATTATGTAAATCTGCACCATGTAGTTGCAAAATAAACTTATTATTATTACTCCTTTAATCACTATGTCTCTCAATTAATACGTTTCACGGTTTAAAAAGGTTTAAAACACATTACACGATCTGTATCTAGGATTCTTGGAAGCCATTACCGCTAGGAATTGTCATCATCATCAAAAAATGGACACAAATTTTTTGACGTCATTAAAACAAAGTCGAGACTAGAGCAGAATTTAGTTTGCCAAAGCTCAAAGGTCTGCACTAAAAATAAACATTTCGTGGAATGTCAAAGGAATTCACACAAGGAATCATGACAAACGTAGTTAGCACCTCAAATCGTATGGGTAAATCGGACCTAACGAGTCATGTTCTCCAGAAATGCTGATCGCAAAACAGGCCCTATTCCAACAGGCGCATGTGCGAAAATCGCGTGGTGTTATTAAAATTTGACACATTGCTTCTATTAGCAGGGGACTGCTCGTAATGATCTGAGCGCAATATCAAGATGTATTTAATTGGGTTTCGTTATAGGTGGTGTTTGCAGGTGTTCGCGCGGAATATAGATTCATGTGATTTATGAGAAGTCTGGATATAGAGTATGCTGGATTGGTTCTTTCATAACTTTAAGCCATTGCTGGGGAATAAGGCTTTTTATCATTTAGAACCTTTAATAGGATTATACTTATTCATAAAGGACGTTGCTAGTTCGGTCTTCAAGAAAAATTTTTACAGTAAAAAAATCAGCCAAATTTTTGTTATAAAAGAACTTGTATTTTGCTCGACTAAATCTAGGTAAACTAATTAAAATTACTTCAGATGTTATCCCATTATGACTACGGTAATCGTTGTATTTTATAGAGCAGGAGAAAATTTTCCGTCCCATTTCATCTTTCTCATCCAGTATAAAGGAAACTAATCCGTGATATTCTTGGGATTTAATACATCGCTGCTAAAGATCAAAGCGACGTGGGAGGCTGGCCTTAAGTGGAATCGTTTGTCCATTCTTTATAACACCATTAGAACTTCATTTTCTATCCAGCCAAATTCAGAGTGATATAAAGCTTTTGTTTCAGCCAAATGTGGCTATCGAGTGAGTATCGATGCAATTTTGCCTCAAATATGTTTTTCCCGAAAACATAACGATGGTCCGAGAAAGTTTGATATTTTATCGACGTAGTAACATCCTTTCCATTCCAAATTGTTGTTTGTAATAGAGATATAACAGCCGTTATTGAATTTCATGAATTGCTTCTTGTTGTTATATTATTTTTTTCCAATAATATCCTATTAAATTGACGAGGTTTTTCGTCCATAAATAAGTTTATCTATCTTCTCTTATATATAAAAATGGATTTTCAAATGTGTTAGTCGCGCTAAAACTCGAAAACGGCTGAACGGATTGGGCTGATTTTAGTCTTAAAATATTCGTAGAAGTCAAGGGAAGGTTTTAAAGTGACACGAAGTTCACCGGGACAGCTAGTCTTATATATAAAAATGGATTTTCAATTGTGTTAGTAACGCTATAACTCGATAACGGCTGAACCGATTTGGCTAATGTTGGTCTTAAAACAATCCTGAAAGTCCAAGGAAGGTTTTTAAGTGACACGAAGTTCACCGGAACAGCTAGTATAACTATACATATCTAAGTAACTAGCCAACACAATATTTTAAGTTTATTTATTATCTCAAGTGTTACATTCTCCAAAAAGACAGCTCCGTTATCAATTATCATGTATCACGTTGGGTTCCCTCCCAATCGTACATTCAATTCGAAAATAAAATACAATTTCAAAGCTCCAAACCGAAGGTCCGAAGTCAATAAATAAAAATGGCCGTAGCATATTCCCTTATACGATCGGACACTTGGCGTGGACCTAAATCAACTACCAATGCACCTGTAGAACTGTCGATTATGCAAATTCTTACCAGCCTTTTAACTAAATACCGCATTTTGGTGTCAACGCCTTTTTCTGTTGCGTTTCATGCTTTTGTTTTTATTGAGACAATATTTTGTTCTCACTTATAGGCGCCGTGTAGATTTATTTGCGTATTCTTGTTAGAATGTTGTAATAATTAAGATTATCTTTACTAATTGTATGTTTTAAAGGTTCTATTTACAAGGAGTGCGAACTATCTGGTAGTTGCTTTTTTAATTATGGCTTAAATGTTTATGAGAACCTCTCGAAAAACACGATTCTCCATAAAACATGATATGATACTAGTAATAAGTATAGTAAGTAGAAAATAAAGAAACAACTTTTTATATCTTTGTCTCTTTACCTATCTTGACAAAAAAATCTACGAAAAAACTTTATTTTAACCTAAAAATAGCCTCAAATATATTTCGAGAAAGATCCACAATCTTGATCACGATCAGCCGGATCCACTGTCACACGCAAAACACAATTTGCTTATACGCCGCGGAACTTCAATTGAATGCCTCAATGTAGGAGTATGTTTAACTTTATTGCGACTTTTAAATCTTTCCAATTTACGGAGAAACCGTGCCTTTGTGTGACAGGTGAAACAATACGAAAGAGATGTATTGTTTATTGTGCAATGCTTAAACGAAATAGGCTTATTTTGAGATTTCCTTTGGCTGTGAAGATCTTACAAAAATGTGGTGGTAAAAATC
This sequence comes from Polyommatus iphigenia, assembly GCA_963422495.1. Classification (NCBI taxonomy): domain Eukaryota; kingdom Metazoa; phylum Arthropoda; class Insecta; order Lepidoptera; family Lycaenidae; genus Polyommatus; species Polyommatus iphigenia. The sequence goes on along the minus strand of OY730185.1, from coordinate 33,653,823 downwards.
GGGTCGGTGGTCATGGGTAGGTGTCGATTTAGAATTTAGTCTTTACTCGTTAGAGTTTTAGATGAACCATGTTTTGACCCTTAATGAATTTGAAGGTTTTCCTTCATGCTTTCAGTGACTTTATATCGTTTGTAACTTTGATTTCAAAATAAATATTATTTTTTTTTACCCTTTTTTCAAATCAAACAAGACAAGATTCTGAAACGATTAGCACTAATATCAACAAAGATTATTTTACATAGGAAGATTTCAGCGAATTAGATAAAGCTAGCCTCAGCTATTACCTAGTTATGTCCTTTTGTCCACGGCTTTGGTAGCTTGCGTCTTTTTGAATGCAAATTACGTTCATTGCGTATTTTATTGGGCAATTAATCGTAGTATCTAATTGTTACCCGACTAGGAGAAGAATGTTAAAGGTTTTGTACCTTTACTATCCCATTGTAACCGAGATTGTATGATAGGTGTAATAAAATGTTTATTTTTAATTAGGTACGTGTACATTACTAACTAGGAAGTTAGTATTAAACCTAGTCTAATTATGTTACTTTTTAATATCTATAATGAAAATGAATTTCAAATTTTGTAAGTCTCGCTGAAGCTCAAGAATGGCCGAGCCGATTTGACTAATTTAAGTCTTATAATATTCGTGAAAGCCAGGAAATGTTTATATGGATAGGATAGGAGGGATGTGATATGTTTATTTATTTATTTATTCAGTTGTATTATGAAGTTCACCGAGTCATCTAGTACCTATCCAATATTATGTTTCTTACAGGAATAATGGTTAAGACCATAATGTTTCTTAATCCATACTTAGTACAGCGGTTATTAACCCTTAATTAGGCGCATCAAAAAAGTCACACAAGTAGTCGCATGGGGTCTTCACTGACCCCAAATAAAAAAAATGAAAATTAAGTTGAAGAAATGAATAAAACGAAGTATTTACTATAGTGGAGTTCCCAGAGCGTAAAAATCGTGCAAACCTCCGATTTTTGCAATAGTGGATGAAAATTGAAAAGAAAAAAAGGAATGTGTAGCTGATAACATAAATAATAAAGTTTACCTAAAAAGTTTGAAAAGTTGTGCTTTTGATTTTTTAATTATTCTCTTCCACTTCAAGTAAACTCATAAACTGTAAAATTTTGAAGAAAATTTGCATATTTCTTTCTTTTAAATATATAGCAAAATAATAAAATATATTATTATTTTTTTGATTTGTATCGTTGCTTATATCCCAAAGAAAGAAAATGAAAAAATATATAATTTAGATTTAAAATTAATATTTTTGTATGTAGATGAGCATACCACCAAATGTGCTTGTTGTGTACCTCGCCAGGTAAATGGCGTTCCTTTTTTTCTTTGCTTTAAAAAGGAAGTTTAAAATTATTTTTTATGCTTATCAAAGCCTTCTAATTTCTTAATGTGTATAACTTTTTAGCTCTTACTTTATTAAATTTTCTGAAAATGTAGCACAAACTTTTCACGGATATTTCGAAGAAAATCTGTATTTTATTTTTTGGTTAGGTTTTTACAGAATAAAATTGATTTTTTTTTCATTAATTATATTTGCTAAAACATACTCAAAGAAAAAAAATACAAATTAGGTTAAGAACTGGTATTTTTTGTATTCAGGTAAGCATTTTCCAAACATAGGTCCCAGCATGCGTCTTTATTATGTACGTGAGATTTGTAGCACCCAATTTTTTTCTGGCTTTAAGTAGGAAGTTTAAATATATTTCAAGGACTAGAAAAAGTCTTTCAATTGTCGATGCATTTAATGTTTTAGCTCTCACTTAAATAAATTCTCAACAAATATAGAAAAATATTTTCGGTCTATTTTACACATTTTTGGAGATATTTAAACGTTTTTAAGTACTTAAAAGTTATAATTTCTCTAAAAATTAAATACCTACAATAAGTAAAGTTAATACACTTTTCGTTACAACCCTTAAATCTACCCAAACCCTTTTATCTTGGTTACGACGAGCGTTAATCTCTAAAAACTTTGCAAAAACCTTATAGTTGTATTTAGCTTAGCAAAGCAAACTTTTTTTTTTTTAAATTGTGTATTTGGTTAATTTTCAACGTAAACAATCGGATAAGAGTCATTAAATAACAGGAACAAGATTTTTTTTTTCTGGACCGATTTTATATGATATCTTATTATATAAAATCGGTCCAGAAAAAAAATCTTTTATATATATGTATATATTAAAAAATTAAAAGCACAAAAAATTTTTGGTAAACTTTGCAAGTTACAGTGTAAAAAAGAAAATGACACCTCAAAAACAAAAATCCATTCACTATTACAATTTTCGGAGGCTAAAACAAAAAAAAAACCTCTGGTGACTGCACTACTATGCGAATTGTTAGAATACTTTATTATAATTAATCTTAATAAGCTAAAACCTTCATTTGCCTCTATACAACTAAAAAAATCAATCAAATACTGCTCTGTCTCGAAATCTCTTAAACATCACTATGATTGAGATCGAGATAAAAAAATGTATTTTTCACTTTGATGACCAGATTTTTTTGCAGCACCGAAGGAAGTAGGACCTGACCTAATACTGACAAATGTATTTTCCTCGTTTGTATGATTTGTTACGCACTTCTGGTCATCACCCCCTCATCATCATCATCATCGCCATACAGTGGTCAGGGATTATTTTAGGCATCTCTGAGCTCTTAAGTATTGTCTACCAATTCATGCCCGTCACAAATCGGTGCATAGTTTTGAAGTTCGGAGGCTATCGGTTCTCAAAATCTCTTTTATATTCAGAAACCTTCCAGCCGCCAGTGTATTTCAATATCTTGATCTATATTGCAATTTTTACAGAGCAATAATATAAAAAAATGTTGTCAATAGAATGAAATACTCGTATATTTATAAATCATTCTAAATTATATCAAAAATAATTTAGCAATTAAACATAATATCACAAAAATGAAAACTTGTCTTGTGACAAAAAAAAGTCACGTAAGTGGTCGCATGGGGTCAGCGCTCAAGAGAGTAGCGACACATGCACCATCGCTAGCTGACCGGCTACCACCCGCCAAAACAAAAACAAACACAATCCAGAAAATCCAAAAGTTGGTTAGGTTAGAACTGTGACTGTGCTGCGGCAGCAGCCGGCGACCGTCACAAAACACGTTGTAGGTTGGGTTAAAGGCGTTAAAAAGTAAGTTACTCAAAGCAAGAAGGTTCATTTAATCCTGAGATTCCCAAGGGGTGCAAGTGCACCACCTGGCACCCCCCTGCCGGCACCCATGTTAAATCAAAACTAATTAAATTAATCGATTTTGATTGACTTAGATTAGTTTTAGGTTCGATACATAATTTTTTCACTCCCTTTTGTTACACTTAGGGAGATCGCACACGTCACACTTTTTGTGTGATCGAGTCTGCGGCTTACATACAATCTGATGGCGCGCGCGATGCAGATTGTATGTAAGCCGCAGACTCGATCACACAAAAAGTGTGACGTGTGCGATCTCCCTTAAGATAGTCAAGAAAAAATGAAATAGACCAAGAATAGTTTTTTTGCATGTCACAATTTGGTTAATTTAGATCCCTAAAAATGTAGCCAAAAGAATTTTTTATGAGATCTTGTATTTATTTCAGACCTTGGTCAAGTTTATAGACAACCCCATTTTAGAATTTATGAAAGCCTATTTTAACTTTTTTATCCGCCAATAATTTGTCGCCTTCGAAGAAATTCAATTGCCACAAAAGAAAATCACTGCCAGATAAAATTTAAATAAAACCTCAAAAATCAAAAAAAGCCGCCGCTTTCTAGTTAAAATGCTACCTCAAATTAGTCGCCAAAGTAGTTTATTTACTATCCATTTTCAGAGACCCGGAATGGTATCAGTTTGTCGCCGCGTTAAATACATAATAATAATAATAATAATAAATCTTTATTTTCTCTCAAACAATCTAACTTAATGGCTAATTTACAAGTTATTATGCTGCCTTACATTAGAAAGTGAGGAGCTGGTGTCTGAATTAGGCAAAGCCTGTGTTACAGATCACCAGGACCCCAATTACACACGCGGACACATAAGCGACCGTTTAGATTATTGCCATTAAAATACTGCTAAAATTATATTTAATTCAAATTACCTAATTACAATTCAAATTTTCAACATAATCGAGCAGTAAATTAAATTGCTCGAGCAAATTAACTCTTATGTATTATGTATATTGCGGTTAATAAATGAAACAACTTATTTAGATTATGTAATGAAATTAAAAGCTCACAGCGTCAATTTTCCGCTTAATACCGCGCTCAATATAGATTTGGCTCAAACACAACATTTTCAGCGGGCTTAGGTAGTTTTAGTTTCATGTAATTATGCTGATAATGAGTTGTTGTATGTATAACTCTAATTGGCATGTATTGTGTTTCGTCCATATGAAAATTATGCGAAAACGATGATCATTTTGCCCGTAGCTGTTAGATCAGAGAATCAGAGGATTTGTTTATGTCTGACTTCCGGATAAAAGAATGCTAGCCTTGGCACATGGATGCAGAGTTTTGAAGAAGATTTATTTCTGCGTCATATCCATCAAGGGGAAAAAAATACTTGATTTTAAATAAAAGAGACCGTTTATTAGAGAACTCGTAAATTCTTTTTTTAAAAAGTTTAATAATTTAATGTTTTGTTCCAACCAGCTGCTGCTAATTTTAAAACATTCCTCAATTCTCAACCGTCAAATCAATTCCAAATCCAAAAAAGGAACATTACGAATCCACCAGAAACATTAATCATAAAAACATAAACAAATTGAAAGTACATTTAAATTAGGAGCTGTTTAAATTTAAAACAATGAAATCCATCAATCAAAACACGGATATCTACTTAGAAATACGTTAACTAGACTTAAACAACTTGTTACCATTGGCTTAGACCAGCGGTCGGCAACCTTTTGGCAGGCAAGGGCCACAAGGTGGCAAAACAAACTAAAGGCGGGCCGCAGACCTCATGCTCGTATTAACCCTAGAAGCTCAATATACCTACACATATTGAAAGGAAGTAACTCAAATAAGTTTTTATTAAAAATGGCTCAAATAGCTACGTACTTAAATTGCGGTAACTACTAGCAGTATTAGAAAACATCGTTTTTGATACACATAACTTATTCACAAAACATTCACGGGCCGCAAGTAAGACGTTCGCGGGCCGCATGCGGCCCGCGGGCCGCGTGTTGCCGACCGCTGGCTTAGACGGTTCCGAACTTTGGAAATTTCTCGTGGGAAAATTCACCATCGCCCATTTTCTTTACGATGATAAAATATATAAATAGCTAATCGTTTTCTCTGTTTTGTTCCAAATGTGTTTCCCTCATAAGTGTCATTCAAGTTCACATTACATACCTTAGGTAGACTAAACTATAATATTTTATTATTGTTATTAATCTACCTGTAGTTAGTATTAAAATTATCACAAATTATAATATTTCCACACGAACAGTGGATAAGCTTATCAAAATTAATTTCTTTTCTGTCTGACTTTTTCAATGAATATCCCTATACTCATTGGATACTCCTAATTTTTCATACAAAACAAGTATCAAAAGCTTATTCTTGCAAGAATCGCCTCACAAATTGCCGAAGTTAAAATGATGAATATTAAGAAGTTATAAAAATTCTAGACGTGACCTAGTCCCCATCTATCTCGTTACCAACAACAAAAAGTGTGATAGCTCTTAAAAACTTGTGATATAAATATCGTTAAAATACTTTAATATCTTGCAGTAAGTTTTCATTGTGGTTTTTTCTTTGAGAATATTACAAGTTTTGTATTTTTAAATGTTGCTTGAGACTTCGTACGTTTTGTATAAGAGGAGTTGCAAGTGAAATGATCTCGTTGATACTGAACATTTTCCAGCATAAACATTTCTAGTCAGTAGTAGTTTTCTGGGTGCACAGCATGCAAAACAACTATTATACCTATTCTCTACTCTTTCTAAACTTTATCCTCATTTCACGTAGTCGGGTAAGCCTCGTGTGAAGCTAATTTCGTGGAGCGAAACTACTCGTGAGTCAAATTTCGTACGGTATGCACTTACGGCGAGCCCTATGAGCCATACATTATTCACGGCTAAAGTCACGAACTTTCTACCTTTGATCTGTTACATGATGTTGAAAGAGTCGCATGGGTTACTGGCAGGTATTACCATACTAGATGACTGAAAATTCGTTCATCGAGCGGAAACCGTACATTTTTCCGGTATAAAAAGTATCCTATGTCCTTTCCCGAAACTCAAAGTATCTCCTTACCAAATTTCAGCAAAATCGGTTCAGCGGTTTGGGCGTGATGAAGTAACAGACAGACAGATAGACACACTTTCGCATTTATAATATCGTGGATTTCGACCCTTCGATCGTGGATTCTTAGAAATCTATTGTTATTCTATTGTGTCTCGCTCACCGGTTAGCGGGGCTCGATAGGTTAAGTATGGATTTTAAGAGTGGCAATAGCAAGATTCATTGGCCACTGCCACTCGCGAAATAACAATTATTTCGATATCTGGAAAATAATACATATTTTAATTTAGGGGTGCATAGCTTATGGGGTGGTCCTTTAAGCAATCAAGCATTGCTTACAATAGAAACAAAAATACAATCAGTGTGTTATCTATACCTACATAATATTTTGAAACAAAGTCGCTTTTTTGCCTCATGTCCCTTTGTTCCCTTTAATCTTTAAAACTACGCAACGGATTTTGATGATTCTTTCAGTGTTAGCTATAGCCCATTTATCGAGGAAGGCTATAGGCTATATTTTATCACGCTAAGACTAATAAGAGCGAATAAATAGAGGAAAATGTGGAAAAAACGGGGAAATCTATTTGAAAGGGCTAACTTGAACGCGCTAATCTCAGGAACTACTGGTCCGATTTGAAAAATTCTTTCAGTGTTAGATAGCCCATTTATTGAGGTAGGCTATAAGCTATATTTTATCAGGCTAAGACTAATTATAGGAGAATGTGGAAAAAACGGGGGAAATTATTTGAAAGGGCTTATCCCGCGTACTATTGGAGCAATTTTTATGTCACGAGTATTTGGCACAGATAAGAAGTAGACCACGTGAAGGATCATAGGCTATCGATTTTAATATTTTTTTTAGTGGCTATATATTTTATACCAGCGCGATGCCGGGGCGGGTCGCTAGTTAGTAAATACGTCACAAAAGACTTAGTCACCATAGAATAGTATATTATGGAGTTTCACTTTTAAAATCAAAACATTGTATCAAAAAAGCCGAAAGTGAAAGAGAAGTAAGTCGTAACAAAAGTAATAATGTCATAAAAATATAGAAAACATTGTAAATGGAATAAGCAGAAACTAATTGTAACATATAATAAACTTATGTAACTTTTATGACCAAAACAGTCCTTTCGGGTAGTTTGTATGGACAATTACTGAATATGGAGCAATAAAGTTGACGTATTGTCAACTTTTTGCACAATACACTTTTATTGTTGTAAGCATTTTTGTTCTTGAATCTTTGTTGTCACTTGTTCCAGAAAATGAAACTAAGAGTTGATTGCTACTATTTTGTTTTTTTTTGTTGTGTTCGTAAAACTTTTCATTTCGTTACAGCTGTTAGTTTTGAGTAAGCACATGTTTCCGGGTATTATTTTAACAATGCTTTTGTCATTTTTGTTGATGAATCATCTGTCTGTCGACAATTTTGAAATTGAAATTTCACCTATTATTAAAATAAAATGTGCCTTTGACAGACCGACAGACTTGATAATAGAGTGCGTTTTTAGCCTTTGGGTGCCAAACCCCAAAAGAGGAACTCAATAAAAAAATGTAACAATATCAATAATTTAGACAACGCTGTTATTTTTTTTTTAATAAGATAGACTACCTAATAAAGTTAAAGCCGAGAGTCGTAGGCAAGAGCTTGCTTATCGAATTCCATTGGCTACTTGTAACAAGCAAAAAACGTATAGTAGCAATGATATGACGGATACCATACATAATAAATCATCATAGTACATTGTACAATCAAAACGAAATTATTTATCCATACAGGTGCTGTATTATCTAATATCAACATTCCATCCTAATTGTTATTAACGAATCTCATAGCTAGCATTAAATTGTCATAAGAACATCGTGCTATCATTTGTAACTATTTACTTAGCACCACCTTAATCGACAACAGTTCTACAATATAACCTATCAGTACAAAGATAGAACCCTGTCGCAGTAATGTGTAGAATTTTATCAGATTGTTAGCAGCCGAAATATGGGGCGGATATCTCTGACGGGACCTGACACACCGACGGCCATAATTCGTAGCTTGCGGCTCGTTATGCTACAAAAACGGCGTAGGTTATGCTTCGCTGACGGCCCCTAATGAAAGACGCCTTAAATTAAATGGCCTCTCGCCGTGTTATGTAAAGATTGGCTGAGTATGACGGTCAGTTATTTTAATTCATGAAGCCCCAAGCGGCCACATCCGGCCGCGATAACAATGAAAAAGCTATTGTGTCTCGTTTTGCCACGACTGATGGGTTAATACAAGAAAGCAGAGGATCGATCTTAATAGAAGCTCTGACGTAGCTATTCAACATCATATCTCACAGTAGCTCTTATACAGGGTGTAACAAAACTAAGCGATAATACTTTGGGGTGTGTATGTGTTTCTTATAGAGAGTTCACTGTGAAAGAAGCAGCGCTGAAAGACCAATTTTTTTCACTTTTGTATGGACAAGCGCCCCAGCGTCACAAGTTTCCCCATACAAAAGTGAAAAAAATGGTCTTTCAGCGCTGCTACTTTCACAGTGAACTCTCTACAAGGAACACATACACACCCTAAAGTATTATCACTTAGTTTTGTTACACCTTGTAGAAGCTCTGATGTAGCTATTCCACAATCCACATCAGAGCGATCTATAAGATCGATTGCTTAATGAATTTGCCGAATATCAGTCTATATGTTTAGTTATTATTCCATCATAAAATAATCAATTATTTTACAGTTTTACTTTAACAATGTTGTTCAAGAAGGTTAAAACTGTTAATTTTTAAAATAATTTTATCTCAGGGAACAAAACTCAAGGCTTACCTATTACCTCAGACCTCGGCTAAAATATTTATAACAGGCAAAAGCGATAAACATATTTGGTTATAATATTTACTTGGTAAATTAGTATGTTTTTTATATGTGTAGGACGTAGCTTATTAAAATAATAATATCAGCAATCGTTTTTTGTCTAATTATAGTCCGCGCGGAACTAGTTGGCCGCTCTGCCGGTATGTGAGTATATGGGCAGAGCGGCCAACTAGTTGCGCGCGGACTATAACTAAGCAGCATTATAATTATGGCTTACATAAGTTACAACATTTAAAATCTACACCTGTCCGTCACATCCCGCGTCTATTAAGAAAGCCCAATCATCATTAACAAATACCTAATAAGTAATTACTAATTAGCCTTAAACAGCTGCGGAACCATGAACTATATAAAATTAATCAAAGCACGGATATAAAACTATAAAACTAACAAGCCGCACGCTCATCTCCTCAAATGTATCACAATTAATAAACTATCGAAAACATAGTTTTATTACTAACCTTGTTAATATTGTGGCCAAGTACGAGTCTGGTTTTGAATGCGATGGTTCAGCGATACAAAAAGGAGGTTTTTCAATTACATACTTTTTTATACAATGCAGTTAATGAGTAAGTATTTAAATACAAACAAAAATCGTCATCAGTTAGGTAAATGCTCCTGTAACTGTTGTAATTTATTCTGGTAGATAATAACTATAAAATTGTAGACTGCAAAACAAAATATTATAATTACGTACCGAAAAGAAGTTTCATGATGTAAATTAAGTAAATTTTATCGAGATTTAAAAAAAACATGTCAAAAACACTACAATTACTACTTAGAAAATACAAAATTAAGCATTACTTAAGAATATTTAGTTACAGACTCTTACTGTCAATACTGAATATTTAGGAAAAGCTATTTGAATAATTTGCTCAGCCGCCGACAGTCACATTATATCACGTTATAGACGGGTAAGGTCTCTTGACAACGGAACCCTAAATAATTACGACCTTAAACACAGAGGTACTATTAGAGGTTATTTCGAAATGTGAAAATTATAATATTAGATGCTACGAAACTCGGGTTGTATCCAAATTATATGAACGAGCTTGTTAAGATCAGACGGCGTCAGGTAATATAGACGAGTGCCTCTTTTTCCCAGCAAACACGCCTACAAAGTGTTCTCATGAGAGATGAAAATATTTTGGATTACCTTTCGCTTTTGGAATGCAAAACGTTTGTAAAACCTAGTAAATAAGTGTCTAAACACACTAGGCCGAAGTTACGCGGCGTAAATTACGTCCGCAATCTCAAACGCATACAAAATACGGACAGAACGCGACGCCCGCCCGCAATCGACACTATTCGTGTGTCGATTGCGGGCGTAATCATGCGGAAATTAAGCCGGCGTAACTTCGGCCTAGTGTATTAGACACTAAGTGCCGAAACACACTAGGCTGAATTACGCCGGCGTAAATTCTGCCGCGTTTACGCCGTGTTTCAAACACATACAAAATACGGGCGGAACGCGAGGGGTGACACACTATTCCGTCACGTTCCATCCGTATTTTGTGTGAAATTTTGAAACGCGGCGTAAACGCGGCGGAATTTACGCTGGCGTAATTCAGCCTAGTGTGTTTAGACACTAAGATTTTGGAAGGGCTGATGCACACCGACGCATCCACGGTTATTAAGTTGGTAATGTAAGACACGATTTTAAAGACTCTACGTCCTAACATATTTTGTTGTAAGACCTTAATTCCATATACGGCAATTTGAAGCGCAAAATTTACGCGCTGAAACGTGACAAATAAATATCTAATATATTATGTGCCAGTCTAGTTCGAGTAACACGGGAACTAAAAAAACACTTTCAGTCGCAAACGAATATTATACGGATCTTAAGTCTTAACTTTTAAAATATTAACCTTGTTTATTATAAAGTCAAGTGTAAAGTTCATCGCGTCAGTTTATAAAAATACATTAATTACGTGCAAAATAGTCACTGCTGAATTGTTATAATACCATCCTGTCTTAAAACGAGGAATGCAATATACGAATTATTTTGTGTTGTTTCAAGTCGAAAGTCGTGTTTCATGCCTTAAGCTTTTTAGATAAAACTAAGGATTTAAATAAAATAAAAATATGTTTGTATTTTGTTTGAAAAGCAAATACTTTTATTAAGAATCAAGTGTTAGACAAAATTCGAGCTCTTTTATTGAATATCTAAAATCTAAATGTTATATTGACCTTTTGAAAATGTATTTATTTACATTCCAATAGTACTTTTGAGTGTTGTGAAGCTTTTAATTTCACTGTTTGAAATTTAAAATCAAAAATGTTCGGAACAGGCATAAAAGTTGCGTGGTTGTTATTTCTGTGTGTTATTTTTGTGGTTCTTGTTTTTCTGCTTGATATTGAAAAAATGACTTTATCGTAAAACAATCATACAGTTATATAATTTTATCAACAATATAGGACAATTTCCCCAGTTTTATTCTTTAACTTATATATATGAAACCACCTTAAGGGTGCACCGGCAATCTTATTTATGACACAAAAGCGCTCCCCCTTACTGCACAATAACTCAATGATCTAATTATTGTAATTCAGTGCCCCAAACGTAATTGGTCAAATTAAAAGAGTCGGTCAAATTGAGTGCTGACCGGAAAGTGACCAATTAGGGGTTATAAAGTCAGGATACGTAGTAAAATAATAAATCTATAGCGGCCGGCCAATTAATAAGTCATCCAGCGCCGAAAATTCTGACGGCACGGAATTATTATTTTTTAATGAATTCCATTATTTTGGAAGCTTATTCATAAATTATAACGCTATTATGACGTGAATTATTGATTTATACGTGCCTGTACTTGACACAATCTGTGCTCACAAAGTAGATTTAATTATTGTGGTTCTACATAAATTATAATGAACTTTGTTTATTACTATAACGCTAGTTAATAAGAACGAAAAGAAGTCTGTGTTATAATAAACTAGATGACGTCCGCAACCCCGTTGTGCAGAAATTCGTTTATCACGCGCGAACATTACATAAAAATCGGCCAAGTGCGAGTTGGACTCGCGCACGAAGGGTTCCGTACCGTTATAACGCAAAAATAGGCCAAAATTGTGTTTTTTGTATAGGAGCCCCCCTTAAATTTTTATTTTATAATAATACTATTAATAATTTTTCAAGTAGACAAACAATGAAGGCCTTCGTGAAAATATATCCCTACCTATTGCCATTACTGATATAAAGCAAAAAAGGCCGAAAAAATTACGTTTGTTGTATGGGAGCACCTGAATATTTAATTTATTTTGTTCTAAGTATATGTTGTAATAGCGGCAACAAATACAATCTTAGCTTTTACAGTCCTTGAGTTACAGCCTGGAGATATACAGACGGACAGACGGACAGGCGGACTGACGCCTGACGGACACACCGACAGACGGACAGACATCGAAGTCTTAGTAATAGGGTCCTGTTTTTACCCTTTGGGTACGGACCCCTCAAGGATCCTATATCCTTTCCCGGGACTCAAACTATCTCCATACCAAGTTTCATCAAAATCGGTTCAGCGGTTAAGGCGTGAAGAGTTGACAGACAGACAGACACACGGATATTTATTTGGCTAAAAACGATATAATCGAAGTTCAAATTAAACTTGAAAAAGTTATTTCTTTTGTGGCACATACTACCAACAAGCGACAGTTTATAGCTTGTTGTTATTAAAAAGTAGTCGTAGTTAATAAATCTCCTTTAATTTATGTCCAAATACATAATAAGGGGAAAATAGTATAAAGAGTGTCCGGTGAACATTATTTATAAGTCTTCCGCTGAGACCTCAATGCTATGATTTTGTAGGAAGGATAGGACCTTGGGGAACCTTTTTTTCCTTCTACATCCATACATAACGATATTATTAGTGAGAAAGTATGTTGTCTGTAACCACTCCATGATGAAACCGATGGACCAATTTGGATATCATACTTTAATTCTCAAGAAATATATTATGTATTTCCGCATGATAAACGAAATACAACTCAGCAAAGTTTCGGGCATCTAGGACATTATAAGCCTGACGAATTTTTGGTTTGGCTCGAGTAAATTTATATGAATTTTTAATACGATACTAATATTACGTACGACAGAGGTTGATAATTAAATTAGCCGTTAGCCACGGTAAAAATCGCGATTTTCATACTGTTCTAAAGTCTAGTTTCTCTTTTGAGCGCCTTAACTCTGAACGGGGCACTTATGTTCGAGACGTTGTGCTTTATCCTTACGATAATACTTATTTTCAAAGTAAATAAAGCTAATAAATCCCATTCAGTGAAAGGTGCATTGGATGTCATGTGTAGCCGTACATAAATAATATTGATTTATAAATACATTGGTTTTTAGTTAATAAAAATACTAGCTATATGTTATTAAAAAATTAAATGGTATTTATATAATGATACTAAATAATTAACATATTCCCTAATCGTATCCCGAATTCTCAGATTTATTTTTGCCTTTTTTAGTCACTCAGTTTTTTTTTTGTTAAATGTTGAATATAAAAATACGCAAGATTTATTAAGACCCCTGTCATAAAGAATGTAAAACAAAAAATCGATTTCGAAATTAAATTATTGTAATCGATTACAGAAGATCGATTTAGAAGCAATTACATAACACCTTCTGTGGAAATCACACCTTTGAGTACAAATTAAGAGTCTCGTTCCTGCGGTCGAAGCGAACTAACAGCCGCTAACAAGAGATTGTTATAGGGATGTGTCGTGTAAGTGGGAATATCGATATTTTAAAAACTGACAACAAAAGCAAGAACAGAATATACCTACGTAAAAATAAATTAAAGATATGTAATATTCCCTCGATCGTGGAAAAAACGAGACACAATAGATATCTATTGTTATCGCGGTCACATGCGACCGCTTGGGGCTTGAAGCAATATTTAGGAAATAATGCGATAAAACAGTTGGCCAATGATTAGAGAAATGAAACAAGAAAAAATAAAGTACTCGTATTAATATAAGCTATTTGACATCGCGTCTAGAGAATTGAGATAATCCGAAAAAATAACTTGGTAGTTCTACAAGCCACCGCAAAGACAATCCGATAAAGTAACTAGGAGGATCTACCACAAATATACGTAAATATAATATTATGTATGATTAGTGGGGTAATTAATGGTAGCTAGATACGGTAATAAATGTGTTTGACTAATGTTCTTTTTACAACATTTCTATTCATCGACAAAACGCCACATCACTATAATGTTTGGGCAGGTGGCGAAACAGACAAAGGGCTGTTCATATCATTAAGTTGTCTTGTTATCGGCGCTCGCGCATCCCACTACAGATAATTCTGAATAATTACTTGAATGGTAATTGGGAGGCTTAACTGTGTGAAAGGGGTTACCTAGTGTAATTTGTAAAGTATATCGATGATTCGAAAAAATAACTAAGATTTAAGTCAAACTTTAACTTTAACGAGGTTTTAAAAAGGTTCTGAGGTCTTAAGAAAAGACAACCAAGGTTGAATTAAACCCGGTTAATATGTAGAAAACTAAATTATTATGACTGAGAGATAAGAAATTAAATTACTCTTGTCTCTAAAATTTTATCGGGAAAATGGTCCACAACACATTCTTACCACTGCGAATCCTGTGTCAACAGTGACAGACAACCAACTGCGACCACTATTCGATTTGATCTCAGGGGTCACCGAGGGTCGAGGGACAAGCCAACGCTAGGGGATTCCAAGCGTAAGCTTTGGCAAGTCTCCTCGGCAACGAAATTAATCAGGAGGAAGAAGGAGATATTGCAATTTCCTGCCCCAAACAAAGCGTCTCTAGCCAATCATCTAAATATATAAAACTCAAAGGTGACTGACTGACATGGTGATCTATCAACGCACAGCTCAAACCACTGGACGGATCGGGCTGAAATTTGGCATGCAGGTAGATATTATGACGTAGGCATCCGCTAAAAAAGGATTTTGAACAATTCTACCCCCAAGGGGTTGAAATAAGGGATGAAAGTTTGTATACTTCTTAACGCGAGCGAAGCCGCGGGCGATAGCTTGTATATTATATAATGCGAAAGTGTGTCTGTCTGATTATCTCTACACGCCCAAACCGCTAAACCGATTTTTCTGAAATTTGGTATGGAGATACATTGAATCTCGAGAAAGGACAAAGGATAGTTTTTATTCCTAAAATATGTACGGTTCCCGTTCAATAAACGAATTTTGGCGCAACGGACTTTCGGGCGTCATAAAGTGAAATCAGCCTACAAACCGTTTGTAGTAATGATCTCGTCAAATTCTAGTCATTAATTACCACTACATTAGTGGGCGGCGCCATTCTGGTGAAGATGTAACTGAACTAAAATTAAGTTGGCCTTAACGTTGCTTAATTACTGTTTACTCCGACTTACTAATGCATCTTTTGTTTTTTATGGAGGTGGAATTCGAAGATTGTATCGCTATGTAGGAGTTTCTATTCATTTCGTGTAAACAAAGCTAAGTACTAATGCTCCCTGCGTTAGTTTCATATTGTAAAAACGTTGTTTTTATTGTTTTACAAAATCACCTGTCGCATTTGTTGCATATTTGAAAAGAGACAGCATTAGTATTTTTATTGTTTTAGGCAAAACAACAGTGTCTGGGCTACGGCAGCTATGAGTCAACAACTAAGAAGAAAAAATCTTAGCTATGCAATTAGTAACCTTTAACTTTGAAGGTTTTAAACGAAATGAAAAATTACCATTGAGAAAACGCAAAGCTTAAAAACCTTTCTGAATTCTGGATGAACAGGCCATTCTTAATATAAAAAAGTTATTAACTACTTATTGTGCACTCGTATCTGCTGTCTTTATACCATATCTCTCCGTAGGGCTGCTGTGTGTCTAAACACAAAATGACGAAGTTCCGCGGCGGAAGTTCGGCATGATTACGTCAGCAATGTCAGCAGGCGGAATCATGCCGAACTTCTGCCGCGGAACTAGGGCATAGTGTGTTTAGACGCTAAAGAGATTTCTTTTAGAAATAAGCAGTGCCTTTGTGTCGTTTTTCCATGTCAATTAGTTTTTATTTTTTGTAGATTGTATCATTATTTGTTTCATGTGCAAAATAAAGTGTAAGAAAAATAAAATAAAATACTATTAAAGGACGGATCTTTTAACCATTAATCCTTACAAGTTACAAGTAATTAGGTACTTAAAGCTAAACATCTGAATGAAGATATACTAATTGCCTGCCTTGGAACATCACATTACTTAATTTAAGTCGTGGCTCATAACTCTTTAGGTATAGTATAGACGCATGTGAAAACGCTATTAAGAGTAGATACTCTGAGAGTAGATAGCTTGTTACAAATTATGTAAGCGCAAGGGAAATATGTTTCGTACTATTGTAACTCGAACTGAACTCGATAATGCGTTTTTTCTTTTCGTTTTCTCAGTAACAATACAAAACTTAACTAGGTATATTATATTTAAATAACTGTTTGTATTTTTAATGAAACCTGACATAGAAACGTAGTTTTTTGTAGGCAAAAAGGGTAAACGGTGGTAAAAGCTGGGTTGCGGGTGTCTTATTGTCTATAGAGTATAGGCGACGGTCATCGCTTTTTAATTATCCATTTGCTCGTTTCCCACCCATTTGTAGAAAACCGTGATTTTACCGTGACCTTTTTCATCTCTGGCATAAAGATTATTCAGATCATGTATTAAATGAAACTAATTTGCCAAAAAATGAATAAAATGTTTACAGAATAAATTATTGAGAGGGAATCAAAATATATTTGTTTCAGAATTTCTTCGAGTCTAAATTACGCCTACCACTGATTCAACATATTTTAACAAATATTTACCTCAAGAATACTTACATGCCCATCTTTGATATAAAAGTGTGTTCGTGAACCGAGTTCGTGGTAGGAGCTTTGAAGTTAATGCGGGATCGAGTTGATATGAATTGCTTACGAGTATGTTTAATTTAGCTGCGGTTCAAATTCTCCCGATTATGATTTAAATGTAATTCGTGAGATTGAGTTTTGATAACATTTGTTTAGTACTATGCAATTTGTCACAAACTTGTAATTACATTTTATTTCTAATATAGCTTAGAAAATCTACTGTCCATAATGTCCACCATGAATGTCCCCCCACATGGGACTTATTAAATTACTTATTCAATTACTTTTTACAAAAAACGTACAATTGGCTGCTTAACCCATCAAGCCCCATAAGCTCACCGGTGAGCGAGACACAATAGAATAACAATAGATTTCCAAGAATCCACGATCGAAGGATTAAAATACAAAATAACACATTCATTGCCTTAATATGGTGATTATGCTCACTATATTATATTGATGAAATAACAAAAATAATAAAGACAATGATGACTCTCTACATTTCCCTCAACACTATAACAAGAGTTAACTTTTAAGGAAGTACGTCATACTATTTAATACAGCTTGCAAAAATCTCAAAAAGACTACAAAATGATATTTGTTTTGGAGTCTTTAAGACAGAGAATCGTGATGAATCTCGTTCTCACGGTCATATAATTAAAAAAGTGTAGGTTAAGATCGTTATAACGTATAAAGTGTGTTATTTAAACTTTGATATGCTGCACTTTGAACAGTGTGAACATATCATTATTTCTGAGCACTCTCCGTTCTAGTTCGACGGCTTTGGAATGGCGAATCGGAAAATAGGCGCCACAGTTTATACGAGTGTTGCTACAGATATAAAAAAAAAACGGTTGTCTGTAAAGTCGGTTTACTGACGATAGTTGAACGTGACAACGTGCCTCTTTGTCGCTCGTTCCGCGCTCTCGCTTGCACCTCAAGCCTTAAATGGAACGCCTCAGAGCGAGGTAACGCCGCATGAGTCATGTTTTTTCGTGCGTGCAGCCGGCTCCATCGAATTATAAGACGTTGTCACGTCAAAACTCATTTCCCCGACTGTACATTTCTGCTTAGCACAATTTTCCCCGACTGTACATTTCTGCTAAACAACTCATTTCCCCGACTGTACATTTCTGCTAAGCAACTCATTTCCCCGACTATACATTTCTGCTTAGCACAATTTTCCCCGGCTGTACATTTCTGCTAAACAACTCATTTCCCCGACTGTACATTTCTGCTAAACAACTCATTTCCCCGACTGTACATTTCTGCTAAGCACAATTTTCCCCGACTGTACATTTCTGCTTAGCACAATTTTCCCCGACTGTACATTTCTGCTAAACAACTCATTTCCCCGACTGTACATTTCTGCTTAGCACAATTTTTCCCGACTGTACGGTGCTCTGTGCGGTGTACTGAAGATAGTTGAACGTGACAACGTCATAGCCTTAAATGGAACGCCTCAGAGCGAGGTAACGCCGCATATTGCGTCATGTTTTTTCGTGCGCGCAGTCGGCCATCGAATTAAAAGACGTTCTCACGTCAATAATCTAGATAAAGCTCGCAACACCATTGCGCCAAAATGGTGTATTTAATAAGAAATATATATTTTTACTAACGTCGGCAACTCCGTTGCGCCAAAATTCATTAATTATCGTGCGAGAACCGCATATTTTTCCAGGATAAAATATCCATTCCTGGGATTCAAAGTATATTCACACCAAATTTAAGGAAAATGTGCTTAGTGGTTTGAGCGTAAAGATGTCACAGACAGATAGACATACTTTCGCATTTATAAAACATATTAGTATAGATTTATTAGGTGCTTTATTGAGCAGCTAAGTTCCACGGAAAGAGAGTCAATGAAAGTATTAGAAGCCTGTTTTAAAATTATTACTATCATCATTATTTCATTCGTCATCGTAATCGTATAGACTAGAGTATAGACAGATTTTTATAGACAAGTCAATAAAAATAAATTTTATTATTAGAGTATTTTCTATTCAATATAAAAATATACCTCTGAAGAGCCTTTCATACTAATATACTTGAATCTTAATCTCAACGCCAGCAAGAAGAATATTTAATGAAAACTCTGCCAGCAAAACCCATCAACTTGAAAATTCAAAAAGTGTTCGAAAATTAAATTTTTGAACCGCTGATGTTACGGCAAATGTTTATCACAGAACACTTCCGCAACTCTCAACTTATAATAATTCAATTGCGTTGCGTTGAAAACTTCTCCGTGCAAATGTTTGCGACTGCAAAGAGCCACTTTTTGAGAAAACTACGATAAAGTCGAGTTTCTTACTTTTGCGGTAACATTATATTAATGCATGAAAGATTTGAATGGATATGACGTATTTTGTGTCACATCACACTATCACAAAAATTCACATCTTATCACACTAATATTATAAAGTCAAATCGTAGAAGTAGAAAAATTATGTGAATTTTTAATACTTCTTAACATAAAACAAGACGTGTACGAATTTTCACCAAATGATGAACATTGTTTGTTATTACCTTCATTGGTCTCTAAGCAATAGATCGCCAAGATTTTCGCGACCTTTTGACCTTCTTTCTTTAGCCGGCACGATATTAATGTCGATTTTTCACATCTTCATTATAAAGCTGTAATAAGGTAAACACAAAAGTTCAGCTTACTACGATTTTTTTCAGGAGATATAACTATAAAACGACTGCACTAGTTGGCATATTTTCTAAAATTAAAAATTTTCAAGTAGAAAATATGCCAACTTTGTCGTCTTATCCATGCTAAGTTTGCATAAAACTAAGAACGCATAAATAACGCGGCGGTCGTTGCACGTACACGTGGAACTCATAACAGAAATGATTACGTGTGAAGCCACGCTGCAGCAAGCCTCGTGTGATAGCCGCATTACTGCTCCGCAATACACTATCTACATTCTGCTCTCGCTTGGGTCCTATATTTGGGTTCTGTAGAGTCTTATTCTGAAACCTGTGTTCGAGATTCGATCACAATATCTACATTCTACCCTCGCTTGGGTCCTATATTTGGGTACTGTAGTCTTATTCTGAAACCTGTGTTCGAGTTTCAGTAGTGATCCCCGGCGCGGCGGTTCAGTGTTCGAAGCTTAAGGCTGCTCTCACGAAAAAAGCGTACAGATGAAACCACTTTTCATCGGCATTAACAGAGAAATTATATCTGAAAAAAATAATTAGTAATCTACATGATATGATACCTAATTTGGTTTTGCCATATTTTTTCTATCGGTATCACATAATAAAGAAATAAAAAATCAAATCACCTCCAAATCGTTGAATGAAACCACTTTACTCCTTCATTATTTATCAAAAGAATATATAAAAAAATATCTACTGCTTTGCAATACATAAGTTAATAATTTGGTTTGGTTACTTTTTTGAAATATGTATTATATTAAGCCTTAAAAAGGTTTTTTCTCCTATTTCGCCCCTATCATGGACGCGGCGAGCGTCGTAACCGCCACCGTACAAGGCGCGCTGTTTTGAATGTTATCTTAATGTCATTTACGTCGATATTCGCACTGACAGACAATCGACCTGCTAATTTAGGAAGAGGGCCCTTAAGCATCATTATAGAATAATTGTTGACGTAGGCGTCTAAGCAAAATAGTTCAAACATTTGTCATACCCCTGCAAATCTTAGGTTATCGATTTTTTTGCCAATTTTTAAAACTCTCAAAGTGTATCTAAAGGGTATCTACTTAGTAGGGACTTCCGACTTTAAATGATCGATACGCAGATAGAATAATATTTACGAATAACAGAACAAAGCGTAACTAAAACATAACTACAATTTCACTAACGTAACTTTAACACAAATATTTTTTTTACATCAAAATATAAATCCATCCATGTCATTTAAGGCGCTAACTTCAAAACAAGCGTAAACATACCAGGCACAGCGAGTAGGTGATAAAAGCTATCTCTTAATTATTACCACCTGAGGAGTTGAGGGAATACGAATTATGAAATTATGGACCTAATTGATAAAACAAATTCCGGACAAATTAATTTGAAGTGTAATGAAATAAGCGCCAGGGTGACACAGCATGATGTCTTCTGTAATGGCTTTTAGAAAACCTAATTTGTGCAGGTGGTGAAACAAGTGCGAAAGGAATTTTAATGTTAGAAGTTCCCAAAAGATAGAAAATCCATACTAATATTATAAATGCGAAAGTTTGTCTGTCTGAAACCTCCTCACGGTAAATTAGCTAAATCGATTTTCATCATATTTGGTATTAAGACTATTAAGATACTTTAAGTGCCGGGAAAATGTATAGTGGATAGATGAGGGCTGCTAAGATAGGGAGAGTTGGTTCTCGTTGTGGGAGTACCAATAACTACTACCTTTAAGAAATAGAAAAGATTACTTGCGAGAATTATCATCTACAAGTACTATGGCTTGCACGTATCTAATATAATGATGGATGGTGTTGGTGGTTGATGGTGTTTTACTAACGTATCTATAAATTTTATAGATACGTTACTAAAACACCATCAAGTCTTCATGCTTACACTACTTTGCTAGCGAAATGACACATTCATTATTCAATTAGAATAGATAATTAATTACATAACGTCACCAACAATCGGCAGCTCTATACCTAAACATTTACATACGGGAACAAACTTAATTTCATTATCAAACTCCGCTGCGGCCAAACTAATTGCAAATAGCTGTTCCATTCTAAATTCTATTAATTCTCTTAGTGGAATTTGTTTAAGCGCCTAAACATAAACAAAAGGCATCAATTTATTTCCGTTTTATATGTAAATTCAGCTCATTATGTTGCCATTTATATTTACAGGCTTACCTTTACTAATTTAATGCTTTTTGTGCCTTTTAACATTGAGTTTGTTAATTGTTTACGATGCTCTGTAGCGTTCTTTTTCTTTTTACATGTATTTCGAGTCTCGTTTTCCTGGATTTATATAGCTTTAAAATTTGAACTAAGTATGTTGAATTTTACACTACCTTTTGGAGTACCAAAACAATAATAATATCCACAGCCGAACATATAACCTACTCCTTTTTGGAAGTCGGTTAAAAATTAAGTCAAGGCATTTGTTTTCTATGGCGTTCAAAACTTCTTGTGAATCAATATTAATCCTTCGATCGCGAATTCTTGAAAATGCTATTGTATTCAACTGTTGTCGCGATCACCGGTGCTCTTATGGGGCTTGAAGGATTAATGCAATTTTTTAATACTGCAACTTTACTTTAAAACGTTGTCGTAACGAACCATTTACACACAGCGATATGATCACGATTCACGTAAAAATGTAAAATACGTTTTCCCAATTTTCGTATTACACCCGTTGTCCAAATAAACGTTATTATATGCATCGTAATCGTGTTTTTATAAAGCTCATATTTAATTAAAATTAAGTGGAGTAATACCTATTTTATGATAATTTTATTATGAAACAACGTTGTCTGATAATCGAGAGGACTAATTAGCTTGATAGTGAATCATAGTTATGTAAAATTAATACGGTATCGAATACTTGATAATGGCTTATTGTTATGTGAACCCAATACATTGCGATTGTTGTTTGGTACTCACCAAATATTAAACAATGCTGGTTAAATACTTAACGCAATGTTTTTCATTATTAAAATGAGTGAATTTTTTTGGACCGGATTATTCTGACAGTCGCATAACGTTGCAACTTGCAAGGCGTTGCAACTTGCGATGCATTTTTGATTGAGCCATTCAAATTTGGTTCGAATCATACCCGCCGCACAACGTTGCAAGGCGTTGCGAATTGCGATGCTTTTTTTAATGAGACATTCAAATTTAGAATATGCAGACGGACACCACGAGCGGAAATCTGTCAATTCAATGTGTACCTTTTTGTGTAGTCAATAAAATTCAGATTTTAGTTCCTTACTTATAAATGCATCAATGCATACAGTATCAGAGGACGGACGACGCCGCTGTATCTTCAAAAAGGAGGCAAGGACCTGTAGAGACATACAGGTGGCCTACGGCTGCACTGAAAAAACTGTTGGGCTATGTACTACAAAAAAATATGCTACTGGTTACCTAAAACTAGTGACAACCTAACTATTGCCATCAGTAGCCAAACCCAATTGTGTAATTTTCTAACATAATTTTTTATTTAATACTAACCAACTGTGTTTTTAGCATATAGCTAAACTATTTTGTATTACATTAAAATATCGAAAGTTGTAAGTAACAAAATAATTTTGTTCGGAATAAACTACATCGTTTGTTATTCACTGTCAAACAGTTTGGTTAAAAATTGCTAGGTTTTTGTAGGTTTATGCTTAACGTTATGGTTAATTTTAATAAAACTTTTTTGTTACTACTAAATATAGAATTTACTTATTAATAGCTTAAGCTTATTCATTTACTAGTAACCAAGCTTTTGTGTAATCAGAACCTTTCAGGGGTGTTATATATTACCTAACTCTTAGGCTACTTTTAAGCACACTATTACGTTACTAATAGGGGTAAGGGTTTAATTTTAACCAAAATTATTGTAAACCGTGACTCGGTGGTCATTAAGGGCGTACCCAAATTTTTGGGTGCAACAGTGGTGCCCTCGTTATAAATAAATTATTATAAGAAAAATTGAGACGCTATTTATTAAATTATTTTTTCTTATAATAATTTATTTATAACGAGGGTACCACTGTTGCACCCAAAAATTTGGGTACGCCCTTAATGACCACCGAGTCACGGTTTACAATAATTTTGGTTAAAAATTAAACCGTTACAGGGGTAATAGGGATTAGTAACGTAACAGTGTGGTTAAAACATCATTAATTCATGAAGCCCCAAGCGGCCACATCCGGCCGCGATAACAATGAAAAAGCTATTGTGTCTCGTTTTGCCACGACTGATGGGTTAAAATCCCAGAAACCTTAATTCCAGTCCTGAAACTGAACATTATAAAACCCAGAAATTAACAGAATAGTAAAAACTATTCTGTTAAGTTAACAGAAATATAATTAAAACAATTACATATAATTAAGCCACTTTTATTATCAAATCAACTGAAATAATATTACCAATCAACTACCACACTTTCTTGATCAGGTGTTCTGAACGCATTTTCCATTATGTCCTTGCAAAGTTATTTAATTTGTAGGTATACCCAGTTTCGCTCTCTGTGCCCAGTAACAACAGGCACTAAATCGGCACCTGAGTCCAAAATTTGAAGTGTCTCCAGATCAATCGCATGTTCTGAAAAAAATAAAAAAATAATAATAAGAGGTAAGGTTCTTGTTGCCTGACCCAAGGACATATAATTTCTGTTTTTTTTTATAACTAACCGAGAAAGACAAAAGTTTTATTTGTTAATACATACTTATAACTATTTAAGAAAACTTGGTTCAGCGACTCTGAAAAGTTGAGTGGCGCAGATGAGGCTCGAACTCGAGCAGGGCGTATTTTATACATGGGGAATCCCGAATCAGTGGGAAATGACAATTTACAGCCTCAAGAGCTAAGCAGCTACTCACACTGCACACCACAACAGCAGATGACAGCAGTTTGGCTTTGCTATGGCTAGTGGCTACGCATCCAGGGCCGGCCCTGGGCGGCGGCGCAGACGAAAATGTATTTACCTATCTATCAAAATGTAGTTTCTTACTGTTTTGACTCAGCATTAGATATAGGTACAAAGTAATGTACACTCGAGGAAGTTGATTCCTATGCAGGTAGCGGGTCAGCCCAATTTCGCGATTATGTTGGTCGGGAAAAAGAAAAGGACAGAATCGTATTTCTATACTTCCGTCCTAGTCATTTTGTGTCTGCCAAAATATCAACACAGCGATCTCCTTAGCGACGATAAGTTTATTGGTCGCTATCTGTCGGTTAATCGGTTATACTCGTATGACACGACATAATCTTATTGTCTCCAGATTCTATTCATTCTTCTTCCATGCTGAAACTATCTTTTTTTTATTTTTATTTTTCATATTTTTTTCCTAGCAAATTTATTTTCAGTCTTTAGTCTCCATGCTTCTTTTGCCTCTTCTTTTTTCTTCTTTTTTTTCTCTGCTCTCCTTTTTCTTCTTTTTACTGCTAAAAAACTAAAGCAATCGATTTTTAGATTAGTACAAGGTCTAATATTAGACACCATGTCCATTTTTAGGTGCAGTAGTTCTAAGTTCTTAGATTGTTAATAGAATGATATTTTCAGAGAATAGTGATGATTTTTGCAGTAGAATAAAGTACAAAATAACTTTAGTATGTATTGCAAAACTCAAAGATGAGATCCATGTCATCTTTTAGGTTCTTTACATTTTCAAGAACTAATAGTAGACACCCTTTATATTGTTAGGGAAAATGGATAGAAAATCTTAAATAAACATTAATTAGTGTATACAACATGACCATTAATTCAATGAAATCAATAGAAATTACAAAAAATAAAATAAATGCATTCAAAACTTACGTGCAAAATTTCGCCTTCCTTAACCTATTTGAATGAATGAAGAAATTGCCGAACGCGTGTTGACGCGGTCATATTATTTACGAAAACTGATCCCATTTTAAAATTTTGTTCCCGAAGGCGTCCCTAATATATTTTTTCACATCAACAGATAGCTTAAGAAGCTTATGAAATTTACAGTGGTGAGAAATAATTAGAATAATTCTTATTTTTATAGTATTTATGTCATAAGTGTCATCTATAAGTTCAGTGTCTAGCATTAGGTCTTTTACCTTATATAGTACTTAATAATTTTTTCAAAGATTGTTCGGATGAGAGAAATAAAATAGTATATTACTTATTTTAATCAATTCCCAATATTTGCAAAACATTTTTGAAGATGACCGTGTCAAAAACTTCAAAATGTAAATACTTTCGTTGCTAAGGCGGTCGCTAAGTAGATTATATTTTGTCAAAAGCAATGCGACCAATAAAATACGATTCTATCGTGAACGAGCATAGCCGACAGATAGCGACCAATAAACCTATCGTTGCCAAGGAGATCGCAATGTTGATATTTTGGTAAACACAAAATGACCAAGATGGAAATATAGAAATACGATTCTGTCCTGTTCTTTTTCCTGACCAACACTGACCACTGACCAGTTTAAGTTGACCCGCGACATGCATAGCAATCAACTTCCTCGAGTGTACTTACCGTTGAACTTATCAATGTATATTTCAGGGCCCCAATATCTAAGATAGTCCGCGATGGTCAATCTTTCTGGTGCCTCCTCGGATGGTCCCTTCGTGCGTTTTAATTTCCCGACAATTTTACCTAATTAAAACATAGGTAGTGGAATGACAGAAACTGTCCGGTTGATCTTCATGAATTAGGCCATAGTTCTAATGTATATTACTCTAGCAATAATGAGACTTTACACGATGGTTTCAATTCACGACGAAAAATGGTGACATGGATAGCAATGCAAAAACACAGGAATGAACATGAATGCGGGGTGGCGGGTGCGCGGACGCCGTACAAAACTTTTCGTCATAAGCAACATTTTTGTTGAGTTAATAATAACTTCTAAATTCTTACATAACGAATACTGTATGCTGCAACTAACATAAAATATAGTAAAACAATTTGAATTGCTGGCTACAAAAAGGTTGTTTAAGTAATTAACAATAGTTGGAATAATTACAATCTATATAATTTTGTTGGAACTTACCTGAACCGTTTTTGGTTACCTTTAACAAAACAGTTTTATAAACCATAACCTAACTCAATTACCATTACCCGTTTTATACGATGTAACTCAATCGAATTGCTTGCATTTAAACTGACTTTGCTTATGAGTATGGTTAGTTATGCTACGTAAACAATAGCCAAACTGTTTTTGTTAATAATTAGTTTTTTCAGTGTGTACTAGACAGCGAGCGAGCGAAATTGAATGGGGAGGTTAGCTGTTAGGCTTTGCCTTTGGACATCATATTATGCATTGAAATTTCACGCATTCATGAAACGAATATCCTCCTCCTATTTTGACAATATCAGTCTCACACGATGCTCGTTTATAAAATATTATGAGCTGCAAGATTTTAATACGTAAATAAAAAGTTCCTGATGAAACATAAGATGGCATTTACAGCTTGGAACTTAAGAATCTACATCTGTTTTAATTACGCGAGTTACGGTGCATTTACGATGCAATAATAAGTTTCACTCGTGCGCAGGCTAGTAATTAGGCTTTAGTAATAAAACTAAGTAATAATTCCTCTAGACCTGTTCACAGGTATAATAATAACACAGTTACCTTCCTGATATGATATAGTTTTATTACGGAAAAATGCTCATTTCCCGCGCGATAATTTCCGCACAAACTAAGATGCGGTAAAAATTATATGTATATGCAAAACTATCTGTCTATTTCTTACACTAATAACTATACTTCCGCTTACATTAAAGTTCTCCAGTTAACACAAAGGTTGTCTGGAAGAAATCGCTTTTAGCGATAAGATCGCCTTTGCCCACGTACCTAGTTTTAATATTATCTAATAGTGTATGTTTAGTGTAATTTTTTTTGGTATTTGTGAGCAATAAAGTGTTTTATTATTATTTATTATTATTATCTGTTACCTTTTTACCTTTATATCGCCACGTGGTAAAAAAAGATCTTACTTCCGCTCCTACGCCACGCCAGGGCTCTTTCTACCTCAGTCTTACGTATTTCCAAGCAGGTCACATGTCCTAGCAGCAGTTTAACATTTTTTACGCAGCCAAAAAGTGCACAACGCTGCCAAAGAACTTTTAACTTAAAAAATACAAGGCATGACTCGCTTGTTATGTACTTAACTATTGTTAAAAGTTCAACGAAAAGATGTACGGAGTCTGTAGTTGCACAAGAAAGTAATTGAAATGTCAGCTTTAATTTGTAACTTCGTTTAAGACGTCTTAGCCGAGCGTTAGTAAGAATGCTTCCATTAATTTAAATTATTTTGTTGGACTTGTATAATTTGTTGCGGATTTTATCGCGACTTGCACCTTCGTTTTGGCACTAATTTACTTTGAATTTCCATTTAAATTTATTCTTAAATGCCAGGAGTAGATCTTGAAAAAATAAGAAGTAAGGTAATTTTGTAATGTCTGCGTTTAGCTCCTTGCGTAATTAATTATTACAAAGCCTGTTTGACTTTTTTAATTAGGGAGCAAACGAGCAAAATATGGCCTAATTAAAATCAAATACAGCTCAGACCCTGCACACTACGCATTAGCAGCATCAGGAGAGTCGCAGGTGCCTTGCCGGCCCATTAAGAGCGAATACACTTTCTTCATGAAGGTTTTCAGGTTGTATTGGGCCGGAAATTCTACTGGCGACAGTATATAAACCGCTGTCCGCTATACTTAATAAAATTTTAGTAGACTCTTTTACTGTTTAAAAATCACTTGTATAATTTATTTAATAAATATTAACTTGAGTTTTTGTTCAAGTTCAAATCCCTCTTAACCATTTTCAGATTAACTTAAAGTGAAATAAATCTAAAAACCATTTGGGAGGTACCCTCGTAATTATTTTCATTTGTCAAGTGACAGCTAGGCTCTAATGTATTTAAGTTTCTGAGATAACTCATAATTAAATTTAGACCAACAACAAAATTTAAGTCTTAATCCATCGTCGGAGCAGAATCTGCTGTAACTAGAGAACTTAAACCACATTAAATCGATGAAGACTATCATTTATAGTTTGAGAACCACAAATCGTTTTGAAATATTGTAGTTTTGGTTTGACATTAAACCCTTTATGTCTAAATATGCCGTTAACACTGTTAACTTAACATTCATGTTTTAGTTTATATAATTACTAGATGTCGCTCGCAACTCCGTTGCGCCAATATAAGTTGATCATGCGGGTACCGTGCATTTTTCCGGTATAAAAATTATCCTATGTCCTATCCCGGGACTCAAAGTATCTCAACACCAAATTTCAGCAAAATTGGTTCAGCGGCTTAGGCGTGAAGACTGAAGAGGTAACAGACAGACAGACAGAAACTTATTAAATACTTAATAATAATTTAATTACTAAAAGTAGTATGGATTATATTTATATCTACTCTAATTTAACTTTTGATTCGCTTTGATATCTAGAAAAGTAAACAAATGGCTTATTTGCACGGTTAAGTTATTAAAATAATATTATAGAATACAAAAAAGAAATGTATCCACAGCCGCACATTAAACCTCTTTTTGGATAACTTAATATTAACCGGACAAAACGGATTATAATTAGAACATTATAATGTTAAAGATACATTAGCAGTATTATGTTAAACATAACAACATAATCAAACACCCAAACGGGTTAGCTAAGACTCGAGTGCAGTGTGATCACCACTTAACATGAGAGTGTCTCACATTATATTCGATTATCAAATTGACTGGACAGAGTGTTTGTATCGCTGTTGAATTGACAAGCTAATATGTATTGAATATGTATAAGTAGATATTTTGTATTCGATCAATTAAAATAAGTAGCTGTATATAAATTAATATCTATGCTTGGCATAAACCTTAGACATAAGTAATAGCATAATGATAAAAGACAAGCAGGTGATTTCAAGCTGTACTGATAATTTTATTGATATGCATCAAAATAGAAAACATCTAAATATATGAAACTCAAATGTTAGACTGACATAGTGATCTATCAACGCACAGCCCAAACTCCTGGACGGATCGGGCTGAAATTTGGTATGTAGGTAGATTTTATGACGTAGGCATCCGCTAAGAAAGGATTTTTATCAATTCAATATGGCTCCAGTAGCGCTAGCACGGCGACCAATAGAAATGCGAAAGTATAGACAAACTGTGGACATAAACTTAAGGTGCCGTTCCTATCTTTACCGCGGCTAATCACGACCGACAAAAATTCAATTAAAATGCCACTTTATGACAGACTATAGTATATGTCATAAAGTAGGATGTTATTTGAATTTTTAGGACTATATTCTGTCATAAAGTGGCATTTGAATTGAATTTTTCGGAACGAAGAAAGATCGGAACGGCACCTTAAGTTTATCTCCACAGTTTGTGACTATAGTCTGTCATAAAGTGGCATTTTGATTGAATTTTCCGGAATGAAAAAAGTTTGGAACGACACCTTAAGTTTATCTTCACCATATCTCCACAGTTTGTCTATACTTTCGCATTTCCACTGGTCACTGTGCTAGGGCTACTGGTGACACAGTACGTACATCAGGGCAACGAAAATTGTATAAACGACCAAAGATTGACAACCAAATGAAAGTGCAAATTTTCCATGGAATGCATACTTGTGCATTCGTTTTTTTACTCAGTTACTCTTTCGTAGTTTTTGTTATTCGTTGTCTTTTATATAAAAATCTTGAGTTATCAAAACTATCGTCAAAAGTCAAAACTAACTGGCGAAATTCTTAAGTGCGATTTTTGTTTAACGTCACTTAGAAGATTAATTATTTTTTCTTCTTGTCGATTTTAAACAGTAAACAACTTTCTGAACCTACATAGACCCCGTTTAATACAAGTCTAAATACAAGTACAGTCAATTCTGCGTATAGTGGCCGTAGCCATTAAATTGGTTTGTGGGTGTATGTTCGTTCCGACATTAATTTTGTAATTAAGTGAACGCTTAAAATCGATTGTTTAATTCGTTTGTGGTCGCCCGACGTATTTCTGATTACGATTTGAGTCAATTACTCGATTCCTTTGTATCGGTTACTAAAATCATAAAATCGATTTTTAAGGTGAACGCAGATTTGGCCGCACCGCACACACCGCAGTCGCCGCATTCGCAATTCTTTATATGAAGTTATAGGCAAGCTCGCATACCTACCTACCCGCGCCGCAGTCTTCGCAACTTCATAATAATATGAAGAATTGCGAATGCGGCGACTGCGGTGCGTGCGGTGCGGCCAAATCTGCGTTCACCTTTATTATCGGTATAATTGAACATTAAAAGACACGATCGTGGTGAATAATGATACTTTAACATGCTGCAACCAATTTTAAGACCATCGCAAATTTTAGCATCAAATGAAGTTCTACATCTTATACTTAGCGATAATAATTAAAATCATTTTAATTATGATGAAAATGGCTCACGTCGTTTTTCTGCGTAGTAGTACTTCTTTTATATTTTATCAGTAACCAAACCTTGACTGATCGATGATAACACATTAAAGCACAAAGTATTAATAGTTTTTCCGTAAAGTGTAGGTACAGCAAAAGTGTGTCTCTCTCTCTCTCTCACTCAGGCTGTGGGATATACTAGGGCTCGCTTCGCTCGCCCTGAAAAGACTGTGTAATGTGTTACCAGTAGGTATATAATATAATGTACTTAATTGAAGATTTGTCATTTGGCGTTACCACCTAGTGTTGCTGTCTTTTGCATTAAATAGGTATGCAAAGCCATTTCATAGATATGACAGCAACATGGATTAGCTGTTGCCGTTGTTTTTATTTATAAAATAAGGGGATAAACGAGCAAACGGGTCATCTGATGGAAAGCAACTACCGTCGCCCATCGACACTCGCAACATCAGAAGAGCTGCAGGTGCGTTGCCGGCCTTTTAAGAGGGAATACGCTCTCTTCTTGAAGGTTTTCAGGCCGTATAGGTCCGGAAAAACTGCTGGTGACATTCGTTCCAGAGTTTTACCGTGCGCGGCAGAAAGTTACGCGAGAAACGCACCGTGGAAGACTGCCACTGATGAGAGGCAGTCTTCCACGGTGCGTTTCGATGAGGGTGGTAAAGGGTGGCGTTGTGTCTTAAAGTATTATTAATCAGGTAGAAAAGGATTAATTTACTGATTTAGTAATACCAATACACTTATTACTTCTGCTATCATTGCGAACTTGCGAACTATAATTTATCACGCAACAACTTTTACATAAATGATAATATAACGAAAGTTGCCCTTTACGAACTGTATGGGAATGATGTTAACACTAAACTGACGAACGATAATAAAGATAATAGTGATGGGGGTATCAAAACATGCAAATGTCGGTATTTCACTATCACGTATAACATTCATCAATTTGCTATTTCGCTAGCTATCACCTACATTTCGTTGCAAGCGAAACGCAACCTTATTCGCCGGTGAACACGCAAATAACGCGCCTAATATCGCGTGCTTATCAATGTGAAAACAATGATTGAAGTTGTTAAAATATAATAACTGTGTAGATGCACTTGCTCTCGCGTCGACCGAAATGATTGCCATAATAAACACAAGTCATAATTTCGAATAACAGTACCCACGGCAACATAGTTATGTTCGAAACTTTTTTCTCTATATTGAGTGTTCGTTTTGAAACGTGGTCGTGTTGCGAGGTGTAAGTTCATGACTGGTTCCAAACCTGTCGATAATAGTGTTGGCCTTTGCCACTTTGCCGTTGGTACTTTCTTTTGTGTTTACGTGTTAAATAGATCATGTGGTTTTTATGCTCGAATTAAATGAAATGCTTGAAATGTTATTATTTTCTCGCGAGTTTGAGGCTCTTTTACTAACGTAGGTAGGTACTACACTACAT
This sequence comes from Polyommatus iphigenia, assembly GCA_963422495.1. NCBI lineage: Eukaryota > Metazoa > Arthropoda > Insecta > Lepidoptera > Lycaenidae > Polyommatus > Polyommatus iphigenia. Next base: position 33,621,302 of record OY730185.1, on the reverse strand, counting down.
CTCTGTACGTTTGGAATTCCTCTGGATTATTCAAGTTTTATTATTATTTCTTATCTTTAACATGCTTATTTATCTAATAACTTAATATTATTACACAATATAAAAAATGCACTGAGCATTTTATTATTTACAGCTAGGATATAAACCACAGACAATATAAACCGTATAATTCACAAACCCAATTTTAAATTTAATTATTTTATTCCGATAAAATTTTATATATTTGCCGTGCTCAGTGTCAACTTATCCAAATGTTTATTTTGTTTATGCTGAAATTAAGGTTTATATTCAGGATTTTACAAACCACTTTTACCAACCAGCCTAGATGACACATTTAATATTTCATAGGTCCAGGCGTTCCAAACAAGGCCTAAAGCTGGGTTCACACGTGCGGCGTCACATTGCACAATAATTTAACGTCGGGCGCACTTGCATGGAACCACACCACAATTTAAGACCTGCGCAATAAGGGAGCATTGTCTGCCAACGATGTTACCACTTTATGCACCTTAATCTAGCTCCACAGAATGTCAAATATTCAAATTGCAGTGCGCCAACGAGAGGTTGTTTTGTTGGTAAACATGAATTAGTTAACAATACAGCTTTTGATATCGACAATTGATATGATATTATGATGCTTAGGTACGTTAAGACAATAAGCATAATATTATCAGCTATAATGTCTCCAGACTTCATGATACAAGTAGCTTCAATCTTTAAGTATATTTTATCACATTTTTTTATAATTTTAGCCCTATCCAATTCTTAACCTCATTACCAAAATTCAAAACTACACAAATAAATGCATTACCAAAATCAACTTTTCAAATGACCGAGAAAACGACTTAGCCAAACGTATTCACTTAGAAAACTGTTTCGATCTTTACATCAACGGAACTTCTCTCGTATTCTAAATATTTTCCTTTGCAAGCCATTGATTTTATGAAAATTCGGGTGTATAGAGCTCGCTCCATACGACTCTCGTAAAAAACTCATAAACTGAAAGCAGTAGGTAAACCAAAACTTAACGTCAGATACTTTATTTTTACGACTAACAGATTGTATTAAAAGGCTTTCAAAAGTCTAACGTTTATGCTTCTATTGCAGCATTAGGTATACTCTATTAAACCTTGGTGTTTACGAAAAGCTTAGACTGTATGTTATTTGGAAAATGGAAAATATTTTTATGTCTTCTACAAAGCCGATTTAAGTTTTTTTACAGATTAGTGAATTTTCTTAATATTTTAAAGATCAAAATGAATTTAATAAAAAATATACAGTTTATAAATATACATTTTATAAAAATATACATTTTATTTTTATTTTAGGGTCAATTTACAATTTTAGGAAGCATTTTTAAATGGACCTTTTAAAACGAAACGTTTATTTTATTATATTAACAGCAACATAATAAGACATTTGGTATCTGTGGTAAGATATCCACTTGTCTCTGTTTTTGGCCTGATGAAATGCCTCCTGGAACGTGCAGTCAGCAGCCTTGACGTGGCCTTGACAATCGCGTCCGTCCATCGTGTAGCCGTAGCCCAATAGCATAATTTATACATAAATTGATGTGTAGGTATCAATCGTACATAAGCGATAGTCTCTATTTCCTGTTCCACATAATCACTACTTACGCCTAATATACGTATGGCTAAGCATGGGATCAGCTTTATTGCAGCATAATTGGAAATTAATTGGCCTGAGCGTATTTCCTAGCTTATCTTCTAGAACTAGAATTTGTTAATCAATTATAACGATGAAAAATAGTGACTCATTAATATCTAGCTTTTAGCGTCCGGAAAAAATATTAAAGCAGCATTTTGATAAGATATCTAAGATTTTTTTTCCATTTATTTAAGGCCGCTTAGATCAAGGTCATCAGCGACCATAAGAACAATTATATTAATTTAAATCAAAATTTATATAATATTGTGTCATTTAACAACGGCAAAACGGTACACTCATTAAAATATCCGTTTTAGTCATAAGTTATATCGGTATAGCACAAAGTATGGACTAATGTTGTACTCATTAAATATAAAATACATGACTATCGCTTACTGTCAGTCTTATTAGCGGGATATTTGTTACACCTTTGATATCTTTTATTCCATTTTTATCAAGTATCAAGATCGTTAATCATCACAGATTTACAATCTTGATACTTTATAGCACAGTAAATGATATTATTGTTAATAAACTATAACTGTAACGTGATAGAGCTATTAAGACGTTTAGATTCCTAACTGTAGTATTTTAAGTGACAGTCTTTCAACAGTATAATATTATAGATATAACAATAATAAAAATACGTATGTGCTATTAATACAGGTGAACATAGAAACTATTGTATGTTTGGAAGTCGGTTAAAAATATACTTACCTACTAAAACGTGGACATTTTAGTAAAGTTATTTTAACACCAAATTTCGTCTGAATCGATTCAGTACCTTGAGCAAAGCGGTAATGCAGACAGACTTTAAAAATTACTTAATCAACCACTTGTTGATACGCGTGATATTATGAAAACTTTTGAATTGCTGTTTATCATATTGGCATTATTTTTATTTATTTTATTATTAAATACATAATAATATTATTTTATATGCACAATAATATAAATTCAAAGATAGTATTAAATAAAAACGTCCATAATCGTTTTGTAATGACGTTAATATGCATACAATAACAAGCTTTCCGATAAAAAGCCGTGCCAATTTGAGTCGGCCGCAAAACTCTACTGAGCAGATAGTCATTAGGGCCCCGAACACAGACATATCTGTACAGACTGCACAACCCAGGATAAAACTTAGTTTTTTATACAAAATTAGGGGGCAAACGAGCAAATGGTTCACCTAATGGAAAGCAACTACCGTCGCGCGAATACGCTCTCTTTTTAAATTTGCAGATCATATTATTGGTCCGAAAATACATCAGTATTTTCGCCATCAGGCGACAGTAGACTTAGTTCTTTGAGTGTACATCAAGTTGCCATCTATTTGCGCTTTTCACGTTGTTTCAAAAACGAGGTTATTAACATATTTATTTTGTCATTTAATGAAAAGTTTTCTGATTATCCTGACTCCTGTTCTCAACATTTTGTGATAAATAAAGTTTTAAATTTACCAACATCCCTTTATAAGTTTTAAGAGATTTCCTTCATTATATTTTCATAGCTTTCTATCTAGTACCTGTCATAATTCATAACCAATTGTAGTACATTTTCTATTATTGAGTAAGCCTATTTTGTAAGCACTCCTTACCTTCAGAGCTAAAACATTTTTAACTGACTGGAATCTTGCGGCATCTACTTAATATATCTCTGTGTAAAACTTGCGCTGCAATGAACTCAACATAAGACTCCTCCATAAGGATACAGTATCAAATTGGTAGTAATTTTGTTTTTTATTCTCACGAGCAGAATAGAGCCGCGGTTGTAGCTCACGAAGGGAAATAGCTTATCCGTTAAGCTTATTTGTACAGCTCGATGTATACCTACGTGTCAGAAATTTTCTATAAAATATACCCAAAATAAGTACACTTGTTCCTGACTAGGTCTAGATAATCTAGATAGATATATATAAAACACTAAAAGACGCCCGCAGCTCCGTTGCGTCGAATTCGTTTGTCGTGCAAGAACCGTATACTTTTCTCGGGTGAAAAATAACCTATGTCGTTTCCTAGGACCTAAAGTATGTCCATACCAAATTGCAGCAAAATCGGTTCGGTGGTTTAGGCGTGAAGAGGTAACAGACAGACACTTTCGCATTTATAATAATATTAGTATGGATTAGAATTTTTCTTGATAATATGGATATTATTAATGATTGTTTAGTACCCTACCTGATATAACTACTAAAAAAGAAAACGGTAAGCATTCTAAGATAAATATAGTAGAAGAAAATAACTAACAATAAGATGATATGCCTCGAGGCGATAAGCTATGAAACCCAAATCATAATATAATTATATCCGAGGAATTAGAAGCAACATACCATTAATTTTCTAATGTAATTATCAGGAAACTAGTTGTGGTCCATGACTTGGCCTTGAACGAGATGTTATACAATGTATGGTTGGAGTGAATTAGAGTCAAAGTTAAAATTAAAGGTTTGAAATCCATATTATTATGAATGCGAAAGTATGTATGTATGTCTGTTACCTCTTCACGCCTAAACCACTTCACCAATTTTGTTGAAATTTCGTGACTTTGAATCCCGGGAAAGGACATAGGAAGTGTCCTATATAGATAAGAAGTGTCTTATCCCGTAAACACACAACGTACTTGCGGGCGTCATCTATGAAATATTATAAATTGTTTAAAATTTAATTAAAAGAAGATCAATATAAAAAGGAAAAAAATACTAGAAGTAGAACACTAATGCCAATTTACTATTGCAGTGTGCTATAAACAACCATGATATTACAACACCGTAACAATGGTATAAGAATTTAACCAAGAAATATGGACAATAAAGTCTCTTTAAAAGTCTTTATATGGGCAAAGGCGGTGTACTTTGTTGTAACTACATAACAAATCAAAGGGGTGAGTATTGTACGCACTACGATACGGTATTGTAAAGATGAAACTAGCCACGATGCAACTACATAATATTTTGAAAATAATTCTTTTGCCGAGACATGCCCATACTATTCGGCATCATTATTGAATTTCTTAAGATGCGCTTGTAATATTTTTGGAACATTATAATAATAAACAACAACACCACATTACACTAAAACCCTAAAGATTAAAGTATGTAAGCAATGATATTATATGAAAAACTCAAAGTATGTAAGTATGTTTCTTTGTTATTTCACTACGCAAGAAATACTAAACGAATTTTGATCGAATTTTGCATAGCAATTGCATTTAGGTTTTAGTTTGACAAACATTAACGGTCTTACTACAAAAGATTTAAACACCTGTTGAATATTAAGTTTGTTAAAAAAAATCAATACATAATAGTGTCAAAACAACAAGTCTAGATCTTTTGTGGTAAGACCGTAAGTTTTTAATCTCTTTCAAAAGCTGTATTGTGGGATAGTACAATAAAGGTTTAAAAGCTTATTTATAGTTAATTATAATTATTCAGAGTTCAGACACATTCATATGACACAAACAGGACTAAATGGGTGCGAAATAGATTTCTCACAAATGTTAAAATTCACAAGTGGCGTAGGTTCTTATTAAAAAAAAAAACTCGTAAAACTGCTATAGAGTATTACAAGATGGCTGTTATATTTTTAAACGAACCTTGTTCTGCAACAAAGCAGCCACATCCACAAAGTTTGTGCCATGTAGCATAGTACGAACAGAACTCAAATCGAGTTTATGCGCGAACTGAGTAATTGCTACCGTCACATGAGTCTGCTATAAACTTGCCAAGGAACACTGCACACAATAAATTCGCGTTTCACGTCTTTGATTACCAGTTCAGGTTACAACTGCATTCATACGCAAAATCCTTTATGCATTACACCCGGACCACCACAATAGGCTAAGGCAGCTAGTTTAAACCATTGTTTTGTCGATTAATTACAAACGTTATAAGTTTTCTTTTTTTGCAATTATTTCGATTATAGTCTGTCGAAATATTTCTGCTTCTAGAACCAAATTAGATAGGCTACAATTGCACTGGAACGAGAGAACTGGAAGAGCTTGGAGAAGTCTTTTCCAGCAACATAAAATAAAAATAAAAAAACTCTTACTTGGGAGCATTCTTAAAGCAGCTTTGATGAAAGAAAGAGAGGTAGAGACAGATCACAGATTATAATGACAAATCTCAAATTATATCCCTATCTTTCTTTTTCTCTGTGCTCATCATAATATTAACATACTCGAAATTATATCAATCTTTTACTTGAGAAGTTCATAAAAGTAAATTCGTTTCACCGCGCGCCTGACAAATGATCATCGGATTCCGAGATAATAACGCTTCGCCTTATTATATTATTATCAATTTGGCAAGCTCCAATATGATTATTTTTATTCAATAAAAGACATTCAGTTTGTATAATCAAAAGTTAATTTTATTAATGATGGCCGTTGATTTAAAAATGAAATTTTTCATCACCACCGGCGTGTTTAGTTTTTGTTTTTTTTTGGCTTGGATTATTATTTTATTTGTGAATCATTAACATTGTTCCACTATTGAGTCATCGGAGCTCATAATAACGTTTAGTAATAATATTATGATCAATGTATTGAAGGCTGCACGTCCAGTGCATCGGAATTGACCTTAGTTCTAAAGCACTGTCTATATTTACAAAGTATGTACTTACAAATTTTTGACAATTCAATATATATTTTATATATTTACGTTATTTAAAAATAAAACGAACTAATTTAATTCCTTTGTTCAAAATATCTTCCAAAATGTCGAACTATGATGTCTACAAAAGCCATGAACGATTCTAATTCGAATGAAAGAAAAAAGAGAAACAGCATCGCAATAACAAATTAGCAAAACATTTAGAGCGGAAATTAAGTCTTCGATTGTAATGTTAACTGTATCAACAATTCACTTACAGTTAATACGAAAAAACGTAACTGATACGGCGGTACAATCAGTCGAACAGAATGACATTGCTTTACCGTGATTAATTGTCGAACTCGAACCCCCACTGCTCTACGAAATGGAATATTGTGAGCCACCGTACCAAATACGACCTTCTCATAATGGACTCATATACAGTTAGTTCTAGTTAATGTGTGATATTTATTACCGAATTTCTGTAGTCGTTATAATCGTCAGTAATTATAATAACTTGATAAAAGATGATGTTTGAGAGCTGGGTGACAAAACATTAAAAAATAATTCATTTCTCAAAGGAAATATTGTTCTGATCAATTCTTGAGGTAGAAGTTGTCAGTAAGATAAAATTGACATAAACAATGCTACGGTCTAAATCCTGTGACAAGTCACAAAGCTTCATTGCTTTGAAAGAAATTTTGAGACTAGTCCCGTGATTTGGATCGTAGCTACATTAGCGATAGCGATATAAGGCGTGACAATGTTGAAACTATACCCATATCACCAACACTCGTATTGCGTCATAAAATCGAAAAATATCTTTACAATCTATTGGATACTTTTTACTTTCAATCTGAATGTTACGAGGAATAAAATGATTATTAATGGCGTCTCGTAAAGTATTCCAATAAATTGTTATACGGCCTATAAGAATAAGGATAACGGAGATTTTGCACCTCAATACAATTTTACGATTCGACGCCTAAAACAACGTTTACCACTTTATCTTATCAAACAATAATATTTTATACTATACCACACTATACATGGTTACATTTTTAACTCGACTCGATATCTCTAAATCTGTGTATCGTTAATGAAATATGTATAACGATAGTGTTTACATCTTTTTTAAGTTTGTTGTTTAATTTTACGATTTTCTCTGGACTACAATATTTTAAAAATAATCTTATCAGATAATTCGGACATTAAGAATTTATATTTGAGATTATCATGTCAACAGCCGGTTAAAAATGTGCATACAGAAAGCGTAACCTAAATGCATCTTCTTTAGCCTCATTATTTTTCTTTATCTCTAACATTCGAAATCTATTCTGTTTTGGAATAGCATTTAACTAAACTAAATGACGTCTATACTGGGAACGGTACATTTTTTGCAACAAAAATTATCCTATGTCTTTTTCCGTCTAAGTATCTCCTATATCCTATTATAGTCCTATAGGAGGATATATCTCCTATATATCCTATAGTCCTTACCTTACCTATATTTCATCTTTAAGGGTGGACAGGTAACAGCTGATATATGGACACACTTTCACAATCACGGTATTAATAAACATTTTATAAAGTGCAAAACATATTAGTTTGTATACCATAAAACATACTTCGACAACATTTCCAACGATTGCAGCACACCCCGTATTATGTTTATGATACAGGTGAGCATAAATTAGTTCGGAGACCGCTCTTTAGGGGTCCAACAGGTTCAATGGGATGCTTTTTTATCATTATTGTTCACGGAATGAGTTTAGAGTCCTCGACTCAACGAGGTGTATCGAAACGGTCAGACGAATCGATGTCCGGTACAATCATTGACGATTTCACCTGCCCGATTAGTGATTATCTAGATCTCTAATTAAGTAATTGTGCCTTTTGTTTCGCCGATCTATTGTGGCGGATGAAAGTTTGGCTTTTGTAATTTGTCAGTGTCTAGTTATTATGTAGGTACGCACTGTAGATGATTGGGACTTTTTCAAAATTGTTATCTATATCATAATTAATATGATATAGATAACAATTTTGACTTTCAGCATAATAACAAAATATATGAAAATCTTTGTTCCAAACTCTTCTGTAACTCTCATAGAAAAAATTGACATGTCAATCCTAGTTTCTTTTTAGGGTTCCGTACCCAAAGGGTAAAAACGGGACCCTATTACTGAGACTTCGATGTCTGTCCGTCTGTCTGTCCGTCTGTCTCCAGGCTGTAACTCAAGAACGGTAATAGCTAGAGAGTTGAAATTTTCACAGATTATGTATTTCTGTTGCCGCTATAACAACAAGTACTAAAAACAAAATAAATTAAATATTTAAGGGGGGCTCCCATACAACAAACGTAATTTTTCAAACATTTTTTGCTCGGTATCAACGATGACAACAAGTAGGCACTTGAAATTTTCACAAAAGCCTTAATTATATGTGTTCTTTAATAATTTAAAATAATATTTAAATAAAATGATAATTTAAGGGGGGCTCCCATACAAAAAAAACGCAATTTTTGGCCTATTTTTGCTCTATAACGGTACGGAACCCTTCGTGCGCGAGTCCGATTCGCACTTGGCCGATTATTTACTTATTATATAGGTTTACTTTATATAGAACTTTGTTGAAATATAGCAAACATTTTAATACTTTTATAACATTAACATCACCTTTCGAAAATATTAGGCAATTTTTGTTAAATCTTAAAGTTATTGAAATCTGACCTAGAACAAAACGTTTTTCATGAAAGTACCTTAATAACTAATACTAAAATAGTTCTTAAACAAGAATCTTCATAGGAATTAAATATAAAGCCGTCTCCCTATTATTTCAAGCCTCAGCAACATCGATCACAGATATGGCGCTAACGAACTATCGAGAATGATTGAAAATCAAGATGCGCGCTCCGTTCGCACGATATTGTGTAAAATATAGACTTAACATGGTGTTAAAACTTATATAAACTGATATGGATACGAAAATATTAGAGTTTTGTAAGAAAAACTTTATTATATTTCATGTTATATAAACGTTACCTCCGTAGAAGTTTTGGTACGTATCTTATCACTTTCCTGATTTATATGTCGTCCGAACTTGAACTTGAAGGTAAAAATAAACCTTTGATTATGTGCTCAATAGATTATTATGTATGTATGTAATTAGACGTACATGAAAACAAAAACATGGTGCAAGATATTAGCGCCACGATTAATAAAACAATAAAGTCTTTTTACCTGTTTCGTACGTAGATACAAAATACAGCTTACCTGCAACAGAAATACAAAATAAAGATTATTCTAGGATATTATGTTACGTCAATTTTAAGCTGTGATGTCCTACTCGGAAGCTATTATAAATCATAAGTCGACAGTAGTTCATACATCAGAGGTCGATTATATTATGATAACAGCCTTCGCCTATGTCTCGATGTAAATGGTTACAAGCTTACAAATAATTAAAATAAAATTTCTATTAAACATGTCTATTAGACATGGATGATTCGCTTCAGATAAATTGATATCCGAGGAAATACGAATGAGGCACATGACGTATGTAAATACAATAAACGCAAGTAAATACTAAAATGTAACTTTAAGTAATAAGTCACTTCTGGACCAATAATAATCATTAGCTTTGTCCATAAGTGACAGACTGGACAGTGGAAAACTAAGCTTAGTATTATGTATCCCACTAGATTGCGTAGGTATAGGACTTAATTTTACTTGATACTATTTATCCTCAACAAACAGTGGTTCTAATATTTTTAAAGGAAAATTAGTATTTTACAACAACTTAACGTGATGTTCTAAAAACTTGATAAGCTACTAAGCTTACTACTTAAAGATACAGGCCAAAGAGAACTTAGTAAATTAATTATTACTCCCCGAGAATGATGATAATCAAAACATTACCTATACAACCAATCAAAATAAAAAAATACACGAAATACTTAATATATAAGACGAATTGATGAGTCAACTTATACAAATTACCTAACATATACCGTTAGCAACAAGTAGCGTATACATCTATAGGTAATTCATATCAATCACCGAATGATCGATGGAAAAATTCCCGGTAGCCGATAACATGGCTCAAGTTAATTAAGATGTCTCCGTTTTGTCAAAATATTGGTATTGTATGATTGAGAAGGCAATCACGCTAATATATTGAGAGTATTTTATGTAGATACGGGCTTAAGTGGAACCATCAAACAATTTGCTTTTGAGATGCTCATTTCTGTTTTTCTGATAACTCCAGGAAAACTTTTGGACAGTGACTCGTTTCTTTTACTTATTACATACTTTTATCACGATATGAAAATTATGTTAAAATACGTACTTACTGGATAATTTCAAATTAGTTTATGGTAAAAAATCCATTCAGAACTTTTTACCCTTCGCCCAGCCCACAGATTACTAAATAGTTATGTACTATGTAACCATCGCCCTATATTCTATAGACTAGCTATATAATATTATTGTTATATCTAAATATTATATTATTGTTAAAAAAATTAAGTATAGTTATAGTTAAAAAAATATATAATAAAATTGTACCTAAAATAACAAGAGAAATTATCATTCTTCACGAAAAAACTAAAACATATTAAAATTCAAGTAGAACAGCTACAACTTTAGAGCTCCAGGGAGCAAGCGAAATAATAAAATAAAACGTGGCATAATTTGAACGGTGTTCTTGCATGTTATTCATAATAGCTACGCTTATCACGTAATTAACTTATAAATATTACAAAACGTCTAATTTCTGCATACAAGTTTTGCAGCTAATTTTAAAATATTCTGTGCAGGCACCGTTAAGAAACACTATCTCTATTACACTTTACAACAATCTCTGCTCCTTTTATTATCTCTTATAATACTTTTGCTTTACTTTATTTTGCAAAATTGTTATATTTGTAAAATAGAGCTTAATAATTTCATACTTTATGAGGATTTCATATTTTTATATTGTCATTCATATTAACTTATTTTTCCTTAAGTACTAAACACAAATAAAATATATTTTTTTTATATTATGTTTATGATTTTTATTGGTACAAATAAAGAGACTGCTGTGGTCATTTTTACCTATAAGCTTATACAGTATTAGGTAGGTAATCACTTAGGCTAACTGATCCATTAGTGTAATAATCATTAGGCACATTTCAGGATCATCAACCGATGCCTGGTTTAGAACAATTGTATGTTTAGAACAATTGCAGCTGGTTTGTTGATAGACTGATATTAGGGGATAATTTGGAATTTCAAACTATTGTTAAAGCTAACAACAGTGTGATTTTGATGATACCTTTTAATGAAACATTATTTAGGTACTTAATGTATTGATCTAACTACTAAGAGAAAAAATTAAATTATACCTCTATGATATAATATTTCATCAAGCAAATAGATTATTAGTTTTGTAGCTATGAAAGGAGAAGACCAACAACCTTTTGTATTAATTTTGAATGTCAATATTAAAATAAGATGACCTAAGCTAGCGAAGGTTAAAATATAAATAAACTTTACGATTTATTATGAATAAAATATTACAAGGAAGCCGTACTTTCTAAAACGAGACAATATAAAATGATAGAGACGGCTGTTGAAGGTACATATTTTTAAAATAATAGTTTCTTAGAAACTATCTATAAAGCTGGAGAGAATTGCCGTATTAAACAGCCAGCGAGTCCCGCTGAGTCCAGTATAATTTCCTTGCACGGAGCCATGCGGCGAATGCATGAAGCGATACACATCTTTTTATCATAAAAAGAGAATAAAATGCAGAAAAATGCATTCTACGGCATTGATCATTCGATTAGTGACAATCTATAGACACTAGTTAATAGCACCAAAGTTGTATTGGTCTTCGACTGCACTCTTCTGGCTTTGAAATAATGCTTTTATTAATGGAACTCACTAATCACTACTACATTCATTTCATCAGTAAACCCCACAATTTTGTTTCAGGATTTCAATGTGTAAAAAAATTCACGACCACGGTTAGTTAATTTTCCACTAACGAACGTAAGTTTTGTATTTCGAACGTCAACAAATAAATATTTGCAATAGTTGGGCGCAAGTCGCGCATCTTGTTCCGAAGATTTATGCAATAGTTTTCATACAATATTGCCTATGTATGCCTATAAAAAACTTTATATTTGTGAATATGCAAAACTGTATTTTACAGAAGTCGGTAAATTTTTTACCAAACAATTGATGGCTCTACTTAAGGGGGCAACTAACCCAAAATTTTAGATTTTATAATTCATTTTTATACTTGAAAATAAGCCCCGAATTGTTTCATTTTATAAAATTAGATATTACATTATATTTCCAAGAATTCAATCTGAGCAAAAACACGATAGCTTAAAATTTTCTCGATAGAAAAAAATCACAAAATGCATCAAATTTTCACGAATTTTTCATTTATTGTCATAACCGTGCATTGAACAATGTTCATATTTTAACACATCGTATAAAATTCTATTATTGAGAAACCGACCTAGCGGATGATGAAAGACGGGCGTGAGTGTGAAGAGACAAGGACGATGTTTGATTTTTTGGGTTAGTCGCCCTCTTAAGTCCATTTTACTCAAACACAGTTTTTTTGCATTTCCTACTATATTTTCTATTAGAATATTGCGAATACAGCATCATAATATCTTTGAAAGCAAGATGTAGTAAATATTTATTGCAACCATTACAATCTAACCGAAGTTATGAGTACTCGTATTATGTACAAGAACACGAGTGGGTGTGGGAACATTGTTTTGCAACGGCTGTAATAGTTGATCACATTTAATTTCGTCAAAATCATCGATCATAAATATTTGCCTCGGTGAGTCATATCGCCTTCATACTATGCAGTACTTAGTGAATAATTCGTAGTTCGTACGTAGGATGGGACCTGTTAAATTCTCAAATTCTTGTGAACAAGATTGAAATTCTCCTCCATATCTTATTACTTATTAGCTATTAATTTAATCTATGTTAAATGATTTACAAAATTTAGTAGTTGCTCTACATTTAAAAGTAGATAAATTTAGAAACTAGACAGTAAATTCTAAAATATAAAAAGCACAATAAGCGAAAAAACTGAAAGGTGCATTGTAAAAACAATCGGAAGATAGGAAGTCAGTCAATAACTTAGCAAAAACAGAGCCAGATCCTAAATTGTCCTTATCTCAATCTGATTTGATGTTTACGATGCCGACAGCCACAATGGTCTGAGCTTCAGCCACAAAAAAAGGTCCGTCCACATGTCTCCTACCGTTGACATTTATTTCGTCAACAAAAAAGGCTTAAAAATATAAAAACTGTCTCATAATTGGCACAAAAGATGGCATATCGCGAAAAAGATTGCTCGAACCAAATAGCGCCTTATCTTTTTTAAGATTAATATTTTCATTCTTTTTGTCCTGGACGCTGTGAGCGGCTTATTTTTTATCAGACTCATAGTTTACTTTTAACAGGAAAATGAATAGAGTAGCGGATGGACAGTTGAAAGACAGTGTTTTGTTTAATCCTTATTTGACCGTGTTCATGTAAGAACCTTGTCACATTTTTATTTATCTACTTTATATTATTATTATAGACGCCCGCAACTCCGTTGCGCCAAAATTAGGTTATCGCGCGGGAACCGTACATTTTTCCGGGATAAAAAGTATCCTATGTCCTTTCCCGGGACTCAAAGTATCTCCATACCAAATTTCAGCTAAATCGGTTCAGCGGTTTGGGCGTGAAAAGGTAACAGACAGACAGACAGACAGACACACTTTCGCACTTATAATATTAGTATGGACAATATTTAAATGTACTTAATTTCTATTAAGTACATTTAAATAGTTCTGTAATTCTTTACAGAACTATACATAGTATTTAGTAAAAATTCACAGCTTTAAAAAGCGCTATTAAGTATTTCATTGTTTAAAAATGATCTGTTTCATTCTTATGTTTACTGCAATTAGTAATTAATGGATCCATCAAAATAAAAAACCTAAAACTTTTAAGTCGACTCCATCATCCTGTCCTGGGTTTTTTACATTCTTTTTGAATAACGAACAACGCCTATAGTGATAGAGTTTGCTACCTGGTCGTGGGTGCCTTCAAGACACCGCTCGTGAAATATTGCTACCCAACCTCTGTCACATATTATGAGTCTAAAAAATTTAAAAATATTTGCGAAAGCGAAACAGAAGATAACGAAACACTGAAGCGCGAGAGAGATGCACAACCGGAGCACAAAGAAGAGCTTTATTAATTGGTTTGATTAAGTTTCAAGGATATTAATTTGGTGATTCACGCATTCCGCTAAGGTTCATATTTTCTGATTTTGTACGGTGTCAGTCATGTGATATGAGGAATTCTGCTGTGAATAGAATGTTTACCGATTATTGGTCGGGCCCATTGTGTTATGGATATAGAAATATTATTGGAAGCCGTGAACGTCAACACGTTTGGGATGAAATAAGAAGGAAGCGTTTCCGAAAGGAAGTTTGTTTTTTAATTCTAATTTATTGCCTTTATATTCAGTTGTATTTACTATTTGCTGTAGGAAATACGCTGTTTAAGTATGTTTGGTTTTTAATATTTATCGCTGAAGATTTTGGAACCGAATAAAATTTATATAAATTGTACTAGGAGGTTTATCACGCTTTGGTCCAAGCATTAACGTAGATCTTCTCTACCTGAAACCATGTTATGCTTTAATTTGAATTATTGAATGCAGATTGTAATATGTAGGTATTACTAAAAAACAATAATTAGAATTTCAGTCTTTGTATTCTAATAATATGAAACTGTATGGTTATACATCATTTTTAAGTAACTCTTTATCACATTGTGCATTGTAAGTAATGGATGTAAAGCATAAATTCGTGTAATAAAGGTAGCAGGAGTCATAATTAATGGTATATTTTATTAAAATTTATTACCAGCCGATCAAAGCGTCTTGTTAACGGCTCCGACTAATAACTATTTGATAGCCAAAATTACCTTCGGCCGTTTCATCCTACACATGGTACGTTAAACACAGGCTAAGCGAACAGACATTATTCATTTTTGAAGGATGACAGATTCTGAGCATTTAGAGGTAACAACCGAGCCTTCATAACACTTTAATCTTTCCAATTAACATCTGAGGATCCTAAAAAACGATGTTATGGAATTGCATTATAATGCGTCTTCTCTATATTGGATAATGGACAATTGGTCAATGAATGAATGGCAGGCAATTACAAACGTGTAGAGTATTCGTCTATGATTTTACACGATTGTCTTCGATTGAGCACACCGCAGACAGCTGCGCCACTACTGCAATCATAGTTTTCAATCATGGTCCAACTTGAAAAGAAACATTTATTATTATCTGATAGAGTTCACAGCAAACAGCAATAATTGACTTTTAACCTAAAATAAACATGTAATATGAGGGTTTATATTGTATTTATAATCTACTAAATATACCGAAGAGGAAATGATACAACTTGTACTTATAAATAGCCCAGAAATGGTCATTTTATTTAAATTTCCCGTTTACTTTACTGGTGAAGATACGGTTAATATTATTATGAGACTAAAACACATTATGCAGATACAAGTAGCTATCTGAGGCAATATTTGTTATCTAGTGATATGTCCCTTATATTATTGGATCATACTTTGTAATAAGCGTTATCTATACTTATAAAATTACATGTCCTGACTGACTGACTGACTGATTCATCATCGCTGAGCAAAAACTGTTAAAGTTACAGCCACGAAATTTGGTGAGTAGGATTGTTTTATAAAGTAGACACCCACTAAGGAAGGAATTTCGAAAATTTTACCCTGAAGGGGGTGAAATAGGGGTTGAAAATTTGAATGAAAGTCCGTCATTTCTTGAGTTAGAAACATGAAACTTTATTTTTGGGTTACTAATTAAAAATGAATGAATACGTATTTAAATATACTATAATTTCCAAAAACGTATGAATGAATACGTTTTTGGAAATTCTATCCCCAAGGGGGTGAAATTGGGGTTGAAAGTTTTAATGAAAGTCCGTTATTTCTTAAGTTAGAAACATGAAATTTTATGTCTGGGCTACTGATTAAAAATGATTGGATACGTGTTGAGGCGTTTTTGGAAATTCAACCCCCAAGGGGGTGAAATAGGGGTTGGAAGTTTAAATAAAAGTCCGTCATTTCTTAAGTTTAAAACATGAAAGTTTATTTTTGGACCGCTGATTAAAAATGAATGGATAAGTATTTAAGCGTTTTTGGAAATCCTACCCCCAAGGGTGTGAAATTGGGGTTGAAAGTTTAAATGAAAGTCCGTCATTTCTTGAGTTAGAAACATGAAACTTTATTTTTGTGCTACTGATTAAAAATGAATGGATACGTATATTTAAGCGTTTCTGGTAATTCTACCTCCAAGGGGGTGAAATTGGGGAAGAAAGTTTCAATGAAAGTCCGTCATCTCTTGAGGAAACATGAAAGTTTATTGACGTTTGCGTTTGAAGTTTGCTTAAATAGGGTCCCGTTTTTACCCTTTGTATAAGGAACCACAAAAAGGGGAAAACTATCCATCTTTGTTATTAATCATTATACTATGTTAACGCGGACGAAGTCGCGGGCAACAGCTAGTAAATGTATATATTATACATGAAAATAGTCTTTTTCACCAGAAACCATGTCTCCGAATGATTAAACTTTAGAAGAACCTACGGTAATTTCTTTACCTTTTCTGGTAATTTTTTATCATCAAAATTGACATCATCGCTCTATTATCTTTGTTTTTTATCGCTTCATAATTATTAATATCTTTTGGTACAAAATGAATTAAGTAACGGTTGATCATTATCTTTGATTGTACCTTTCAAGCTTTTTTCTCCAATCAAGAACGCTAAAGCCACAAAAAGAAAAACGGTCGCCTTCATATCTATCTTTTCATAGTCAACTTAACTAAAAGGATTAAAATGATATCTTCCGTCGTCTAACAGCCAGTGTGGTCTTTCGACCGTAAATAGAGAATTCTTTGTTACCTTAAGCTTTTAATACTTTTATTCCATAGTTGCTTTTTAGTTTTGGCATTCGAAGTTTAAAAGGGTTTATTTTTAATCTCACTTTTCTTGAAAGGAGGGCATTAGGAGCCTTTTGTTATTTCCACGGATTTGCTCACCTGGTGGTAAATTCGTTTGGATTTTAAAACGACGACAAAAGGCTCCGTCTTAATCTGATTTATGTTTTTTTAATATTTCCTTTTCGAGTTACGAGATTCCTAGACAGTGATGTTGACTTTAGAATAAGTTAAGGACGAAATTACCTAATTACAAGCCTAAGGAGAGCTTTCTAATTTCCGTAGGTTTGTAAATTGTTATTTTTTAGTAATGTTTATAACGTGTAGAAACATTTATTTACTTAATAGAAATACATATCACATAATTATTACCTATTATTTTACGTTTAATTATTATGATATTTATTATTCTTAAGTAAATAGAAATGATATTATTATGACAATAATCATTATTAAATTAATTCGATAACACGTCTTTACAGATTAAATTTGTTTTGATAAAAAATAGAAAATACTTTAACGTCTACGTTTGTATTATATACATAATATGTATGTATTTAAAAACGTTTATTGGTAATCCTAAAACAGGTAAGTTTTTTTGTGCTTAGTCTATACTTATTATAAAACAAAGTCGCTTTTTTTCCCTCATGTCCCTTTGTTCCCTTTAATCTTTAAAACTACGCAACGGATTTTGATGATTCTTTCAGTGTTAGATAGCCCATTTATCGAGGAAGGTTATAGGCTATATTTTATCACGCTAAGACTAATAGGAGCGAAGAAATAGAGGAAAATGTGGAAAAAACGGGAAAAATTATTTGAAAGGGCTAACTTGAGCGCGCTAATCTCAGGAACTGCTGGTCCGATTTGAAAAATTCTTTCAGTGTTAGATAGCCCATTTATTGAGGAAGGCTATAGGCTATATTTTATCACGCTAAGAGTTATAGCAGAATGTGGAAAAAACGGGGAAATTATTTGAAAGGGCTTATCTCGCGTACTACTGGAGCAATTTTTATGTTATTTGGCACAGATAAGAACTAGACCAGGTGAAGGATCATAGGCTATCGATTTTAATCATTTTTTCAGTGGCTATGTATTTTATACCCGTGCGACGCCGGGGCGGGTCGCTAGTAGAGAATAATAGTTCTTTACTAAGTACATTATTCATAATCCTTAATGAGCTTAAAGAATATCTATTTAGATTTTATTTATTCAAACAGATTAGCAGGCTTGTAGTAAAAGGAAATCAGCATTATCCTTGTTTATATACAACCAACAATACATTTACTAGAAAGCTTCGCCTAACGAGATAATTAAGAATCACAAAAGGTTACAAATAAGCGTTTGTTCTATTATAATCCGATTCTTACTTTGAAAGGAAAGCTCATCGCACGGCCGCCGGCCGATCTTCAAAGCTGTGTAAAAAATAATTTATTGTAATAAGTCCTCGTGAACATTCGCCACCGATCGGCCCGTCCCCGCGCCCCGCCCCTCCCCGCCTCTCCCCGCGGAATATCCACCGTCTGTAGAGCGTAGCCCTCTCGGCTCAACTTCAGTTTACTTTGCGCAGCGTCGTGGCACGGTCGCGCCGCTCGACGCCGTAATCGGATGTACGTCAGTGAGCACGATCATCAATACGTGCGAAGCGAAATATTGTGAACGTGGACTATAACATAAAATTAAGTTAAAAAGTTTTGAGTACTAACTCTGAAAAGTGAAATACAGTGTGCGTTACCGAATTAAAAAATATTACAAAATTAATTCGTCAAATATGTACATAAATAACATAAGGACTGTTTTATAAATCAAGTATTACACGTTGATTAATAAATTGATGGATACGCATCCGGCGGGGGGACGACGCAAACAAATGCCGACGGAGAAAACATGACAACGAGCCATTTGTGCTTTATTTCCTTCCCCCCTGAAATTTAAGTTATCACCACAATGGCTATCTACTCTTCGAAAACTGTCAAGCGAGTTTTGTTGTGCCTCGTCGTCGTACTGAATGTCGCCGATCAGAGTTCTATGCCGCTGAAATATGAAGCCCCCGACGACTGCCAGTGGTGGTTGAGAGGCCCCAACGATGCCCACGAAGTTTCCCTCACGTGTAAACTCCGAACGATAAACAGTGAATTCGACACCACCAACTTCAGTGTTATTCCCTCGGAGCATACCACGTCCCTCCGTATAGAGTGCAACGAAGAAATGATGTACAAGAGTACGTTAAACGACCGTAGTTTTGCGCATTTAATCAAACTACGTGAACTTGTTTTAGATAACTGTAAAATCGGAAGATGGCCGCCCGGCGTACTATCTGGATTACGAGACCTCCGAAATTTAACGATCAGAACTAAAAACACCGAGTGGGCCGCTATGAGTTTAGAAATAGCGTCGGAGAGCTTTACGGCTGTGCGCCAACTCGAAAAGTTAGACTTAAGTTTTAATAATATTTGGTCGTTTCCTGAGAATCTCTTCTGCTCGCTCTCAAACTTAGTCTACTTAAATGTCTCGTCGAATAGATTGCAAGATGTGAGCGATCTAGGCTTTAGAGAAAGGGCCATCCATCAAGCTTTAGTGAGTGAACACGACGCAGTCGAAGCTTCTTCAGTACCATTACCGCATAGTTCATGTTCATTAGATATTGAAGTGTTAGACGCGTCGAGCAATAACTTTGTGCTCATGCCAGAAAATGGATTTATGGCTCTGAGAAGACTAAAGGAATTACATATTCATGACAATGAAATATCTATGGTCGCCGACAGAGCTTTGTCGGGATTGAAGCAACTGCAAATAATAGATATGTCTAATAATAAAATAGTGGCCCTTCCTCAAGACTTATTCAAAGACTGCAGGCCGGCTATAAAAGAAATTTATTTGCAAAACAATTCAATCAGTGTTCTCTCACCGAGTTTGTTTTCGAATCTCGATCAGCTGTTAGCATTGGATTTATCAAACAATCATTTATCAAGTAAATGGATTAACGAAAATACCTTTACCGGCCTCATTAGGATGGTGCTACTAAATCTATCGAACAACCGACTTACAAAACTCGAGCCAAGAATTTTCAAAGATTTGTATACTTTACAAATTTTGAATGTTCAACACAATATGCTGGAAAGTATAGCTGCAGATACATTCGCACCAATGAATAATTTGCATACACTTATTTTGTCATACAACAAAATTTCGCACATCGATGCATATGCACTAAATGGACTCTACGTGCTATCTTTATTATCAATTGATAACAATCATCTTGAAGAACTGCACCCTGAAGCCTTCAGAAACACATCGTCACTTCAAGATTTAAACCTGAATGGGAACCGGCTGAAGAAAGTACCTATTGCTCTGAGAAATATGCGTTTACTTAGAACACTAGATCTTGGTGAAAATCAAATAACATCCTTAGAGGAATCCGGCTTCGTGGGACTACACAATGTTTACGGTTTACGCCTTATTGGCAATAAAATTGAAAACATAAGCAAAGATGTGTTTACTGACTTGCCGTCTTTGCAAATTCTAAATTTAGCGCGAAACAAGCTAAGACGCATCGACATGAACGCCTTTGAGACGTTAACAAATCTACAAGCAGTAAGATTAGACGCTAACCAGCTAACCGACATCCAAGGACTGTTTGTCAATATCCCTTCTCTGTTGTGGTTGAACGTATCAGATAACCAAATAGAATGGTTCGACTACGCCGTAATTCCTACAGGTTTACAGTGGCTCGATCTTCACAGCAACAACATAAAAGAGTTGAGCAATAACTACCGTTTGGACAAAGAATTACGTTTACAAACGCTCGACGCGAGTTTCAACAAAATGACAAGAGTTCACACTTACTCTATACCTAGTAGTGTCGAACTTTTGTTCCTCAACGACAATCAAATAACACAAGTGGAAGCCCAAACTTTCGTCGGAAAAACGAATTTAACGAGAGTCGATTTATATGCAAATCAGATAACCAGCATGGATCTTAATGCGCTGCGTCTAACGCCAGTTGATCCAGGTCGACCATTACCAGAATTTTATATTGGCGGAAATCCATTTCAATGTGACTGTACTATGGAATGGCTGCAGCGGATCAATAAACTTGACCATTTACGACAACATCCACGAGTTATGGACTTAGAAAGCATTTATTGTAAATTACTTTACAATCGTGAAAGGACCTATATTCCCCTGATCGAGGCGGAGTCATCGCAGTTTTTGTGTACATATAAAACTCATTGTTTTACGTTGTGTCATTGTTGTGATTTTGACGCGTGTGATTGTGAAATGACGTGTCCGTCGAACTGTACGTGTTATCATGACCAGCCGTGGTCAGCGAACATAGTGGACTGTTCCGCGGCCGGGTACTCCGAGATACCTAACACTATACCTATGGACGCTACTGAACTCTATTTAGATGGTAACAATTTTGGTGGTCTAACGAGTCATGCTTTTATTGGACGTAAGAATTTAAAAATATTGTATGCTAATAACTCTAATATCGATGCGCTGTATAATAATACGTTTAGTGGACTAAAACGCTTAACAGTGTTGCATTTAGAGAAGAACAATATCAAAGAGTTGCTAGGTTTTGAACTATCACCTTTAGAAAGTTTGCGTGAGTTACATCTACAAGACAATAAAATACATTACATCGATAACAGAACTTTCATAGAGTTGAGACATTTAGAAGTTTTACGGTTAGAGGGGAATAACATTTATAGTTTCTCAGTGTGGCAATTCACGATGAATCCTTATTTGGTAGAGATTAGTCTCTCTCGTAATCCTTGGTCGTGCGACTGCCAGTACATGCATAAATTTAGAAGCTGGTTTAAAAATAATTTGGGCAAAGTAGAGGACTCCGATAAAATAACTTGCATTTTTGATAACGTAACGAACACCGTAGGACCGCAAATGATAGATTTCAATTCCACAATATGCACGAGTCACATGGGAGGAAGCTCATCAATAATAGAAAACCAAGTCATTAACGACTATCTGCCTCTGCTTTTAATATCGCTCTGTGTATTCGTAATCAGCTCCGCTCTGATATGCGGCGTGTTTTATTGGAGGCGCGAGCTCCGAGTCTGGATTTATTATCACTGTGGTTTCCGCATGTGCTACAAAAGTACGGTGTTCGATGACGAGGCCGATAAAGATAGATTATTCGACGCATATATAAGCTACAGCGTGAAAGACGAGGCCTTCGTCGCCCAGATGCTAGCGCCCGGCCTAGAATCCTCCGACCCGAGTTTTCGTCTCTGCCTCCACTACCGAGATTTTAACGCCTCGGCCTACGTAGCGGACACGATAATAGAGGCCGTCGAGTCCTCGAAGCGGACCATAATAGTCCTATCTAAAAACTTTATCAACAACGAGTGGTGTCGGTTCGAATTCAAAACGGCCCTCCACGAGGTGTTAAAAGAAAGACGAAGAAGACTGATAATAATACTGCTGGGCGAGCTCCCGAATAGAGACATAGATCCCGAGTTGAGATTATGTTTGAAAGCGAACACGTGCATCGAGTGGGGCGATAGACAGTTCTGGCAGAAGTTGCGATTCGCGATGCCGGACTTGCGGAAGTGTCAGTATCACCGGTCGACTGTGAACATTTACGCGTCGGTGTCGCCGGTCGGCGGGCGGGCCCCGGCGCCGCCGCCGCCGCCGCCTCCCGGCAAGCTGCCGCCGCTGCTGGGCGACGCGCTGGGCGACCGGCTCGCGGTGCCGCACGACCACCACCGCCTCCCCCCGCACGCCCAGCTCTGGGCGTAGCGTATGCTTCAACGCAGGTAACTCTCGATCTGCGACGCTTAAGCGTATTAGTCCAAAAAAGTGATAATTAATTTTAAGTTACTGTATTTATTGTGTACATGCCGCAATTGTATAGCTAGTTTTATTTATGAATATTCCTAATTCTGCGATAGTAACTCGTAGGAACTAAAACGTTGTAAATAACGCAAAGTTATGACGATTCCGATGCTTAAATTATTATAATGCCAAAGTTATAAACTTACTATGTACAAACACATTTTTAACTGTTAATCACGAATATGAGACTGTAAATAATTATTTTTATTTTTGTATATAATTTGTAAATATTACATCGAATATCACAAATTTACATTGAAATATAAATATTTCAAAATTTTATTTGTTTTTGTTTCATTTCTTTTCCGTTTTCGATAGGCTTCAAAATTTATCAGTATTATAAATCTCAATTACTGGGCTAAGCTCGAGTAAGTCGGCTATAAATCAGAATAGACAAGTTTATAATTGCCAGCGGAAGTTTTATTAAGTATGCCTTGCCGAATGAATTTTAGAGTAATGCTTTGCGACAAGTTCAGTAACTAAACTGGGTAAGTTTCCGTCGATACAGTAAGTGGCAATTACAGAGACAAATGTTACTTACTTTAAAGGAGTTAGCTTGTTCTACGTCACTTGGGAATCTTCTTATTACTAATTTTCAGCTCCGTTTATTACAGTTTTACAATGACATTATACGCTGGTAGAGTTATGAGTAAGTTAGTAATAAAATATTTATATTCAGTACATATATATGTAGCATTAAAAAAATAGGTACTTGTATATGCATCGGAAGATTTACTTCAGTAATAACTAATAACACCTAATACAATTATTCAATCTAGTCAGTAGTCGTGTTTTGGATAAATATTTGTCAATTAATCTTAACATCATAGATTTATTTCTAAGTATTAATGTCTAAAAATCATTTTTATATTTTACTTCTATGCCAGTATGTCTTTAACATAAAATGCCAAAGATAATTGCCACGTTCCAAAACACTGGCTTATCAACTGCCAATAAAACAGTATTACCTGCTCATAACAAATCAAAAAGAAATCAACGGCTCGGCCCTACCCTTATCAAATGACGACAGGTCAGCACAAAAATAATGGGAGAACTTGTTTTTTACGAGAACGAGAAAGGGACGATGTCGTACGATCTTATCGTGTATTAGTGTTTCTCACGTGAATAAAGTTGAGAAGATTAGACTTTCTCCCGTGGTGAGGTAAACTTCGTAATGTTTGAAGTTCCTAACGTTAATGAAGTTTAATGGGTAATAATAAGGTTGGTATATAAGGCTGAAGATTGAGGCGGTTGGAAGGTAAATAAGTATTTTATGACAGTATTTACTTCTTTAATATTGCTAAAGACTGCAGTAGGTGCAGATTATACTACAACTAAGCACTTAAAATTATAGTCAAGTAAACATACTACCAGATGCCTGAAACTGAACTGAACCGAATACACTTTCACAACAAACACTATATTACGACCTTTCACTACTTTCAATGCATCTCCATACGAAAATATGTCATCTAAATCCGTACGTTTAAGCGTAAAATATAAATTATAACAAACATACAGACGGACAAACTGTCTAATTTGTAAAATTGGTTATAACTGCATACACTGCCTCTTTTACATAGATAAATAATAATCATCTTTTTTGATATAATACAATATAACCAAACATAATATTGCCATTCGCTACACAAAGAAAACCAAGTAATCTAGTAGTATACAATATTACATGCAGAATACATTACAATTAAATACTTTATATATAAATAACCAAATTAACATAGTTACTACCAGATCAACAAAAACTATTCAATGTATTTTCACGTCGCTCAAAGTATACCAAACATCTGAATTCGTACAGTGTGAAACATACAGACAGACAAAATATTTAATTTAGAAAATTGGTAAGAATTGCATATTATATACTACCTATTTTTACATAGATAAATAATCATCGGTTTTTTATATAAACAAACATAATATCGCTATACCATGAAAACCATGTTGTCTAATATAACATTTAATTACACAAACACAACCGAAGTAATTCCAACTTAAATACATAATTAGTATTACAATTATCTATACTTACTGTTAATTTATTCAAATGGATTTATACCGTGGAGTCGAAAGGAAACCGAATTTAAATTTAAGTCAATTTCCCAATTGAGAACCAATTTGTATTCCAACATTAGCTTAAACTTTGAAATTAGTTATGCAGGCTTTCTTGACATCGACATTTTTGGTAATTCTCATTTCTGACTTCTTAAATTAATTAAATTAAAAGAGGTAATCAATTTAGTGTGTTTTATGAATAGGTGGGCTGAGTATAAATTTAGTAACTGATTTACAATTAATCAAAAGTTATTTTAGCCGCAATCAGGCAGCGAGCGATTTATCTATTTTTCTATGCCGTCTTCTTTTTAAATAGATAGAAGATACATTTCCACTTTTCACAACTTGTCATAATTTACTTAATATTACAAAGTCGAATATATCAGCATCGTTTTTTATCTAATATATATAAATCTCCTGTCACGATGTTTGTCCGCGATGGATTCCTAAACTACTTAACCGATTTTAATGTTTTTTTTTTAAATGTGTGCTTTTTTCCAACTTGAGAGACAGGATAGCTTAGATCTTTAATTATAGTCGCAATTTTATTTTATTTCAAATTATTTGCCTATAAAGAGCGACCATTGTTTATGCGACGCGGGTCACGGGAAAGCGATGGACGTTGCCATGGTGACATACTTATTTAGTCACTAATTCAATAATATAATACGGGCGATATACTTTATATAATAATATGGCAAAGAAACGTTTGCCGGGACAGCTAGTACTTTAATAATTTTTCTCCCTTCTAATGCTATAATCCTAGTACTAGTACTTACTAGAACTTATTCGTCACCATCATCATCAAACAAGTAATCTTTACATTGGATTTAACTGGATGACGGCGACGCCTTGATAATTTGGCTGTAGCGATATCGATTTTTCTCAGCAATGACTAAAGCTAGGAAACTAAAGTTCATTGTCAGTATTCATCATGTCTTTGTCTTTGAATTACCCATAGCATAACACGATTGGTCAACTTTTATAACACAGAATAATCAATCAAAAAGACTTCTGTAAAAAAGGGACTCTAATTTTACCAACAGAGGAGAGTGAATAAAGCTTCCAAAATTTGTACATAGATTGGTTCAAGCATACACTTTAATTTGCCCATAGCTTATATGAAATATATTTATGGTTTTTAAATTACGCGACAATAACCATTTTGTCGCTTAGGCCATTTCCATTTCTTGCTGTTCCATTTCTTGTTTTCTATGAGAGGCCTGGCCGGCCTGGCCTCTCATAAAAAACAAGCAATCTTAAACATATCCAACACTTTATTTTACTTTAACGCGGCGTCACCTTGAAGTACAATTAATATTTGAATATACAAGATTGTCATAAAATTATGTAAGTTGTAACTTGTTACGCTTCAGCATTCATCAATAACATTTTGTTCAACGAAGATATTAACGTTTTTTAAAATATAAATGAAACCTTTATTGTTCAGCGGCATACGAAGCCTTATTTTGTATCCGATGCGAATAAAGTATAAACGACACAAAATTCTGGGAAAAGGTTGGATTAATTTTACGTAGCTATACACCCGAGAAATATTATAGAAGAATTTAATATTTTCCATAGGCGGTTGGTGGTAACTATATTAGTAGATACATAATAAAGATTCTTATTGCTAAAATAAAATTTCCCGCGATAAAAATAGCAAAAAAAAATTTTAAAAAGGGTAAAACAATGTTTTTCCCCATGATCTACTGTCATAATAACCATATTATCAAATTTCATCACCACCGGCCCAGTAGTTTCTTATACATTATATTTTGTGGACAAACATTACGTATCCATATATATAATATTATAAATGCGAAATTGTGTCTGTCTGTCTGCCTGTTACCTCTTCACGCCTAAACCGCTGAACCGTTTTTGCTGGGTATGGAGATACTTTGAGTCCCGGGAAAGGACATAGGATACTTTTTATCCCAGAAAAATGTGCGGTTCCCGCGCCATAAACAATTTTTGGCGCAACGGAGTTGCGGGCGTCATCTAGTTTCTATTAAAAAAATATTACATACGAGGTAGATTCAGAACATTAAATGTTTCTGCCTTTAGTACAGGTAACTCCTATTGCTTATTCTCTAACTCAGCTCACAGGATCCAGCTTAGTAACAAATAGCGTTCCAAGTAAAGTAACTTTTGGCAAAGCAGTTAGATTTACATAAAAGACACCTGAAAGAAATAAAATACATTGTTTTCGACATAGTAAGAAATGCGTTTATAGATATTCCTCGAATACATTCGAACAGAACGGGTTCCGAGTAACTGAAATAGATGGAGCATTGTACGTCAAACAATTATAGGAATCAATTTATCTATACAGGTTAGCGAAAACGCCTGCGATATAAACACATGTACACGGCTAACAGGTTACAAAATAGGTGTATTGGAATGGATAGTGAAGAAATATTGTATTAATCATTATCATCACCGATACACCGATACACCAATTTATTAAAATGTAATTTAACCATTACCTACTAAGGTACAACATTACAATATTTATTTAAGTATAAAGTACCTATTGCTTAGGGAATAACTAATAAGGACACGCTGTTATTCAACTACGATTCATTTAATTGTCCTAAATAACTGTTATTTGAAAAAAAAAAACTACTTCACTTTACCAAGTTTCAAATTGAGATTTCTAATTCGACAAAATATTTCCAAATACTTACAGAATATGCCTTGAACCATTATACTATTACACAATTAGATTTTCGTTCAATTGACAAAATTCTAAGTTAAAGAGTTAGATGCAGAGTATTTCCACAATGAAATTCTTTTCTCTTTTACAAATCCCATATCATAATGCCATTTCAGGTACACATACCCTTAAGCTAACAAACTTGCGCTTAGTTAATACGATAGTAAGAGACATCTGCCGCCATATGGGGCAACAAAAGCATGCGCAATTTAATATCATCCAAGTTTCTAATGAATGCCTATGGATAGAAAAAATATATTGTCATTCGATAATCCTTTGGACCTCTGGAGATGTCACCGAGATCAGCTTTCCTAGACAACCGTATTGGGTTTGCGTAACTCTATACGATATCAACAAAATGAACTTTATTACAACGGGACAAGGGATGCGAAATACCACACCAAATATAAGAATGGAGGACAAAGCCACAGATAATGTCCCATCCCCTAATCATATGCACCGCTGCTCTTGAAAAATATTTAGCCATAATAAAGAATCATCGAATCGTACAAGCCATTTGGGATTTTATTTACGTTTTTACAATCGTTTTATCGTTAGAGACGAAGTAAAATTTCATCCTGAAATAAAGTAAGGAATTTTGATTGTTATCCTAGATAACATTTTTATAGTTTTAGTAATCTACACGATTATGGTTCCTTTCAAGTAGGACGTTACCGATTTAGTTGTCCTAAAATTAGAAGTCGTAAAGGTTTGATGGTATTGTCTATAACTCTTAGGTATGATATGGCAATAAAATAAATCCATTTAAGACGGATTTGGAGTAGTCTGAGTGAGACATAAAACGGTAGTTGGACATAATAAAATTAAAACAACATTACATTTGTCCTTGTCGTAAAATAGATGACTTCAGAACTATATCAGCTATTTTCAGCACTTAATTGGTTATGCTTCCAATTTACTAACATTAAAAATCTATATATATATATAAAACTCAAAGGTGACTGACTGACATGGTGATCTATCAACGCACAGCCCAAACCACTGGACGGATCAGGCTGAAATTTGGCATGCAGGTAGATGTTATGACGTAGGCATCCGCTAAGAAAGGATTTCGATAAATTCCAACCCAAAGGGTTAAAATAGGGGATGAAAGTTTGTATATATAATAATACTTCTTAACGCGAGTGAAGCCGCGGGCAAAAGCTCGTAAAATATAAGTTGAAGGCAAAATTTAATGACAAAAAAACTTGTTATACATAGAGTTCTAAGTTACTCTATCCCCTTTGAAATTAAAAATAATATTAACACAGCGTATAACTATACACGGTCCGATCTCTTTGTCTGTAATATTACTTTCCTAATATGCTAGAAAAAGACAAGCAGACCTTGTCAAGTTATCAGTGTAATAATACTTATATTATTGAGGGGGTAAGAGCTTAGGTCGTAGCTTTGCTTCGTTACTAACTTGATTAGTCAGTAAAGCGAAATGTGTTGTCTAACCAAAAATTTGATGAGGAAATTTACTTGGAAAGCAATTACCGATCACCCCAAACAGAAGGGTTAAAATTGTGTTAATTTGTGTTATTAGCTGTGTGGGGCTATGGCGGAAATTAAAGGTTTTGTATGTTGTTATATACCGCAAGCTAACTCATAGACTTATACATACAACAGCAATATAGGCCTTCAGCCGTACATTTTCATAATATTATGTACAACATAATATCGCGGTTTCCGCAATATTATTTCCTTCACCCGATGCTGACAAAATTTCATCCTATCAGTGATTTGAGAAGGCACCCGGCATATTCACATTAATAATATTAGATTTTAATTCGATTATTATTTAGCCATATTTACTCTTATAATTTATAAAATTCACTCTCATGTATCTCATGGTAAAATCAATTTCTCCTCAATTTCAACAAAATTAATTTTAAAAATCATTTTTTTTTTATTTTTTACAAATTATGCTCTGCACCTACGAATAATAAAAACTAAGGAAGAGTAACTGTGTCAAAAAATTTGTTCAGATTCTACAAAATGTGACCCGAATACATGCCCTACTTTATGCCAAAAGAGACCCGAATAGAAGCAAGAATAATTTTGTGTAATTATTATAATATAGAAGTGACAATCATTGTCAACTTTATTTTGTCAAATTGAATCTAGTGTTTCTTAGAGCTATTGCCATAATAATTAAGGCCCGTATTTTTGGTTAGTACTTAAGATGCGATCCGGTCTCAAGATACGGTTCAGGCTCTGTGATTGATTGGCTGTCAAAATTTGGACCAATCACAGAGCCGAACCGCGTCTTGAGACCGGATAGCATCTTAAATACTAACCAAAAATACGGGCCTTAATTAACCGATGTTTCTATTCTTGAGAGTTCCTTTAGTTACCAATAACAACAAAAAAAAAAATAGTCAACTAGCCTAATATTTTACGCTGTTACATTTATTTTATTGAAATATTTTAAGGTGTAGTATAAAACCTTTCAAATTCTCTAGTCAGTTTTTACTACATATTTTGTTTAGACAATAATTCATTTGTTAACACATTCATGCGAGAGGGACGAAGCGCGAAGCGATCTCGCTTTGACCTACAGCAAAATATTATGAACAAATAATTTGATATCGTTCGTTCTATCCCATTCCTAAGTGTCTTAAGTTCTAAACTCTAAACACACTCGGCCGAAAATATTAAGCGACCGAAGTTCGGCATGATTATGCTTGTAATGCGCTACGCATACAATATAGGTAACGTGACGTTATTTCGGCATGGTGTGTCATCGGTAATTTAAAATATATTATTTCAGGCGTAATCTTGCCGAACTTCGGCCGCGTATCTTCGGCATGGTGTGTTTAGACACTAAGATCGCTTACAGACGAAAGGCACGAGTCGGCGGCATACATACGGACATAGTACGGACAATCCATATTTTTTGTAGCCATAATCCAACAATTATAGACAGTCTCGAGTTGATGGACTCAACTGATGTCAGAATGGCCATGTAACCATTGACTTAACAGTCTTTAAAATTCAATGAAAAACTACAATCCATTTTCAATTTGACAACAGACTTCAACTATAAATAAAATATCTTCTTCATCGGATGCCATTATGTCCACATTAGGCGCTTTCGCCTTCAATTTTCGTCATTTTCTTTTATTCAACTTTCGTTTTGACGCATTCAATTATTGAACGCAACGCTAACATTGTCATTTTTGAAGTTTTGGATACGGTCAGAGGGCATGGCTCGCGGGCATGCCTCACGTTCACTGTTGACTGCGCTATAACGCATGCCCTTGGGCCTTGAATCCCCATGCCCAGAAAAAGACCAATCCAAAACTTCAAAAATTACAATGTTGATGTTGCGTTCGTTGACGCATTCAATTATTGAATGAAAAGATGATGAAAATTGAAGACGAAAGCGCCTAGTGTGGACATAGTCATTAGCTTTGTCCATATTGTGCCTTTTTTTGTTCATCAAGGGCATGCGTTATAGCGCAGTCAACAGCGAACGTGAGGCATGCCCGTGACACGCGTTGAAATCGTAGCGCTCGCTTTGTCACTTTTCTTTCAACGCGGGTGGATTTTGACGCATTCAATTATTGAATATGCCAAACGAAAGTTGAATAAATAGAAGATGACGAAAATTGAAGATAAAATTACATAATGTGGACATAGCTATTGGCTTTCTTCGCCGTTTGGCGCATGCGCCACAAAACCTTTTATTGCGCATGTCCAAAACATGCCATGTCATGACAACGCCACGAACAAAGTTGTTTATAATATACTTAGTTACTTGTTAAGTTTAAACAACGTGTACAGTATGTACTCCCAAATTAATAAAACACATGAAAATCTTCGCTTATTGTCGTAATTACGGAAACACCGAATATAATATGAAACGTAAGAGTCCCGAACAATGCTTCTGCACCTTGTTCGAAAGAAATTGTTCGTTCTATCTCATTCCTAGACCCTAAGTATGAATAAAACAATATTATTTTCATACACTTTATGAAGCTCATGAAACGAATGAAAGTCTGTAAAATTATTGTAATCTTACAACAAAGTGTTCTGGAAACATGATAGTTTTAGGAAAGGTCGTGGTAGGCCCCCTGCAAGCGTCATAAACTGTCAACGGCTGCCGTCGGCTGCCGTCGACTGCCGCCGACTGCCGCCGACACGTGCCGTCGACTGCCGTCGACTGCCGCCGACACGTGCCGCCGACTGCCGTCGACTGCCGCCGACACGTGCCGCCGACACGTGCCGTTCGTCTGTAAGAACCCGTAGCTCTACACAATATTTTCTATGACAGCTTTTCGCCAGAACCGAGACACTGCGTACTTCCTCAGACATCCATGATGCGCCACCGTTGTCAGCTCAAGTTAGCCACATCTGGCTTAACACTACAAATGACAATTTTCGTTCCTGTCACCATACCTCTTGCAATATGTTCCGAAGTTTTGGAGTTAAAATATGGTTTCTTTATACCACATGTTAGAAAGACCTAATAATAATAATGTTTATAAATTTTTGGGGTACTTATAATTGATAAAATATAAATCAAAATGGGTAATTCTTTTTAGTTATTGATTTAAATAAAGTTTCTTAATGTTCTTAGATTTCATGCCACTCACGGAATATTTTAGATCATTGTCTATTCAAGTGATTCAAAGATTTAATTAAACATTGAAAAGTCGAAGTGAGGTCGAAAGTTCGAATTTTAACAATCTGTTTTTAACAATTCAACGTTGTAAATGTTATAAAGTATGTTGTTATAAGTTTATAACTACCTCAAGAAGTACTAAAAGGTTTAATTATAACTTTATTGAGAAAAGAAACTTGGTATCGTTAATTTGCTCTTGGAAATTGTTGAAGAATTAACTAGCGAGTCGATTCTTATCACATAATATTATGTAACCAAAAATATCATAGCGTTAACGCTTTGGACTAGACTTTTTAATCCTTGTTCGCTTATATTGTTCGAATTTTTAATAACATTCCTCAATTGATTTTATTATTTAAAAAATGAAAATGTTAACAGCTAGTAGGCATTTGGCGACGGCACAAGAAAAGTTAGAACATTTTTAAGGAAAAATGTTACATCGACCTTAAAACAGATTGTAATAATATTTATTTGATCTTAAAGAACACTCTGATATTTCAATATAATTTTATAATTTTTTCCTATTCTATAGATATTTTACTATAGGCCTTCGATAAAACAACTGAAACTGTTATCATTCAAACATTGGCTCTCCCTACTTGAAGCAACTTCAGAATTAAATCACCGAAGAAGTTTTAATGAATTTCTAATTTTAAATTGTACATAAACATATTTTGTATATAAAGCGTTAATCAAGGAATTGTTAATTAGGCAACCGAGCCGTTGAATGGCGAATTAATAGAAGGGTTGTATGAATAGATTAGTTATTGAAGCGTGGATCATACATGGGTGGGTAATTCATATCTTGTTATTATATGTATATTAAATAGATCCTATATTTTAAATAGGTATACTTAAATATATATCTATTAAAAACATAAGATCTATTATATCTTAGGTTATAATATCTTAGGTTTACGCGATTATTGTTCATGGCTTTAAGCACTTACTGATTTCTCTCAGAGCACTTTTATTATTCGTGACGTTGTTTATAAATAACTTGACTTAAATAAAACAATTACAAACACAAAAACAAATAAACAACGCGACAAAATCATTAATATTCCGAAAATAGACGAATAAAACTTAAGTCACACACATCATTATTAAAAAATGTAACCGCTCGAGTCCATTAATATTTGTGTCATACTAATTTATATTTAGATCACCTAATGACTTGCTTTCCGGCAACATATCATCTATAAATTCTCTCTCATCGTCTCTGAACCAGCAAAAGCTATGTGTCACTTATCTCCAAGGTTGCCGACTACATGAGTAAGATTTCTGAGCAGCATAATAATATTTAACCGTACATCGAAATAACAGTATAGATTATAAAAAGTAATTCTCATGTATGTAACCAATCAAATATGGCTGCAGTTCCTGACATAAATTTACGTAGAACAACAAAAATTGTATGACTTACTTGAGTTTAATAACTAACTGAAAGTACGAATTTTCCACGAAATACACACCTAATTGTGAATATCGAGGAACCATTTTTTGACTCAGCCACTCTTTCATATCATTTATTATTCGTAGTAACCGTACAACTGACTAAACTTGCGTGTGACAACCCTAGGACTTTCTTATTGCCACTGGGAATTGGGAATTGCCCATCGCGTTAAGTTTTTTCGGTTCAGAATTCAGTGATTCCAGAAATAAATAATGACTTCCATGATTGGGTTATAATTTATGTTTAATATATAACAGCTATTCCCACATGAATTTTTAATTTTCATTTAATGTGAATAAATATTTTTCTAACTAGACTACTGATGAATGACCACGTTATTCCTATGTTTTTATTTTGTTTAATATGTGACTTGTGATGTACCTTTTGAAAAGTCTTTTTGTAATTATTATTACTCCTTTTCATTTTAAAGTAATTATAAATTCAATACTAAGATAATAAAATTTAAATCTTTTAAAAAGTATTGTATTATGGAGTTCACTAGGTAAGCTAGAAATACTGACTGATATAATATGTAATTTCTACTTCACAATCGCATTTGAGTCTGTCAACTTTGAGATGTAGCTCTCAAAATAAATATGACCTCATTTCGCCTAATTGTGTCAATTCAGTTACTTAGTTCCAGCCATGTCTACATGTTAATTGTATCTAAAGGTTACTAGATTTCGTCTATTCAATTTGAATTGGCTCCGAAATAGTTTTTTATAGAATTACCACCAAATTCTGAAACGTTCCTTAAACTCGGCGAACTCTTAATCATATTATACTCTAAATTCTAACTGTTCAGCGTCCATTGTCAATATAGTGAGACAAATAGAATGTGTCTTGAGATAATATATTAGCTTTGTCCACACTGGGCCTTTTTTTGTTCATCAAGGGCATGCGTTATAGCGCAGTCAACAGCGAACGTGAGGCATGCCCGTGACGGGCGTTGAAATCGTAGCGCTCGCTATGACACTTTTCTTTCAACGCGGGTGGATTTTGACGCATTCAATTATTGAATATGCCAAACGAAAGCTGAATAAAAAGAAGATGACGAAAATTGAAGATGAAATTGCATAATGTGGACATAGCTATTGAGAAGCATATTTATTATTTTGTTAATGTTCTGGAACTAAAAAATAAATATAATATTAATTTTTGATATTTGCTATTGCTAGTGACTTAACACCTAATACCTATTAGAATATAGCAGCATCACGACAGTTTACCCTGCTGATAAAATTGATATTTTAAGAACTTATGTAGTCGTTAGGAGCTGTAACTAACCTAAATTAATAAATAACGTTAAGCTGCTCAGCTAATTTAAAGATAATTATTTAAACAAAGAACTAAAAGCATAAAACAACACCAGGTCTTACAGAAACAGCAAATCGAATGAATTGAACCTTTCAATAGCTTGTTAATAATTAATATAGGAAGTGAGCACTCGACACTTTCACCCCTTCACCCCTTTTATAAACGAAGGGGTTGAAACAAAACCTACAACGGCGACATAATAATGGGGTGTTAGAATTACTTAGGACCTAAGTGCTTACTTGCATACCCTATTGAAAAACTTTTAAATGCATTTTTTATTATTCATACTATTGATTTTTAATGTTTCAAGTCTATTCTCAATATTGAAATGTTTGGCAGCAAATATTTTTTAATAAATTTTATTTCAGTAAAATATACTTACTTAAAGTAATCTAAATAGTGAAATCATTAAAACAGCTACCTGTTATATACCTCTAAATTAGTGATTGAATCCAGTTCTACAGAATGTGCCTCTATTTCCAGGTAAGGCCATATTTCAGATACAACTTCAACACAAAAAAGTACACACCTACTTATTAACTTTCAAATTAATAGAATAATATTATAATCTCATAAGTTGGTCTATTAATTATTTCGTTTAGAACTGAACTTATTCGTAGTTTTACAAATTCCCTGTCATCTAAATCATATGTAATGGCGTGCTCTAATTGTATACATTGATTTATTATAAATGGTTTTAAATAATTAGTTTTAAACATCAACACTATTTTGTATTGTTTTAGTACGCCGGTGTTATAAGTCGCTTTCTTTAGGGATGTGCAAAGAGCTATCGATGAACGGATATTTCATTATAACAAGTAAAAATTTTCGAGTTTTTGTAGAGTTTAATACATTTTGTTTCATTTTGCTTTTTAATCACTGATATGATCTATAATATTATAACGACAGGACATAATATAACGATAAATGTATACATTCCCTCACTTCATTGCTTGCAATTTATTTTTAAAAAGATTAAACCACTAACTATAAGATTTCTAATTTAGATTACTTCCAAATTAATAGAATATTAATCGCTAAGAGAAAAAAATGACAATAATTGAAACCATATACAAAATGATATTGATAATAAAGTTAAAAACAATGTACCTACGACGTTTATTCTTTACCCAATTGAAACAAATGTCCAAATGAAACAAAATAAAATAAAAAATACGCTATCGATAGAGCACATCCATCACTAAGATGAAATGGGTTGCTGATTTATAAGTAACTAGGCGTCGGAGTCCGCTGTATCAGCTACATGATAATTAAATTTGACCTTAGGCGTTAGAGGAAATATCTCCGTATTTATGACCACAAAAATTTATTCGACGCGCCGAAACACAAGCCATTCCCATTTCGGTAGTAAATATCTTCAACGCGTTCACACATTTTTATTCAAATTTATTACGCCAAAAGTTAATATGTAATGGATCAAATTTCTGAATTTTAATACACTATTAATTTTGTACTTTCTAACTTTTTGATCGTATCTTAGTTTATTATGTTACACATAGAATTTTACCAATAGATAGGTTTACCGTATACGAATTAGGTTGGTAAAGCATTTTTAGAATTGAGTAAATAAAAACCATTCTTAGAAACTTTGTACGAAATTGAGGCAATTTTTTTCCACGATCGAGTGATATCGGCTACACGTTTCACAGAATCACAAAAATGCTTTACGACGAAATTTACAAACGGCTACGAGCCCATTGCTTGTAAAATGCATTTCAGTTTCAGCGCAAAAGCCTTCTTTGCATTCGAAAATTCTTTAAATTTTCGTCCGATTAATTCGCATACGTCTGCATGTTTTATTGGACAATAAGTAGTGTCGAATTTGGCTAAAAAGTCTGATGGTAAAATTTTGAAACTTGTTATCATACAACCATAACTATAACGTATCATATTGTTATAGGAATGTTCGTGGAAAATTAGTAAATGAGTTGTTGAAAAAAAATCAGGAGAGAAATGCTGCTTGCAAAAAAGTACATACAGACTCTTTTGACAAACTAAAAAATGGCGGTAGATAAAACTGTGAGCGTTGTGTCACTTTCTTCCTATTTCTTAAACTTAACAAACATTTCAACACTAAAATTAGTCAAATCGGTTTAGCCGTTCTCGAGTTTTAGCAAGACTATCAAAATTTTAAATTACATAATACATTTTAATATATAATAATTAAATAAAATTCTATAAACGGAACTGTGACGCCACCATGAAAGTCAATTGATAAAAGTATTTTAATACATTTTTATGTATTACACATTAGTTTAATGTATAAAATTTCTTGCTCGTAAATGTGTCATAAAAGTTTTATAGCTTTAGCTAATTATATGGACGAACAAACAAACATCCAGGTTAGGAATTCCGTAGTAAACTACAGTCCACATATTTATTAATGGACAATTTTAGGATACAGGAAAGAAGATGGGTGGCTTTTAGCGTTTTATGGGGGAAACAGAATGGGACCTAAAATAGATTGAATGTAAATTCACTACAATGGAGAATAATCAAATATGACAACGGCTTCATTATCAGAATGACATGAAAAGTTACCAGTACAAAGGACAAAAACTATGATTTTTAATAAATGCTGTAATATATATTTGAAAACATTAATTTTTGAGAGAGTAATGAATATACTCAGAATTAAATATGTAAAGTATAATTTACACAGAGCCAGTACTGGCTGCCAATAAGACTGGCAGCCAGTATTGGCTTGGTATATGCCGCGTGTGAACAGTTTTTCAAGCCAGGCCAAACTGTTCACACGCGGCATATGCCAAGCCAAGGCTCTGTGTAAATTATACTTTACATGTTATTTTTAGACAGAAAATTCTGGCTTGAACATTCTGCTTGCAAATTTATTAGATGCCGTAATTAATAGATAGAGTTCTCACTTCTCAGATATTTATTAGATAATAATTAATACTAAAACTATATATCTCTTAGCGAATGTTGAAACTTTAATTCTCTTGTTTCGAAAAGTCCAGAATCGTATGTGTAAAACGAAATATGAGGGAAAATGAATTCCGGCTCGGAATCCACGCATCCTCTCATACGTAATGAATTGTTTACTTACGGAAGAATTAATTGGATTCTGTTTGTTCAATTTAAATGTTTGAGCCTTAAATATTAAAATTAAATGAGTAAAGGCGCTACATTCAAAATTAAGCTTAAGGAATTGGCTGAATTTTCATAACACAAGGTAGTTGTTGCGAGTGTCCATGGGCGACGGTAGTTGCTTACCATCAGGTGACCCGTTTGCTCGTTTGCCCCCTTATTTAATAAAAAAAAGGTAGTCTTATTTTAGCTCTGTTATTGTGTATTTAATTTATAATAATATTGTTTATTTTATACAACTATCTAGGTATTTCTGTACAGAAAACAATTAATTTGTCATTACTATAGTTAAACAATGAAAAATTCTCTCGATTTTAATGAAAATGACGATTAATTATTTAGCCGGACATTTTTTTTTTAAATTAATAATTACTGTATAGTGTATACCTACACTATCAACCTTTCAACAAATTCGGTGAATAATCATTGTTCTTGAAAGCTTCGTTAAAATTAATTATTATAATATTAATGGATAATCAAAACATCATTAATAAATTAAAATTATAATTTTAAAGTATTATTATTGTTTTCATTTTTTTTTGTTTAAGTACTGTAGAAAATGTCGGGTTAGAGCGCTTACAGACGAACGGCACGTGTCGGCGGCACGCGTTGTCGGCAGTCGACGGCAGACGACGGCACGTGTCGGCGGCAGTCGGCGGCAGTCGACGGCAGCCATCGACAGTTTATCATGCTTGCAGTTGTGACGTAGCGCGTAAAGGTAAGCGTCCACAGGTCGGTGTCGTACGCAGCGGACGTCTCGCATCAAACGGATAATTTTTTTGCAGTACGTCCACTGTATCGGCCGCGTACGGATTACCGACTAGCCAGTATTTTTATCTTCAAATTAGTCGAACAAAGTTCCTAAGTCAAAATTCCTGCTTTCGACTATTCCATCCACACCCCCCTTTTGCTAGCTAGGCTTAGGCTAGTCGGTAATCCATATGTTGCCGATTCAGCGGACGTACTGTGAAAAAATTATCCGTTTGATGCGAGACGTCCGTTGCGTATGATACCGACTTGTGGCCGCTTACCTTTAGGCGGTACGTCACAACTGGGGGCATACCACCATCTCTACTAAGTGACTCCGTTTGACTGATATGCAATAATTACTTTAACGTCAAGCTAGCGATCTTAAAAAAGTTGATATTTCACAGCGGATTTAACAATGTTTTGTATTTTTTTTACTGTTTTTTAGTAAAATTATATTTAAAAAGTGAGTACGGTAATGTTATAGTAGTCCTACAACAAAGTGTTCTGGAAACATGATCGTAATAGGAAAGGTCATGGCAGGCCCCCTGCCAGCGTCATAAACTGTCAACGGCTGCCGTCGGCTGCCGTCGACTGCCACCGACTGCCGCCGACACGTGCCGCCGACTGCCGTCGACTGCCGCCGACACGTGCCGCTGACTGCCGTCGACTACCGCCGACACGTGCCGCCGACTGCCGTCGACTGGCGCTGACACGTGCCTCCGACACGTGCCGTTCGTCTGTAAGAAGCCTTAGTCGGTATTAAGTATATTAAAAAAAGATGAACTACTAACAATGTTTGGTTGCACATAATTCCTGTCACTCATGAGTTGAAGAGCGACAATTTGTTCAACCAAACATTGTTACTTTGACAATAATAATTATAAATTAAAGGAATGTCAAATAATTATAATTAAGGTTTGGCAATAATATAAATATTCAAGGTTTGGACGCGAAACGGAATGGAGGCGACTTTTTGCAACGAATTCCATCCATTCCGTTCCGACGTGGCGGTGTAAATTAAGCCTTAGAAGTCGATCAAAATTATATCTCTATCTGCAGGCGTAGCATGGTCACCATACAAATGGTTTCTTTCTACGGAAGAAAAGACAAAGTGACAGTTAGACAATGGAAATCCGCCATTTTGTCGATAAAATCTGTCAGTATGTCGATTCTTTTCCATGTCTACTGTTGTTATGCTAGCCCTGCTGGAATTAACTTACCCGTTACATCCGTTCGCACTCGTTTACGCTACACGTTCGATGTAATTTCTTCTGTTATACAAAACGTAATTAAAATCATGCGTTACACAAAGGCTTAACGTGTCACATTTCATCGTTAATTAAAACCAGGTTTATCGGTCTCGCTCCATTGTTCGGGCCACTGAAACAGCTCGGTAAATAAATCTTTTATTGGGCATTACCTAATGTTGCTTCCATACTGCGCGAAATATTATCGAATTTTTATGTAAGTTTTTTTATATAATATATCTAATGATATGAATATTTATTCTTATTCAAGATGACCCGGTAAATGTATCTGTTCTCCCGTAACATAAACCTTTCTTGGATATTTCTACTAATATTTCAAGACTAAGATTAGCTAAATCGGTTTAGCCGTTCTCGGGTTTTGAGAGTGTGAGACTATCAAACTTTTTATTTTTTTATATAAGTAGATTAATTTACCACCTATTTTAGGAAATAGGTGGTAAATTAATCTATGGTAAATTAATCTAGGTGGTAAATCAATCTTTTTTTAATTTGAAACACGAAAGAACTAAATGATAGGTCATTTAGTTCTTTCGTGTTTCAAATTTAAAAAAGAATGAGAGAGTGATTTTAAGATTGTGCTTGCATTATATTTCAAAAACGTCATTTTGTTTTATCATCTTTAATAATATCATGGAACAGCTATATGTATATACATTTATACTTCGGCAATATTTTGTAGCTGAAAAATATTAATATACTCACATGATTCTGAAATATTATATGAAATATTTATTTTATCTGAATAAAAAATCGTAAAAAATATTGGAAAATAAAATGTAAAGCCGCCTTCATCATGGAATATTATGATGAATACAGTATTGTATATTCATATTTTTAATCCGCATGCATTTCCATCCACATTTCAAGTAAAAAAGAGTCAATCTGATTTTGTAAAATGACTTTACTCATAGTTCTCTTTTAAAATATTAATATGTCCTAGTAAGTGGCTGACAATTTTTACTTATATTTTAAAAGGCACAATTTTACATTACTCACAGGCCAAATCATTGCAGAATTCTTAGAGCTGGAAACTTGAAATTTTGCTCACTTTTATTTGAATAGCTATTATTATAGTTATTTTATAATAATATGAGTTTGATTTTAGGATGATAAGTAAATAATTATTGTTACCATTGCGTTAGCGGGATTAATAAAATTTAATAAACGTCAGTTGCAACGTCCTTTTATAATAATGTTATTATTTTAGTATCGCGTTTTTATAATCGTGCCAGATGCGAGAGTTCCATTAACCTAAATTCTGAAATATGAATATTGTTGGTTCCACTCTATTTGTGCTTTATGATTTCGTTGAGTTTGCTTGTTAATAAATAGGCTTAACTTAGATAAATATAATAGGCACTATTAGTATCATCGTAATTGACCAATGCAAGACGTCGCGTCGTCTCGTCGCTGCTGCGTAGTGTTGCTCAGTGTGGTTTCACCTTAATAATTTTAGAAGGAAATAAAGGAATTATTAGTTCTAACTTATTTTAGAATAATTGACGTGTTGGCATTACTTATAGGTACTCTATTCATACCAAGTTATCTTGTGCGTTGTTTTTAGAGAGTTTAAAAGTCGTTCAACGGTTTGATTGTGAAGACGTAACAGACAGACAGACGGACAGACGGACATGACAGATGGACAGACAGACAGACAGACACACTTTCGCATTTATAATATTAGTATGGATAGTATGGATTCGTTGAAACGTCATCGCATGAGTTATCTTTTCAACTGCATCGCTTTGCTTTGTTAGTGCGAATTTTTCTCACAAATTAGTTTTTTCGTAATCAGTCGGTATGCTTTGTGACCACGTGGGGAATGTCTTTGTTCTTGCTCACTTCCTTTGTCATTAATCTGAAAATGAACTCAAGACATCTCTGTATCAAAATTAACGTTAGGAATTTTCATAATTATATCAAGTTCACAATTACTTGCAATTAGGTAGTGCCGAGGTTGATAAACTATTTTTTCTGGTAGCTTGGGTTATTTATAATAGTTCGTGAATATTAATGATTGTCGAAATGCCTTGTTTTTGTATTTATAATAGTAGAGGAGGGGAAGAGGGGATTTTGGGAGTAGCTCGAGCGTGTCAGATTAAGCTTGTATAGGCTTCCGACATGTGTCTAGTTATCATGGTATAGAAATCATATTTCTCACGTGGTGGGTTAAAAAAATTTTTTTTGAATATAGAAATGTCATCCGATCTGTCAGATTAAGATAAGGGATGTTTAGTATACCCCAAAGAAGCTTCCTTAAAAAGCACTGACGATTCAAAGATAAGGTAAGCATGTAGGAATATTTTAAAATATAAAAAAATAAACCTTCATATTTTCCTAACTAAGCTTCGCATAATGGTTTAGTCCTTGTTGTATAAAATATAATAATAACTGACCGAAATAAGCAATTTTCTGAATATATTTTCTTTTTCAAAACTTTAAAATGGCCGCAGTTTCTGAACCCACCGCTAAAATAAAAAACGCTCTTATTATTTTTTTATCAGTTTTACCTAATGTAAAAAACCTACTAGGTCTCCATGACGCTCGAGTGACTACGAAATTAGCACTTTCCCCTCCCCTACTATAAATAATATGAAGAATAAAATGAAAAAAATACACTGACCTAATTGCTAGGCTTATGATTGACGTAATCGAAATTGATTGATTCACTTGTGATGGCGCTGTGTCCAAAAATAGAATAGTAATTATATTATTATTAGGAATGTTAAAAAACACATTAAACATAAAAGGAATCTATAAATACCAGAATTGATATTATCAAATATTGAAGTCGAGTGCGAAAATATTTTTCCAACGAGAATATTCGCACGAAATATCCTTGTGAGGGAGTTTTTTATCTTACAACTTGTACTTCCTCTGACAATGGTTATTACTGCTTGAAAAGGGCCGCGAACAATATTTTTTAGATATTTACGACTTTTTTGACAGCAAGCGAATGAAACGCAACATTGGCATACAAAAACGAAGGAAATAAGTATCGTTGAAATGATAAGCATCTCATAATATAAATTCTATTGTGTCTTCGAAGAGAAGTTTATGGTAATTGGCAACAAGTTGCATTTCATTAACCCATTAACCGCCAAAATGAAACCAATAGTATTTTTTTAACAAAACTTGCATTTATCTACAGTTTAGATGTTAAATAAATGAAAAATAAAAGAAAAATTTAAAAAAAAATCGAAATCCTCCCCTTTAGGGGGTGTACTCAGTTAGGTACAACGGCGTCTTATGGGGTACTTAGGTGTGACAAGGTTTAGAACTAACTTTTTTGATCAATACTTTTTTATTACATTTTTTGCACTGACAACGAACTCCTGTATGGTGTTTTACATTTTGAAACTATTTACAAACATTTTTGGGGTAGTAATGGATACAATCTTCAGGTAAACTAGAGACTGACGAGGAGGATAACTTCGTTTTTCATTATATTTTCTGACATTATTAAAATGTTACGATGTTTCGTCGAAACAGAATATAAGCCATGCTATCATCAAGAGTCGTAAGTGGTAAAAGCAAACGCTAATCATTGACAATAACAAAAGAAAAAACATAATTCAAATAAGTAAATAAAATCTATCATCATCTTTACCCAAAGAGGTGATTTGCGTTCCGTCTTTCCTCATAATTAGTAGTAGTATCTGTAGCTGAAGCTAGTAAACTTTTGTCCTTGATATCCACTAATAGGTATAAGAAGTAAAAAATATACAGGATGATTTCTGGAGTCATATTTCTTACTTACGAAGGAGTGTGTATATTAGCTTATGTTACCATAACACTTTGCAAGTGACAAATTTCGTAGTATTATAATATCTATTCTAGTTGATACTTGCTTCATTGTTACTGACAAGATA
The DNA here is from genome assembly GCA_963422495.1 of Polyommatus iphigenia. Classification (NCBI taxonomy): domain Eukaryota; kingdom Metazoa; phylum Arthropoda; class Insecta; order Lepidoptera; family Lycaenidae; genus Polyommatus; species Polyommatus iphigenia. The sequence goes on along the minus strand of OY730185.1, from coordinate 33,576,903 downwards.
GATTCCTCTTACAAGGTTTAGCTACTGTCAAATCTTTTAGCTGCTGTTTTACCTGCGTTTTTCTGTCTACAACGTCGGTAATTTCAGGACAAAGAAATGTGTAAGAAAGCGGACATTTACGCTGTGATATGAGTTTTCTGGATGTATATGATAATTTTTATTTATAAAAGGAGCACAAAATAGCTTTCCCTTAGTATTCATAACGATATAAGATGTTAAAATTAATCAAACTCAATATTAAAAAAATCTGAAAAAAAGGAAAATTTTGCTAGTGGATTCGGCCGTTGTACCCAACTAGTGTTTGAATCACAGTTTTTCGTCTATTTCAATAATCTACCACTAACTTGTTATTAATTATATAGATAACAATGTATTGAATAAAAAAACAAACACATAAAGTGGCTGAATATTATACGATTAAAATAAAGAGAGAATTTATGAGCTTATTCCTGCAGGTCGCAAAACTGTAAGTTTCAAACCTACCTTATGACTAAAAATATTGGTTGCCAGTATAAATTTGCTAAAAATGTTGAAGCTTTATCTTTAATCAAATATATAAAATAGAAAACTGAGATGTGATACCACAAAATTTTGAACTATCCTTAATTTTGTATGTGTACCCAATTGGGTACAGCGGCGGTAAATGGATATATAATAGCCATTAACCACTAATTGTTATGAAAATAACAAAAATCTAACTCACGTCAGTATTTTTGTTTATGTATGTAGTATCATACTTAATATTATAAAGCGAAAGAGTTTGTTAGTTTGTTTGTTTGTTTGTTTGAACGCGCTAATCTCAGGAACTACTGGTTCGATTTGAAAAATTCTTTCAGTGTTAGATATCCCATTTATCGAGGAAGGCTATAGGCTATATTTTATTACGCTAAGATTAATAAAACGGGGGAAATTATTTGGCACAGATAAGAAGTTGACCACGTGAAGGATCATAGGCAATTTTTTTGGACTAATTTGTCTGTGAAATATCTAATTTACGCGGGCGAAGCCGCGCGGAACGTCTAGTCAGGTATATTTTCTGTAACCCTCATGTAATAATTATTACGTAACTGGGAAACTTCCCAGTTGTGTAACAATATCACCGTAAACACAAATTGAAATCGATAACACTTAACAGAATTCCGGATCGTTACAATAGAAATAGAAATCGAAACCCAGTAACTTCTACGATCCATTGTCTTAAAAGAAAAGATTACGTTCGGGTCCGCCATTGTTACTCGATATACCGAAAGGATCGGTCATAAACGAAAGTTTGGCCCGATATTAATATTTATTACTCACAATGTACACAGAAAACACTTTCCTTAGTAACTTATAAATAGTTTTATGTCGGCCACCCGTTAAATGGACTTGCACGAGGATTTTATGGAGCAAACGTGTTCCTAGATGATTTTCTACTTTAATGATACGAGTATGTATATTCTTTGGGAAGTAGAAAGTCTGATTTACATTAGAGGTTATTCTACAAGAAATACGCCATCGCGCTGGGGTATCTTCTGCTAGAGTTAAGCAACGATATTCCACGCATGTAGGGAATTCTAATTATCGAAATTGGTATTAACACCTCCATCGTGGGTATCGCAGACACAATAGATTTTCAATTGTTATGCGACAGCCGGCTGCCGCTTGGGGATTGATGGGCTAAAACGCGTACAAATCCCGCAAGACTAAATATCATAATTCCTAAGCCTTAGTCCACAATTGGAGAAGTAAACAAATTATTATTTTTAACAAAAAAATTAAAACCGACTTCCAAGGTAAAAACAATAGTATATGAACTAAAAAGTATTAAATAACTCTTACTCTTTAATAGTGCCTTTTTCAGAATTCGTCTAAACTTAACTATTTCTGTATGGTAGGGTTTAAAATAAAAATAAATATAATGCATAATAAAAATAAAAATCAAATATATTATTAAATTTGTGAATTGAAATTACAATTTTACTCTTCGAGCTTTTTGTTCAGCAAATAAATCTATAGCCTTGTCATATTTTAACTCGTGTGCAATACGATTTTCTATCGCTAAGATTGCGTTCCTGGCTCATAGAAGATCGCAAATAATTTTTAATCAGTTTTAGTTTGCTAAAACAAGCTCTGCGATTCCTGCAGGCGAGCAGGAGCCGGGCGCGTATTTTTTACGCGCCTCGCAAATTATTTTTAACAAAAATTAAAACCGACTTCCAAGGTAAAAACAATAATAACATCCTTATTTATATAATATGAACTAAAAAGTATTAAATAATTTTTCCTATCTAATAGTGCCTTTTTCAGAATTCGGCTAAACCTCAACTATTTCTGTACTCAATCATCATCATTTTGAAGTCGGTACCAGCCGGGCTAGCATGGCAAACCGTAGAAATGCGAAAGTATAGACAAACTGTGGACATAAACTAAGGGTGCCGTTCCGATCTTTACCGCGGCTAATCGCGACCGATAAAAATTCAATTAAAATGCCACTTTATGACAGACTATAGTATATGTCATAATGTAGGATATTATTTCAATTTGTAGGACTATAGTCTGTCATAAAGTGGCATTTTAATTGAATTTTTCGGAACGAAAAAAGATTGGAACGGCACCTTAAGTTTATCTCCACAGTTTGTCTATACTTTCGTATTTCTACTGGTCCGTATGCTAGCCCGGCAGATATAGCTGAATCTTTATTTCTTTGACAGAAAATTTGAAACTTTTGGAACTGGCACCGACTTCAAAATTATGAAGATTGAGTACAGAAATAGTTGAGGTTTAGCTGAATTCGGAAAAAGGCACTATTAGATAGGAAAAATTATTTAATACTTTTTAGTTCATATTATGTATATAAGGATGTTATTATTGTTTTGACCTTGGAAGTCGGTTTTAATTTTTGTTAAAAATAATAATTTCACTCTTTTTAGTTAGGTAACTAACTACTAGGTAGTAGGTAACCTGTTAGTGCCAATAATTTAAATTGTACAAAAAAAATAGTTTCATATTATCTTCACTAGATGTCACTGAGGCGCTCCTGTGTCGCGCTATCGTGTGCCCGAATGTTGTTCATATAAGGGAAAAGACCTAATGGCAGACACTTTAAGGAAACATGAAACATTTGAATGTTATAAAATATATATTTATGAAAATAAAGGATTGATAACTTCTTCCGTGTCTTCAGTAACTCTTACAAAATAAAACTATTATAATTATTCTCTGACAAATCAATTAAAAAATATATTATTGGTCTTTTTGTAAACTTAGTCATAAGTACTAATAGATGAATGACATCACAAAAAACGAACATCACTAATAGTAGACACCAATATGAACTAATAGTTGTCATAGAACGTTACATTACATTTTACATTTTTCCTATTATTAGGTCTTTATTTGCCATTTTTCAAAAGATTTCATTTACTTCATCATAGTAACTACATGCATCAGAAATATTATCCACCTTGTCTCCAGATTCTATTAATTCTTCTTCCACGCTGAAACTATCTTTCCTTTTATTTTTATTTTTCATTTTTTTTCCTAGCAAATTTATTTTCAGTCTTTAGTCTCCATGCTTCTTTTGCCTCTTCTTTTTTCTTCTTTCTTTTCTCAGCTCTCTTTTTTCTTCTTTTTACTGCTAAAAAACTAAAACAATCGATTTTTAGATCAGTACAAGGTCTAATATTAGACACCATGTCCATTTTTAGGTGCAGTAGTTCTAAGTTCTTAGAGTGTTAATAGAATTATGTTTTCAGAGAAAAGTGATGATTTTTGCAGTAGAATAAAGTACAAAATAAATTTAGTATGTATTGCAAAACTCAAAGATGAGATCCATGTCGTCTATTAAGTTTTTTACATTTTCAAGAACTAATAGTAGACACCCTTTATATTGTTAGGGAAAATGAATTAAAAAATCTTAAATAAACATTAATTAGTGTATACAACATGACCATTAATCCAATGAAATCAATAGAAATTACAAAAAATCTAATAAATGTACTCGTATTCAAAACTTACGTGCAAAATTTCGCCTTCCTTAACCTATTTGCTAAGAAATTGCCGAGCGCGTGTTGACGCGGTCATATTATTTACGAAAACTGATCCCATTTTAAAATTTTGTTCCCGAAGGCGTCTCTAATGTATTTTTCAATTCAACAGATAGCTTGAGAAGCTAATAAAATTTACAGTGGTGAGAAATAATTAGTATAATTCTTATTTTTATGGTATTTTTGTCATAAGTGTCATCTATTAGTTCAGTGTCTAGCATTAGGTCTTTTACCTTAATAATAATATAATAGTTGGTAACATATCTTTTTGTTACGTGTCGTGTGTGAGCTTGGTGTGAGCAGTGAGCATTAAATTGACAACTTATTGAGTGGTAATTTATCTCGTATTGATAATTGATAATTGATATTGATATTGATATTAATTAACCCTCCAAGTTGACCTCCGACATACTGCATAGTCTGCACTCTGCGAGTTTATAAGTGGTCGTCGGTGGTAGTGACCATACCACTCTACGCGTCGAATTACTGCGTATATTCTACGTATCTTATTACAATTTGTTAAGACTGTTAAGAGTCATACCCCAAGGCCCAAATATCAGGTAGGTAGATAATTTTAAACAATACATTCAAAAAAATCTAAGTGAACACGTTCTAAAAGGTTCTGCGTGCTAGGTAATTTAACAATTTAAAGCTTCAACTCCCAAGCGGCCACATGTGACCGCCAGAACAATGGATTTCCAAGAATCCGCGATCGAAGGATGAGCCGAATCACACCCAGCGGCGCGGCGAGCATAATATTTTCAGTGTCATAATATGATTTTAATCTTTATCTTCATTATTGTAATACATAGTATCGCTTGAGAAACTTGGAAAATCTCGCGGCCGCCTGCGCCTTTCTCAAGCGATACTATGTATTACATAAATGAAGATAAAGTTTAAAATCATATGACACTCAAAATGCTCGCAGCGCGGCATGCCCTGACATTCCGGGTAGAACTTGAATACGATGTTTGTACGCACGCGCCGCGCGGCGCGCGGCGACGCCGTTGCCTCTGCGGCGCCGACCGCCGTGTATACTGTATAAACACTAAACAGCCTATAATAATTGATGTTGTTATGTACATAATTATTACTATTGTATCCATACCTATGCCTTGTAATATTATCTATTTTGTGCCATGAGACATTGGTGACCTTAACACGACGTGGTAATGATGATGATGACGATGATGATGATGATGATGATGAATTTGAATTGCATGGTAGCATATGCTTTCTGTTCTTAAAACAACGCCGAAACTCCCAAACGTGTATCTATAAGGAGTCAGAAGTTCTCTCAGCATCTTCGAAACCATGGTATACCTTGACCCAATATTTGACATTTTGGTAGCATATTCTTAGTATACTTCAGATAAAACCAAAAACATGGTACCAAATTGGAGTGAAACCTAATACAACAAAACAAAAATTTCGAAAATCGGTTCACAAACGGCGGAGTAATCGTTGAACATACAAAAAAAAAATCCACAGCCGAACATATACCTCCTCGTTTTTGGAAGTCGGTTAAAAACTATAGATGGTATGTTCAAATATATACATTATACAATCTGTGAAAATTTCAGAAGTCTAGCTAAAGCAGTTCTTGAGTTACAGCCTTGTGACAGACAGACGGACAGGATGGACAGACATCGAAGTCTTAGTAATAGGGTCCCGTTTTTACCCTTTGGGTACGGAATCCTAAAAACCAAGTTACCTAAATAATAACAAATCTAATATATATAAATCTCCTGTCACGATGTTTGTCCGCGATGGATTCCTAAACTACTTAACCGATTTTAATGTTTTTTTTTAATGTGTGCTTTTTTCCAACTTGAGAGATAGGATAGCTTAGATCTTTAATTATAGTCACAATTTTATTTTATTGCAAATTATTTGTCTATAAAGAGCGACCATTTTTTATGCGACGCGGGTCACGGGATAGCGATGGACGTTGCCATGGTGAGATACTTATTTAGTCACTAATTCAATAAAATAATACGGGCGATATACTTTATATAATATGGCAAAGAAACGTTTGCCGGGACAGCTAGTTAATTATAAATATCAAATAAATTAGACTGACTGATAGTGTCGTTTAAACCTTTGAAAAATACATAAAAAGTGAAACAGTAAATAAAGAAAAAATAATATTAGCATAAAACAATGACGGAAAGATTTAAGCTAAATAAGCTACTGAAGAAATTGGGTAATATGTCTAAGAGAAATCGTTTAGGCAATTTGTTTAAATTACTTCCTTATGCTAATTCCCTCGTAGCGGGGAAATTTAGGCATTTTTACGTGGCAACGCTTACCTTGAGTATCTTTTTATCAACATGATTTTGCTTAATAAACTTAGGTATAGGGTTACGATTTTTGATTACGTATAATAGCTTATTGCAGATTAAAATAGACTAATTATTATTCGTTTTAAGAATATTGTATTCACTGATAACTGATAAGTGATAACTGATAACAGAAAATTTATATTTAAAGCCAAGTCAGTCTCAGTAAGTGAAAATGTGATATGAAATTAGGCTCTTTAATTACTACCGGACATAATAATTATTATAATAATGTTTGATTATGTAGTTTATTAGAAAAAAAATTGTTACAATTATTTTAATATTGCCTAAGATAAGAACAAAGCATGCACCCCTGATAAGGAATTACAATTACGCTGAAAGTACAGCGAAGTTACATAAACCATTCCGATTTTTTATTACCTCTGAGTTTAAAGAAACGATAAAATTTTAAGCCTTATATCGTTGGCATAAAGGTCCTGTTAAAATATGTTACGTGTACGGGCTGTGCGGTGAACCTGCGGCTGTTGTTTGTTTCCGGGTCATGGATTGATTACAGGTAAAGAAATATTCATTAAAGTAATGAAAGTAATGCACATTAATTTGAAAATACATACATAATATATTATAAAACAGAAAGAGAAAGAGAGAGAATGATAAGGATATTAATATGAGATTAGTTGTATATATAAATAGATAGAGATTTATCAAAGTTGGAGATGAATTATTATAAGTCCAAAAACTAATTGATCAGGCCAAATGAGACTAGAAAAAGTGCAATAGGAAAGCATAAAGACAGACTAGGCTATTCCACGTTGTTCACAACAACAATTTGTAATAACTATTCAATTTAAAATAATTAAATAAGTCAATTTTATTCATTAAATTAAAATAGTCATGCTACAAATATAACACTAAGTATATTGTTTTCGTGTTGATACAGATCTATGTTAACTAGAGAAGATGGATGATAAGAAAATATGTGCTTACTAGCTGGCACTGTTAGCTACTGGTTTTTATGTCTTGATGCCTTAGATAACCGCGGAGCCGAGAATGTGCAAAGAAATATTTGTGTTAGAATGTTTTCGTAGATCTATAGCGATAAAGTTTATTAGTTAAATATGTTTGTCGTTATAAACAACATAGAATTTGCTTTTATCTGGGGCTCTTTGTAAAACTTTGAACGTTCATTTTTAATTGTAATTTATTTCAAATCAAAAGAAAATATTTTCGATTACTTTACGTTAATTTTAACATTTATTTTGGTTAAAAAATTAATCCAAAACATTGTACGTTAATAACACAAAATTTTTAATTACCAAGAAATAGGTACCTGTTCAGCAATTTCCATCCAACAATTAAAAGTTAAATAATTTTCATTTGTAAGTAATTGATTAAATTAAAAACATATTATTAATATAGATAACATATCAAAAATTACTAAAAATATTTAAAAAAAATTGTTATAACAAGAACTGTAGCAAATTGATAGACATAACAATGGTGATTTGCAAGTAGATAAATATTTTGTAGGTACTTTTTCATCACCGATAACGCAAAGTGTTCGTGCGAGCATATCTGATGGCGACGGAGAGGCTAGGCGTTTAGCTGAGATAGCGTATGTAGTTTTATGGGTCCTGTAGCTTTATGGGTCCTGATAGTTTCTATTTATTGGCGATGAGCCTCATTTACCACTATCATTGGCGTCCTTTTGCTTTGAAGATCCTTTGAGGCTTATTCTTCTAGAAATGCTCTATCTTTATATCTACAAACTTTTTTAAATAATATATACCTACCTTGTTGTTTTTGTCAATATTTTGTCTAATTCAGAATGTCGCTGTGATTCTTTTATTAAAATATTTAGAAATGAAGGCAAAGCTTAGTATAGTTACATTGACAAAAACTATCTCAAATAGGTATGTATGTAAGTATCTGCAAACTGAGCCTAATCTTTCTAAGCTTTATACGCAGCTTATTTTACTTCCTACAATATTCAATTTATGATTCTAAATTGTGCATAGACTAAACAAGGCTTCGGAAATTTAAGTGTTTAGTACTTACAATCTAGTGAATTCCCTTACATAGGCTGTTAGCTTAGTCATATCGCACAGTTCCTTAGGCGACATCGCCTATCGCATACCTGGAGCTAAAACAAGAATGTAAACGCATCTAGGAATAACGCTTAAGGATTTTGTTATTTATGTACACGGTAATGCTTGGTAAGATTTATCGTGGCTTACGATACTAAAGCCGAGTTCTAAGGTCAGCTTAACAGATTATTAAGTATGTGCGATTTTATTCTGACTTACGCGTATTTGTTTTCTCTGGCGCACACGTTTATCTATTCGTAAAAACTTCCGGTGCAATTTTTCTTATAGTACAAGTTAGTGTTTTATAGGATCCACAGATGTTCTTTAAGATGAAGACAATAATATGTTTAAGTTTCTGAAGTGAAATCTTTATTGTAACGGCTTTGTGCATTTTTTGCGATGATAAACTCGAAAACTCGAAAACTCGAAAACTAAAAAACTCGAAAACTCGAAAACTCGAAAACTCGAAAAATCGAAAACTCGAAAAATCGAAAACTCGAAAACTCGAACTCAAAAACTCGAACTCGAACTCGAATTGTAAGGGTTTCGATTAATTTAAAAAATCGATTTTTTAATAATCGATTTTCATAAAAAATGGGTTAAAAAAATGCACAACGTTAATAGTCAAGTTTTCACTTCTGCCGGCACTCCCGGAGTGCAACCCGTCTTTTTTTTTAATCATCGTAACTTCCTCATCTAGGCGGCTTCTTTAAATCAAATCGCAGATGCGGCTTCTTTGAATATTCCGAACACACCTCCTAATGAAGCGTTGGTGGTAACACTATTGGGAATACAATTAGTGATATTTCGTATTGACATCCATTAAATTAATGAGAATTCCTGCGACGGGCATCCATCGGTAACACAATGGCCTGTCGAGATGTTATCAAGGCTACCGCTCTTGGGCGGCCAAATGCTACCGTACCAGTAATTATTATGTTTGACCGAATATCGGATTAAACATTGTTTGTTATTGAATAGTGTCTTAATTAGGAGTATGTAATGATAATTTTATTAAAACAGGCGTAGCAAGCTATCACGCAATAAGACACATATTTTTAATGGTTAAGGAGAATCAAAACTACATAAAGTTTGGACAGAACTTCTAAGAAAAGTCTGTGTATAAATTGTACATGAAAATATTATAATTTATACTTGATGGAAAATTCCAAACATTTAATTACTGGATTAAAAATGTGGACTAAATAAAAATAAAGAACCCGCCATTAAAAATTATACCAAACATAAAGCAAATCTTTGTCGGTGTTAACATCAGTGATTCAAATCTAAGCCGGACCGGACGCTATAAATGCCCATTGACCTTAGTTTTAGTTACGACGCCATCTTACTAATAAAGAGTGAAATAGAATCAGAGGGAAAGAGATAGATTTTTCCTGCACGAAAGTTTGAAGCCCAGTAGGTACTAATACTCAAGTTTTGAACTAAATTTAATCGCCTTGATATATCGCCTGAAATCATCTGGCATCTGGTTGATGATTCTGAGACTACCAATTTGCTGTTAAATGTATAAGTTATAACACATTTACACGTGATCTTACGAGTAATATAATAAAAACTCTTATCGTAAGATGAAAGTAAACAGCTACTTAATTTGTTGTTGTTTTTGAAGTTACCACAGCCGGATCAGAATTTTAAAATCGCAAGACATTAACTAAACTAACACACCTATCCTTACAACAGGAAAAAACTATCCATTTTAAATGAAATGAAAATAGAAATATTAAAACAATCGATGGCCCCAGATGTAATCTATGAACGTATGAGGCTAATGCATCATCGGCTTCCGTTATACGTACGATCTTGATTTCTTTCAATACACCTCCCACACACACTTGACCGAGGCCTTACACATCAATCATTCGCGATATCAAACCTATTCATAACCGCGCAGATAATAAATTATAATCAACCTTTATTTCTATTCGAAAGCGTTATCAGTTTTTTGCTCTGAGGTGACGAATTTGAAATTCCTCGATCGCTATGCAATGGTATGTGATTTTCAAATCTGATATGCTACCCACCATATCTTATGAATTATTATTATTTAGAAAACTCTTTGTCATTAAAAAAGTCAAGTCTATCAAAGATAACATTAATTTTAACGTTATTATACATAGGAACTATAAAATAATTTATTAATAAATCTAATTCTAATTTATAAAATTCTCGTGTCACAATGTTAGAAAGCGTACTCCTCCGAAGCGGCTTTACTGATTTTAACCAAATTTTATATGCATATTCAGTGGGTCTGAGAATCGGCTACTGGGTACTTTTTATATTGATAAGTGCATTAATTGTTGAATAAAATATAATAGTAAATTATTACAAATCGAGACTGACGGCGACCATTGTTTACATGCTACGGAATAGCGATGGACGTTGCCATGGTGACATACTTATTTAGTCACTTCAATAAAATATTATGGGCGAAAATCGAAATACTTTATATGGCAAAACAACATTTGCCGGGACAGCTAGTAAAAATAAAACAGAGTTGCCTTCACCTTTTAATTTACCGGTTTGTCCAATATTTTAGGGTTTTTTGGAAGACACATCTATTGCGGAAAAAATAGATAGAGATACAAAGTTTAAATTATACAGATCTGAAAATAGGTTAGCACAAAAAATTTAACTACAATAATATTATATTAATGTTATTATTGAAGTTTATACATAAATCAATATAATAACTTTATAAGTCAGAAGTTGTGACTTATAAAGTTATGAGTTGTAACTCACAACTCATAACATAATTAGTCACGATAAAATAGACGTAATTTACACAAAACAGTAAGCTAACGACAGCGCGGATGTTCTACGTAAACAATTCTGACCCATATTTTAATATGCGATAGATTTAATCATAGAAAGTAGGAACTAGGAACCTGTTTTAATATTAAAAGCTTTTTACAGCAGTCACGTTATATTTTTACGTGGAAGTAGTTATTATATAATATGTTTTAATTAATATAAAATGTAGAGCATTTATGTGACATTTCATGGCTTCTGTTTCATGTTATACTAATAGGTAATATTCCCGGTGTTCAAGCTTGTTTTTAGTCTAAAAATAATAATTATAGAAGTATGTTTGGAAAATCACCTTATAGTTTGTATTTTTACAGTGAATACCACAGAAAATACCATTGTTGGTGGTATTGTTCCTACTCTATACCTTTGGAAACGAGATAGAAATCACTTCATTAGTGATTATTTCAATTAATCAACACAAGTAGCTGTAGGTTAATTTCTAATTTTCTATTATTATCTTAAGGCCGAATTTCTGCCTCATCTGCGCCCCGACTATGTAAGAGCGAATGGTCAAAGTTGCTTGTGGCTCGTCTGTGCTGAGATTCGAACCCTATTGTCAAAATAGGTAGCCCATTGACACCTATTTAACACCTCAGGCTACCGCGCGACTTTGCATTTACATAGACACGCTAAGTTCCTTTCATACTCATTATTTTATTATCTTCTAAATACGCTAAATAGGTGGCTCTATTTTGAAATTCTGAGTCATTATTCTGTCATTTCTTTTCTTATTTATGTCAATTTTTAGTCTGAAGATGATAGTGTTGCCGTGCGGGAATAGACGTGCAAATTAAATAAATCAAATGTTTTTGTCCATTTTTTACATTTTGGTTTTTCATAACAGCTATTTTATTATTTTAAAGTTTAATAATGTTTTTTACCACTGACATTTAAAAGGAACGAAAGTAATAAAGCAATTTTTCATGCTAATTCGTCATGCCTGTCATTTGTCAAAAGATGGCACTTTTTTACTAATAATATGATAGCAACTACGATGGCAACAATCAAGTTTAATAATTGAAAATATTTACCGTAACCTTCCTATAAGCTGTGTCTTTAAACGCTCTTGGTTAAAATAACTATCAATAATCATTATCATTCATCTCACATCTAAGACTATATTTTTAGATTTAATATTTTTTGCTACACAACCAAATTATGTAATAGCGCGTTAAATTTGTTGCAATAAAATTTAACACTAACACATAAAAAATCACCTTCAAATTTATTTATTCTTGAGCATTTAGATACAAGGAAAAGGTGCAGGTGTGTTCTTCAATTATGTTTCATTAATTCATTTAAGCTTAATAAGCGATTTATATTCTACACATATCAGAAAACATAATAAAACTTTATTTACTGAATATAAACGCATGATGTTGTAATTCAATCAAGTAAATTATATAACAATGATGATTTTAATTGAAACCAATATTGTATTGCTTTGGTAAATGTATTAATTTTAGTTTGTCGGTCTCTGCCACGTGTTTTTTTAGATTAACCACTAGCCATGTCTTCTTAATATCCATGATCATCATCATCATCATCAGCTTATCACAGCTTTTCGCTAGAATCTATAAGTGCTTGAATGAATGAATGAATGAATACTTTATTGTGCACAATCACAGTTACAAAAACAACATAATATATTACATTATACATACATGCTTGTTGTTGTTTATGTGGCTGATTTCTTGATTACCCTTTGCTTTACACCGTACGATTATAATATTTTAATAAAAACCACTACACATTTTAACTCAATTTTAATGTGAATAAGAGAGGGAGTTTTTTCTGAAAAACCAACTCGAATGCAAAAGAAAATTTCTCGATTTCCATTGTTGGTCTCAGTTTGAAAAATTGAGGCGGAAATGTAAGAGGAAATAGAAACAGAGAATGTGAGAGAACCAGTGAATCTCTATAGGAAGATAATAGATAATTTAGATAACAAGAAAAACCCATTTCAGTGCCGAATCGCCGGCTGAATGGGATATACGAATCGACGATTTTTTTCGAACGTCGCATTGTTGTGATTTGTGAACGGAATTAATTTTGAATAGTTAGGCTTTTTTGTTTTGATTTTTTTTTTCATAATTTAAATTTAACATATAAAAAATAATTTTAAATTTTGTAAGTCTCGCTTAAACTACACAACAGCTGAACCGATTTATCTAATTTATTTATTGTACAGTATATACAGTATATTGCATTTATTTTGCCCAGCTACATTATATTCTTAGAAGTATACTATAATTAAAATTATAAAAATATATTTTTTTAGATCATTATTCTTAAATTTTGTAAGTATAATCGAATCTAAAAATTGTATCTTAAAAATATTTGCTGAAGTATTTATAATATTTTGTCTTCTAAGAAAACGCTGGCAAAACCCTATATTTCCTTATGAAAATTAAAACACACCACTTGGCAAGAAACTTAGACGCCTGTAAAAATGAATGAAGAAATATTTTTACTCCAAACTCGCAAAGTTTATCCAGTAGCATTGAAATGGGAATAAAACTTCTGTATTTACTTGGATTTTGTTGGAGTATAGTTTAAAAAGTATTCAAATATCTCTAAAGTTTCATATTTAGATGGGATCGCTTTAAACGTTATTGCTTTGAATTGCTTTTAGGATGTTATTGGTTTAGTGGAAATCTATTATGTATCAGGTCAAGCGGGTGGAAAAATATTTAATTGCTCTCGTTATAAAAATATCTGGTAGCTTTTTACGTCAATATTAGATTGAATAAGTAAGTATAAAAAATATCTATTATTAATATAACCGAGGCAAATATTATGCCTTAAAATACGAGTAACTTTATTTTGTTAGTATCAAAAGCAGCATACTGAAATCCATACTACATAAACTCAACGTAAAACGTACAGTTCCAACAAATAAAAGTATGTACCAATTGTGTACCTTATCATTTTAGCAATAAAGTCGACAAGTGGTATACATTACGAAGGCTTTAAAAACCGTGTATTCTTAATTAGGGCCCTACGAAGTTACCGACGTTAATCAAAATAATTGCTGCGAAATGAAACAGTATATTTTGTTGTATGTACATAATATTTTTAATATCAATTAGAGGGTACGTTTTCGCCTAATGCCTTTTAATTATTATCTGCGAGTCAGTTAAATTATATTTTTGAAATCTATTGTTATTCTATTGTTGTCGCGATCACCGGTGCTCTTATGGGGCTTGGAGGATTAAAGGAGCTTGGCAAGTTGCTATAATTTTTTTTAACACGCGGTTACAATTATTAAAGTGATCAACATCATCAACATTAAAATAATATATTTTGCTATTTAAAGTCAAACCAACCATTTTCGTGGCTTTATTAAAGCCTAAGAATAAATCTAAATAATAAAAAAATAAAATATATATATACATATAATAAATCTATAGAAATGTCAATTCTGTACATTAAATATATTCAAAAAATAATAAGCGGAGGGTGTCACAATATCGCTATAGAAGCCGAAAAGTTTGTTAGTTTTTTTTGTCCGTCTGTCTGTCTGTCTGTCTGTCTGTCTGTATGTTTGTTCCAGTATAAGGATTACCCCCACCCCCCCCACCTCTAAGGGGACCAAAGAGGGGGTCAGATTTTGTATCAAACTTTTTTCTTTACTTTTTTCTTTTGGACTTACTTCATATTATTAACTGTTTTTCCAACTTAATATCTGGTGTATAAAATTTTTCCCCCCACCCCTCTTAGGGGACAAAAGAGGGGGTAAGATTTTGTGTCAACTGATGAAGTAGAAATACTTTAAATGGCAAAACAACGTTTGCCGGGACAGCTAGTACTTAATAAATATCTGAGGAAAATATACATGAATAGAACTTACATCTTCACATCCAAACCTTTAGAAATAATTTCCGTAAAGGCTGTTAGAATACATCGTTAGGGACATAATCTACTCATATTTACATTTTCCTTAGTAACCATATAGCGCGTACACAACATAACCCTCATACAGTATAGTAACTCAGCGGTGACCTTGAAATCCAACTCGCTTAGCTCGGACACAAGTTTTACGTTTGTGAGACGCGGACGCAATGCGGCTGCTTGAAGTTATCTGAAATCACGCATAAGTGTGCGTGCGCCCGCTTCGTGCAGTCTGGTATGAATATGGTCTACTGTATTGCTTACATTGTGGCATATATGACATTAGTGACATTAGGCTCTGGCGGTACTGAATACGGCCTTAAAGATAACCAAATGAATCGGAAAACCATTGCGATCCATACGGCCCTTTTTAAATATTTCGAGTACCGTCCACAAATACCTTACCCATCCCTTCGCTTGAGGGAACATAATGTTACCGAAGGTATTTTCTGCGTATTCTAATATAAGTTTCTGCAAATTGTTAGTAGTTTTATGTGGTTTGGTTTATTCTTAACTAGAAAGATAATACAATTATTACTGAGAAATTTACCTTTTATATAAACGTACCTAAGTTAGGTTACCAGTAGGTAGATACAAATAAGAACAATAATTAAGTTATACTCAATTTTATACGACAGTAAAATATAGTGTGAAACTGTACCGCGAGTTAACAAACCGAAATAAAAATTGTTCATTACTGTTATTGCTGTCTTTCTGCTAAATTTCACAATTTTAGGTCAACAAGAAACGCCTTTTGGGTTATGAGTTAGGTTACCAGTAGGTAGATACAAATAAGAACAATAATTAAGTTATACTCAATTTTATACGACAGTAAAATATAGTGTGAAACTGTACCGCGAGTTAACAAACCGAAATAAAAAATTTTCATTACTGTTATTGCTGTCTTTCTGCTAAATTTCACAATTTTAGGTCAACAAGAAACGCCTTTTGGGTTATGAGTTTCTTTTGTCAAGACTTTCCTAGGAAATAATCTTGGCAGGACAAAGACTGTTACTGAAAGAAAGTAATGGAGTGCAAGATTAAATTGCATTAAATTTTCCTAAAGAGTTTCCTTATTAAAAATAATTATACTTTGCGAAACGTGGCGGCTTATATTTTGAGTACGCCAAATTGTAATTGAAAATACAAAACCATGAATGTGTTACTGAAGATCGTTAATTGAAAAGTGAAGAAGACTTTTATTTGAAACGTGAACTTATATTATGTACTTAACCGTAATTAGTAGTGCCTATTAAAAAAGTTGATTCATAGGCAGTGGATGGACCTACCTAATTTGGTCAAATTATATAAAGCTCAGCCAACGATTCGCGACTAATATTGACTTGACATAACGTGACCGAATAACGGAATTGTAATTTATAACTTGAAAAGGTGTTGTGAAAATTCATTATTTTTGTCCCCCAAAAGCCCTTACATTTAATGGAAATACTTGTGGTCGTTTCCGAAAACCAAAATGTACAAACATACGAGATTTCATCTAAAGAATAAGATAATATTTTTCTCAAAACATGAAAGTACATTTTGTATTTGCAATACCGTCGTCAGCGGCAAAGTTCCGTTCGACGATAAGAATTTTCTAGAAAAACTTTTTGCCGGCTTCTAGGTCTAATAGGAATAGTGGTAAACACTTATCGAAGAGCTAATTGCATTTAGTCTGATCTGCGCTTAGACAAATCGACGGTCCCTACGTATAAAAGGTCATGTCCAAAATAGCAAAAATTTTTTATTGCATCATGCATTTCCGTATAATGAGACGCATATTCCTACATTATTATTATTTTTTATCACAAGTAATTCCAAAGATAAAAAGACGTAAATGAGGACAAGTTGGGCGTTGTATTAGATTTTACTGTTGTATATACGGACATTTATACTTACCGTCTTGTACCGCGTTGGAAATTACGCGCCATTCCGCGTCATGTCGTACATGTCCGTTTCTACCTCTAAGGTAGCGAATTATTTATATACTTGTTAACATTTACGTTCAGTTATTATGAGACTTTAGTTCTTTTTCAGTGGGACTCGTGGCACAAATTTAATTAATTTCAAACCAATATGAGCATCTGAGTGTTATAAATAATCAGCAACGTGAAATAATAGTTGCAACGGAGGCTGGGGCTTCTGTTCATGATGAACAACCATCTGGAACTTACCGTTATCGATATAGAGCAAAAAATCGCGTTTGTTGTACGAGGCCCCACAATAATCATTTATTTTATTTTAATTTTACTATATTTCTTTAAATATCGCCAACAAAAAAACGTAATTTGTGAAAATTTCTACTATTGCGGTTCTTGAGATAAAGCTTGGTGATAGACGAACGGACGACAGATAGAAAGCGACGTCTGATAGGTATTTACTTTATTATGAATATGAATATTATTTATTTTATATAAAACAGTATTAAAAACGCTAATAAATTATATAAAATTAATTAAAAACTATTAAGAACACTTCTTGTTCACTAGATAGATGGACTCCCTCTACAACGCGGTATCGCTTGGTTGTAGGGTTGAGAAGGGCTTGAAAAAAATTCCGGAAAAGCTCATATTAAAAATCTAAAGTGACATCGGTGCATGATTAACCTAGAAATTAAAAAGTTTATGGGCTATCTTTTTGCTCCAATAGAGTTTGTAAGATAAGCCTTTTTAAATTATTCCCCCCGTTCTTTTCACATTTTCTCGTTTCTTTGCTCCTATTAATCATAGCGCTATAATTTATAACGTATAGCCTTCCTCGATAAATGAGCTATCTAACACTAAAAGAATTTCCAAATCGGATAAGTAGTTCCTGAGATTAGGGCGTTCAAATAAACAAATCTCAGCTGTTTAATATTAGTATAGAATTAATAAGGTGTTCTGTAGTCAATTTGGCATTCGCAAATTGGGATGAAATACTATTTTCTTCCTGCAAGGAACGTGTAAGACGATTACATCAATGCAGCTCTGTATTCAACGGTAATACAAAAAATTACGACCTTCAGAAAAGTTCAAGAGTCAGTTAAAGATGAATATAATAATTGACTCAGAAATATATTTTACTGTCCAGACTTGTCCACCGTAGAAGTTATAACGAAGCCTCAAAGAACTTACTCATTTAAGATGCAATAAAAGTCTAAGATCGTGAATGGTCACCTAGGTCTCAAAATTGGAAAAAGAATTGACCTTGCTCAAGTATCCGAAATAACCAAGAAGAAGAAAAAGGCAAAGTATCTGGGCATTCGTTATCTTTAACAACATGTGAAATATGTTAAAAGTTTTTTTTTTTACATTACATCCATATACAAGTATCATTGACAAATTTTCAAAAATATTATATAAAAATCTAAATCATAGCAACGATACATTTTGTTACAAATAAAGTCAGTCTTCTTCATCTTCAACATCATTATGTTTGTGCTTTACCCTTTAGTAAAACAGAATTAATTAATACATAGATACTAAACTTTGTAGACTTTTTAAAACTAAACAGTTTAATTTATCAAATAATCACATTTTATTACAATTTTTCATTATGGACCTAAAGTAATTGATGACAATATGTCCTTTTATTCGTTCGTTATAACATAGAAAAAACTACTTAAATTAGCAGCGTATAAAAAGATGTCTGTGTTTTTTAGTTTTTCTCACTGAAGAGCCAGAATTTGTATTACTTGTATGTTATAAACTTATAAATTATGACAATACGAATCATTTTATATAGTGCTGAATGAATTTAGGACCTAATATAATATTTTAATTCTTCCAAAGTAAAAACGGACACGTACGACTTAACCGTTATGGGCAGTCTTGAATTGTCACCGTAAAAACGGTCATCTTGCAGTTTTGGCGAAAATACAGTAAATATTTAAAATTGTGTTATACCTATCATGCCGAACGGCCTTTTTTTTACTACCCACTAAAACCCCATAGTGCTTCACTCACCGCTTAGGCAAAGTTACGGGCACGATCAACCCACCGCAACTTTACCAACGGTTGTCTGTGCCAGACTTTTCTAGGTCGCCTCGCGAAATGGCCTAGAAAAGCCCACACGGGGGCCGCGATGTGCAGGAGCACCATGCGCATCACGGCTCTCTCTGGATGCTCTCTCTGGAATGCCAAACGGCCTACATTAAGCTTTACAGATCAACAAAAATAATTGTGTTCATGTTTTATAGTAATCTACAGTAATAGTTTGAATCTTAAAAACGCTCTCCTGAAAACCACTACTTTTGACATGTCGCTTTATACGTAGGGACCGTCGAAATGTAGACCATTGCTGCACTTAAGCCGGTATTAACTTCCAATTAAATCTAACATAATCCTTTTAATGTTCACTTAGATTGAATCACTTACAAGACAAGATTTCTGAATTAACCCATCAAGCCCCGCGCGAGCACCGGTGATCGCGACAACAATAGATTCAATGGCAATTCCGAGAAATTCCGATCGACGGATTAAAAGGAGATGCACTGAATTTTTTGTATCTTCTTGATTTGATATTGGCATTTGGCACCTCTAGTATATTAAACTTTAATCAGTCTTAAAAATTAAGTTGTATAAAACAAAGCTTACAATTTTTATTAACACTAAGATGTCCCAGTATAGTGGAGGCATTGAAAGTTTTCACCTCCGATTTCGTTGAACCTCCATCGATTTTCATTAAAATTGGTAAGTAGGTGGAGGATACCCTTAGAAACAAAAGTGACATAGTGTCAACTTGGGCTTTTGCCCTGGGGGTGGATGCCAACCCTTCTCGGGGGGTGATTTTTTTTAAATAAAAACAATACCAGGAATCAATAGCAAAATTTGTAATATAATGTTTTTTGATTAAATCAATACTTTCGGAGTTATTAAAGATCAAAGATCATGTTTTTGCGTGAGAAAAATACATGACTTAAAGCGGTTTTTCATAATTAAATAAGAAACTGTAGGTTTTTACGAAAAATGTCTAATTATCAAAATTAAAGCCAATAAAAGAACAAACTAATTTATACTCTGAAATACCTTCCTTAATTAATTCAAAGTGAGCTATAGGTGATTGTATATAAATTTTCTTTCGGCGAGTAACTAAGTCTAAGCATTCCAACTTAAATAACGGTAAACCGATGCATTTTATGACATGTACTTCTTTAAGACCTTTTAAAGTGCTTAAAAGTACCTTTCTAATGAAAATTTTAAAAAGTTAATAGCTTCAAAATTGAACAAGTTATGATAAAAATAATATGACCCTTTCAAATTTTTTTGCATAAATCGAAAAATAAAACATTGACCATTTCTACAATAATTCAAATTTATTAATTTTAAATTATCCCCAAATATGTTATGATTTCTTAAGTTTTCGCGAGTATCACTCATGATATAATAAGTTTTAACACTTACGGATTTTGTCGCGGAGCACTTATATTAATCCCGACGTTTCGGCTGCTTTACAGCTGCCGTGGTCACGGGCGGACTGAGGTGACAGGTGTCCAATTTCTTGAAGTAAATGGTAACACTGCAGGTAATCTTTCCACTGTTGCCGGCTTCACTCGGTTGCTGCTCTGTTTGCGTGGTACCCGAAGCTTATTGTCGCGTAAAACTTGTGCAACATGATGAAGTTCGGTGTCCACATGCTGTTCATCGCAGATTCCTCGTGCTCTTTGAAATAAAGATTTTCCAACAGTACTTAACTGTGCTGGGTGATGATGGGAATCACCATTTAAATATCTGTTTGTGTGTGTAGGTTTGCGATACACCGTATGACCTAATGTGCCATCAGGATTCCTTATTACTAATACGTCCAAGAAAGCTAAGGAATTATCTCTCTCCATCTCCATTGTGAACTGTATTTTGGAGTTGAGGCTGTTCAGGTGCTCAAGGAATATGGATACTTTGTCTGATGGTAATATTGTGAAGGTATCATCTACATACCGCTTGTAGAAGGTGGGTTGTACAGGTGAGGACTCAAGGGCTAACTTCTCGAAGTCTTCCATAAAAATATCAGCCACTGTTGTGGCTGATATTTTTATGGTGAAACAGGTGAGCCCATCGCAACACCATCTACTTGCCTGTAAAAGTCATAATTCCACAACATAAAGCCAGATGTAAGGCAGTGTTCTAACAAGTCCGCATATTCAACCGGTAAGTCATTCTCTCTCAGCCTTCTTGTAACAATTTCGATACACTGCTGTATTGGTAGGCAAGTAAACAGGGACTGTATATCGAAACTGACCAGTTGTTCATTGTCTCTGAGGCGTAGATGTTTAATCTCATCGACAAAGTGGTAGGAATCCTTTACATGGGCCTTGGTCTGTCCGCGTAGAGGCGAGAGTACATTAGCCACCAGCTGAGCCAATTTGTAGGTTGGTGAGTCAATTTGGCTTACAATTGGTCGAAGAGGAGCATTGGCTTTGTGTATCTTTGGCAAGCCATACAACTTTGGAGGTTTAGGGCATGAAGGCAACAAGAATTTGGGATCCAGATTCAGTGAGTCGGAGTACTTCTTTATAAGGTTTTGAGTTGTCTTCAAAACTTTGTTGGTGGGGTCCGTTTTGACTTTTTTGTACGTTTATCGGACGAGAACACACCAAGGGCTTTAAAAAGTATTTGTCAAATTGATCTTAAAGCTCTTTAAATTACCTTTAAAATGGTCCATAAATGAACCCGATAACTTAAAAATTAACAGAGCTATTGTGATATTAACGAACATTTTTGAACAAAACAATTTTGAAGCAGAGATTTGGGGTGCAAATGCTGTAGGAAACCCTGTCAATAGCTACATCTATACTAATATTATAAATGCTAAAGTGTTTTTGTGTACCTGTTACCTCTTAACACCCAAACGGTACGACAGATTTTGCTGAAATTTAGTATGAAAATACTTTGAATTTCTGGAATGGATATGGACATAGGATACTTTTTATCCCGAAAAAATGTACGGTTCCAGCGCGATTGCAGGCGTCGTATAATCCATACTAAATATACATTAATCTTTTCAAGTCTTTCAATATTCAGAAAGGAAACAAAACGGTAAATGTCTATAAGATAAGAGAGGGGCTTTTTATAATGATGTGCGCGTCTATGAAATATTTCAGTCTAGCAGAAATTTCAGCCTTTGCGTAAATTTTTGCGTAAAAGAGGGTAGTTTGAAATCGTTGTTTGAATATTTGGGACTAATAATATCAATGTTTGAAATATATTAAAATATAAAATTTATCTTAACTATGAAAAAATATTCGAACTCATTAAAGCTGATACAAAACTTACAATAAAAACTTAAAGCAATTATTATGCAGACATTGGGTAGTTTACAGGCAGGGGTACAAAATTTTCGCAAAAAAAACTTTAAAATAAGAAATTAATTTAACTGAAAAAAAATGGGTTTAAAAACTGAAACCTATTAAGTTTTTGAACACAATTTTGACCGTTATTTCGCAATAAAGGTGTACTTTTAGGGGTTTATATTTTAGTTTTATCTAAAAATTATATCATAAATACTAAACAAACTCTTTATGTAATGTAAATATACGATTTTAAAGCAAAGATATACAAAAAATTATTTTTTCACGATTAAAGGGATGGTTGCTAAAAGGAATGAAAAATTAATTATAATATAATCATAAATCATGAATAAAACATTAAAAACATTTATTTTATCAAATGAAACACAATTAGTTAAGCCAGAATGGTTAAATCTGCATTTTTTCTATTTTCAACAAAAGGGGTGGATTTCACCCCTAAAATAAAAAAAGCGCGATACAGGCGTATATCACTTTTAAAGTAGAGGGCTTAACGTACTTAATCCCAAATTTTCATCCAAATCGATGGAGGTTCAACGAAATCGGAGGTTGCACCTGATTTTTGCCTTCATTAACTGTACTAGTAAACTTCGAATCACTTTCATCCTTATTATAAACCTTTCCTGGAATTACACGATTATTTTAAAATTAAAATTAGCCAAATCGGTTCAACGGTAGGTTCATTCATTACCTATTATGTTATATTACTATTAGTGACACTACCAAAATTTAAAATTCACATTTATTTAGACAGACAGATCAGTTTTTAAAACTTCTTTGAATGCGAAGAAGTTAGGATTTCGTAACAGTTTTAGTAAGTGTTTAGAATTGTCAGTAAATAGCAACGACCCCGTTTAAGAAACAGTTGTACCAACAAGTCAAGCTGTACAAACATGCCTAAATCATTAAAACTTACACAATTTCAAATTAATTCTTAACTTCCCCCAGCAATTAGGCAGGCCGTAATAAAGAAATCTTTAGAGTGAGAAATTAATTAAGATTTAAGCCACGCGGTGAAGCCAGTACAAAAGTACAATTCAGTGAGCACCAACGACAAGCGGATAATTTGAAGGGGGCCACCTATAGGAATATTACGTATACGAATTAGGTATACGAAGATATTAATTAGTACCCTACTAAGGTAGGAAACGATTGAGCTATACGGAGATTTTATGTTATATTTATTCCTCACGTACTTACATAGCTGATGTAGCTGCCATTGTCTTTCGAATGGCTTTTTCAACGTATTAGATAAAGACAGCACAATAGATTAACGTAAGCGCGACAAAAATATTTTAGTTTTAACTTATAACAAGAAAGTTCATGTACTTACCAAGTTTTGCAAAAAAAAAAATGAAGAGAATAAAAATAAATATACAACCATTTTGGACCACTTTGATGAGTTCTAAATGTAGAAAATTCTTATCATTTGATTGATTGATATTCAATATTATTGTAAAGATATTTTGGGAGAGAAGTTTTCCAATGCGCGAAACTCGAAAATAGATTTTCTCGGGACCGACGCGACGCGACGTCAAAATTGAAATTCGATTAGAATTCTCCAAATGAACTTTGTGTAATTGACTAACAAATGAACTGTGTGTTTAAAATTAGGTACTTGATGGTGATAATTTACGTCTATATTTATCGGAATAAAAGAAAAAGTATATGGTTCCGTAGTACAGTACCGCTAGTTTTTTTTTTTGTATGGTCAATGAATGTACATACTACATTCTACCGCTTTCGGCGCAACCGCAAAAATACTTATTCCATTATGCTGAGTGAATGTCAATAGATTTATCGTATCTAGCAAAATTGAGTTCGAAAATTCCACTGGGACTTACATACTTACATACATACAGGGCAAATTAAATAAAAGCTTTTAATCCTTCGATCGCGGATTCTTGGAAATATATTGTTATTCTATTGTTGTCGCGATCACCGGTGATCTTATGGGGCTTGCTAGGTTAATTATAAATGTGAAGCGCGAATTTGGGTTAAATATTTTATTTGACTTTTGTGTATATTATTACAATCTAAATATTTTGTCTGTTAAAAAAATAAGCCACGTCAACTAGAACGATTTGATACACTTAACTCGGCATTAGCCAAGTTAAGTGTATCAAATCGTTCTATTGCCAATATTCTAGTTGCGTTAACGAATAAAAAATACGAGGCAGTGAAATCAAAACCTATCTAGAAAATACCTTTAGGTTTAAAATCGCAATCAGCTTAACCTTTGTCAATAAACAATGCGAAATTCAGTCAAAATAAAAAGGCCTCCATACATTATCCTTAATTAAGCATCGACATGCACCATCGAACAATTAAGAGAGATTTCCGATAGCAGCAGCAGCTATCAAGTTCCAGCCAAGTTCTCTTCACACCTTATTAAAGAAACTTGGAGATTCAACAAGATTTTATCGAAAATATACCTTATTAACGCTTTTCATTAATTGGCTATTTGTAAGAGCCAATGAATTTTCTACGAGTTTTTAAAACAAGTGAAAATTAGAACGAGTACGTGAAAATAAAAGAATATGAAAGAAAATCTATTATTGGACAAATCATTCATTAAAATCAGACCACTAGTTTAGACGCTACGGGCACCTAAATACATACATAGACTGGCAAAATCGTCACCCTTCCTTTTGGCTTCAAATTAGTAAGCAAAGATAAAATACCAAATTAAACGATCCTAATTAATTATGTTAAGTAATAAAATAATAAATATTATGTTTATTCTAAATTGCTGTTTGATGGTCGCAAAATTAATTATTCATTTCATTAAAAAATAAATCCTATATTATTTATTTTTTGTTGAAGTTATAAGTTATGCTTAAAAAATAAATTTTATAAGAGGAAATTTTAGAATCTTATAATGTACTTTTCTTCCATATTTTAAGATCTTACATAGATCCACTACATAACTAGATGTTTCAAATACTCATTTCAATAAATTGTGATGCTCGCGTAAGCAATATTCAATGCACCAAATATATTCCCAAGCATAACAGATAGAGGAATATTTCGCAATGATAGATCTAAAACATGAACTACTTCGATACTTTCAATATGCAGTGCAGTGTGGAGAGATTTATAGTTAGAGTGAGACAGAGTATATCTCTATCGCGCGACACCAATGTCAAACCAATTTTGATCAATTGGTGAGTTATAGCATCACATATCCTAATCCTCGGTAACAGCTGACTAGGTACCATTAGGCTGCCAATTTATAGTCAACGGCATATTGCATGAGATTTGATAATAGAATGTTATGTGCTACATAGTACATACGATCTCGTTACTATCATCATTTGACATCAACTAAAACTATGAAGGAGGCTTTTCGTGGTTGGTTATCAGTAGACATCGGATTATATGCATTTGCATACTTGCATATGCAAATGCATATCAATGGCATTTTTAGGCGTTTGTGCATATTTTGGCAATTTTTCATTGATAGTGCATATTTCAGTCGTATTACGCCCTCAAAGTATCCAAACTAGCTATTAAAATACACACCGAGGCCACGAAACAGAGGTACAATAAATCAAAATACTTCAAATATGTGGCCCATCCCTATTTATAGATTTTCGCAATACACCCGAGAATAGCTTTTCTAGAAACAAAATTTTTCTTTAGTTCTTTAGTAGTTGGAAACATTCGATATTAAAAATTAAATGCGGCACCACTGGAAAAGTCTTCAATAAGTGACTTTTGATTGTGCATATTTTGTGCATATTTCGGCCATTTATCGTGCATACTTGCATGCATATTTCGGCACTTTGATCGTGCATATAATCCGATGTCTAATTATCAGTTATCAGTTATCACTTATCACGGTAGATCCTGGCGACCACAAGTTGTAAAAAGTGGATTTTGGAACGGAGTTCCTTATCGCGCGTTGCGCCTTGGGCTAGACTGAAAAAGTTGTAACGACACTTTTTTATTAGTACCTGCATGGTAGGGGCAGAGGGCGTTGATAGTATTCCTGGGCGTCAATAGATGGCATTTTTTTTTAAATATTTTTTTTGAGTGTATAATATGTATGCAGGTTTTTTTTAACATAAGAAAGAAGTTCGTTCCATTCGGGTGTTCCTTGACACCTGTCAAGTTTTTTTCCCCAAAAATATAGCATTTAAAAATATAAAAAAGTTATTTGTTGTTTTCTATTACTTTAAAAAACATTATTGTACTCAATAAGATTTTTTTTTCCTAAAATACGAGTACAACCTAATTTTCTCACCAACAAAGGGTCAAACTAAAAGATGAAACAAACCTAATGAAAGTTACCGCTTGAAGAACTTTTCTGCCCAAAACAAGCAAGTCAATTTCCAAAAATCTTGTTATATTGCATAACATTCTAGAAGATATTGCTTTGTATGTGTGGGTAGGTACCTGAACACAGCCTTCGAGATTAAACCATGAAGCAATTAGCTATGTTTCGGTTGGTGGAGCTTGAGAGGCAATTTAATCGATACTTTGAGGCATTCTCCGTACACAAAGCACAATCAGGCTTTAGGACAGATATACGGCACTAAAACAGCACAATATTAGGTTATATGACGTTATTTATATAGCAATAAGAAACCTGAGCTAGCCTATTAATCCTTCAAGCCCCATAAGAACACCGGCGACCGCGACAACAATAGAATACAATAGCACTTCCAAGAATCCCCGATCGAAGGAAAAATTAAATAGTTATCCATGAGAAAAGCACAAAGAAACATAATTAACATTATTGCAACAATGTTAGCTCTTGGGCCTTTTAGCATTTCTTTTGGTCAAAGTTTGATTTATCAAAATTATTGTAAGATTAATTTTGGAGCTCATTTGATGCAAAAAACGTTACTTTTATAGAATAACAAACTGCTTGTATCGCTTTAGTCTACACCTAAAGCACAGCAATCCCTACTTAAGTACATTCAAAAAGCTTCTAGAGTTATATGAAGACTTTCAAATACTCTGGCTTCTCACGTGAACAAGTAAACACGTATAAAACGGGAAAATCTGATTCATTACAACATAAACACAAGCGCCGCACTCAATTAAACTGCGCTCGAGATGTACCGCAAGTCGCAACTACAAGTTGGAGCGGGGCCACACTGCTCTGGTACGTTGCGTTATCGAAACAGAAGAATCTGTTCACATCAAAACTGCATCAATCAATCAATCATCAAGAAACTGTGTTGCTACACCTCGTTACGCAACTTAAAATGCAACTTTATATGACCCAGTCAAAATCAAAAAAGGCACACAAACATTCGAAAAGCTTCGGGACATTGCAATGTGAATTGTTCCTTAGAGCGGGTAAACACTGCTCCAGTACGCGACAGTAAGCGACAAACAGCGACACATCACACAAAACCTGTTAAGACTTAAGATGGTGTCACTTGTCAGCACTCAGCGCAACGCATTTTACACCCTTCCGCTTCATCATCTGTCCATCTTTCCGTCAAAACTACTACTAATATAATACGTATCAATGTAGTCTATCATAAAAATGTAATGTAAACGTTGGAGCAACGCCGCTGCGACGCTGCGTTGACGTGCCGCAAAGCCCCAGAGCTATGTGGCCTAGCTTTTGCTAGTGCACTTAACATTAATTCATTCAACACGAATTAGGTTTCACAGCTATGACAGTCATATTGGTAACAAAAATACGGTATTGATATTCCATTGCTAATTATAGTATACGCGTTAGATGATATACGTGACACATAATAATTGGCAATAGAAGGGAAGTTACCTTACAAAAAATAATCGATACATAATTTAAAAATATCGAATTACTTCGTAAAGTAATTGCGATCGAAATTATCGATAATCGTACTGACGTTTCAGAGTGGCGCGGGCGATTTAACCTATCGAGCCCCATAAGATCACCGGTGATCGCGACAACAATAGAATAATAATAGATTTCCAAGAATCCGTGATCGAAGGATTAAGATGGCCGCTCTTTTTATCGATTTCATTTCGATTCAACAGTGTCAATCTCTATTGACATAAGCTCCGTTTGCTTTAAAAAAAAAACCTGTTATTATCCTTTATATAAGTCTGAATTTCCCCATCTCTAATTACGGTACAAATTCTCCATCAATAAATTCGATAGCCTCTCCACTAAAAACTATTAATCCAAATAGCTGAATAGTAAATCTTCGTGATCTACATATCTGGGCTTAGATCCCGGTGTCTGTTTTTGTCTGGTGTTATCTCGTGAGCCCCAGTTAACTACAGTTAGTGCTGTCGTGGGTTTGTGGTTCACGGATGTAGCGTATAAATTGGCGAGATGTGGCAGAGAAAATCTAAAATTGAAGCCCATGTTAAAAGAGCTACCGCTATTTTCAAATAGACGATGTCCGTAACACAGCTGCGCCAAAATTCGCGCGGGAACCGTTAATTTTTCCGCGATGTATGTATCCTACGTCCTTTCCTGGAACTCAAAGCATCTCCATACCAAATTTCGGCAAAATCAGTTTAGCAGTTTACGCGTGAAGAGTTAACAGAAAGACATACACACATTCGCATTTATAATAATATTAATATGGATATTCTAAACCCTCAGGGTGAGCATAGATGTTTTAACCAAATGGCCACTCAACACTCCGAAAACGTTCCTTATAATGTAGGGTTCAGTTAGAAGCAGGTTAGAACCATGTTTGTATTTCATTGGGATTATACTTTGTGTATTTCATTTACGTTGGGAGTCTTCTGAGCGACCGTTCCGTCAATGCACACCATTACAACTTTTCAAAATATATATACCTTGTTCAGCCTTGTTTTTTCTTATTTTGGCTTATGAGTTATGACCCGACCGAATAACATACGTCTGCCACACATAGATACGTACTTCCATACTAATATTATAAAATATGTGAAATTGTGTCTGTTCATCTGTTATCTCTTAAGGCCCACACCGCTAAACCGATTTTACTGAAATTTAGTATAACGACTGTATGGATATACTATAACCCCCGGAAAATAATATAAGATACTTTTTATTCTAGAACATTGTACGGTTCCCGCGCGATAAACAAATTTTCTTGCAATGGGCGTCATTTAGGGTCTATACAGACGGACTGCATTTCAACTGCAATCCAACGGCAAATTGCAGTTCAAATGCAGTTTGAATGCAGTTGATGGTTTGGTCCAATGGTTTGCAGTTCTATTACAGTCGTGTCAACTGCATTCAAAGTTCAAACTGCTGGATTGCAGTTCGTCTGTATAGACCCTTAGTCAACAATATCTCTGTCAAATACTTACGTCACATCTATATCTCTCCTACTCTATGGTCTCAATTTACATTTAGTAGAGACAGGTAGGGTATTAGTGACGTCATCGTAATTTGGCCTGCGCTCAGTCGCTGCGTCTCCGTTAAGCTATACGTCGATAGATTTATTGTTTGATGCATTAAACCTAACTAGGGAAAAGCCTCCGCTAATGCAAGGTTATGGCAGTATCGATGGCAAGTTAGATGGTTTTATAGGTTTATAGAACATAGCTGGCGCTTGACGATATTGTGCCTAATGAGACTGATTTAAGGTTTATTTTATTTTATTCAGATAATAATTCAGCTTGCAAACAATTTCAATAAAACTTTAGCAAAATCATTGCCTTGATAACTGAACCCCGCTCTTATGCTACGCTGAGACTCTGAAAGGCAAAAATAGTCACCAGTCTAGGCATTTTTAGGGTTCCGTACCCAAAATGTAAAAACGGGACCCTATTACTAAGACTTCGATGTCTGTCTGTCCGTCTGTCTGTCAGCAGGCTGTAACTAGAGAACGGTTATAGCTAGCTAGAGAGAAATTTTCACAGATTGTCTATCTGTTGCCGCTATAACAATAAATACTAAAAACAAAATAAAATTAATATTTAAGGGGGGCTCCCATACAATAAACATGTTTTTTTTTTGGCCTTTTTTGCTCTTTATAACTATAATGGCAACAGGTAAGTACTTCACTTTTTCACAAAATCCTGAGTTATATGTGTACTTTAATATTTAATAATAATATTAAAATAAAATAAAAAATTAAGAGGGGCTCCCGTACACAAAACACAATTTTTGGCCTAATTTTGCTCTATTATGCTACAGAACCCTTCGTGCGCGAGTCCGACTCGCACTTGACCGATTATTTTCAAAACATGACTCTTTTTGCAAAACTGTTTAAATCACAAGGTTTTAAGAGTCCTGTTTATAGCTGTGTTAACTATTAACACATAAAGTATCAACACGGTTCCATTGTGCTATAAATTACAATATAATTGAATGGTGTTCTATGCAATGGCATTTAGCATTGTTATGTGCCAATAATCTGACTCAGTACTAGTAGGTTGTTGTTTTAACTCCCGTTTGCATTGGAATATAATGAATAGCCTACAACATAATTTAATAATAAATTAAAGTACATTTTATAATAATTCAAAATCGATAATTAAAATATATTTCAATGCCTACTTTCAGAGGGATCAGAATTTATCTCCAAAATTTTAAATACATATTATGATATTGGATGTACAGTAACTTCTTGGCGGAAATTCATGTTTCACAGTAATAAGAATACAATTTCTTGCACTTATTCCACTTTTATTAAATTATTTTATTAAAAAAATAATAATTATGTTTCACACCTGATGATGATTTTATCAAAATCGGTCATATGAAACATAATTGTACCTAATAAAATAAATCAATAAAAGTGGAATAAGTGCATGAAAGGTGTATAAGACTGCAAATTTTTAAACTTGGTAAGTGTTTTCATGTCAGCAAACTAGGCAAAAGTTTGATACTGTAAATAAACTCTTTTGATAATATCTCATAATATTATAACGCAGGAATATTTTAGTTGTGCACAACATATAATAAAGATTTAAGGAATTTGAGGCCCTAACTATGTTTTCCTTCTGCTATTTTGCCTAAAAATATATTTCCTTCAGAAAAAAACCGCTAGAATGAAATGAGACGGAACAAATTAAAGGGTAAAAAGGGGATTCTTATTTAAACACTAATGAGTAATGAGCTAGATAACATCCGTAATAAATAAACTCAGCTTCAACCGTTTAGCGGGTGTCACAACAATTTGTGTTACCGCAAATAGACGAAGGAATCTCCATCGGTTCAAAGGAGAAAAACTAAAATTGTAGGTCAACCTTAGATAACTAAAATAATTATTATCACAATGCTATAAATTAGAATGCTTCTGTTATAATTTTTAACATTGTAGTCATAAGCAGACGTGTCAAAATTCGTAAATCGCATGATAGTCGTATTTATTTAGGAAAAAAACTATACATTGTCTTTCTCGGGACTTACTCGGGAAAAAGACAAAACGACAATCTACGTATCATCAAGCACCAAAATCAATAGATTAATATTCTACGATCACTAAGAACCGGTATACCATAATCACTAAAAACACAAACACGTCATAAGACGTATATATACAGTGTGTAACAAAATTAAGTGATAATACTTTAGGGTGTGTACGTGTTCCTTGTAGAGAGTTTACTGTGAAAGTAGCAGCTCTGAAAGACGATTTTTTTTCAATTTTGTATGGGCAAGGGCCCGAGCGTCACGAGTTTCCCCATACAAAAGTGAAAAAAAATTTTGGCCTTTCAGCGCTGCTACTTTCACAGTGAACTCTCTACAAGGAACTCGTACAGTGTACACACCCAAAAGTATTATCACTTATTTTTGTTACACCCTGTATATAGGTATAAACCTAACACAAAAGATTCAGTCCAAAAAAGAATAAGAAAAGTGCGAGTTTACACCCCAAATTAAAAAGTATCCGAAAATTTTCTTGTTGATTTCAACGAAAATGTAAGTTGACGGTTTTTACCGAAGTACGGGCAAGACGCCATTATTAATAACATTCTATCGTCACTTCCTCACTTTTTTCCCCTTTTTCCCCTTTATTTCAATTTTTTTGTTTCTAAGTATTATAACTTAATATATCAATGAAAACTTTAATTTTTTTAAAATGTACCTTTACCTGTCCTTAGTACTTGAGAGACTAAAATAAAATATAACGATATATTATAATGATTACAGGAATATACATACCTACCCACCGCGGCCGCGAAGTGACCAATATGCAACGATTTTAAGTGGGATAAAATAATATTGTTATTGTAAAAAAAATAACACCCTATTTTTTGGTTAAATGGACTCTCCTTATGATACATACCTAGGCCCTAAAAAATTTGGCCGGTAGGTTTAATTGCTCCCTGTATAACCTTTTATACTAAAATTAATATAGCATGTAAATGTAAATTTTAATAAAATAAGTAATATGGAGTCGTCACTTGATACGAGCGTACTAAAATTCATTAGAAGTAAAATAAGGGTATAAATATAATTCCTATATAAAATTATATGAAACAATATCGTAGCCCGCAGCTTATCGTTAAAAATATGAGGGTCCGAAACCATTTTTCAGATATTAATTCGTAACAATCGTAACGCTATTTCATGGGCCCTAAAAAGTTATGGCACATTTTGCCACAAAATATACTTCTATATTATGACTTCTATGAACTTATAGCTATCGCCTGTGATCTGTAAACGTTTTTATGTGGCTTGTTTATTTCTTTTAGAATTTTTCGATGATTTTGTATATTTTTATGGACTGACCAACTTATAAAATTGGTCATGATTCAAGAAATTTAGGGTATGAATTAAGGGTAATTTTTCTTTTGCCTTAAATTCAAGAGTTTAAGTACACACACAGGTGTGTACTGTGTACCTATACACAGTACACACCTTACTTAAACACTTTCCTATTAGATCATACATTTTATACTTAGGAACTAATAACATGTCTATCTTTGCATATAATGGAAACTACTGGACCGATTTTGATCCAATTTAGCACATACATAGAGCGGACCACGGAGTAGGATACAAACTACTATTTATCGCTAAAATGTACGTTCGACGTGACTCTATTTTGCGCCTACGATAATGCGGAAATCAGCTATTAGTGGACTATAAAAATATTAATCTCTCAAGAATTTCTTCACGTTTTACAGTATAAAAATAGACTTAATATTTAGTCCACAGTCATAAGTGTTGAACATCAGAACTCATTTGCCTGAGATTAGAGGGTTTTTTTTCTGTGGAACGATCGCGTGAGTTTCATAATATAACTTTGATGAGTTCTTTTTTTCTTTTTACATTCATAACAAGACGACGAGCCGAATCGAGACAATAAAATATTAGGATGATGAGACTTGTCTAATGATCCTAATTTATTGTTGCTTCTAAACGTGCTTTGAAAATAATGTGTAGAAAAATATTATTGTAGGTTCCAAAAGGGACAACCTGTTTCCAAAATAACCATTCAGGATCTGTAGTAGGTACTAAAGTACTAAGATAAAAATATAAAATAAACAGTTCATTACCATTAAAATAAAGAACTAACTTAATCGCGTTTTGAAAATGTATTGACATAATTATGCAAGAGCGCAGCAACTATAAAATATTCCCATCATTAAAATTTACTCTTTACTAATTATAAAGTAGTCAGATTAAAATACAAAAGTAGCGTTCTAATTGCATCTAATAAATTCCACGTAAAATAATCTCGGAAGTGAAAATAAATCGTAACTCGTAAAAAAACTACCTAAGTCATTTATTAACTCACGCGACAAGAGGAAAGAAAATGAACTCGAGCTATGATAAATGTTCATAGTTTCGAAACTTAATATTTTGTTTGTAACAGGAAAACTACTTGTTGACGCATTATAGTCAAACTTTATTTAATATCAGGGAAACAAATTGCCCCGAATTTTCTATGGTCATCGAGTGGTAGTTGGAGAGTAATGAAGAGAAAAGAACACGTTATTTTATTTTACTTAGCTACAATTTGTCAGCTGAAATATAAAACTAATATACAAGGATCATAAAATATTATTTCATATAACGTTTATGCAAAATTCTAATCATTTTATCTAATACATTTTTAAAATATATTAATTAATGCAGTTTTCATGAATTTATTTTTACAGAAAAAAATAAATGTCTCAAATAGCCGATTCCGAATAGAATGATTTATTTACGTAATCGATTAACCTAAAGGAGCGGAACTGCAAAAATTGCACAAAAGATGACACACACCACTTATATTTGGGAGCGTTGTAAAATTTCTATTACACCCTTAAACCGTAAAAATGTCACGGGACAATAAGAGATCAATCATTCACGTACTCTAGTGCGACGTGAAAAATAATATCACGTTGACCCACTTTTGAGATTTGCATTCAAGCGCTGGATGCCATTTATCATACTTCGTGTAGCAAAAAATGTTGATATCTTTAAGCTCAGCGCTCGCTAGAGGGTTAAGTAACGCTATTATATAAACATATTACGCTCTGCTACTTGTTTGAAATATTTTATGCCGTGCAGTGTAGCTGCTTGGTTCGAGTTACATAACCACGACCATCAAACTTGCAGTCAAGTTCAAGTACGATTTGGTAAGCTTAGTACGCTACACCGTGAATATAGTTTCGTTTTATTGCGTAACTTAAAGCAGAAAGCTAGAAACTTGACTGATGTATTTATTTATTTATGTACGAATGAATCACTTTACCTTTAAAATACAAAATAATAAACTTTAATAATAATAATTTACCTTACTTACATTTCCAAATTTTATTTCATAATAGAATTGGTATTGAATAGGATAAATAGAAAAATTAAAAAGCCTAAGTAAATACGTGCACAATTGTTCTTTATTCGTTTATACTTTATTCGATTATAAGATGTTTATTTGGAAACTAAGAACCATGATAGAGGCGGTGTTCATTCGCGACTGAACCATAATAAAAAAGCCGATTATAAAGCATTGTATACCTTGTTTTTTTTTGTATAAGAACAAGCGTACACATACTAAGTACACAGTGCTCCTGCATAATGGTTCTGATGTTAAATATAAATTACACTTGTCCTACGTACGGATACACGGCAGGGTTCCTTGTGTTCTCAATTTAAAAGATTTACACAGTTACCCCCTTACTAATATCACAGCTATTTACACTGTGCTAATATTAAGTCCGAGGTCTTCCAATAAATCAATGATTCTGACTCTTGAGAATGCAGGTTTGATGGCAAGTACCAATTAGACATTTTCAAATCTAAAATACATTTATGCGGACGAAAAAAAAAGGTTTCAGATATTTTACTGTACATTCCTCTGTAGTCTGTAGCCAACCGAGTTCGTTACAAGTTACGAATTACAAATTACAGTATTTGTAGATTATATTTTATAGTTCAAAATACCGTCTGCAAGGGATGCCAATCACTTGATATTACTAATATTATGATCATAAAGCAAATGTAATATTTAAACTGCAAATTAAAATCTAGGACACAGCGCTAACGCATTACCCCAAAAATTCATAGCTTTCATTCACAATTTTTTATACAATGTACGATATTAAAATGCACGTGTGAAAATGAATTTTCTTCCTTCCGTGTCAGAACTCAGAATGCGCAAAGGTAAGCATTTCTGGTACGCCACAAAACTTCGGATTTGGTCGCATGCAAAAATGTGGGTATAAATTTTGTGTGATGTATAATTTGATAAAAATGTATAATTTTGTATGCGGGTTCGTGCTCCCAATCATTAAAATGTTTTACATGCTCTTATAAATTTGATAAACTGTTGTCCTTTTGTATATAAAATTACTGATAATAAACGTTTATTACGTTAAATTTACTGAAAGCGCACGCAAGTTATAGGATGGACGATAAATGCTATTATTTTGAATGTTATTCTGACAAAACGGTACTTATGCAAAATATGTGCCTCAAAATGTCTCCAAGCAATTCAAATTTCATGAAGATGACTGACGATTTAAGACAAACAACAGTACTTGAAAAATATTAGGCGTAGTTTTTAGGTAGGGACACGATGGCAAAAAAAAAACGGTGAAAGATAAAAATATATTGTTACAAATGAAATAAGTATTTTATTGAAATTTGTAACATGCTATAAAATCGTTCTTATTATACACGATAATTTCATTACAAAAATGTACAGTGATATTTCGGCATAATTTGCCAACTATCTAACCTAATATTATGACGACATGCAGAACAAAATATAAAACGCAACATAAAATAAAAATAAAAATAATTTATTTTCAGACAAAGAAGTCCATATTTTAAATGATTTTTTGACAATAAAATTATATTATACTAACAAATTTTGTGACAATAAAATTATATTATACTAACAAATAATCAAAATGCAGCTCATCTTGCTACCCTGACATGTAGCTCAGTGAGTCTGCGAAGGAGTGCAGAGTCAATTCGCTCCGCTATCATCTTCAGGACCCCATTCCGGCTCTCCCGAACTCTATGCACTACTGACGCTTCCTTTTTCCGCATAATCGCGTAGAAATCGTCGACTCCTGCATCGGAAAACATCCCAGATGCACTGCAGTATTGAGGGAGCCGCAATAGAGACCTGAATATGTTATTGTAGAGGACCCGCAAGGCGCCATAGGTCCATTGAGTAAAGCTGGCCCACAGACCACAGGTGTAAAACGTCTGACAAAATGCTTTAAAAAGCGTTATCTTGACAGGCGCTGTACACCTGGCAAACCTGTGTGCCAGCATATTACCGCGGATCGATAGCGCCCTGCGCTCCCTCTCAATATCCTCCTCATCACTGAGAGTATCTGACACCACGTGACCAAGGTATTTAAAAAAAAGGTATTTAAAATTTAATTATTTACTCCGTTAAGTAAAGGTGGTGGACAATCTTGATGATTGAAAATCTTACTATTGCATTTAAATATCATGTACTCACACTTACCAACATTGTACTCTAAGCCGTGTTCAATAGCGTACCTCTCACAAATTTTTAACAGCCTGTTAAGACCACCGATTGAGGGGCTCAGCAGTACCATATCATCAGCATAACTTAAGTTATTTAAACATACACCATCAATATGACATCCAGTATGAGTACTGCTGAGCTCCTCAATCAACTGGTTTACATAAATATTGAATAATCGGGGCGAGGTATTTCCCCCTTGTCTCACCCCACACTCTAAGGAATAATCCTCAGAGAGTGCATTACCCCACCTAACACAGTTCCCTTGATTACTATACCAATACGTCAATAGCTCAATTATATCATTTGATACGCCAAGTTTTCTTAGCTTTGCCCAAAGCTTCCCGTACGATACTCTATCAAATGCCTTGGACAAATCCAAGAAACATGCAAAGATCGGCGTTTTTCGTTTGGTATAGTAATCAACCGTCTGTTTCAAACATAGTATGGCACTTTCAGTAGACACTCCCTCTCTAAAGCCAAATTGTGTGTCCCCAATCGAATCGTACTTCTTTAGCAACGTATCCAGCAGCGCATCTAGAACTTTCGCTAGTATTGTAGCAAGGGAAATGGGTCTATAATTTCGCTTACTGGACGTATCCGCTGAAGCATTCTTCACAATAGGGACCACAATAGTTCTCATGAGGTCTTCTGGCAGATAGGAGTGCCGGATACAAAACGTATAAAACATTCCCAATACTCTATGCAGATGAAAGCCTGCGTGCCGCAGGTGCTCCACACTGAGTCCGTCGTGACCAGGCGATTTTCCCCGCTTCATGCTATTTATCACCTTGCACACATCCTTACTCGAGAAACCAATCACTGGGCCCGATTGAACTTGGCACTCAGTGTCGAGAGCCAGCGGCAATAAAGATTTCACCTGAAAAGCCTCTCGAAATGAGTTCGCAATCCCAATTGGATCCTGCACCCCCTCAATACTAATAGGCAGCCTAACTTTACCCTTTAGTTGCTTAGTACCTCTCCAGAACTTATCAAAACTCTTGGAAGAGTACTGAGCAGCCAGTTTGTCCATTCTAACCTGCTCTTGATTATTTTGACAAAATTTTAGACGAGATTTAAATATTTTACGACTTTCATACATTTTGTCATAAAAATGGCCACTAGTGGGCTTCCCCGCTAATAAATACATTATATAGTCAGCCCTAGCCTGCCTATGTGCCTTCTTAACATTCTCATTCCATCCAAACACACGCTTACCTTTACGTCGGTTACCTGTAAATTTGTGACTGGATATGGATGCTTTACATAGAGTGCCTACTATTCTATTATATAAACCATCTATGATGACTCTATGTTGGATATTATTACACATAGAATCAGCACAGCTCTGAAACTCTTCCGGGAAATGGATGTTTTTCAGCTCGTCATGACATAATTTTTCATATTTACTGAGACATCATCGACCCCCCTTACACCCCACCTGATTTTATTACTGAAAGTGTTACTAATTTTAATTTTTTGCTTAATCAGTCTTAAGTTACAAACTACTTCTATCGGCAGGTGGTCGGACCAGAATGTATCTTGTAACACTCTAAAGCTACTGACTGTGTCCCATGCTGACTTGGACACAACGCAATGATCTAGCCACCTTGTACTTAACATAGAAACTTATCAAGCATTTCATACAAGTTTGCTACTCGACACTAGAGAGCCGAGAACTGCTTGGCCAAACTCTTCAGTGACTTGACCAGAACTTCCCACTTGAACTTGCTACTTGATTAGAATTCACGTAGAACTTTCTAGGAAACTCTCAAACAATTATATTGAAATAAATGTATCGAGTAACTACTAAACAGTAGGAAAATTTACCCGCCATAATGAGATCATCTGGGAAGATTAGTAATTTTAATGTCGTTATAAAAAATTAAAGTGATTGCAAAAATGTTTCCTAGAAAAAACTTTTTAAAAGTTTAAAATTACAGGTAGTATATTAAAAATATAAGGGCAATAAAAGTAGGAAATACATAAAATAAGTATATGACATACGTAAACTGGTTCACGTACGGCAATGCAGAAACTTTGAAATTAGAGCTAAAGATGAGAGTTGCAAAAATACCAGCAATTTGTAGTTTCAATCTTAGCAGATAGTTCCATATGAACGTGAGATGTGAGAACATCATCAGTAAAAAAATGTTTATAATCATAGATCTAAGCATATTTTGAATCTTAGTTTTATTACTTTTTTAGAAAGGAATCATGTACTTATTTATGGTTACACAATGAATACTTAATAAATCTTTATATCAGATAGTTTTGTGGATTTGGATATTTTTTGTTGCTGTTATGACATAGACTGGTAGTTAATTAGATAAAACAATTCAAGACGTGAGTGGAAGAATAAGGTAAATAGCATGAAAAAACTTCCCGTTTTTTTTTCTTAAATGGAGGCTTTAGGGCCGGAAAAATTATTTGAAATAGGGAAACTATGGATTATATGTGTAGCCAGATATATTAGCTAGGTTATGAAGTAGGTAAGTTACAAGTTTTATTAGAAGAATTAGGGAAAAAATGAGTTTTTGTCCGTATGTTACGAAATGTAACTTGTTCGATTCTTCCACTCACGTCTTCAATTATTTAGTAGCAATTATGAGTTTCAACTTTATCATTAACATTAAGAATAGCATTTTGTGTGACTCGTCTTATACTCGTGATACCTCAGTCAGGTTTTGCCAATTAACGTTAATGTTAAGAGACGACTCCGTTAACATAATATCTTGTTTGTTAATCTCCATGTTATTACCTTGTATGTTAACGTTTAGAATATCTTAATTCTATGAGAATTTTGTGAGATACATATGTTAAAAACAAAAATTTGTGAGGTCGTTCCTCTTGGTAGTATATTATAATATTATTAATTCCTCGTAACTTTTCTATCAATGAAATAATTAATGAGCTATTACGTCACTTTTAAACTCGGCATTATTTCTATTACTATTCACTAAGTTATATAGTAGTATTCACTAATTTACAATTAGTTAGGTCTTAGGATAACATATTTTAGTACAAACTTACATGTTTATCAACGATTTGTACTTCGGCTGCGCTTCAAATTTGAAAATGTGAGTTGATGAAGTCATCAACTCTTAGTAATTAATAACATAAGAGCAATAATTACTAAATTTTGCCTTATAATTTAAACAAACCTTGTAACTTACTTACTTGATCATCTAGCTAGTCATAGAATCCATCTTTTATTATTTAAAATCATTTTCGCATTTCTAAAGCCTCCATTCATAAAAAACGTCAGTTTTCAAATTGCTAATTACCCACTTATCAACTCATGTCTTCAATTATAAGTACAAGTATGTAACATTATTTCCGAAATATGAATAAAATAATATGAAAAACATTAAGAGAAACATCAAGTGTTATTAAGTCACAATTCTTTATTAGGTCGTTATAAAGAAATAAAAGGCATGGAAGTTATTAAAGTCTTAATTGTAATTTGCACGCAAACGTTCGTGCAGCTAAAGTGGTTATGGCGGACATATTTATTTTATTGCATAACTCAGTACAATACAGAGTCATGTATCTGATTTTTCATCTAATTTATTACCTCTTTCACCGTCCTCTTTTGATTTCACAAGTGATTTTGTCACAATAATATTTCATAAGCAAAAGGTATATTTAACACATTGAATATTAACCCTATAAGGGCTAATATCCTAAGGCAAGTGAAGCAAGAACTTATACTTGCCTTAGGACATCTTATTTCTATACAAAACGCATGAAGATGCAAGCACACATCTTATTTGTATCGCATGTTCGGCTAAAATCTAAATACTGTCATGTCTCAAATAAGCGTGAGCATTAAGATAAATTAATTTCGTATTCGTAACAAGCAAGAAATATTAACTAAACTATAACTTCAAACGTTAAAGTCCTCAGCAAATATAGTGTGACAAATGAGATCAACTCGTTAGTCGGTGTAAATAAAATGTAAATTTTCATTTTAACGATTCAATATGTCCGACTCTCTAAAATTATATGCGACATTACTGTTTATGTGAAATAGTTAGCACGTGCTAGTATCTGTATCATAACTTGCTGTCTGTATTGTTTCTTTGTAGACAGTCGGGAGCTATTTGCATTAATCGTTCACTTTATGACTGACTCGAATAAATTTGTCTGCATTGTCTTTGTTTACGTCGACTTAAATTCTTTCTTGTCTTTGAGCTTCTAGTACTTTGCTTTCATTCAAATTGTAGTTCTAATTTTTCTGGAGTTTTTCATAATGAATCTTAATAACACTTTACTATACTACTGTACTACACAGTAGAGCTTACTTTATTATTCTTTTCTAGCATTTGAAAAGAATACTCTTTTTTTCATTTTTAAAGGATAGCTCGATGTTTATTAATTCAAACATCCAAAAGTATAAAATATATATAATATATAGATAAAAACAGGAAAGGTTTAAAAATGAAATAGATAAAAACATGAAAGTATTAAAAATCAGAATATATCTCATTTATATGCAAAATTTCAGAAAGCTTAAATAAATAAGCACACGTGTTCAAAACAGATACGTAACAAACAAAACTCAGCTTTTTACTGTCCAAACAGGGCTCCAACTAAACCGTTTATTCAACACATTCAAAACAATTAAACTAAGCACACACAAATTGAAAATGTTACATATTCAAATAAATGAAAGCAAACTCATATTTTTATTTAATTGAATTATGGGTTTTAATTTTGTGTGCGAAAAAAAATTCGCTTGTTAACTAAGACAAAAAAGTAAAAACATGCAGATGATATTCCTTATAATATTATGATTTTATGGTTAATGATGGATGTTACTTCCATGTAAGTAAAGCTTTCTTTGTCAACTAATCTGATATTCACCAGATACCTCTAACAAGAAACATCAAAGTATCGATACGTACTTACAAATTAATGTACAAAAGTTAATCTCTTTTAGCTAAAAATAACAAAATCAAAGGGGCCGGGAGAACGGAGATCATTCTATTTACGTTTATGTCACGGGCGTGAGGAAGCGTTTAAATCCACTCATTAATTATTGTCACTGTTAAGACAAAATAGATATTACACTCTCTATTTGTTGCCCACTCTATGGTAAAGAAGAGTCTAAAACAGATTGATGATGGGCATGCGTTGAAAAAACGTGTCCTTTATATTTTAAGGATGCCCTGGAGCATATACATAATGAGTTTTAGAAAATGACGCAACCATAGATGAAAGGACATTAAAAATCATTTTGTCAACTTCCATAATTTATGGGCCATCAGCCCCATGGTATTTACCGTCTATTTACGGATTTTTATGACGAGACGCATAACTCCACTGTTTATGTTTCCGCTGATTAAAAATAGGTGATTATCATAAACATAAATAAAGTGGAGATTAATAAGTGATATTTCATCTCGAACTATCGAGTCATCACCGATAATTACTTACTGCATTTTGTGTTCAAATGAATGCCTTACCGATTTCTATAGCCCCTGTGCAATTGATAGACGTATCTTTATTACGTTTCATAGAAATTATTACAATAAATTATTGTACATTCAGATTATATTTCTAGCGCGATTTGAAAGTGATCACAGATTCTTTACAGTTATTTCGAGTTACTTTCAAAGAAAGTGAGGAAGACTTCCCGTAATTTGTGTTAATAATTATACAGACGTAATAATTATACCAAATATTTTATTATTTCTGTTGCTTTTGTCATTGAATATAATGCCGTTAAATGGTGATTTTACTTTTTCTTACCTATTTTTATCGAAACAGATTGGTACATACCTATTTTGAATGTAAGTATTAGAGATTCTTTGATTAATACTTTCGCGTGATATCCATTCGTTCATTTACAAGCATTATATCAGAATTAGCAGCTGCTCCGGTCAATTCAAAAACACATTACACTAATAACCCGTTGTGATTAAGCAAGTACAAAAAGTCGGGCATTACTAACCGACGGAGATCGTAAATCTTCCCCGGTACAATCACGTGCTATAGACAATCGTTATAATTAAGTTCATCATGCTTGATATGGTATACGAAGTCCTTGTTATGAATGTGAAAGTGTATTGTTATGTTTCTCCCGGTTCATAGATCATTGTATTAAAATAGATATTAGTATATACGTATATTAAGCTCAAAGCGAATATTTAATTACTGTAACGAACCGTACTATGAAAATAATTATTCTACGTCCTTTTACGAGACCCAAACAATCTCCATAGCAAGTTTCATCCAAAAAAGTCAAGCGGTTCACATATGAAGAGGTTACATATAAATAAGTGTTTTTAATGTTTGGCACATTGACTCATATTCAGAAATCTTAATAAATAAGACACTATACTCCTAATAAATATAAAGTTTTTATGAAGAATTCAATGTGACCAAAGCCTCAGACGTGAGCTTGTACAATTGGTTTTGACATATGAGCATGAAGCGTCCTTAAATCAACGCTAATAAGATTTCCGGTAAATTCCGACCGACGAGCTACAACTAGACGGTCAGAGGTCAACTAGACGGTTGATTTACGTTTTTATAGTGACATAATTTTAAAATAGGTGCGCCATTTGATCTGTGAACTAAAAGGTAATAATATTATGTTAAGAGACGTACCAAAAATTTACAATATTATGTACATTACATTACATTACATATTATGTACATTACATAAAGGTGTGAATCCTAAATAGAGATAGAATTTGGTTCGTTGATTAATGATAATTATGTCTGTAAATCGCACTTAGACAACCAACCCAATAAAGCACTGTTACTGTAAAATATGTATTGACATGTAAAAGTAACCTTGTTTATTTAAAACAAGTTTAATAAATTTTAAAAAAAGATAAAGATACAAAATTTTACAAGAATAATCTTTGTCCACAATCAAAAATTTGCGATA
Organism: Polyommatus iphigenia; assembly: GCA_963422495.1. Taxonomy (NCBI): domain Eukaryota; kingdom Metazoa; phylum Arthropoda; class Insecta; order Lepidoptera; family Lycaenidae; genus Polyommatus; species Polyommatus iphigenia. Next base: position 33,532,730 of record OY730185.1, on the reverse strand, counting down.
CTGTCGGCCCTGTGTAGTCCCACATGTGTTACGATCAGCAAAAACACAACCACTGCAAGTACACATGTGGTGTTTTTATGAAGCGATGTTCTAATTAACGCTGGCCGCCTTACAAGCTGTTAATTGACGTTTCATTGTCTGCACCGATTATAAGAAATGGTTTGTTCAATTCAGATTCATTATTGTTAGATGTGCCGCCGTGTTTTGGATTGGGACGGAGGAACAGAGGATTTACATGTCTGAAATAAAAATAATTTTCTTATATGTGAATTTTTGAGTTTGATGCTCAGGCTAGCTAATATTGAGAAGATACTCATAGTACGCAAACGTAGGATCAGAACGTGTTGATGATGAATCGCTTACAAGCATTATATCAGAAGTAGTATCTAGTAACGATGCTACATAACTTTATGAATTATGATAAGTAAAAGACAAGTTCTTCCTTAGCTCTATATCCAACCTACCTTAGAAATACACATACAAACAAACCGCCTCCCGAGATATGATGTAGCTGAATTAGGTGATGCTGACAAAGCAGGTACAAATTTGAACTTTAACACCCAAGAATACGGATCAGTTTTATATGAATCACGAAAACCATGTTTCCAAAAAATTCGCTGACTATACGAAAATGCAAGCAATCTGTAGGGGTGTGGATCTTTGAAGCGTAATTTTGTTTAATACAATCATTTCATCGGGTAGGGAGAAAAAACATCAAAGTGAGCTTCATATCGTACGTGTCAAAGACGATTCCCCTTTTGATTAAGAAATGGGGAAGTGGGAAAAATGAGATTTTATTACAAAAAACAAAAGGTAATAAGCTGTATTAATACAGGGCGAGATTATTTGTAGTAATTTACTTTAACACCTTTTATTTTAGACTTCGGATCAGTACAAATATTAGATGTTGTAAGTAATAAAGGTGAACTTGATAGACTTTAAAAATATTAAAGTTTCCAATTCAGATCGATTACAAATTATACCTCTATATCCTGAAGACAAATGATAACAGAGAATGTCTACAGATGAATAAGGATAGACCAGCTGTGTGTAAATAATACACATAGATCTGTATCAAAGACGAACCTATGTGTAAATGGTTTATACATTTGAAGATGTCCTAAGTGGTCCAATGAGCCGGAGAGCTGAGAACGTGAACGTTTGAATAAATTATTTCCTCCCGAGGCGAAGTGGTCAATGTACAATATAATAGACGATGTCCCTTTGTATTGCGCTGAATGAGTCCGCTCTTCTATCTAGGGTTATAAGAGTACTCGTAGGTATGTATTAAGGCTTTTAGAATTTTAAAATCGTTGGGTGTTTCAAAAACTTTAAGTTAGGTAGGTACTTGTCTTTGAATTAAATATATAAGCAGTTAATTTAAATAAAAATGAAATGGAACTGAACTTGATACTACTAATATATATTCTGTGACTGAACTGAAATAATACATTAATATTATTTTATAAGAATAAGGTTAGATTAATACTATATAATTAATGAGTTGAAATTACCTCAATTCACGCTATAATAAATTAATAATACTTTATTAGAGTAAAGTTAAACCATCACGATAATTTCAACACCACGTTTTAATTTTTAGTACTTATTTGTTTTTTGAAATACCTAACAATACTGATAACAGTCAACTAAAGGCATAGCTCGCGAAAAGTAAATAGCAAAATAAGCTAGTTAGCTTTGTGGCATTTAAAGGCTTCCTAAAATAGCTCCAATATAAAAACTTAATTAATTACTCATGTTCTAAAAACTTGTGCAGATATAATATATAAAAACTTAATTAATTACTCATGTTCTAGAAACTTGTGCAGATATAAAGCTTATTTATATCTATAAACTTCCTCGATATACATAAAGCAGTAAATGTTTCAAATAATATTCAAATGTGAGCACATTCTGAAATCGATATTAATAATATCGTGCATGTTAACGCTCTACTTAATTTATTTGCGTCTACCACATCAATTAAAACAAAAACCAGTTTCAAAATAAACATTTATCTATGCAAATTCTCAAAAACTTAAATCCTTAAGGCACCAAACTCAGCTCTAATCTGGTACAAATTTAGAAGGATAAATCATTTCAATATTATCTAGCCGTAAGCGAAATTCAAGATTACGACTTTATCGACGCACCATATTCCGAAGGCATTCCCTTTATTTTATTGCAGACGTCATCGGAGGAAGATGATTTATGTTCCCGAGACAAACGCGGGGGACTTTGAGAGTTTTTGCTCCGAATACTGTAAGAATTTAACGCTGATTAAACTGTAAAATTACAGACGGTTCGCCTTTGACAGATGCGGCACCGAATAATAGAATTATGTACACGCGTTCCGAGATTTTCAATGGAGCGGTGTCTCCTCGTCCTTTGTGAATCCACTTACGACACAATGGCAACAAAGATAAGTCTGGCAAATTGTAAAATACACTCTCAATTATTGCATAGAAGTGTGTCGATGCGTTACGTTTTTGTAAGGGACAGAGGCGGCGTCTGAGGCTTATGAAAACATGTATCAAATCGAGCCACTAGCGTGCGGTAGTATTGTTGAAATTCTTTATGATAACAAAAAAAGTGTCGAATAAAAGTGATGTGAGTCGTAAAAAAGCTACTGTGAACCTGGTTATAGTGAGAAAAGAAAGTTGAAGTAGGTACAGCAACTTTATACATATAAGCTGGTGCTATTAAAGTATCTAGTCAAAATAAAAAGTTCCATATAAAGGCATTTTAAACTTTCGATAAAAAAATTGCACTCCGGGAGTGCCGGCAGAAGTGAAAACTTGATTATTAACCCATTTTGTATGAAAATCGATTTTTTAAAAAATCGTTTTTTTTAATTAATCGAAACCCTTACAATCGATTAAATTTTTAATCCATTTTTTATGAATATCGATTTTTAAAAAATCGTTTTTTTAATTAATCGAAACCCTTACAATTTTTTAACCCATTTTTTATGAAAATCGATTTTTAAAAAATCGATTTTTTTAATTAATCGAAACCCTTACAATCGATTAAATTTTTAACCCATTTTTTATGAAAATCGATTTTTGAAAAATCGTTTTTTTAAATTAATCGAAACCCTTACAATCGATTAAAAAATATCGACAATCGAAAAAAAAACAATCGATTGTTCGATTAATCGATTTCGATGTTACAACACTACTCTCCAACCGTTTTATGGTTTTTCGATCAGCACGAGAATCTGACTTGAGTTTCACAGTTTTTACCCATCCCGCAAAAGTGCTCAACGCCGCTAAAGAAGTTTTCACTTCAAAAAAAAAAACGACAAAATACCTAATTACTAATTAGGTATAACACAAAATTGATAGGTCCAATTATATGATTTAATCCTTATTTTTAAGCTGAGTAAAAGAGATAGTAAATGTTATAAGAAAAGGTATAGTTACTTAATACAGATCTTGAAAGATACACTTGAACCGTTTTAAAAAACTTAACACATTTTTTTCGTGTGATCAATTCACAATAATAATAGAAACCCTGCCATTGGCGAGGATACCAAAATAATCAATTACTTTTTTTCTAACACACCCATTCTTTACAGCTAAAGTGGTTAATATTATGAAATATGAGCCAGCTATCGACTCGCCGCATTTTTTTGTCAATAATTTTTGGGCAATTTTATACATTCTGACCCCACCCCTCTGACGATTGTTTTGTCAGACTAACACCTGGCTGTAAACAACTGCAACCGTTACTGGTCCGAGGTACCCCCGCTTCGCTCACTGGTCCAATTAATGAGCTTTTTAATAATTGTTCCTTTATGCAAATTCTGTTTTATAGAGCTAATCAAGAACTTGTTATGATTAAACACGTTTTTATTTATTTTTAATTAAATCAAGCAAATTAGGCATCCTCAGCCCAATTTCAAAAATATTTATTTTTGATACTAATGAAGTATCAGCATATATTTAATTAAAAAACCGCACCTTTAAAATATCGGATAAATAGCAAGTGTCCTAAAAGGTAAAACTTGTTAAAAATGTTAATGGTTTGTTAATTTCGGCGGCATCTTTCAAGATATTGGATCAAACCTAATAATCATCCAATATGATTTTATAGACAAGAGCATTAAAGCGGCTATAAATTCACGCTCATTACAACCTTAATATAAACATTTCTTTAGAAATACCGCATCGTTATGACCATCCACAGTTAGGCACCGCTCACACTTTTCCTTTCCGCAGAAAACCAAACCAACCCGACAGCTGCAGCTGGATTTTAAACGCGCCTACCTTCACAAATATGGTCTTTAGTACCCAAGAATACAGTTCGATTTCACCTGCAATGGTAACAAACTTATTTCAATACGCCGGAGAAATATAATTGAAACCTTACCGGGCCTCGTTTTAGTCCCAATTATTAATTATGAACGGCCTGCTTTACATAATTTTTTTATTAGATACGAGTTAAATTATGTTCGACCCTGTTTTAACATATCATAAATATTGATGTTCTCTCATATAATCGAATGATAACTTTTTAATTTTCTTGTCAGTAGTATAGCATACTAAATATTAATTCTTAGGGAACCAAAGCCGTTGCGTTAACGGTTAATCAATTATTTTAAAATTGAGCATTAGTTTGAGCTTTAGTTCCCTTTTGTCTTTCTTATTTAGACTTCGTTTTCGTTGGGGTTTGAGTATTCAATAGTTATATCATCATGATAACATCTCTTTTATTTTGCTTATAAAATATCTACTGAATAATATGATATTATTACATTAATCGTTACCACGAATTTGCCTCCGGACATGGAAGCTCTGAGTCGGGTGTACCCAAATAAAGCACTTAGGATACGCCTTATCGTGTTACAGCAAAGGGTTACACTATATTTAATATCCGCAAAATTACCTACAGCATTGGCAGAAAATACATTATCTGTCCACTATAATTATGTATCTGAAATCTTTATTTTACTCACTCAATTTTACAGTTACAATGAATTTTAGTTATCTGCAGATTATAATTAATAACATACGCGCAGTAAAACATGGCTAACAAAAATACAAAATCTCATTTACATAGTGAAAATTTGCAAAGAAAATAAAGATATTATGTTTTGACTGCTAATTTTGTGTTTCGCGCACCACTGCATCCATTTAAATGCATATCGTACTTATTCCAAAACAGTTGCATTATCTAGACGCAGCTGCATTTTATTTTTTTATTTTCACCATCCGTTTAGTATTTGAAAGTTGGTGGAGTTTTCTTTACATTATGAAGTCTAGACAGTTTTGGAAAAAACATCGAAATAAATTGAATAATATAATATATGTCTCACAAATCACACGAGAAATATAAAATATATCAAGCCGGCTAGCGACGATAAAATGCTAGACCTACTTCATAAATCTATTAAAAGAGGTAAATAAATATAGCAACAAACACCCTTATCACAGCAAACACTTTTCAAACGCTTATGGTCGCAAAGCCTACCCACTTCTTACACCGATAAGGTCCTATCGAAACCACAAAATATGGGAGCATTTTATGAAGTGCGCTCTACTGTAATGAGATAGGATACAGTCAATTTTGTCCATTGTTATGGATAAACGTAAAATCCGGAAAATATACGAGGACTGCCATTTTACCGGTTTTCGTATCGTTTTTGTAGGGTCTATTAGCATACGTGACCTGGGTCATAATGCGATATATTGTTCCACTTTCGTACAATATTTTGCGGGCTTTTTATTAATAAATAGATGACACCCGCAACTCCGTTGCGCCAAAATTCGTTTATCGCGCGGGAATCGTACATTTTTCCGGGATAAAAAGTATCCTATATCCTTTCCCGATACTCAAAGTATCCCCATACCAAATTTCAGCAAAATTGGTTCAGCGGTTTAGGTGTGAAGAGTTAACAGACAGACAGACACACTTTCGCGTTAATAATGTTAGTATAGAAGTATAGATTCACTCATATATTTTATGACAGAAACTATTAGCTCTTAAAACAGCTTTATAAGACTAGTTATAGCTTTTATATTTTATGTTTACATACCAGTAATGACGCTTATAATTCTACATATTTTTAATAATAATTATGTCACCCTTCTTATAAAAATAATTGCATTATCATTACTTAAAGTGTCGTTACTACTTACATAATCTCTCTTTGCATTAATGTCTACCGTATGTCACAACCACTTAATAAGAAAAAGAAATTATTACTCCTCCATTAAACATTTCATTACGAGTACCTTATGGTGTGACTAAAACAACAATATTGTTTATGAGGTGTTAATCTCTTTCTAATAATGGGAACTTCTTATTTTAATCTCGACACATGTGGGCTTCTTTATTCGTCTTTTTAATCTTGACATAAATTTGACTTAACACGACATTAATGAGAGTATTTTGTCTTTTGAAATGATTTTTTATTTCATAAACAGAAATAATACCGGCTGCATCTAAAAATGTAAAAATGTTTACTTAATCATCATTAAATATTTTAGTATTCAGTTAAAGAAATATATTATGTGTATTAACTTTAATGATCACCATTTTATAGTTTTACTAGTTGATGCACTCCGTTGCGCCAAAATTCGTTTATCGCGCAGAAACCGCACATTTCTCAGAGATAAAAAGTATCCTATGTCCGAGACTCAAAGTATCCCTATACCAAATTTCATTAACCCATCAGTCGTGGCAAAACGAGACACACTAGCTTTTTCATTGTTATCGCGGCCGGATGTGGCCGCTTGGGGCTTCATGAATTAAAATCGGTTCAGCGATTTGGGCGTGAAGAGATAACAGACAGATAGACACACTTTCATATTTATATTATCATTTATCAGTAAGCAAGTTGAATATCCATGCTATTCAACTTTTTTTTGGAACTTCTTTTTTCATTTATTTCATTCAGGGTCAAGTGATGCAAACGGTGGTCGAAATGTTCCGGTTGTAAAATTTTAACATAAAACATGAATGGCGGAATCCACAACAAAACCTCAACAAGAATGTGCTTATTAATTCATATTATACGGCTGCGTGGACTTCTCGAAACGACAATGGACAGAAGACCACAAAAGTCGATCTTTAGAAGCAGGAATACAATAAATTACTACGTTTATCTTTTAAGACGCGTACACACGAGGGTTTTTTGTACATTCCCTCTCGAACGCGCTTGTGTTTGGATACAATAATTTATCTTGCGATTCCAGGGTCGTATGAATGAGCTTAGACGACATTTAGTTACAGTGTGCGACGAAGAATTCCTTTACAAAAACTTGTCCGAAAATTCTATTAATAAATTATAGACTTGTGGACAGTTGAAATAAAGTTTTGAAATAGATTTGAATAACAATAAGAAATTTGGAATATTGATTTACATAAGTTTTACTGGTAAAACATTTCGAAATGACACTGCTTTATTATGTCCACCTTCAAATATTTAGTTTGCAGATAAATAGAAAAAAAGCAACAGTTCAAAATTGAAAAGAAATCACAATAGGTAATATAGTCATGTTGAATAAAAAGAATTGTAATATAAAATATTATGATATTGAAAACAAAAGGTATCATGATTTTTGCCTTTTAAGGTTTTTAAAAATAGCATTATCAAAGAGAATCCAAAGAAATGAGATTCTCGGTATTCAAGGAGAAACATATCTTATAACAAAAAGCGTCTCAAAATAATCTATTATTCACGAAGAAAACTCGCTCCGTATATTCCGCATAATATCTTTCATGTCAATGTTTCTAATACAAAATAAAATAAAACCAAACAAAATAGGAATTCCAGGAAGCGCCACAAGAATTGGCAAATGCTGTAAGTACGAAATACGTTACATAACTTATTCGTCACAAATCACACTACATAGAATCCGAATTGCAAACAACATTTTTTTTTTTCGAAAAAAGAAAATCCTATAATTATTGGCCGCTTAAAATACTTTTTTCACCATAAAATCCTTCAGAAAATTTTAAAGGGCCAGTGTTTAATAATAGTATCCGAAGATGAGAAACTAATATTATTTCTAAAACTAAACTTTATGTTCAAAGTTCATAGAGCTTTCAATAAAATAATTTATGCATGCCATGTACATGTAGACTGTGAGCTAGGGAAACATGTTGAACCATTGTTAATTGTGTAGAAAACGGATCATCCTAAATGACCCACATGTCTTTCATTATACCTTTTGTCTCTAGTAATTCAACAGAACGTATTTGTCAAAGGTACGGGCACTAAGGCACTCGGAAGCAGGTACCCTTTGTTTGCCCGACTTACATTTCATATTCAAAAATTATGCGTTCATATTTCAAATTTGGTTACAGAATGGTTTTAGACCATTCATCGTTGCTTTATGGAAATGTAACAATTCATGTTTTTGAACTATTTGCATCTGAACGAGTCTTATGATTATTAATACATCCTATGCATGTTCTGTAAGAATTGCTGGCGACATTTGAATAAACAATACGTCATAGTGATTGATATTTACAAGGCATGATATTTTTGATACTTGTCCAATATAGACAGGACGTGTTATGTTGATGTGTAAAGATATGAATAAATCAAACATAGATTTTGAAGTGGGAGTAACAATAGAAACATCACAAGTAACGCTTCTTTATTTAAATTTTATAATTAAATAATTTCAAACAGCGCGTAGCGATACAAAAAATGACCACAGATTGTTTTCAGTTTTATTTCGGTCATATAAAAATTTAAATTTAATTTAAATTAATGTAATATTTTGTAACGTTTTAAATCTACAAACATATTGGCTAAGTCTCAAAGAGGAAATTTTATCCTTGAATAAATCTAATTCAGATTGCGGATTATAAGCCGCATTAGAACTGAGTGACAGATTAAACTTCCAACCCTCTTATTAGACGAAAAGGGTCTTCAAGGACTGTCTAAGCTTCCATCTTTTTGCCTGTATAATAACTAGTTTGCGCTCACAGCTTTGTAAAATATCTGGTGTTTACAAAATCAGCATAATTTTTATCAAAAAATTTTGATTAGATTGGGTTAGACTAGTTTTATAATAAAAATAAATCTCAATCTTTCATCAGATATATAGTAATAATAATTGTTGTCAGTAGGTAGATGTTACGTCACATTTGCCTATTTGCTCATGACATGCTTCTGAATTATTGCCAGTAATACCCTAATCCAAGATTGACAAATTAATTACTAATTGCTGTAGAATATTAGCCGATGTAATTCAATTACAGCATGCTTTAGCCCATATTTCTTATCAATATCTATAAATTATTCTATTATAAAATATTTTAATCCGTTTTTTTTTATTTAAAACCATAATAAAATATTGAATATTCAGATTGTTGATAAGTGTTGTTATTACATTTTTTGTCGAGTATTTCGGTGAAAATTTTATTAATATAGTGGATTTTTTAAAGTCCGATACAAACTATTTTTCTATTTGAAAATGTTTCAAGCACAGTTTTGGTTAAAACTTTGGCTATTTGAGTTATTTAATAAAATGTTGAACTTTCAAAAACTTCAACCAATTTATATAGTCAGATTAATTTTGTATTCATTTTTAACTTTGTTGAAGGCATTTTAACAACATTTGGTTGAAGGCAAATCTAGTGAAAGTCCCTAAATACCTGAGTCTTGGGGATTGGTTGTTAGGGCGCTTAGTGGGAAGCATTGATATTGTCTATCATTTATTATTATTATTAAAAACACAATATTATATAAATTGCGATAAATTAATAGTCAGCAAAATATTTTAAGTTAAAAATACTACCATATATTTTTTTATGAAACAAGCTAATTTACAACGAAACCTTTATTTTACATCTCCATGAAAAAAATTACAACTACATAATATTATCTGAGTATGCTCTTGACATTTTTACGCGTTGATTAAAATTATTACATTCCTCAATAGAGGGTGTGGAGGCCAAGATAGGCCTATAAATACACTCGTAACAGCCAAGTAATTCTATATTCTCATTATCACCAAGTTCAATGAGCTAGTGATGGTCCAAAAAATCTCAGAAACAATAAAGTGACCTATTTATGACTATACAGCATCAGATAAGCTAAAATTTCATGTTATAAATACACGATAACGTTTATTTATTTCATCTCCAACTTATCTATTTGTTTTTGTTTTGATATATGTAACTGCCTTATATTTTTCATTCTAATCTTCAGATCTAACGCCCCAGTATAAATGGATACGGCATTAATCAATTTCTGATAGCCGGTATCGATTTCGAGTTAGTTTATATGATTGATACTAATAAAATTATTATCATAGACATATCTCTTCTGAACGGATAATAGAAGTAGCCTGCATAGAGTTAAGTCAACTAATTATTGTAAGCGTATACAGGCCACCATCAGGGTTATATGACTCCTTTGAACAAAGCATGGAACAAATATTATCAAAGATATGTGCATCTAACAAAAAAGTTATCGTTTGTGGTGACTTTAATATTAATTTATTTGACTTGAACTCTACTACTGTTAGATTCACATCTCTATTTAAATCATATAACCTAAATTACTTGTTTTATGAGCCAACAAGAATCTGTGACACAACGGCAACTTGTATTGATAATATTTTTACAAATTTTTCTCCATGTAAAAAAGAAATAATAAATAAGCTTAGCTCTGATCACTGTGGGCAACTAGCCTCATTTAATATACATTGCGATAGTTACCTAGAGGAAAAGCGTGTGTTTGTTCCTGTGAATACAAAACGTATTGAGAAGTTTAGAAATAACTTAAGTTCAAGTATTCAACTATTATTGGATGAGACGAATAGCTCAGATGAAGCATTTAACAAATTGTTTAAGATGATAAGAACCCAATTTAATACTGTATTTACTCCTAGAACGGTTAAAAAAAGCCATAAAAAAAATAATAATTTCACAGTATGGGCAACTACAGGAATTAAAATAAGCAGACAAAGATTATATGAATTGTATGATGAAAAATGCATGAATACTAGTGATAAATTCAAAACATATGTAAAAAACTATTCAAAGATTTTTAAAAAAGTTTGTAAAGCCGCTAAGGCTATTCACATTAGGAATAAAATTAAAAATTCGAAAAATAAAATCAAAACTACTTGGAAAGTAATAGCTGGTGAGACTGGAAACGTCACCTGTCGTAGCTCTGATTTTGAAATTTATTTTGAAAATAAAAAGATTACCAATGATCATGAGGTTGCGACGGTCTTCGAGAAATTTTTTGCTGACATTCCGGTCTCAACTACGAAAAATTTAAACTCCTCACCTGCAGCTGCTGAAAAACTACTCAGAGACAATGTAAAGGAATGTAATGTCAATTTTAGGTTTAGAGAGATTGTCCCCAAAGATATCGTTGATACTTTTAAATTAATAAATATTAAAGATACTACTGATCTCTGGGGTATGTCTACTAAAATTATCAAATCAATAATTGACATCATAGCTCCTCATCTATCAATGATTTTTAATGACTGCATAAAGAGTGGTGTTTTTCCTGACTTGATGAAGCACAGTAAGGTTGTACCTTTATTTAAAGCGGGACTTAAATCTGATCCTACAAATTATAGGCCTATATCGATTCTACCGACTCTAAGTAAAATATATGAAAAAATAATTTTAAATCAGTTACTATTACATTTTAACTTAAATAGTTTATTGCACAAAAATCAATATGGTTTTACTAAGGGTCGATCCACAACGGATGCTGGTATAGGTCTTCTTTATAGTATATTTGAAGCATGGGAGGATTCGCAGGATGCCCTAGGGGTTTTTTGCGACCTCTCCAAGGCTTTTGACTGTGTTGAGCATGCTACATTAATCAGGAAATTGCACCACTATGGCATTAGGGACTCAGCACTCAACCTTTTGACATCTTACCTCAAAAATAGAACTCAAAGGGTTGACATTAATAGTAAAAGGTCCAATGGGACCAAAATAGAATTAGGCGTCCCACAGGGATCCATTTTAGGTCCATTCCTTTTTCTCATCTACATAAACGACTTACCTTATCTTGTTAAGGATAATGAGATAGTACTTTTTGCTGATGACACTTCACTTATTTTTAAAGTGAAGCGACAACAGTCAAATTACGACGAGGTAAATAGTGCTCTCTCAAAAATAGTACATTGGTTTAACGTTAATAACTTACTTCTAAATTCTAAGAAAACTAAATGTTTAAAATTTACTTTGCCCAATGTCAGGCAAGTTAAAACCAATATACTATTAAATGATGAGAAGATGGATTTGGTGGACACCACTGTATTCTTAGGCATTACACTAGATAGTAAACTACAGTGGGGTCCTCATATTGCTAATCTTGCAGATAGGCTCAGTTCTGCAGCATACGCAGTCAGAAAAATACGGGAAATTGCTGACAAAGACACAGCAAGACTAGTTTATTTCAGTTATTTTCATAGTAGAATGTCGTATGGCATCCTCTTATGGGGAAACGCTGCCGACATTAATACGATTTTTGTGCTGCAGAAGCGAGCTATACGTTCAATTTATAAAATGTCAGCTTTTGAATCTCTGAGAGAAAAGTTTAAAGAAATTGGAATTCTAACTGTTGCTTCTCAATACATTTTGGATAATGTTTTATATGTTAGAAAGAATCTTAGTAAATTTACAACCAAAAGTGACAGTCACGGAAGAAACACTAGAAATAAGTACAAACTAGAAATACCGGTGATCAGACTTAGTAAAGTTAGTAAATCTTTTAAAGGTCAATGTGTACGCCTTTACAATAAAATCCCAGAAAAAGTTCAAAATCTTTCCATTAATAAATTTAAAAAAGTAGTCAAAGAACGTTTGTGTGCCAAAGCCTATTATAAGGTCAATGATTTCATAAACGACGGCACATCTTGGGAGTAGGATGGCTGCTTGCAAGGCTACTTCTACATTATTTTATGACTTACAATTATGTATGTATGTTGACATTGTATAATTTTAAGTTACAGCATTGTAAACTTTATTTTAAAAGATTAATTTTTTTCTCACTTTTTTTGGTAAATAAAGTGGGCCCCCTGCGAGTTTCTTACGCCGGTTCTTCTCGCCGGGTTAGTTCCCGAACCGGTGGTAGGCATCATGTAGACTTTCAGAAAATATTTGCAAAAATTTATTCTGAATAAAAAATTTTGAGTTTGAGTTTGAGTTTGACAAGATATCTCCATTAAGTATTAGGAATGATATCTAGGCCGGAGGGCGCGGTGAGCCTATAAATAAGACCAAAATGTTGATATTAAAAGCCGGTAAGAATAGAAACGGGTTGACACTTCGGGAAATGGATGTTCCACTAATCGGCGGTAGATTATCTATATGTGTCAAATGTAATTTCTCTATGCCCATAAATATTTCAGTTTAGTTTGTGTGGTTTTGTTTACGACTTCAAATATTTGCTGCGCTGTTAATTATATTTTCTTTGTTATGGTTATTTTGTGTGTTATTTATATCGGTATTAAATGTTTTGATTATCACAGAGACATTTTAAATTAATGTTGGCCGGTCACTGTTGACTGTAATTTCATTCGTATTGTAATTAGTTAATTACGTTTAAGCCTCCTTACTAACTGTTCCCTACCATGGGAACTATCAACTCGATTTGCCAAATCGGTGCCAGACCTAAATTTAGAAGGAATTTTAAAAGCCATATCGTAGGTGGTCTCTGAAACTAAAGCGTTAAATTAGTCGATATTATTTTACCACAAAAACAACGTTGAAATCCGCTCACAATTACATGCTCGAACTACTGGATACGGTGCATCAATACGCCAAAGTCACTTCCCTTTCTTTTAACTAATCTATAGTCACAGTTAAATTGTGATTTATAGTCATATAGACTACAGGCCCACGTCGAAAATAGATGGGTCAAATGAACCACCTGGGGACGTATATAGGACGATATTAGAGCATATAATAATAAGATTTAGCACTATGCCGTCACTTGTAAGCTGTCCAACTGAGTGCTGGTGAGAATTCAAAAGTGCATGTAGGGTGAGTACATTTTGGTCATATGATCCTGTACGGCATTTTTACCATCGATAGACACATGAAAAATAATAAGAAAGCCCGCAGTGCCGTACAAAAATAATGCGCCAACAAGTCGGTATTTTTATTTTATTTTCAGCCAATTTCCATGGTAAATTTGGTCATTTGATTAAATACGGCATACGTTTCATACTGTTCGGATGCAGCTTGGAATCAATTATTCCGCAACGCCGTACAAAAATAATGCGACAATAGAAAAAAATCGAGGGTTACAAACCCCTTCAGGGGTCCGGAGGGTCATTTGAACCAACATAAAATTAATTCATTTTGAAAGTATGCTATGCATAGATCATATTTTTTTGTACGCCGTACATTTTTGTTGGTCCAAAGGTTTGTAGGAGAAAAAAAAACTCAAGCAAATATCCATAGAACGAAATATATCGATTTTTTTCTAAAAAATAGTTGTTTTATTAGGGTTCCGTACCCAAAGGGTGTAAACGGATACCTTTACCTAAGACTTCGATGTCTGTCTGTCTTCAGGCTGTAACTCAAGAACGGTTATAGTTAGAGATTTGAAATTTTTAGAGATTATGTATTTCTGTTGCCGCTATAACAACAAACACTAAAAACAAAATAAAATAATTATTTAAGGGGGGCTCCCATACAACAAACGTGATTTTTTTCAATTTTTTGCTCGATATCAATAATGGCAACAAGTAGACACCTGAAATGTTCACAAAATACTCATTTTAATTTTAATTTAAAAATCAATAGTAACATTTTTAAAAAAGAAATAATTAAGGGGGGCTCCCATACAAAAAAAACACAATTTTGTTCTATGATGGTACGGAACTTTACTTACTCTGCATTAAAATGTACGGCATAATTTTTTCCTAATTTATTCATCTTAATACTATTTAAGACGAAGGAAAAATGTAGAAAATTGCTTTATTTTATTAATCTATGAATATTTAAAATTTCAGATTTTGTATTTCTGTTAATTTTTTTTAGAACAGTTTCTTTTGAACGGCAATACTCTATATCAATTGTATTTTACAATATCATATTAAAAATAAAGTCGCCGTACAGAATCAAATAATTTTACAGCTTAAAAAATCAAGTATACCATGTAATTATTATCATTATTATTAATTAAAATGGACAAAAATTTTTGGACGGCATTATTTTTAATAGTACTTTTGAGTGCTAAAATAATGTTTGGAACCGAAGCCGTACTGTTTCAGATGACCCCCCGGACCCCTGAAAAACAGGGGTTTGTAACTCTCGATTTTTTTCTATTATCGCATTATTTTTGTACGGCGTTGCGGAATAATTGATTCCAAGCTGTATCCAAACAGTATGAAACGTATGCCGTATTGAATCAAATGACCAAATTTACCATGGAAATTGGCTGAAAATAAAATAAAAATACCGACTTGTTAGCGCATTATTTTTGTACGGCACTGCGGGCTTTCTTATTATTTTTCATGTGTCTATCGATGGTAAAAATGCCGTACAGGATCATATGACCAAAATGTACTCACCCTACATGCACTTTTGAATTCTCACCAGCACTCAGTTGGACAGCTTACAAGTGACGGCATAGTGCCAAATCTTATTATTTTATGCTCTAATATTGTCCTATACACGTCCCCAGGTAACCACCTGGGGACGGTGGTGGAAAATGGATGGGTCAAATGAACCCATTTGACCCATCCATTTTCGACGTGGGCCTGTAGTCTAATTAATACTTTTATAATTATATCATGTGTGTATAATATCTATTTAACGTAATGAAATTTTTAAATTCAAATGTGACTATAATAAAAACTATTTTACCAACATTTGCACCAAAAGATTTTTTGATTTGTGGTGGTAATTTAGCATCTTTTAAATATTTTATTTTAGCTTGTTTTCTTTTTATGTACTACTAGCTATTTGACTGAGCTTTGCTCGGTATTCGATAAAACACGAATAAAATGACATTTTCTAAAAATTATTCCTAGCTAGATCGATTTATAACCCCCGAAACCCCCTATATACTAAATTTCATGAAAATCGTTAGAGCCGATTCCGCAATTCCAAATATATACAAGAATTGCTCGTTTTTAAAGATATAACATTATTAATGTCATAAGTACTAGATGACTCTTAGAAAAAAAGATGCCTTAAAAAATATGCACATTAACACTACGATTCCAAAGCAAAATCGAATTTACTTTCCGTCATGATCATCAAAATATCTATTTTGATGATCATGACGGAAAGTAATTTCGAAACGCATTCTTATAACAAGACATTGTAAATGTAATCTTAAATTATACTTTTTATATGACAATTTATAGCGTGTAGGTTTCTCCTGCATATTATTAGCCATATCGGATCGTCGTCTCGACAGAGCTCGCATAATATCGCTATTAGGTACGGGTTTTTGCTATTTGTTTTTATACAATAACTTAGCATTACGTGTGATTCCTACAGCTGGTTCCGCGACAGCACGACTTCATTTATTGTCCTATAAAATTGTGGGTGGAGCTATCGACCGCGTATCACTCTTTTCACACGATACAACCGACAAGGATAGCTATACTCGAACAAAAACAAATGAAGTGCCCGAGCGAGATGGAATCTATTATTTCAAAAATCACTAGGATAGAAAAATGGGGGCCATAGTTACCCTCATTAATAAGCTATTAGATTACCCAATGTCCCATCGGCCGATTGGTAGGCCGGGGAATCCCAATAAACGCAGCCCCCACTTCCACTCCGATAGTCGTTCGAGATTCAAAAGAAGCCCTTTGAGTTCGAAACAAAACGGCCCAAAAGACCCCGCTCTAATTCTCTTTACGATCTCCGATTTCAATTGCTCCTTCAAAATTTGAATGTGGGGAGGGACAAAGTTTTGTCACGTAGGGCCTTCTAAAAGAATATATGAGCACATAGAATGCGGGCGCGCGTCATAGGTACCCCATTAAGTAGAGTGCCATAGGCGAGGGCGATATCAAATCCAAAGATCAGATTGACAAATACAACCGGCATTCATCTCCGGCCGCTCTGTTATTAAACATAATATAAGAACTTACTTTTTGCTTCCATTTAGTTTAAATCTTGAAACCCTTTGACATTAAATATTTACAACTGAATAAGCTTCATTGTGCTCGAACGTATTCTGGCTACTATTTTGTCCCCAACGTTTTTTGATATCGATCATTTTTTGTACCGTACCATTGTGCAAAGGTTGAGTTAGGATGAGATCTTCCAAATGTCGCCGGGCTTTTTACCGTATTTTATTGTTTATTAAAAGGAGTGCTTTTTGAACCATACAAAAGCTAGCAAAAGCTCTCGGATCCCGCAGGACGAAGCTCCCACGATAAAAATAGCGACGGAAAAACTGCTATTATTAACACTATGCTCTAGCCTGATAGTAGCTTATTATGTAACGCTGTAACAAAAACAGGCAATATCATAATGAAGAATTATTCATTGATTAATATTTATGAACTTAGTGCATCTACATATCTATCATACCTAGAATACAAAAAAAAGACATAGAACTACAAGCTCATTTAGTTATTAAAATATGCTTGCTGTTAACTTAATTTACGCTAAAACTAAATATTATTTGTGTTTTTTTTTAAATAAACAAACGTCACAAAAATAATAAAAATATATATTATGTACTTTTCAACAAATGAATATACGATACTTTCTCGTTTAAAGTATACTAGCTACATGACCGAGCTTCGCTCGGTATTCAAAAAATTAAAAAAACACACATAAAATGACATTTTATGAAAATGATTCCTAGCTAGATCGATTTATCGCCCCCGAAAACCCCTATATACTAAATTTCATGAAAATCGTTGGAGCGGATTCCGAGATTCCAATTATATATATACAAGAATTGCTCGTTTAAAGATATAAGAATTATTATTTAACATAATATTATATTATGTTAAACTTAATAATAATTTAACATATAATTAATACTGAAGAAATTACAGTGTTGAGTATAAGTTTTCGTAATCCTTTAGGATCATAATCTCAGTCTAATTTGAAACTCAAGACTAAATTGTAAGTTATGTTGGAACTTTTACGCTTATAAGATGAACTATCGGGAGTCTGAGAACTTTTCTTAGTAGGGTTGCTAATGATAGGTTTTGTAATATAACAAATACATTTTACTTCTTAATTCTTACAAGTACCTAAACGTTTTGATATGGAATCTAGTTCCAGTAAAAAGCAGAAACTATAAATAGTATTTTAAAAAGATAAAACCGTCTTCAAAATTGTGCGTAATTCAGAATTAAAATTCCCTATCTCAAAAACTACTGAACTGATTTTGATGAAACCTACAGTATTTTCTAAGTTGAACCATACCTAGTACAATAAAAAAAGTATTACTTAAATCGGGCTTGTAGTTCCGGAGATATGCAAACACAAACATAAGAACATACATACATGTACATTACAGACATACACTTTTGAAATTTGGCACATTTGTTTTATCAGACGCCGCGCTGATGTATACTAACATAATATACGAAAGCTGGGTAGTTCTGGGAATATTACATACGTAAGCGTCGAATTGATAACCTCCTTTTTTGAAGTCGGTTAAAAATAAGTAGATAGATAGCATTTCAAAGAATACCGCAACCGTACAGGTGCTAAAAGTAATTTTTAATAACGATGTAATAGTAGCAATTAAACTAGTTACCGACACTTACTTGCAATGCTAGAAACGCAGGTGGTTTCTAAGTTATGACCTTTAAAAGGGAGTAGACCCTAGTAAATGATTGTCCTTTACCAATTATAATATTATAAATACTAGGGAACTTAGCCGTGTCCTTGAAATTAAATTTACTCAACACTGAAATAAGTTTCACTTGTATTGGTCCATAGTTTTGCTGACCTAAGCTATCCGGAATAACGCTAATAATAATATGTGCCGCCGATTCGGACAGAAGAACGTGTAGATGAATTTTTTTTGTTTTGTTAGTAAGTAATATGTGATTAGTAGTATGACGATCCACATGTGTTTTGTTGGTAGAAATATAGCCCCTAGCGAAATTCTTACGCTGGTCCTTCTCGCTGGGCTAGTACCCCAACCGGTGGCAGGTATCATTGTTAATCGCCTCTCAAAAAGAGTACAATACTCTATAATCCTAAAATAAAACTATTTTGATTTTAATTATGATGATAATGATGAAATGATGTTGGAAACTGAGTGAAACTTAACTTTAGCTGACCATGTCTTGTAAGAGGTAGCCCTGGTAAGAGCAGCCGGATAAATTCGGATCCGATTACACGTCCGAAGATTGTAGATACGGTTGATTGTTTGCCTCTCAGCGTGTTTACACACTCCGACTAATGTTCCCCCGTTCGAGGACAGTCTCGAGTTACTCGGGCTGAGAAAAGTACGTTCTGCGCATATTGAGCGGACAGTAATTACTGATTCATTGACTTTCCGCTTCATTTTTCTTTTGCTATAAGGATGTGGTTTGCTTCTTTCATTTTAAATAATATAATAAACGTTTGCCTATCTATAATGCTCGTACTGCCTTTCCTATAGGCTAATCAAAATTAAAACGTGTAATTTAATGTCTCGCTTCCCTGTTTCGTTATTGCAGAGTTTTTTTCAATATTTTAAAAAATGTACGCATTGTTTTGTCTGTATTTAAACTCTGAGTTTATTTTATTGCAAATCAGTTTTGAAAACTTAATTAATTCCCAAAAATATGTATGCCAATCGCACATTCTGAAACTGACAAATATTTACAATCAAACGTTAAAATGATTCTGTTGGAAACGAAAGTTGGAAGCCAATTTAGAATTTTCAAATTAAAATGGTATTATTGAATTTATTTGAAATATTTGTTTCTATTTTTTGGGAAATTATTTTTACGTATGTTCAAAACATCTCCCAGTATCACTGGCCAGGATATTTGCTAATGACAATGTGGCACTTAGGTACTTCTCAGGTACTGTGTTACGCTCACAACTTTTAGGAGCAATTAATTTCTCAGAATATGTACCTACTCCGTACTCGTAAACTAAGAACATCGTTAATTGGATACTAAATCAGGTGTCATAGCCAATAACTCAATTTCGATCTGACTGCACACTGTTTTGTCTTTCAATTTGGTCTTTATCATAACAATCTGTTCGTTAAAGTTTATCCAACGTTCCTGGAACATCGCTTCAATGGCTAAATTTCTGGCAACAGCTGCCGATTGCTCAGATTGTACAAAACTTAATCCCTGTTGCGGAACCATATTGAATTTCTCCGCTCAATTTAAGTTTTTTTACTGTCGCTTACTGTCGCCTTAGCTATTATATCTCGAATTACACGGTAGCTTCAATGTAACCTTAGCGCTGTCGGCGTCTATTTGTGTATCATCTTTCATTTTTCAAGTGATCCTAGCGCGACCAGTAGGTGTAACTGTAGGCGTTTCCAAATCAAGTTTGGCGTTGAAGTCAAGAAGCTATTCTCATTGTACGAGTAGTCATTTGTGTTTATGTAAATAACGGTATAGTACTTAGATTAATCATTGGTCTTCCATTCCATTTCCATTGGGCGCGAGACCAATCATTAATTTATATAAGTATAGTGATTAATTATATTTTTGAGTTTTGACTACCTAGGAATTTTCGGCGCTATCTGCATATTGTTTATTTTACAATGCTTTGCCAATAAATAAATGCAAAACATTTTTTTATATGGAAGTATGCAAATATACGGCAAACACAACGCAAGCTGTCGCTTTGCCATGCGAATAAAAAAAATGGCGACCAATTTTTAAATTTCGAACGCAACTTGTCTCACCAAAAGGACGAGTGTTTGCCGAACTTTATACGAAACAAATTAACTTTAAAAAACTGAGCGCAGCTGTAGGTAGTCGATGCATCTAACAATATTTGCTTTGCAATATACAATAAAAGTGGGTAAACATAGACGGCAATTACTACACCGGTAACATATTTGTTTAGGACTGAGAAATTGAAGTGTCTTCGAGCGTGCCAAGACATTTCGTTCGTGGTATTTCTTCGGCTCCCGTTTAGAGACCTGGAAGCGGATGCGTGCGTTCGAAATTATACTTTATGACTGGATGTTAGGATCGAGAATCAGTTGCACTTTGACGGGACTCCGTGTATGCCTGCCGGTCGATTGTGTAAATAATAAGAGACAATAATGAAGCGAAACAATCGTGTGCTGTAATGTGTTTGATTTATAAAGCGTTGTTAGAACGATATCCTTGATATGAATTTGTCTGACATGTTTCGGAGTAATTTGCATTAGAACCAAGTTGATGATGAATATCATGAACTAAAATATTGTCCCTGGTAGTTGTTTTTTCTGAAATATAATATACAGAAAATTCTGTATATTATATTTCAGAACATTGTATTATATATATTGAACAAAATTGTATGGATAAATTCATAACGCTTGAGCGCTTGTCCATACAAATCACAAAAAAATTGCTCTCTCAGTGCTGCTACTTTCACAACGAACTCTCACTTCGTTTTGTTACCCTTTATTAAACAAGATATTCATCACAAAATATCATTACAGAAAATAATTTATACGTATAAAAAAAAAAACAATGTGTAAATGTTTTTTAAATTCCTGCCTTTAAAATATTATTATTTTTTAACAAAAAATTGAACCCGACTTCCAAGGTAAAAACAATATTCTTAAAATGATCTAAAAAGTATAAAATAATTCTTATTCTAGATTAATAGTGCCTTTATCTAAATTCGACTAAATCTCAACGAATTCTGTACTCAATTTTCATTCTTTTGAAGTTGGTATCAGCCCATAACTGAGATACTTGACGTCAAACTTAGCCAGTACCGACTTCAAAAGAATGAAAATTGAGTACAGAATTCGTTGAGATTTAGTCGAATTTAGATAAAGGCACTACTAATCTAGAATAAGAATTATTTTATACTTTTTAGATCATTTTAAGAATATTGTTTTTACCTTGGAAAAAATAATAATTTCACTCTTTTTAGTTATATACAAGAGAAGGCTTTATGCGTAGATAACCAATACAAATATTAACTATCCATATTAGGTATATTACTTTAAACGAAATTGTGGTAAATGCTTGCAGTTATCTAAGCGATGCTGCAATTTCCAAACTTTTATCTTTAAAGGTTCAGGAGTTCTGTTCAGTGCTTTTGGACCAAGAGACACTTTTGTATGAAATTTTTCTTATTCGTAACATATGTTTAAGTTACTAGAAACAATATTTTAACCACTATGAGTGTTTTGATAAATTTTAAGGATTTCCCTCAATTGCTCATAGATCCCATCATCAGTTCACCACTTTCATAATTGTTATACCAAATTAAGATTATATCCTATACAAAAACACAAGAATTTTAAAAATCGGTCCACAAACAGCGAAATAATCATCAAAAACATCTGCTTCGATGCAAAATATCACGAAAAGTACCAATAATTGGGTCATAATGTGATGACCCATAGTATAATTATGGTTGTGATGATGATGATCAATCAAATTGATGTGTTGGCTTATGCTTTCAGTTGTTTAAACAACGCCGAAATCCCCGAACATGTATCTATAAGGATTCAAAAGTTCTGTTCGGTACCTTCGGATCCAGGGTATAACCTGATGCAAAGTCTTACTTTTTAGTAGCATCTACCTCGAACGCTTCTGAAAAAATCGAAATCCTTATATGTTTCTATACAAATTTCAAGGAATCCCCTCGATTCCTCATGGGTCCCATCATCAGATCCCCACTTTTGTGAACATGGTACCAAATTCGGATTCAACCCTGTACAACGACAAAAGAATAATGAAAATCGGTCCACAAACGGCGAAGTTATGGTTGAACATACAAAAAAAAATATACAGACGAACATATAATCTCCTCCTTTTTGGAAGTCGGTTAAAAACTCGTTTATGCTATAGCCAATAGCTAATTATTAATATTTTTCTTTTAGTAAATATATTAATTAGCATATTAACTAGTCCTTTTATTTCGGATAAACACACAGATTTCAAAATTAATAAAGTAAATATCTGTTTTGATACTCACTTCTTTCATTAGCGGACTAAATTAATTAAAAGTCTGAAGAAATATTTACGGTCCTGTGGTGTATGCAGCGAAGCGTATATTTATCTAGTAGAAGAATTCTGCTCATCCATTAATCCTTTCTTTATATTTACAAAGGGGATGTTCCTTAATTAATCGCTCATTCAAGACGGGAGAATCGATATCACTATGTAGGGGCTTAGCCTGCACGATATTAGTTTATGTCTTGTGGATATATTTGAGTATATTAAAGGCTTTAGTGATATGGATAATACTATTAAAGATATGCATGATGGTAATGAAACAGGAAATGTACATGATACTAATGTTGGTGATGATGATATTGATCAAAACAAAGTATGCTCTTATATTTAATTAGACATTTCAATCATTTTGTCGCTGCGTTCAAAACAACAAACAAAAAGTATCGATAACATTATCAAGATTTTATGTCCGACTATATAAGAAATCTTAGTGCAAAGTATTGACAGAATTGATTAAATTTCTTACAAAGTCTCCACTTTACACCGTAAACTCACGTATGTATGAAATGGCTCCATACCAAAGCAGACGGGCAACAGATTGAAGTTATCTGGTGATAGCAAAAGGTCGGAAATGTTCAGAAAATTTATTACCAACGCTAATGAGAATTGGACTTTGGGGCTCGACAATAGGAGCGATATTCGAACGGAGTGAATTGAGTGCAATCTAAAGGACTGTACTTCCCAGCAGCAGATGCTGTGGTTACGAATTTCAGTAAAAGCTTCAAACTAAGGTTGTTTGGTTTAATTTTATATTACATTTTATACACTTCAAATTTCAAAGTTTCGTTAACAGCTATTTGTGAATAGTTAATTTTGGGAGTATTGTGAATGTAAATTATTATGCTGCCCGGCTTTTGACTAAGTTTTAACCTTTATATATTTTGTATAATAATATCTTTCCTAAAATATAAGTAAAATGTACCTTTAACAAACAAAATGTAGGTGCTTTTGCCTTCTTGTAACAATAAAGCTAGACGAATCTAGAAAAGAAACTATGTACTTATATATGTATCTAGCTATAATATTAAGGAGTTAAATCCCTTGAACCAAATAAAAAGTAATACCGAAGCTTACTACTTTCTGGGTACATAAACAAACTTTTATCCTCGCAGTTTCAAGCGCTAACTGCAGGAGATTAGCGCATAAGCCTTAAAAATAATGCGAGAAGTTATTTTCTGAGTGTTGAAGCATTTTTGTACTACTTGCTGTTATTAAACTACTTTTTACGGATTTCACCGTAGCTTGGGAATCTTTTAAAGTGCTACATTAAGAGCGTTATAAGACTTTTGATTATTTTAGCAGCTACAATTATATAATGTAAAAAAGTAAAATTTAAAAATATTGGCATTATAGTATCTTAGAAAAGAAAATAAAATTTCTATATCACTTTATCAGATGTATATGTATATCGGTTTTGGTTTGAAACTAAATTTATTAAGATGTGACGAGGGATTTATTGGAAATTCTGATATTCTGAGAATGTAATATGGTATTGGTATTTTCTAGGAATTTGAGCTTTGGCTCTTAGAAGCCCTGTTATTAATTTAAGTTGTGGTTAAAATTTATTTCTTATTTTCTTTCATGTCTTGCTGATATTTGGATGTATCAGGTGAGTTAGAGTTTAATGTTATTATGGGCAACTTTCGATACCTAAGCTATTTTCAGTCAAAATGCATTTATATATTTAACTAGCTGTTGCCCGCGACTTCGTCCGCGTTAACATAGTATAATAACAAAGATCGATAGTTTTCCCCTTTTTGTGGTTCCTTATACAAAGGTTAAAACGGGACCCTATTTAAGCAAACATCAATAAACTTTCATGTTTCTAACTCAAGAAATGACGGACTTTCATTGAAACTTTCTACCCCAATTTCACCCCCTTGGAGGTAGAATTACCTGCAGAAACGCTTAAATACGTATCCATTCATTTTTAATCAGTAGCACAAAAATAAAGTTTCATGTTTGTAACTCAAAAAATGACGGACTTTCATTCAAACTTTCAACCCCAATTTCACCCCCTTGGGGGTAGAATTTCCAAAAACGCTTAAATACTTATCCATTCATTTTTAATCAGCAGTCCAAAAATAAACTTTCATGTTTCTAACTTAAGAAATGACGGACTTTCATTTAAACTTTCAACCCCTATTTCAGCCCCTTGGGGGTAGAATTTCCAAAAACGCTTAAACACGTATCCAATCATTTTAATCAGTAGCCCAAACATAAAATTTCATGTTTCTAACTCAAGAAATAACGGACTTTCATTCAAACTTTCAACCCCAATTTCACCCCCTTGGGGGTAGAATTTCCAAAAACGGTTAAATACGTATCCATTCATTTTTAATCAGTAACCCAAAAATAAAGTTTCATGTTTCTAACTCAAGAAATGACGGACTTTCATTCAAACTTTCAACCCCAATTTCACCCCCTTGGGGGTAGAATTTCCAAAAACGCTTAAATACGTATCCATTCATTTTTAATCAGTAACCCAAAAATAAAGTTTCATGTTTCTAACTCAAGAAATGACGGACTTTCATTCAAACTTTCAACCCCTATTTCATCCCCTTCGGGGTGAAATTTTCAAAATTCCTTCCTTAGTGGGTGTCTACTTAATAAAACAACCCTACTCACCAAATTTCGTGGCTGTAACTTTAACAGTTTTTGCTCAGCGATGATGAATCAGTCAGTCAGTCAGTCAGTCAGTCAGTCAGTCAGGACATGTAATTTTATAAGTATAGATTATACCTCTCTTCACCAGCTAGTAGGAATTAAAAAACGTTCTTTAACACAATGTCAAAACGCCTAATTGCATATCAAAGGACCTTTCATTATCATATCATTTTAAAAATAAAATACTGCTTCAAATTTAATCATTTCAATACTTCCTCCCTTCGCCTTGTCATGTAGACGACTTTTTTATTTCTGAATGTCCCATAATTGTCAAATACAAAACCGCAGTACCCAGGTACCCAACCCACCAATTACAAGGTATTGTCAAAAAAATCCATCCAGGAGACATTTCTGTGCTTGTCATTCAAAGTACTTTTTGAATTATGATTTGAACTCTTTGCAAGTGGCTTAGGGTACATATTCGATGGATAGCAATTTGTCATTGTGCTAGTCTTTTTGATTGTCACATGTGATTGCCATTGTGATGGTAACATGAATGGTTCTATTGCTTTAAGTTTTTTACTAGTTCCTACACCTGCCTGGTTTGAGACAAAATAAAATTCTATAGCTGCATACCTAATAATATCCAAATCTCTTATACTAAAAATACTACTGTAGCATTAAGAGATACAGACAAAATATTATGTATATGTATTATTGTCAAAGGTCCATAAAATATTTAAATTTGTATAATAAATTAGTTTATTTTAGTTTACAAGCCAAGCATTAGCTTTCATAAACTTTACAGAAATGAAAAATATTGAGTGCATTAAAATATTTTATATTCTTTACAAGTCTATCCTCGCAGACATAAAATCAAGATCTGAAAGGACTTAATTAAAAGCAAATTAGCTTTCGGCGTAACCAGCTCAGACAAATAACAGTGCTATAGCAGACTCCGAATTTATGCTAATTATGTAGACGAGATGTATTTGTGAATCTCTAATTTCGATGCAGAACTGAGCATTGCAACACAGATCACTTTGTACGGTTTTTGTTACGTCCTCTTTTACTATCTTTTTAATTTACGTGTTTGATTTTTAAATGTAACGTAAAATAGGCTTTGACTTCTAGTGGTACCTCTTTAATTATTGGAGATTTACCTATTTAATATTTACCAATTTAATTAAAAGCAAATTAGCTTTCGGCGTAACCAGTTCAGAAAAATAACAGTGCTATAGCAGACTCCGAATTTATGCTAATTATGTAGACGAGATGTATTTGTGAATCTATAATTTCGATGCAGAACTGAGCATTGCAAGTTGCAACACAGATCACTTTGTACGGTTTTTGTTACGTCCTCTTTTATTTTCTTTTTAATTTACGTGTTTAATTTTTAAATGTAACGTAAAATAGGCTTTGACTTCTAGTAGTACCTGTTTAATTATTGGAGATTCTTCTTGCACTGTATCGGCTAACCCGAGATTACTATCTTTAAATAATTGTTTCCTAAATTAGGTATACTGATTCATATAAAATATGGTTTAGGTTTTATGTCTCTCCATTTTGAAATGATTCAAGATTTAACTGTCAACCTATCGAATGACAATTTGTCGTATTATTTACAACAAGATTGTGAACAGTAAACACCGATAAAAACTTTAATATGCTTTAAAACATCTAACCTACTTCACGATTGATGGCTTCCAGCGAAATGCGCATTCGTTTTTACATCTCCAAGGTGAACCGGACGAAGTGAAAAATGGACCCACGAAATTTGAATACAAACCCCATGTTTCGTCCGTCTCAATTTCTGTCGGAAGCGCGATCATTTATACCCGTATTTATTTCAATACAATACGTTCACATGGCCCCTCACTAATTAAAAAAAAACTGACGAATAAGGCCGGCGATTTGAATCGCCGAATCACTCATAAGAAACGTAGGCGTTCTCTATCGTTGTCTCTTTCTGATGCATGCGTTACTACTACTATCTTCGTCCCACGTATGTCGTTTATTTAGTATCTAATTGTTTATAATGATTTTATTTTGATTAAGTTAAAACGGTTCACGCTGCCTCTCTTGTGTAACTGGATGGCAATAATTTGACTGTGCTTTGACTTTAAGCTATTATAAATATCGTCAAATTGTCATTGGGATTAAAAACAATTTTTAGTATATTGTCTAGATTGTTTTTAAACTTTATTAAGAACCGAATGTTATTCCTCGTTTCCATTTTTTAGAAAATCTTTAATATCGTAATTATATTGTAATTAATTTAATTTTGGGAAAAGGTGGTAATGTGGCCCCTGCATATATATTGGCCCCCTTCAATATTTTAATGTTTTAACAGCGCTATCCAGTATAATTTTTGTGGAACGGGAAGCTCGTGGCATGCTACTAATATAGCACCGTACAAATCCAACAGAGGCTGTCAAGTTCGATTGTCATTCGATCGAGTTTAAACTTGCGACCGGCGCAACTTTTAAATGTGTGTGATTTTATTTCGATAGCTGCTGTTAAGAAACAGAAATATTTGGCTTTTGACTAATGGGCTATGTAGCCTGTGGAGGCTCCAAAGGTGACTATTAAATTTGTTATTTTTGCCATTAAGTTTCATTTGTGCAATACATTTAATGTGACATCACTTGATCTCAAAATACCAAATGTGATTGATTAAGAATAATTAAAACTTTCGATTATCCTGCACGAGTTTTATTTATTCCCTAATAAGAAATGTTTAAACAAATGAATAAGAAGTCCCATAATGTATTTTTTAGGTTTCTGACTCCTATTTTTTTTAAATAATGCTTGATAAACAAAGTGGGGGGCCACATTACCACCTTCTCCTATACTTATGTCAATATAATAAGCATCAGACTCAATTTATTATAATATAGCAATTAACAACTGAAAAATAGGACAGAAACGAAATACAAAGTAGAATGATTATTATAATTACTAATATAATTAATCTGTCCAATTATGTATTAGTTATTTGAAACGACGACATTGCTTTTACATACTTGACCATTGTAAATAGGAACATAATTTATGTCGCAATGATAATTTATAATTGTTATAAATTACTAAAAAGTTTTATATCAAATTATATCCATCCATCTTTTAGATAAGGTATTTTGAATAGTTGCCTGCATCAATGAATTTTAATCGCAGTTTATAAACAAAGATAGTAATAAAAATATATTTTATGTAATATTTATTCATTTTGTGATTAATAGAATTTCAGTAAAGGTCGAAAACGGGTTTTTTATCTTGGAGAAGATAGCTCGGTTCTCGTTCTGACATATTATGAGTTTTAACATTCTTATCAATCCACTGTTTTAATCTTCCTACAATTTAATGGGGACATTAGTAAAAATAATTGCTTGTTTCCAGTTTTTTATGACAAGGTGTCGAAATATTATACGCTTCTGTGGAGGTTTTCTTATCTTGAAGGCCGATTATACAACGTTATGGTGAATGCTTTAAATTTTTTGAAAGTTCAGTTTATTTGAAATTTAAAATTATAATAGCTATCTGACAGCTCTAGTATATTTTGAATTGAATGAAAACAAAGTAGCTCTACATTCTATGATGCTACCATTTTTAATGTCACGTATTAATCATGCAAGAAAGAAATGAAACTATCAATGGCACTCAACTTTATAGGGTTCATTTTGTTATGATTCTTATTCATTTTGATCTTTGAATTAATTTGATACAGTCACATGAATTAACACAAAATTCTTCAACTTCCCTCATCATTATTTACGACTTTCCTTCCAACACCCTCTCATATTTTAAACACTATATCCAGCGTTTAAAAAGACGTTTGTCTGATTACGGTGTTGACGTATCTGACGTAAACGAGGTGACCAATACGAGTATCAGCTAGCGCGGTGTCAGTTGTGTCATGACTCATGACACATGTACAGCTGATAGAAAAGTGTTGGTTCTAAGAAAGTTAAGGTTGTTTCATGAATGAAAGTGGATGAAGGAAATATTATCTTCGTGATTTTGAAATTCTTAACATATCAATGTCGAAATCATATTTTATTTTGTGTGAACCTTTATTAATCATTCGATCGCGGATTCTTGGAAATCTATTGTTATTCTATTGTTGTCGCGGTCACCGGTGTCCTTTTGGGGCTTGATAGGTTAATGATACAAACTTTTCTATGTCCCTTATCAGAACTCAAAGTATACTTATCAAATTGATTTGAGGCATGCACACGAAACAGTCAGGCAGACAGACTATCTCACATGTAATATTAAGTATAAATTTATATGCTAATTTAACTTTATTAACAGTATGACACAGGTTCATTAATATGCATAAGTCAAGTCTAAAGATCGCTGACGTAAGCATAATATGCTGTGCTCGCGAAACTTTCAAACTAAAACATGAACCAAGTATTATACATGGTGTTCGGAAATTTCTTACTATAAAGTTGCAAAGTTTGTTAGACTTCACCCCTAATGTATTTTAATCCCACGTTAATACAGCTTCGTACCAATCCGGATGATAAACAGAAAAAAATAGTATTATCTTGTACGTCAAACAACACATTTTAGCAGATTTGACCAATCAATACGCGTTGACATTTTCTAAATACCATTTTGTAATTTTATCTGAGACTTAACTGAGACATCAAAAGTACCTAACCGGATGTCATGGAAGCTAATGTTGATGGAAATGGAAGCTGTATTTATGTTGGCTTAAAATTGTTGATTCTGGGTACACGTCTTTGCTTAAGATTTTTTGGCCATTTACCAGCAAAATAAAAAAAAAGTTGGTTAAATTTTTACACAAAACAACTTAAGAGTGCCTTAAACTGGAATATAAATTACTGAATAAAAAATAACTCTTATAAAGACCATGAGATTTTCAAAAGTGAGTCCAAGAAGCTTTAAGAATCCACCAAATTTTAAGGAACACCATGTATTAAATGAGACTGTAATATACATAGACTAAATGCTAATATATTTATTTGGAAGCTGCTGTATTACTAATATTTGTCAGTAATAATTAATTGCTTACAGATCTTAGATTTGGAAGCTAAATAGCTTAGGAGGCACTAAGACTAATAAAAAACATCTGGTTTTAATTAACTGACTATTAATTAATATGGCTTGATTACCATAAATAATAAAAAATAATGATTTGCGAATACATCGTTTATATGCAAAAGTAATTGGGATACAGATTAACTTAATTAGAGCATAAGTCTTGTACAACAAGGATATAGGCAAATAAAAAAACAACCAAAGGTTGAGAGCTTTTATAGCTGATCTTCAAGATTATATTATGTAGAAGTGACTTATAGTCATTATTATTATTAGAAGAATAATTACAGAAAATACTTTTAAAAATCTATCAATTTATATTTCAATGAATGAATGGAAATACTGTATTGCACCGAAACAACATGCATAATACAGAACATAGTATTTAATAATAATAATAATTTGATGCAATATTTGATAGAAAAGGTTACATATTTTATCGCATCTAGCATACTTAGATTTTTTTTACATCTTGATTAAAATGTACTTATTTCAATACGGCCTATCCATTTCAATGGACACACCGAAAAACAAAATACATAATACGTATTTAAAGATAACGGAAGTTTGTATTTTAGACCTCTCTATACATAATTATAATAGATTTAAAAAAATCAACCATTCCGGAACCGGAAAAAAGCCATACCAAACTTAATAATAAGAAAATCTGAAAGCCTAACAGATGCGCAAAGGAACCAAAAAATCATGACAATTTTGATGTTTCAAACATGTTATCATAAAGGTTAAATTGGATCAAAAATCGCATGCCATATGGCGTCATCTTCAAATTAGAACCTTGTTTGTTCTGAGTTCTGACCGTAATTAGGGGTCTGCTCAAAGCCTGCTTAAATTAAAAAGGGAAGGCGCCCAGCCGAAACAATTCCGGTACAAAATATTTTTACTTCCACCTCCTTATTATACACGTCTTTCTTACGTTGTGGTTGAAAATGTATGGATAAAGAGAAGAAAAGAAGGACAAACTGAAATAGTTCTTATGTCTAAAGGTGCTGGTTGAATTACTATTTATTGGTAGTAAATTTAAGACAGCGAAAACTTCTATCAAAATACTATAATTTTATTGTGGTTTGTGATCACAAATTAGTAATAACTAATAATCAAGCAAATACTTTAATTCCTTAAAATATGTTTGTCTATCTGCCTATTGGTTTTAATGAATTTATTTCTTTATTAGACTCGCCAACAGCAAAATACAGAAATACATTTAAACTTAAAACTTAAACTAAAACATGCACTTAATATGTGTAAGCCAATTATAGGCGTGTACAGCATTAATTAAGAATAATAGATATAAAATATCTTTTTTAAGAAGATTATATTAGTTATCATTCGGCGATTACTAAGTGTCATTATTTTAAAGTTTTTTAAGCGTAAATCATAAGTAGCACGATGAGAAATACCAGGAGAGTGAAACGTGAGATGTCTCGTGAATGCACGTTGGACATTTTCTAAGCGCATGGAGTGGGAAATATATCGAGAGCCCCAAACTACTGATGAAGACTCCAAATAGCTACGAACCAATGAGTTATATAGAATAATTTTAGGCTTAATACTTAAAAATCCTGTAGTGTTTCTTTTAAGAAATCCTAACATTCTGTAGGCTTTTTTGACACACATATCTATGTGTGACTTGAAATTGAGCTGGGAGTCAAAAACCACGCCCAGGTCTCGAATCTCTGTAACCTGTTTAAGTACGGCAGAGTTTATAGCATAAGTTGCGGTTACATTATTTCGTTCACGTTTTCGTGTAAATTTAAGATAAAATGACTTTTTAGCATTTAGGACCATACCGTTGGTACATCACCAGTAATATATACTATTTAAATATTGCTGAATAAGATCAGCATCTAGTGCGCAGGTTACCCTTCTGTATATTTTAAGATCATCAGCAATTAGACTGAACTCACTATTGTGTATGGCATCTGAGAGATCATTTATAAAAGCTAAAAAAATACTTGACCAAGATGGGAGCCCTGAGGTACACCAGAAATTGCTGTGTAATCGTCTGACAAAAAACCATTAACAACAACATATAAAAGTCTCTTTGCTAGGTATGATCGAAACCATTCTAAATGAGATCCTCCAATGCCATATCTTTTTAACTTTTTTAACAACCGGGCATGACAAACCTTGTCGAAGGCACTAGAAAAGTCCATATAAATTGTGTCTACTTCCCGACCACTATCTATTTCATTGCACAAGTAAGTTTTAAAGGTTACCAAGTTAGTTTCCACTGAGGTTACCAAGTTAGTTTCCACTGAATTGTAATTTTGTGAATTTTTTATGATTCAAGAATAAGTTCTGTCACCTATCTGTTTAACCACGTCATTTGCGAAGCAAAAAAGCCCCAAAGCATGACGGACAAAAGCACGACTATGGCAAATATTCCTTAGTAACAATTTTATACAGGAGACAAAATAAGTATCAAGTATACGGACAAAAAGCCCATTGATAATTCAAATATGACAACCTAATTTATTTGCTACTTAAATCTAAAATAACGGGAATATCCACACTACGTCCATCGTTTTAAAATTTGTGGTTCCATATTCGTAAGCATCGTTACCCGAGGCGCGTCGGGCCGCCATTATGTAATTATGTGTTAGGAGATCTGTTTTTATCACGTCCACCCTTGTCTAGCCGATAATTCGTGCCCTCGTTTTGGTGGCAAATTCATATCATTACGTTCGACGTTTGAACATATCGCCATATGCTAGGTTTTATGATCTTAGAGCAATTGTCGGGCATTGGAGAATTTATAAGACTAGTTATTCAACTGAATTACTAGTCGAGTAACTAACTGGTTTATAGAGGTGTTTGTCGTCGATACTTAAAATAGGGTGGTTATAAATATTGTCTTTGTTGATGAAATTGTAAAAAAGAAATAGTCTGATTAACAAGTGCCATTTTCGTCAAAACCTGATCTCATGCACCGGAAATTATGATTTTGGTCTCATTTGATTCGGAATACCATCTAGAACATTCTTTCAAAATTCCAAGAGGGGCTGAAAAAAAAAATGCAATAGTTATAAACAATTAAGTAAACATAAAAAGAAGGGTTTGGATTTTTTTTTAATATTTCGAAAACTATTTGAGATAATCAAAATTTGAAAACAGATCCTTAAAGAACAGGAAATTTCCTAAAAAAAATCTCAGATCCTGGAACCTTACCAATAATCCTTATAGCTTTAAATGAGCGGCGAAAGTAACGGTAAAAACGCGTAGTTCGGGTTTCGCGTGAATTGCCGCAATCTGCCACGCGAACTAAAAACTATATTTTAACTGATTAAATATATTAATATTTAATAAAGAAATAATAAAAATTCGGTACTAAGTAGACATATCAATAAACAATAATCCGTCAACAAAAATAAATTATCACAATTTGTTTAAATGTTATGCTTTTGTTCATTTGTTAATAGTCACCATTTTACCATGTTAACATAAAAACGCTGATTATTTCTAAAGAAGAAATCTAGAAAATTTTATTATTATTTTGAGATAATCTTAAAAGGAAGAGATATCCGGTGGAAAAATTCAATAATTTTGATTTTTCACTTTTTTATGAACAATCAAAGGCATTCATGAAATTTTCATGTAAATAAAGCAATTAGGGTTTTTTCATCAATAAAAATGATTATTTAAATTTTTTTAGTTATAAATATAAAAATATATATTGTTATCTGGCTTCTAACAACAAAAAAACAAAATAATAACAATAATTGGGTATAAAAGTACCGTAATTGCTTTATTTACATGAATAATTTTGGAATGCTTTTGAATGTTAATAAAAAAGTGAAAAATCAAAATTATTGAATTTTTCCACCGGATATCTCTTCTAAGCCCTTTTAAGATTAGCTCAAAAGAATAATAAAAATTTCTAGATTTCTTGTTTAGAAATAATCAGCGTTTTTATGTTAACATTAAAATGGTGACTATTAACAAATTAAGAAAAGCATAATAATTAAACAAATAGTGATAATTTATTTTTGCTAACGGATTATTGTTTATTGATATGTCTACTTAGTACCCAATTTTTTTTATTCCTTAATATTAATATTTAATCACTTAAAATATTTTTTTAGTTCACGTAGCAGATTGCGGCAAATCACACGAAACCCGAACCACGCGGTTTTACCGTTACTTTCGCCGCTCAATTAAAGCTATAAGGATTATTGGTAAGGTTCCAGGATCTAAGGTTTTTTTAGGAAATTTCCTGCTCTTTAAGGATATATTTTTAAATTTTGATTATCTCAAATAGTTTTTGAAATATAGAAAAAAAACCAAACCCTTATTTTTATGTTTACTTAATTGTTTATAACTTTTGCATTTTTTTCAGCCCGTCTTGGAATTTTGATAGAATGTTCTAGATGGTATTCCGAATCGAATGAGACCAAAATCATAATTTTTGGAGCATGAGATCAGACGAAAATGGCACTTGTTTACCAGAGTAAAAGAGATTCTAAGATGTTTGGGTCACATTGAAATAAGAGAAAAAGTTGATACTGTATCAAAATTCTAAAAAGCCTTCAAAGAAGCTTCTTTAACCCATCAAGCCCCATAAGCTCACCGGTGAACGAGACATAATAGAAACAATAGATTTCCAAGAATCCACGATCGAAGGATTAAAGCCTACCTTCTAAAAGCATAATATATTATTATCATCAACAATTTTTAGCATTTTTCTTTTTCTCTTCTACCTCCTAAATAGGTATCATTTCTATCATAAATAAAAAATTAATAGAAGAGACTCATTGTTTACTGTTAACTATGACATTATGTCGAATATATAACAAAATTTCTTCACCAAATTTTGCGAACAAGCTTAAAAGAAAGTAGTTATTAAACTTTGCATAACTTTGCAATTCAATATATTCGTGTATAATATTTTGGATAAGGTAAGATGGCGATGGCATATGGTGTGAACAATAGGGTCAATAACATCTCGTCATACGCCTGCACTGACCCAAGACTTTGGATTGTATAGAGCTGATAAAACACACGAAAAGTGTTGCACTGCCAGCTAATAATAACATTATATATTCCACGCTTGCTAATCCATGATGTTAGATGGGTGTAAAAAGTCACTAACGTTAACAGAAGGGTATTTTTATGCTAAGTACTCACATACGGTTTTGTTCGATCGAGAAATAACGTCGAGCAAAACCCGCGGCTCGGGATTTCGTCCACACATTCAGCATTGCTCGATAGTTTTATTTCAAATCTATATATTTCATTCCATCAATCCGGCTCGATCCGGTTTTATCAATCCTTCGAGCGGCTCGAAGCGAGCCTTCGAGCCTTCAGTTTTGCGGTCCACACAGTAATTATTACTCGATTTGGAGTAAGACTATCGAGCAAAACCGTATGTGAGTGAGTACCTAGCATTATAGGTTAATTTGAACCCTTTAGGCTGTACCTACTGTCGCCATTTATTAAGTAATAAAAATAAAACATCCACAGGTTTTCTCGTCTGTAAAAATTATCAAGGTGAATTATAAGCGAGTTCACTTTTACTTATTCAGGCAGATAATGCAATTACATGAAAATAAAAACCTAGGTTAACTTCTGGACGTAAATACACTGTCTGCATACCTTAAACAGTATAAGCACAGATTACTGAATAATTCCTGAGTGAATAAATTGTAACTCAAGATCTTCGGTTGGCGGTATGTTCTTACTTTACAGTTTAACCCATGTGCGTGAATTGCAGTACCTTAGCCAAGTAATATATAAAAAAAAAACCCGACTGCAAAAATTTATAACTAAAAAGAACGAAACAAGACCTTATTCTGCCGGAGGCACCGAATCCATGTTTTAAATGTTATGCCTCACTGCATTTTATTATCCACTTTCTTCTTCTACATTTTTCTATGTAACCTTCTATTTATCCTAGCATGAAACTCGTAAGCAAGAGTCGAATCAATTAAAACATGGATTCGGTGCCTCCGGCAGAATTAGGTCTTGTTTCGTTCTTTTTAGTTAACAATTTTTGCAGTCGGATTTTTGATTTTTAATTAATTTATTTTATTTGCGACTTTTTAGTTGTAGTCATCTAACCACTTCGACAATCAATCTAATAAAAAATTGAAAAACTACCGTGCTGATAAAGCCACATAAATAAATATATCGTAGGTACACTTAGAAAAGTGTAGGTACCTACAATACGTTATAACAGGTACATAGGTTTGGTACTGTTTCAATGTATGTTTCTAGTTTTAAGTACCAATTCATTGTTTTTTTTAATACTTTGTCATTGAATTTTCATCTTGTTTCAGTAATGTCAGTTATTTTTAATTAATATTGGATTTATTCATGCAGGCGGATTTTGGTTTTTTCTTATTTTATTACTAGCGGTCGGCCGCGGCTCCGCCCGCGTGGATGACGGTGAGCTCTGCAAAAAGCAAACCCAGGAAAGACTCGGTCAGCAAAATGATTCCCAGGTCAATTCACAGACTCCGACACTAACATCGACGACGCAGTCATTATACGCAGGCTGCACCCTGCACAGATTGTCTTCCTCCCGCACGCGCACCCGCCTTGGTGACGCCAATTACTATCGTAATATTTTAATTTCGCCATAATTTCAAAACCAAATGTCCAATTTTATTCATTCAAAGACCAAATATTATCTACATAAACTGGACTTAGTAATGGAATAATTTATTTTGATAAGGATTAAAATAATGAGTAAAATAAACGCGTTTAAATGTAGTCCAAAAAAATTTCAAGATTTTAAATAAAAAAATGGTTATTGTGCCTCACTCGACATAGATAGGTATAGTGTGTCACGGACTTTTTTATAGATAT
This sequence comes from Polyommatus iphigenia, assembly GCA_963422495.1. NCBI lineage: Eukaryota > Metazoa > Arthropoda > Insecta > Lepidoptera > Lycaenidae > Polyommatus > Polyommatus iphigenia. The sequence goes on along the minus strand of OY730185.1, from coordinate 33,495,132 downwards.
TTGTAAGTTCTATAAATACTTAGAATTTTATGGTTCTATCTTTTATAGTTTATGCAGCGTACGTAAAATAAGTTACTTTTTTGGTTGATTTTTTACACCCTGCGTCCGAAGAACCGAAATATCTTACGGTACCCTATTTTTTTCCAAAATAAAATTCAGCCTATGTTCAGCAAAAATAATGTAGAATTCCAATGGTACAAAAATTTTTCAAATCGGTCCAGTAGTTTCGGAGCCAAATAAACAAAAAATCAAATCTTTCCTCTTTATAATATTAGTGTAGATTTATTGTTCTATTTAATACTAGCTGTTGCCCGCGACTTCGTCCGCGTGGACTTCAGTTTATAGCGTACGGTGTCAACAAAACTGTTGTGAAAAGCTTTTTAAAATAAATCAAAATACCTAAAAACAGCTGTGCAGTGTGCACATAATATTTCATTATTTTAAATTAAACGTTATTTATGACAAATTTTAAAGCTTATATTTTAGCCCCCCCATTAACACAACTTTACTCATAAACTATAATTATTTATCATTGATATGTTTAAGGTTACGTCACTGCATAGATAAAGTACTGAATAGTTAGTTGTGGTTAACAATCGAAAGATTAATAAAACAGAATCTGAGATGGTACCACGTGTTATAGAAACACATAAGTGCAAGCGATAGCGCGATGTAGACGCGATGCTAGCGACATCTGTTATGAATTTTTGGAACTAATTTAATTTGACAGTAGTTTCAAGACTGAAGTGATAAGTTTTCTATACAATACGTCTACGAATATTCGTAGCAATACGTAATTTTTTAGTCATTTAAGAGCTATCGGTCAGATTCTTTTTTGGCTCATTTATTTAAGTACTAATTTACTTTAATTTTTAGACTTTTTAAACTTTATATACGTCCGCGTGGACTTTAGTTTATAGCGTACGGTGGTTCCCGTTTCCGTGGGAATGCCGTGATAAAATATTCTAATTTTAAAATTAACTTAATAAATGTCCAAGTAGCGCCATCTATTGTCATATAATAAAACTAAAATAATGCCCTATTGACTGCCGATATTTTTATTTGGTGGGAATTGGGATAGCTCTGCACTGTAATCATGTTTACAATACTTATTACTATTTTTATGTAATTTTATTTTTTATTAAATATATTATAATATAATATATTAAACGTCTTACATTTAGCATATATTAAAATTGCATAAAAATTCTCATACTTATCCATATTAAACATTGTCTAATACGGATGTCGGATGGGTATGAGCATGTTTAAATATTACGAATGAATAATAATAATAATAATAATAATAATATCTATGGACACTTCACACCACGTCAGTCTGGCTCCGTGCTAAGTGCTTACAGGACAGTTACAACAGCTTACACCTGTGCCAGACAACGGAAATAATATTATAGGTACTTACATTTTAATACTTTTATAATATTATACATAAAATATATTTAAGATTTTTGAAATATTATTATGATACATATTACATATATAAATTATAATATTTACTACACATCCAAGATCCAGGAACATTGAAAACTTTTTGTTCCGTCGGCGGGACTCGAACCCAAGACCCCCGGGATGAGCGCTGACCACGCGCTTAACCAACTGAGCTACGGAGCCATAGGCAATAAAAACGACATCTGCTGTCACGTATAAGAACTACAATGCGAATTAATTTTCATCGATATTTTCATGGAAATAAGATATTTTCCCTCATCAAAATGTAGCCTATGTCCTTTCTCAGGCTCTAGAATATCTGTGTACAAAATTTCATTGCAATCGGTTCAGTAGTTTTGACGTGAAAGGGAGACAGACAGACAGACAGACAGACAGACAGACAGAGATACTTTCGCATTTATAATATTAGTATGGATTAAAACTGCAAGTTATATACATATTTAGAATCAGTGTTTAAAATCCTTTATTTTGATACCACTCGATATGCTTGGTAGAATTTTTTTTTTTTTACCTCACAATATGGCGTCAAACATCTGCCATTTTGGTTTTTTTTTTATGTCCCCTACCTATCTAAGAACACTTGGGTCATTAAGACAAATCTAACGATACCTCAAATGTGAAAATCCGTTCAGCGGTTCTGAAGATACAAGGTAAGGAAGAATATTACAAACATACAAGATACGCGCTAAACACATAACCCTCCCGGCAGTCGGGTAAATAATATTGTCAAGTTAAGAAAATTCTAATTGTTACAAGTACTTCTGTTAAATACTAAAAATATTTAATATTATATTAAATAATATCATGTTGGCAAAGAAAACAATACTAAAATGTAGATCACAAATATCAGCTCTATATAAATCTGCTCTCTAGTCGTTATAATGGCAGGTCCAATCAAAAAATCATTTTTAACAATATAAGTTTCGGACACGGCTGTTGGCTTCACACTAATGACGCTCGATATGTACCTTCATTAAATATTATATTCGAACTAGCTCTTTGGACATGCTACAAAATGTAGTATTGAAATAATAATTTAACAATAGAGAAATTAATATTTAGCTCTTTGATAGTTCGCACAATTTGTTTTCCGAAGTCAAGTAGTAAGATAGCTCTGTGTTAATATTAGTAGAACTGCTAATCGTTATATTTCGTAGACTGTACATTACTTTCAAATACTTGTATTTGAAAGTATTACGCTTGTAAGCGTAATAACATTTTATGGAAGCATCGCACACCAAATATTGAGAACAAAATAAAACTTTTAGACTATAACTCGAGCTATAACATCTGTCCATATCACAAAAATGTTTTACTTAATGTCCTTCATAATAAAACATGAGATATGAATAAATGAAAGAAACATAATGCTCAAAGAGCAACAAAGGTACGGATAAAAGGGAAAAAGTAAAATCAAAATGAAAAAACACGGAAAACGCGCTCTTACGACGTACGAGTAAATTCGTTTTCTTAAAATTATTCATAGAACCTATTTTCTTGAGCCTCACGTTGTCTACTAAGATTAAGTACCATCAACAGAATATCTAGAGCAGGAATTCCCAAACAGGGGGCATACTTATACATAGTTACTCTGTCATGTCAGTCTGGCATGAGTTCAGTCTATCAGTCCCAGACTGATGGGAGAATGATCGTGTAACCGTGTGATTGACGAACTGATAATTTTTATTATGTACTTTCTGGTCATCAGTCTGGCGTGAGTCTCGCTGATGGTCTGAACTGATGCCAGACTGACTGTGTAAACGTACTCTTAGAGGTGCATACTTACAGTAGAGATGTGCCAAATGGGCATGACATGAAAATAAAGTTTTTTTTTCTCTTAAAAAAGCTGTTTTCTTCTTGCAGTTTATAGTAATCTAAATATTACTGAAACTAAAGAATAAGCAAGCTTAATTAGTATATCATTTGTACTTTAATATTACACGTCGTATTAAATAACTTTTTAAGAAAATACAATAAATATCTAGGATATCAGAGGCGTCAAAGTAATGTTTGCAATTCGAGCTCGCCGTGAAGAAAATGTTGAGAAACTCTGATCTAGAACATATTTTATAGTGAAATGGGATGGAGGTATACTTATTTTTTGTTTTAGAGATTATATTTATTTAACACTAGATGTAGCCCGCAACTCCATTGCCCGGAGATCCATTTATCGTATGTGAACCGTACATTTAGCTACGACGAAAACTATTATTTGTCCTTTTCCGCCCTTTAAATTATACCTCCTTTAAATCGTAAAGAGGTAACATAAATACAATGAGACTCTACATGGATATAATCGTTTTGCGACAAGTTAAAACCTCTAAACAAACATTTATTTCTGAATTCTTTTCACTAGCTTAATTTTAATTTAACTTAACACACACTGTAACCAATTTTAGTTCGTGGAAGTATTTAGTTTTGTTGAGCTACGCAATGCAGAAACAAAATATAGCGCACGAATTTCAAAAGTATTTCCCCGAAATATTTCATAGAGCAAACAACATTTCAAAATCCCCAGCAATTTTCATTTTACTCCGTATTAATTCTGGCTCGGTATTTCAATACAGCGAGCTTAGTTACATCGGCTATAGTTATTTCTATTTAATATACATTTTCATTTTTAAGCTTATATTTAAAATAGAGAGTTTAGTAAGGATGAAAAATGCTATTAAGGCCATCCCCCGCGCAAACGATCTTGACCATATTACATTTGACCCGTTGCCGAGATCGCACAAAAATCCTATTTTTTAACCGACTTCCAAAAAGGAGGAGGTTATATGTTCGTCTGTTTATATATATATTTTTTGTATGTTCAACCATAACTTCGCCGTTTATGGACCGATTTTCATGATTCTTTTGTTGATGTACAGGGTTAAATCCGAGGTTGGTACCATGTTCACAAAAGTGGTGATCTGATGATGGGATCCATGAGGAATCGAGGGGACTCCTTGAAATTTATATACACACATGAACATAGTGATTTCAATTTTTTCTGAAGTATTTTAGGCATATACTACCAAAAAGTAAGATCTTGCACCAGGATGTACCCTGGTTCTGAAGGTACCCAACAGAACTTTTGAATCCTTATAGATACAAGTTTGAGGTTTTTGGCTTTATTTAAACTACTCCAAGCAAAAGCCAATGAATTCTATATTATTTCTGCTGAACATAGGCTAAATTTTATTTTGGAAAAAATAGGGTTTCGTAAGATATTTGGGTTTTTCGGACGCCAGGTGATAAAATCATCCAAAAAAGTTACTTATTTTGCGTACGCTGCCGAAACTATAAAAGATAGAACCATAAAATGTTCTTAGTATTGTAGATCTTATAAATATCTACAAAAAAGTCCCCGACACATTACGACAAATTAAAATATTACGATAGTGGGCGTCACCAAGCGGGATGCGCTTGCGGGAGGAAGACAATCAACTGTGCAGTGTGCATGCACTGTACACCCTTCGGATAGTGATCATAGTGATTATATTCTCTTTGGATAATGACTGCGTCCGCGTCGTCGATGTCAGTGTCGGAGTCTGTGACTTGACCGAACCGAGTCTTTCCTGGGTAGGCTTTTGATTTTTTGCTTTTGAAGTCAGTACCAGCTTACCTTAGCGTAATTGCTATGTCAATGATCTCAGAACTTTTCCGGGCTGGTACCGACTTCAAAAATACGAAGATTGAGTACAGAAATAGTTGAGGTTTAGGCGAAGTCTATAATAAGGAATAAGAATTATTTGATTCTTTTTAGATTATGAATAAGTATAACTTTTTTTTTACCTTGGAAGTCGGTTTTAATTTTTTGTTAAAAAATAATAATTACGTATCTTAGTTCAATTGATGAAAAAAAAATTAAAATAGGGAATATGTAGTTAATGAAATTGTCTATCTATTGTCGTGTGTTTCAAATAAACGTAATTTGTAAATACTAGGAAGATGCTGAAAGTATGCTTCAATTTTAATAAAATGGCATTACTTTGGAAGCTAATATCACGAGTTAATATTAAACAAAAATAAGAAATTTAAAACGGGGATAGGAATGTTGATATACTGAAAATTATTGCTGTATTTTTCATATAACTTTGTAGCTTTCAAATTATGAGTTTATAAGACCCTAAATACGGTAAATTACGGAATCTCCGTAGAATCTCCGCCATATTATGCATGTTTAAGGTCCTTACCTTAAATATAGTATGTCAAGGCAAAAAGAGAGTTTACTCCAACATTTTGGAGTATTTGAGGCCTCTCTCTCTGCATTTAAAATATTATTAGCGTAAGGGCCTGTTATCATCACTTCCTGATAAGTGCCGGATAGTCCATCCACAATTATTTAACTTGACACATAAAGTATGGAAAATCTGTCAAATAAGTTGTGGATATCCTATCCGGCACTTTATCAGGAAGTAGTGAAACAGGCCCTTAGTAATGAAAATCTAGTTTGGATAAAAGACGATACGACAAAACTGTCTGTTTTGTCCGTCTGTCTATTTTTCTGTCTGTTACCTTTTTACGCCTAAACTGCTCAATCGATTCTGCTGAAATTTGGTATGGAGATACTTTGAGTCCGGAAAAGTACATACGATACTTTTTGTCCCGAAAAATGGACGGTTATTAAACTAATTTTGGCGCATTGGTCAGTCTCATTTACAGATACGGTCTATGTATGACCTGATATATATGTCGCAGTCATCTAGTTCAATCTGCGATTCGATTGAATGACTAGCGTTTTCATAGAATGACACGTCGATTGAACGATCTTCGCTCAACGTCCAACTAGTTAGCGATTTGTAATATCAGCCCTTTGAAGATAGCGGACATGAAATCAGTCAGGTAATTGAACGTATTTCATTTTTTTCCCACTGCGGCGCTAGTTGTCACTTGTCACTAAAGCAAATATGGCGTCAAACAGCTCGTACAGCTGATTGCACTGTGTTGATATTTTGTCGATAAAATTTACTTTAAAGTGCTTTTTTTGTTATAAAATAATATGAAAGCGTGGATTAACCTATTACTACTCCGTCAACGGCTACTTAAAAAAATTATAGCATCCTATTTAACAACTTCACTATATGACTTTTAGTCAAAAGTCAAAACGTTAAAAGTCACAGTCAACGTCTTGACGAGTTGTCCTTTAGTCATTCAATTGAATGGTGTCATTCTATGAAAACGCTAGTCATTCAATCGAACCGCAGATTAAACCAGATGACTGCGACATATATATTTTGATTACCTGGTACCAAACCTATATTAAGTAGCTCTTATAAGTTTTATAATAAAACAAGAATATAATGTTGACTCAGCAGCGAATAGAAAGGAAGCATCTTCGATAAGAAAGTCTTATAATAACCAGGATATTGGTTTTGCGATGAGAATATTAAGCGCCTCAGACAATGTAATTATTAGCTCACTCTTGTTTACTGGATCTCTAATTTCTACAGTTTTTTATGGAGTTAGGAGCATCTTAAAGTAATTAATGCTGGATTCATTACTTGAGGCGAAAACTCTTTTATAATTAACTTACATAATTATTTAAGCGAATGTCATGAGTCATGAGAAACACAAAATTAAACCAATTTTGATGCGTTGTATTCGTCAGTTTTTCATATAGGTCGGTGTCATCTTATATTCTTTATAATACATTAAGTTTCTTAATACACTATGCCGAAGTTCCGCGGCGGAAATTCCGCATGATTACGTCAGCAATGTCAAACGCATTCAATATGACGCGACGGATTTTCGGCATAGTGTGTCATCGGTAATTTAAAATACATTGCAGGCGGAATCATGCGGAAATTCCGCCACGGAACTTCGGCATAGTGTGTTTAAACAGAAAATTTTTGAGCAGCCCTGTCTGTTTCTGGGATGATTTTTTTTAACTCGCGTCAGGAGTTAGGACACGTCACCTAATCAAAAATTCGTAAGACGGAGAGCGTTGTAGTAGAAGCACTGACCTCCATTATACAAGTACGCTGGACCTATGATACCCTTTGAAATGACAGCTGTTTTTTGTGCCTATTTGAAGCGGAATCAGCGCCCCCAAAATCGGGGGAAGAGAACTAAATCTGACGTAAACATGACGTTTAAGTCGCCATATTGACGCTGATAGCAGTAGTGGGAGTACTTGGAACTAATACTAGTTTCTACCACCGTAGTGATTATATTCTCTTTGGTTTCTACAACCAATTGCGATTGTGCGGACATTTGCAATTTACGTCAGATTTAGTTCTCTTCCCCCGATTTTGGGGGCGCTGATTCCGCTTCAAATAGGCACAAAAAACAGCTGGGTATCATCGGTCCAGCGTACTTGTATAATGGAGGTCAGAGAGTAGTAGTAATATTCCCTTCTCTTTCTATCTTCTTATTTCTTAATTAGTATACTTAATAGAAATAATTAATATTTATAATTATTATAGATTCCTGTCAGCTGTACATCAAATTGTCAATTAAGAGAATTCAAGCCGAGATTTATTAAAATATGTTAATTTTATAAATCCTGCGGCATAAATATTCATAATAAGGCAGTGGTTGAATATATTTGATAGATAAATGACTTTTAATGGGGTCAAAATTCCGTTAATGAGCGAATTCTTAATTTATTTTTATTGATTTTGCATTTCTGCATTATCTTTTCTTAGAATCAAAAGGTGATGATCTGATTGCTTAATTGATTATACTATTATAAGGTTATTGAAATAAGGTAGTTTTTTTCAATGTCTAAAAAAGCAAATCTAAAAAAAAATAGAAACTAAAAGCGTAAAGTGTGATAAAACCTCAATCAATTGGTCAACTCTACTATTGCGCCAAATTTCATCATAACATGTAGTTTCGTAGCCCATTCCACTGAAACAAACAAACTATTATCTAATATCTTCTATATTTTATCCATGGACGTATAAAAATTCATGATTGTATCAATATAATAATTTATATGTATTATATTATCCGTGCTCAATATAATATTTTAATTAAAAATATATTTTGCTCCTTTGTCGTAACTTAAAAATATCATAATACCAAGATTCATCAAAATAGGTTAGGTTAAAAATTGAACTTTATTACTTAACGAAGGTAGTGTTCTAGTAACAAACGAACGTAACGACGCTAAGGTAGTCTTTCTTCCCTAATAAACCTTTGGTTGGCATTCCTAGAGGGTGCAGGTTCGATCCCGGTGGAGGCGTGTACTAATAAGACATTTTCTGATCTCAAGTACATAATACGGACACTCGTACGGTGAAGGAAAACATCGTGAGGAAACCCGCACATAGTTGGTCCCAGACGTATTGACTAGTTCTTTCCTCTGGACTAGGCTGACTATGTTGCGAGAATGCCGTATGTGCTTGGGCAACCATACGGTCATTTAAAAATCTTGTCCCAGGCACTACAGTACTTGAGGAGTGGTTACTTCGCTCTGAAAATACTGTATAAATCATCCACAACGGATGCAAAGGCCTAGTTTAGTGTTCTAGTTAAGTTTCTTAATTAATGCTAGCTAAAAGCATAGGCAACGAGACATCCAGGTACTTATTAGCTCCTTAAGAGACTTCACGGTAATGACAATGCGAGGATAAACTTAAGCTGCCTAATTATAGTGGGCCCTCTTCTTAACGAAAATAGTGCGGATAAGCTAAGTCGTAAAGGTTTTTAATTTAGCATCATTATCTTGTATTTAGGGATGTTAAAGTACTAACACGTGTGTGCGATGGATGCCAAATCTTGTAATACCAAGAATGATATTTATTTCCTCGCTTTTGGTTTACATAATACTTATAACTGTCTATTCAAAGAAAAACCAAAATCATTCGTTTCTAGATGATCTACAATACATTCATTATAAATATATTTTCCAAAATTATAAATTATTATTGAAAAATTCAACTTGTGCTTTAGAAAGTAATCATAAAACCCATGATCCTATTTTTAAATCAAACGTTCATCGTCCTATTGAGGAAAACGTGTAGAAAAACATAAAAAGCGTTTTATAATGATAATATTTAATTAGATGACAGCTCAAACATTGTACAACAATTACGGATTTACTTAAGGCGATACGGTCTCAAAGGAAGAGAAAATTGGATTATGAGACTTAAATCAATAAAGGTACCGTCTTTGTGCCAGTTCTAAGTGGATTAATGTAAATTTTGTTATTATTATATTGTTGGGAATCCGGAGCATACAATGCTGGCGTAATTTTGTAAACATGGAATAGCAAGGCTTGAATTTGTCAGCTGTATATTCAAGCTAGCTGGTTTAAATGGGTTGTCGCTTGTCATATATCAAGAATACTAACAATAATAGCTGTAGTTCTAAGTGTTGATAGGTGACATAGAATTGATCAAACTGAATTGAACCATATATTAATATTATACTCATAAACATTTTTAACTATTTTGGGTTATTTGCAAAGCGACGAGACAATGCGATGCTTTTTTTATGAGTCATTCAAAATTAAAACAGGCAACCCAACACCGTAGGCGACTAATATATCAATTCAATGTATGTATCTTCTTCTGCAGAAAATTAAGTTCAGTTTTGAATAGCTCGTTTAAAAGTTAAAACGCATTGCATCGCAGCGTCATGATCAATGTGAAAACTATGTTAATCCCAAAAGGATAAAAGTCGTGTTAAATTTACCGCTGATAACTATAGCAAATTATCTGGCGTCCCGTTGTTTATCTTTAATCACCCTTTACTTTCCCGTTTCACCCCCTTTCACCCCTTTTCACCCCGCGCTCAACCCCTACTGGTACCGGGATTAGAGATCCTAAATAACGACGGGATGAAAAAATACACGACACATTGAACGTTTGTTTAAATTATTTTGTTTTTATTTATGTTTTAAAGAACCACGTAATAGAAACCTCGTAGAGAACATAAGGATCGCTTTTTACGTGACTTGTCGTACACATTTGCGAGCGTGGTTTTAACTTTTGATTAATTAAAAAAATATGCATAATATAATATTAGTTATCATTATCCTGGGCAAGCATAAAATTATGTATATTATTTACTCATATAAAAACACCAATTACATGTGACTAATTATTATGTATCTGAATTTGATTAAAAGCTAATTTGTTAAAATTCGTAATACTAAGCAGCTGCTTGTAATAAAATAGATAACGTTTGTTATAAAAAATTGCGCAACCAAAATGCTTTTTATAAATATTTATATTCAAATAAAATAGTAAGTACTTAAAGATAGATGAGTATCATTCTAAATTGCCCAATAATGGCTGATAAACCATTCAAGTTAAATTCAACCCTTAAGTTACAAAGCTAAGTATGTTTTTAATAACGCATCAATAATATTATAATTGTAATTATGCTAGATCGGAATGTTTATGAAAATTACAAACGATGAGAACAACGTCGATTGCAAAATGCCCAAAAAATATAGAGATCATCATTCATCATATTATATAATATTATTTTGTCTTAATATTACTATATCTGTGAAAACGATATAGCTGAATATTAGTGCGCTAGTGTAATTGATAAGAATGATAACTAACTATTACAATGGTCGAATTTCTACGTGTCCAGTATGGGATATGATAAAATATAAAATCTTAAATATTAAAACCTGATCCTACAGGGACGAGATCTCGAGGGACGACTAAACATACCACTCTTACCTTATTGATTCGAAACCACCCTTTCTTTGTGAAAGGAAAACTATATTAAATATGACTTCATTTTCCTGGGAATTTTCGTTTGTGATAACAATACCTTGACACCGACAACCATTGTGCCAACCAGACTATCTGACCCATATTTCGATGTACCCTGATGCATTGTGCTCCAAGAAAATATATTGAACAAGAAAGGAATTTTTATAAAATAGAAAAATGTTGAAGATTTTCGATCACTTACATTAGATATATCTTAGAGCAAAATTGATAATTTTCAGTTGGCTTTCTTCCATATAAAGCACGAGCACATTTTTAAAAACTATTTCGAAATGGGACACAAAAAATGTGAAAAAAATGCTACACTCCCCGCTGCATCCAACATCATACTATATGCACATTGCACGTGCCTTTAAGAACATAATTTTTGTCATCTTTTAATATTTAAAGTTATTTATCATAAAAGTAACAAAACTACTACTTTTATCATTATAACAATTTTATTAAGGAAGTATCGACTACCCAATGTAAAGGGGCTAAATACCTTCCTAAATTTCATATTTTTGTCTTCCTTAATTTATATAACATCCTTAACTAAGTATTTAAATGCCATGTACCTAGCAACTTAAAATGTACAATTTGGTACTTGGACACTATCATGAATTATAGCAAAGAAATATAACTAGTTTCTCTTCGGAAAACGCTTGCTAAAACATTACACACACTCGCAACCCAAAAATCATAGAAACTTGTACAAGATATTTTTAAAGGAAACCAAAACTACGGAGATAAACGCAGACTCCTAAGTAAACGAAATTATGCGGTGGCACGCGATTCCAACCCTTCCGACCTTCCTGATTTCGCTTATCTCATGTCGGCATCGGGGAATTTAAATACCAATTTCACCCTCATTCACTTATTTGTACCCGTTTTACACTTTACTCTTTTGAGGTTAGCTATCATAGATTCAGAAAAGTATATTTTAAATGGTAATTTCTAGTAATTAAATAAACTAGCTTCTGCCGTCGAGGTCACTGGCCCAAAATATAGTATTTGATCCCCTTTTAAGTCCACTTTTTGAAGTGAAAACTTTCTTAGCAGCCATCTGCACTTTTTAGTATAGTAAAAAGTGTACAAAGCTGTAAAAATCGAAAAACGGTAGAAGAGTAAGAAGACTGGCAGCGCGGCATTAGAGTTACTTAGTCAATGACCGCTACCGCCATGTTTCGCCGAGTACAGTATAGCTAATGTATGATGTACAGTTACGTTCAAAAGTCCAGTAGCAATCGTACGCAGCTATAGCGTCAACACTTAACGTTACTTGTGACCTTTTTCTATAAAGACAATTCACACACACACAAACACTTTGTTTGGCTGTATATTCATATCGTCAATTTCGTCTCAACATGTGAGCACTGCCGTGGCCTAGTGGTTAAGCAAGTGCGTGTGTTTATTCTAAGATCATCTTGCATCAGCTAAGTTGCAGGATCGAATCCGACCCGTATTGAGTCTGCGTCGTTTTTACGTAAAACAATTTTTGAGAAATATTAATTATAAAATATGATTATGAATGTTGATACAACTATGTAGAATAAAAAATTACGTTTCTAGCTAAAAGCACAGTCACGTATAGTTAGAAACATAACATTCTAGTCACAGCAAAGAATGTGAGGGTAGATTTAAAATAAAATGGAACGATTGCTTGAAGATAACAAAATATTAAAATGTTGTTGGTTGGTGAACTCAGCTACGAGTGTTTGTGATCTTACTGTTGCGATACAATTTATCCAATATGCAAGCAAATATTACTATTAAAGCAAGAGCTAAAATTGTGGCCCTATATTCGAATGGCCTGAATATTTCTCAAATTTCTAACGAAACTGGCTTCTCAGTAAGAAGTAATTAATTATATTATTAATGTGATGTGTAAATTTTAAAATCGTCTTTAACAATTTTTTTTTTTAGAGAAATACTGTAAGTCGATGCGTGAAAAGATACGAGGAAGAAGGTGGCTTGCAGAGTCGTAAACAAAGTGGAAGGCCACTTCTTATTAACCAGACTCAGCGGCGTTATATGGCAGCGGAGTATGAAACATGTGGTTTCATACCGACAAGTCGTTTTGCCGTTGAATTTAACACGTCATTGGTCACCGTTCGTTGTGCACTTCATGACGAGGGATTACACCACCGAAAGCCGGCGAAAAAACCGTTTTTGACTCAAAGGCATAAAGACGAACGGCTACGCTTTTCACGAGAGTATTTAGATTTTGACTGGGAAACAACAATTTTTTCCGATGAGAAGACTTTTAAATCCTCTCAAAAAGGAAGACTACATTTATGGCGTAAAGATAACACCCGTTGGTGTGAAAATAACGTGGTGTCAAACACTGAATCTGGCAGAATAAGTGTGAACATGTGGGGATGGATTAGTGCTCAAGGACCGGGTGAACTTGAATTTATACCTACGCGAGCCAACAGTGCAAATTATGTAGAAGTGTTAGAGGACATTATGTTACCTACTGTGCAAAATGTGTATGGTGATAGCGAAATAAGTTTTGTGCATGATAATTGTCCAATTCACCGAGCCTCCATAGTTCGCAATTAGTTCAGTGAACATTCTAATATTAAAGTTATTCCGTGGACAGCACGATCCCCAGACTTAAGCCCGATTGAAAATATATGGGGTTTAATGGTGCAAAGATGGCGAGCACGCGATGATAGATGTCCGGAGCTGCTCAAATCTCATTGCATGCAGTTGTGGGAGGATTTACGTGGAACAGATATCTGTAAGAATATTGTGGCTTCCATGCGCAGACGTCTTCTTAGTTGTATCGAAAATAATGGAGGTTACACAAAATATTAAGAATCATTATTCATATTATTAAATTAAGAATGTATTTCTATGTCGCAATAATAAGTGTAAAGTAATTGTTATAATATTTATATTTCGTAAGTTTCAATTGGGCATTCTACAAAGGAACGTGCTGGCCAGTAATTGGTAGGTTTAAGATTTTAAGGTTGAGGTTAAGTTTTAATCCCACATTTAATCCTCTTTTCCTCGGAAAACGAATAATTAAACTATAACCTCAACAATATGAAATATTGATAACACAATAGATATAGGTATTATTATATTGATTGACCTGTTCCCTTCGTGTTCCTGGGCAGTCATTCCCACCTCTTATGGTAGTGATCATTTCCCTATCCTAATTACAATCATGTACAGACAGACTAGACAGACAGTACCATCTCCTTCCCCTAGGCTTAAATTTAAAACTGCAAATGCGAATTGGGACCAATTCGCTGACGTTACGGATTCTGAAATAAGCCATTTATTACCTTTGGATAATAATGACACACTTGCTTTATATCAAAATTTAAAAAACGTTCTTCTTTTGGCTGCGGATAGGACCATTCCACTCAAATCCACAGGAGATCAGAGAACTCTGTCTCCCCCCTGGTGGGACTCTGAGTGTACTGGGGCTTGTAAGCGTCGTAAGGACGCAGAAAGACTGTTTTCTAGGGCTATGACCTTAGAAAACTATTTAAATTATAAAAAAGTTGCAGCTGAGGTCAGACTTTTACTGTCAGAAAAGAAGAAAAATGGTTGGCGTCAGTTTTGCCTGAGTCTTTCACCATCATCTCGTCCTTCGTTAGTTTGGAAAAATATAAAAAGATTCCGCGGTTCTTTAATCAGTGATTACCATCCGTCCAATGACTCATCACAGTGGATATATACTTTTGCTCAGAAGGTGGCACCTCCGTCAGTCCCAACTTTTGACGAGTGTCACAATTATATTTCTTCTGACCCTCCTACAGGTGTCTTAGACGGTCCTTTTTCTCCGGAGGAATTTCAATTAGTCCTAAGTTCATTAAAGGATACCTGTCCAGGCAGTGATGGATTACCATACTCATTCATAGTAAACAGTGGCCCCGTTACCCAAGGAGTGTGCCTAAAGGTTTTGAATGACATTTTTCAATCTGAGATGCCCCCGGAGGAATGGCGAACACAAATTATTTTACCTTTACTAAAACCTGGAAAACTTAGTGGTGATGCGTCTAATTATAGACCTATCGCTCTTTCTATTACATTGGGAAAACTTTTAGATCATTTAATTAAGAATAGATTGGAGTGGTTGATGGAGAGCAAGGGCATTTTATCCAAAACACAGTACGGTTTTCGGAAGGGCTTTAGCACTATGGACGGTCTCGGGTCTTTCGTGACTGACGTACGCATTGCCTTTTCGAAAGGCGAACATGTGGTAGGTGTGTACCTTGACATTTCATCGGCATATGACAATGTTCTTCTTCCGGTTCTCAGGCAGAAACTGCATCATCTGAGAGTCCCAGTGAAGATGATCAATTACATAATCAATTCCCTGTCCTGTCGTTTTGTTACCGTATCCACCCAAAATTTAACCCTTCCTCCTCTTATTGTTTATAAAGGCCTTCCTCAAGGTAAGCCTCTTAGTCCTCTCCTTTACGATATTTATACCTTTGATTTAGATCTTTCCGTCAGTAGTTTTTGTGAGATCTCTCAGTATGCCGATGATTTGACATTGTACATTGCATCTAAGGATATTTCAGTATGCTCCGAACGCCTTAACACTGCAATTAGATACCTCATGGAGTGGATGGACCGACATGGCCTCAATATTTCAGTTCCGAAGAGTTCTGTGGTAGTTTTTTCTCGATCTAAAATTACTCCTGTAGTTAACATTCAACATAATGAACAAGTTTTCCCGGTTAGAGATAATGTTAAATTTCTTGGTGTCTACCTCGATTCCAGGCTAACTGGCGCTTACCATATTAGACATATTGTTAAAAAATGTGAGAAAAATATTAATGTTTTAAGATCAGTTAGTGGTGTATGGTGGGGCTCTCACCCTTATACCCAAAAATTGCTCTACAATGCCCTTGTCCGCAGCCATTTGGATTATGGATCATTTTTATTGGAACCTTGTCATAAGGTTCCATTAAAAGATCTGGACAAAATTCAGGCCAAATCTCTTAGAATCATAGTTGGGGCAATGAAATCTTCTCCAATCAACGCCCTACAGGTTGAATGTGTTGATCCTCCTCTTAACATTCGACGGCAGTATCTTGCGGATAGATTTTTGTTTAAGGCATTTCAGAACTCCTCACACCCACTATTAGGCAAACTTCACAAATTATCCCAATTGGCATCAACATCTGCTTATTGGCGACATAAAGATCTCCCTTGTCTCTTGATCAGTTACCATAAGTTAACCCAACTTCCTTGTCCTATTGTTCAGTGCAGACTCAACCCTCTATTTTCCTCCCCTTACGAAGCACTCACATTCACTCCCAACATCATCCTTAATTTCCCTATTGTTAAAGGTTCTCCACTAGCAAATACTCAATTTAATCAGATTATACATGAGCACTATGGGGATTGGATGCTTATCTTTACGGATGCATCTAGACTTTCGGTGGATGGTTGTGTGGGTGCAGCTGTCTGGATTCCGAGAGTAAATGTGATTCTAAATTTTAAATTGCCTCCTAACTCCTCTGTATTTACAGGGGAGGCCCTAGCTATATATGAGGCCATCTCATTTATTGAGTCTCATGATCTTAATAAATCGCTGATACTCTCGGACTCCAGGAGCGTTTTGCAGTGTATTTCTGCTAACCAGTTCCGCTCTAAGTCTGGATTTCCTTTAATCTTTAAGATAAGACAGCTTCTCCTTAGGTGCCGTGTCCGCAGTATACAGGTTGTGTTAGCATGGATACCTGGCCACAGTGGAATTACTGGTAATGAGAGTGTGGATGCCTTTGCTAAAGACGCCATAACATCAGGTGGACTCAGTCAATACCAACTCTATTGTCAAGACTTAATTCCACTTGCAAAATCTCAGCTTTCTAGCAAATGGAATACACTATGGGACGGCTCAAGTACCATCAAAGGCAAGCACTACCATGATATTCAAAGTAGTGTACCAGTAAGACCATGGTTCTTTAGATATTCACAGTGTAGCAAGCAAATATGCTCAACAATCTGCCGTGTTAGACTTGGTCATTGCTGCTCACCAGTGTTCCTTGCCAAAATTAGGGTCAAGGATCATTCTCTCTGCGAGTGTGGTCTAGATGAGGGTACCTTAGATCACATCTTCTTTTCTTGTCCTAGAAACCAATCGTCCTTATATGACTGTCTTCCCAATTCCATTCCTCGCCCTATAAATTTTAAATCGGTTTTATCGTATGTAAATACCCCTTTTATTGAAATTTTGTGTACGTATATTCGTGATAACAATATTAGATTGTGATGTTTCTACTAACTTTTGTGTTTGTTTTAGGTCAATCAACTCCTGTAAATATGTAATTATGTTTTGTAACCGTACTCTTGTTACCTCACCAGACCTTCACTACATAGAGCAAAGTCTTTCGAGCCACTCTGACATTGGCAACTCACCGAGTCGGCCATTATTAAAAGAAGAAGAAGAAGAAGTAATTGTTATGTCATTGAAATAAAAATATTATTTTTTGAAAGTGTTGTTTTATTATAATATATAATTATCTAACTAAAATACTTTTACATTTAATATAATCTTATCACTATGTTATAATTTAATATTATTCTTATTAAATAAAACTTTCAAAATAGTAATTTCATTAAGTTTTCAAAAATGCTGAGATAATAAAAACAATATGAAAACTTTAAAATAATATGATAATCTGAGATTTGAACCGTGACTATTTTTCGTCCTAGCTATGATGCGAGGCCATCTATTTACCGATGGAGCTACGAACTATCTTACGTGTCTAGTGAAATTTTTGCATTTATTGACACAGTGCAGTGCAATAAATGAAGAAGAATGAATGAAGAAGACAAACATAATATATGTTATCTTTGTCTTTCATCCACTACACGCAACTTTCTTGTATTGATACTGTACGACATTTAAGTGTGTACACGGTAACATGGCGCACACATAAATATGCACTGTACCGGCAAACGAATATAGTCGTTACAATGCTACTGGACTTTTGAACGTTGACTTATACATGCCACTCTCATTCTCCTGTTATTTCGTTTTCATTTTTCATTTCACTTTTGTTTTAGGATATTTATTTCGGATTGTAACCCGTTTTTTTTTATTTTAATTAATAACTTGTAACACAGATATTTCATCAAACAGCAGATGATTTGGATTAAATTCAAAATTAAATTGAACCTAACGCGGTTAAGCGGTAGCTGCGGGTAGAATTAAATAATAACTACCACAAATGTGTACTTTAATGGTTTCATTAAAATTTTATTGCACTCAACAATTACACTTGAGAGTGAAGTTTTCGTATAAGTAATGAGTATTTTATTATGTTATACTCGTAGTAATAAAGTTTTATACGTATATAAATAATGTCTATTTAATCATATTCTTATTTATTAAGGCTTCCTAAAAGAACATTTTCGTCGTCTTTTTCTTACATTCCGAATGTTTAAAGTAGAAGAAGAAATCTGTACTTATAATAATGTTTAATATATTTTTGAACGATGTTTAATATATTTTTGAACGATGTTGGCTCCTGCTTTAAAAACCATAGAACTAGAACTTTAGAAAAGGCATTCCATACAATCGTCAGCGCGAAAATGTGTCACCCTCGAGATAAGTGAGCCTCACTCATCTGAGAGCAGTGCGCTCTAGGACGCGGTGACAGTCGGACGTGTATAATTCATTGATTACCGCGTTATTTTTCCCTACATTTGGCTCCAGAATGCCTTCGTGTGCTTTCCGACAGTGCAGTAACAACACGAGGAATACAAATAAAGCCAACGGTATATATTTCACACGTAATTACTAAGATTTCATTATAATATTTTAATTATTGTCTTCCATTTTACGAGAAAAATCAAAGCGAAGCGTAAAATGAGCAAAAGAGAAAGTAGTATATGCTGTTAGTTTAAGACAAAAAAGGACGACAATATTTTCTCGATTCGATTAAAGCGTAAAATGAGCGAAAGAGAAAGTGGTATATGCTATTACTGTAAGACAAAAAAGGACGACAATATTTTCTCGATACACATTTTGCATGCAAAAACTTTTCTACAGTTTTGATGGCGTATGCCTTATCTAATGTATTGACATCGTTGTTAAAAACTGCAGTTTTCTTCTATACGCAGATGACATGAAAATTTAAAAAAAAATAGTAATCTTGCCGATTGCTTACTGTTACAACAGGACCTAGAGGCTTTTAATAAATACTGTCTCATGAATAATATGATTTTAAATATCTCGAAGTGTCGAGTCATATCGTTTACTCGAAAGAAGGTCATAGTTAACTTTGATTACAATCTCAGAGGCACTAACTTAAATCGAGTAAGCCAAATAAGGGACCTAGGTGTCATACATGATTGTAAACTAAGCTATGAACCACATATAGATAATATCACTAAAAAGGCCTACAAAGCCCTTGGTTTTATAATAAGATCATGCTCTCAATTTAGCTCCATAAAAGTATTAAAAATACTTTATTGTTCATACGTGCGTAGTATCCACGAGTATTGTCCTCAGGTTTGGAATCCCCAGTACAAGGTTCATATTAAGAGACTGGAATCGATCCAACGTAAATTTATTAAGTACGTAAAGTATAAATGCAACGATGACCGTAGTGCCAATTATATAGATACCTGTAAAAAACATCATATTTTACCTCTAGAAGAGAGACGTAAATTTGCTGATGTAATCTTTTTAGTAAAAATTGCTCAATTTCGTATTGATTCTCCGACCCTACTGTCGAAAATTAGCATACGCGTGCCTTATCAAATCAAATCAAATCATTTATTTCTTATAAAATAACACACATGCGTCATAGACTACTCCCTCCATGGCTTCTCACTGTACTAACTATAGGCAAAATTCTTTCTTTGTAAGATCTATGTATACCTACAACCACTACAGCACTCAGTCGGCAGATGGCTCCGCACTCGATCTTTTTACCTCATCACCTAATGTCTTCAGAAACACATTGTCTAGAGACTGGTTTTCAAAATAATTTGTAAATTAGTTTTAATTAAGTTTTGTTAAATGTCCTTTTTTTTCCCCTCTTATATCTATATGCGAAAACAATGTAATTGTGTATCTTCTTGCTAGGTATTTATTCATATTGTCACTTAATTACCGTTTTGTTTTCCTGTAAAATAAAATAAATAAAATAATAATACTAGAGCTTTTAAAAGTAAAACTAGTCTATGCTACTATTATAGAATGGAAGTGCTTTGGGCCCTTTGAGTATCAATAACAGTAGTATAGAGTGCGCATAGGGGAGATCGCAGACGACAGACTATCCGTGACGCACTTTTTATTCTGTGAAAATAGAACCTATGCAATTATATGCAGTAACGCACATGACGCGCAATAAGTCCGACGCACAAAAAATTCGTATAATTCTGGCAGACCGCATCGCGCCGCGCCGCACAAAAAGTGTGCGAAAAAAATAGAACGTTTGCTTCAACACGCGCTAACGCAGACGGCGCATACTTTAGTCTACAATCTGCATTTGTAGTGACGTAACGTACGCGATCTTTTTAATTAACATGGCACCAGCGGCCAGATATCGATGTAACGATGTTATCTCATGAAATACAAAACAGACCAGTAATTTATGATATCTCTAGTCCTCTAAGGCAGAATAATGCAGAATTGAATGTTTAATATGGAACTGTCCCTTCAATAATCTGTCCGAAATTATAGGATGTACCCAAAATTTTCTATTTTTTCTTCTTTTTCTGTACTTCAAGTACAAAATAATACTTCGCGATCTTTGCACGATTTCCATAGCGTCTACGTGCCTACAGTTCAGCTGACAGAATAATCGAAGATGTGCGTCGTGTGCGTTAAGTCTGTGAAAAATAGGCGAACGACATTTGTGCGCCTTTTGTGCGCCGCAGACTCGATCACACAAAAAGTGTGACGTATGCGATCTCCCTAACGAAGTGGGAACAGTATGCACAAGACGTGAGAACAACATGGCGTTCCCGCCGCGAGCTCTCCAAAGTTTTTTAATATTTACAAGCCAAAATGGTCAAATGTCTAGTTCGATCTTGTAAAAACGATTCTAGGAAGCAAACGAAAGTGAAATCCAATATTACTTTTCATTGTTAAGTCGATTCTTACACTTATTTTAATAAAAATAATTTACGGGTCAAGATTATTTGCGGGGGTGAAGAAGACGCGGGGGGCGAGAACGCCCCCGCATACCGCTCTCCCCAACTGAGTAATTTGTGATGTGACACAAATCACAATCAACGCTCGAGTCGATATTATAAAATGTTTACTTGGTGTATAATTATAATCTAAAATTTTAATCTTTTTTCTTAAAATCTTGTAATAATGTTTAATATACACACATAATATTATGTCCAATATACTTTCTAACGCAAATGTTTCGTAAGATTAATGTACTTTTTTTTTCAAAACAGATATCTAAGAACAAAGTCAATTCACGGATTCACCCTTGCTAGGTACATGACAGAATATTTATATAATTTCATCTTTTTTTCAGCTTTCCTAAAGTGGATTATAAAGTGGATTATATTTAGAACAAAAGGATTTTGAATCAAACATGGAATAAAGTTTGTTCAGCACACTTTCCTGATTCTAATTTCTTTGAAATAAAAAACTACTCGTCGCCCATCTGCGCCGTGCAGATAGGCGACGAGTTGTCGATGAGTGCAAACTACACGTAGCTACATCCCTAATTGGCATAGAGTATAGACTCAATGTGCTTACGATGCGTACTTAGCAATTTCTGCAATAGGCGCACTCTATACTACTGTTATTAATACTCTAAGTTTGGGCGCCTGAACAGTACACTTATAGGAAGATGAAAAAATATACGGTTTTCCACGCGATGAACAAATTTCAGCACATTGAAATTGCGGCCAAAATCTAGAGCCCTATAATAATAAAGTTATGTAAATAGCAACATAGTAAAATTATGCATAGCATCAGCTTAGCATAAGCTCACTGCAGTACACAGTGCAACATAAGCTTACTATTACTAAACAAAATTAGCAGCAAAGCTACATTAAACATCAAAATAAAGCCTTAACACGCATCTACTAACATTTACAGTTGACTACAGAGTGGACGCAGTAGGCAAATAATTTTAAAACCTACTTGCCTAAACGGAGCCTCCATTTTGGCAATTAGAACGGGAAAAATGTTATGAAATCAAAAAATGTGAATTCTATGTATAGCTATATTAGCTAGATGGTGAAGTAGGTAAATTACAAGGCTATTTAGCCAAAACATTTTCGTTATCGCTTCTATATCTTTAATGTACAGAATTTTCATTTCTACAGTTTTATTATAATGTATAGATAGCGGTCGCCCGCGGCTCTGCCTGCGTGGATGTCGGTTACCGCTACAAAAAGCCTACCCAGGAAAGACACGTCAGCAAAATGATTCCCAGGTCAATTCACAGAAACATCGACGACGCAGTCATTTTCCGCAGGCTGCACAGATTGTCTTTCTGTGGATGTTAAAGTTGTTAATGATGAGAATATTTAAATGTTATTAATAATAAGTTTTCACCTCTGACGGTAGTCCCGGAGTGCAACCCGTTGTTTTAGGATAGATAACTAAAGCGATTATTGTAGAGCTTTTCTATAAACAACATTAATTGACGTTAAGTTATTTTCAGGTAACAAAATATACTGATGGTCGGGATCCCCGACTCGTGATAGAGCAAAACATTCTTTTCATAAATCTATTCCTACTAATTTGAATGTTTGGCCCTGGGATTTACATAATATTTATCGTTAGTTCAAAATATTTTTTTACAGGAAATTGGAGCATTTTGAAGGGTATAGGCAAATCAATAGGGATCTATGGTATTCTTGGTATATGAGCCAATTCATCAGCTGCAGGGCCGGTCATAATTTTCGCTACTGTGCACCCCCGCCTTGGTAGCGGCCACTTCGAAACGGGCGTAAATCGCAATTTTTAATTTCGCCATAACTTCTAAACCAAACGTCCAATTTTAATCATTTAAATACCAAATATTATATACATAAACTGTACTTAGTGATGAAATAATTCATTTTGATAAAGATTAATAGCATGAGTAAAATAAATGCGTTTAAATGTAGTCCAAAAAAAAATCAAGATTTTTAAATAAAATAATGGTTGTTGTACCTCACTTGACATAGATAGGTATATATAGTGTGTCGCGGACTTTTTTGTAGATATTTAAAAGATCTACATTTACTTAGAACATTGTATGGTTCTATCTTTTATAGTTTAGGCAGCGTACGCAAAATAAGTAAATTTTCTGGTTGATTTTTTTCACCTTGTGTCAGAAAAACCCAAATATCTTACGGAACCCTCCATTTTCCGAAATAAAATGTAGCCTATGTTACTCGTAAATAATGTAGCTTTCGAATGGTGAAAGAATTTTTTAAATCGGTCCAGTAGTTTTTGAGCCTATTCATTACAATTAAACAAACAAACAAAGTTTACCTCTTTATAATATTAGTATAGATAATATGCTATAGCTCGTAAGATTATTTATAATGTTGTAATTTTTGTATTATGTTGAATTATTTATAGTAGGTATGAAATGTAATTAAATGGAAATTAATGTATTTAGAATAAGTGCCTAAAATTTTGCATGCTATAATATTGGTGAAAAGTGTGATCATGGAAATGCTATCGTAACTGTAACACCAAAATGTACCACTTTTGAAGCAAATAAAGAAATATGATTATGAATATGTCAATTCCATACATTTTGATCGGTCATTCTATAGAGAAGCGATAAAGAAGAAATCTTGGCTCACTCCCCCCCAGGTTTGTTAAAATTATAAAGGAAAAAATTAAAAATTGCTCTCATGTTGTTAAATATTATTTACCCACTCGATCCACTTCGTCTTCAATGACTGGGTGGTTGTTTACATCAGGTTAACTAGTAACAAGTTTACATTGTAATATTCCCAAGCATCTCAGAAACAGGACAATCAAGTCGGACGTATTACGGATCGGCGTGCGATGTGATAGGACATACAATTAATTTAATTTACACATCACTTGGCATATTCCGTGGAGCGTGTCGTATTGATTGTATGTCAAATTGTATGACAATTAGCCATTTATAATGTATGTTGATGTTATGAGATTATTATTATTAGATATTATTAGATAAGAGATAATATTGTTGTAGTGCCCTTTCACTAGGTTTTGTTAGTTTATTTACTATTAATTACTTAATTCTAAATAAATGAAAATTTCGACAGCCTAGATATTATGTAAGTATAGGGCTTATATCAAAATCTTCCTTTAATTAGAGTTAAGTAACAAATATTCGCCTCTAAGTGCGTCGGTTAGAAACTAATTTACCTTGGAGTTTGGACAGTTTTATACCGTACACAATTTGAGCTTTTCTGCCAAAATTTTATGTTTTCAAGAGCATTTTTGATTGTTTCATGCATCGACGTAAGCCAATCAGCACTTATGAATATGATTAAATATTAATATGTCTGCTATCAAAAAACTACAGCCTTCTAACTTTGCATAAAAATAATAGCTGCAATTAATACTTTAGATTCCATTTCAAATAGATTTACCACGCTACAGTTATAACTTACTCTCTCAACTCCGATGTGCCAAAATGTTATAACTTACTCTCTCAACTCCGGTGTATCACGGGAACCGTACATTTTTCGGCATAAAAAGTATCCTATGTCTTTTCCAGGGACTCAAAGTATCTGCATACCAAATTTCAGCAAAATCGATTTGGCGTGAAGAGGTAACAGACAGACAGAAAGACACACTTTCGCCACAGATTACTAAATAATTATTAAGGTACTGCTTTCGCATTTATGAGTATGCATATCAGACACGGACAATCACATATTTTAACCATACCATCTGTATACAAACTGTAGTTATTTTTATTAATACGGGCATAAATATATTTAATAATATTATTAATAACATTATTAAATATATTTATGCCCGTATTAATACGCTATCCATGTTACTGTAGCAAGTTGGGTAGCAAACAAAAGATTTTTTTCCAAAAGCATCAATTACTGATGTGCAGAAAAAGCATTATTTAGCAGTGACTGGAACACCAAAACGGTTTTACTGTACCCAACCTGTCACCTCAACAGTTGCGCCCAACATTTGGCTCGTAAATTCATCAAAAAACATTCAAGGGTTCTGTACATTTTGTTTCTTTTAGCTTTCATTTATTTGAATTTTAATTTTACAGTACAACTGAGGTTAACTTTTATTGTACATATTATGTAAATATTTTTTTTTATCCCTACATGTCCTTTGTAAATTTTGTGCTTTGTAGCTACTTCATTTTATCGATTAATTCCATATTTATTCAATAAACATTAAAGTATCAAACTAAGTATAGAAAACATAAAGCTTTTCACTATGGCCTAAATACTTATCTTTTAAGTATGTATAGAAACCCAAAATAATATTAAAATGATTTTACCACTCACTACGGAACCCTATACCCGTATTCTGGGTGTGTCTATCGAGAATCAGAGTATCGCAAATGATGCCATTAACTCAATAATATACCACAGGGGACCGCAACTTCCAAAATATGATAGCAGGATATGGATATGCCAGAAGGATATGTCAGGACTCAGATAATCTATACTTATTATAAAATGAAGTCACTTTTTTTTCCCTCATGTCCCTTTGTTCCCTTTAATCTTTAAAACTACGCAACGGATTTTGATGATTCTTTCAGTGTTAGATAGCCCATTTATCGAGGAAGGTTATAGGCTATATTTTATCACGCTAAGATTAATAGAAGCGAAGAAATAGAGGAAAATGTGGAAAAAACGGGGGAAATTATTTGAAAGGGCTAACTTGAACGCGCTAATCTCAGGAACTACTGGTCCGATTTGAAAAATTATTTCAGTGTTAGATAGCCCATTTATTGAGAAAGGCTATAAGCTATATTTTATCATGCTAAGATCAATAGGAGAATGTAGAAAATTATTTGAAAGGGTTTAATCTCGCGAACTACTGGAGCAATTTTTATGTTATTTGGAGATAAGAAGTAGACCACATGAAGGATCGTGATGGGCTATCGATTTTAATCATTTTTTCAGTGGCTATATATTTTATTCCCGTGCGACGCCGGGGTGGGTCGCTAGTACTAAAATAAATATTTTTAATTCATCAAGCCCCAAGCGGCCACATCCGGCCGCGATAACAATGAAAAAGCTATTGTGTCTCGTTTTGCCACGATCGATGGGTTAATTTCACATATTTTCTGTATTTTTTAAATTTTATTAGATACACATAGATTTAAACCAGAAATAAAGGTAGCTTTTCGTTTAAAGAACTTCGTATAAATTTATTGAAATTTAACTTTTGTAATCCTCAATAACTTTTTTTGATATTAAAAATCTTTGGCAACATTTTTATCAAGTTTTTCAAACACAGTCATAATTATTATTGTATCGCTATTCTAGCCTAAAAAGAAACTAAAACGATGGTAGAAGTAGCTTCCTAGAGAACATAATATTTTATACCAAGTTTTACAGTCATAACAACTGTTCTATAATATTGTACCGGTGGTAGGCATCATGTAGGACATTCTGAAAATATTTATTTTAAATTTATTCAGAAATAAAACAATTTTGATTTTTGATTAAAATTATTTCCTTAACCCGGCGACTGCCAGGTTGGGTCATAATGACCCGTGATGTTTTCAAATGCGTGTATTTTGAGAAAATAATGGTGTAACGTTGCCACACTTCTCAGTAGCTGCAGTTAAAGCCCTGCCCCCCTTGTTTATTATGTCAGCTAAGATGGTGTACGTCTGGACTGGATGATAAACGTGGTCAAACATACAAAAGGGTAAATATGACCCAACTATGCATTCCATGATGCCATATCGTGCCAGTAACGTTGAGTTAATTATTTGATTATTTCGTTTATTTATTTGTACTGACAGGTGACAAAATGTATATTACTCTATATATTACATTATTTTTGCGTTTGATCTTATAAATAACCACTTGTGGGCTCGTACATAGATGTAGTCCATGTAATAAGAGTATGTGCAAAGGAATAAGGTAGTTTATAGGAAAAACACCAGGAGAGCTTCCTGTCAAAGTTTCTAGTTTTCGTAAGCGATGCCAGATAATATTTCCCGCTATAAAAGACAAGAATACTACCCATACCTCTCAAGATCCAAAAAATTCATCTGCCCTGAACATGGCATTTCTTTCTGTGGCGTTTGCGTGGATGACAGGACTCATAGTGACTTGACTAAACCTCAGATTCATTATCATTTTTACGTATACTTATTTTAAGATCTTACGTTTGTCATTCTAAAAAGTAAAATACAAAGTGTGGATTAGTCACTTTTTGTTTATTCATCGAGATGTTAATTTTTTTAGTTGAAAATTTTACACTGTCTTTTTAAATAGAAAAAAACGATCATTATATTACTTTTTTTTTTGTGTGTTTTCAAAATATTATAAACTAAGTACTATTCTTTCAGTTAAATATAAATTTGCTTTAAATATCGTTGAAATAGTAAAAATTTACAACAATTTAAAATCCGGGTAATTATGACCCACCATGCAGTTGTCGTTCCTATTTTCTACCAGGCAGACGCCGGGTTAATAATCTAAAAGGTAACACGAGTAACAATAGTTTAATACACAAAGAAAAAGTGATATATAATAAAGAAGTTGATAAAGAAGTCACAACCTATTTTGGCAAATAATATAAGTTATAATATACTTGGCAAATAATAAATGAGTCCAGTGACACACAGCTTACACGTAATAAACACAAAGGAGTTAAATTGGGATATTTGCCAAGAATTTTTGTGGCCATCATTCCAGCTTTTGTATATCGGCGCGTTAGTGTTTTGTCCCAGTTTCGTGTTATACAATAACTTGAAAGGAAAAAATATAATAATATCACAAAATTATTGCCTACTTTACTGTAATTAATAGAATAAGAGCCAGTGACAGCCAGACTTTCGTCATTTTATGAAAGTTTTCCTGTACTTACAGGGGTAAGAACGACCAGCAACTATGAAGTTTTGGTCGCAGTTACTTTAGGAGGTATCCAGTTCTGAAGGTCTACCTAACCTTGCGAAAGGTACAAAGTTCAATTTTTTAATATATAACTGCCGGAATCTCGTCTTCCACTAAAGGATATTAATTTGACAATTGCTTTTCACTCCTATCTAAGGAGTGAAAAGTCTAGTTCTAGCAATGAGAAGACGTTACATACAAACAGCTTACAGGCATGTCCATACTATTTCAACTTATTAAGCACGTTATGATGATACATTTATTTTCGATTCAAACTTAATGTTTCGCGTTAATTTGACATGATTAACTAAAAAACCGTTGTGTGACTCATAACAGCACTTTTTCTAAATCGTAATAAAATTTAATTACCAGTGATTCAGAAACTGTATTTATTATTCTAGTTTCTGTATTAATGACCGAGATCCGAATGCCTTAACGATGAGCACATTATAAGTTACTTACATCTTTAACGAATTCGCCGTATTAGTTACCTAGCTATTTCTTATCTCTGGTATAAGGATAGATAAAATATATTTAATACTAAATAGTCATTTACGATCGATTGTTTCCATCCATCGCAAATGGGTACGAAATTAGCTCACCCTATAGTAACTTATTGCAACAATTCGTAAAATAATATTAGAACTTTATTTTTTTTATGTATCAATAAAAAGTTAAGCGAATTTACAATATTTTTTACATAAAATCTTTTGCTACTGCTTTTATTACCAAAGCCTATTACGATCTAAAACACAATGCATGCTAGTACAAAACATATGCATAAACAAAAGATAAAAAATATTAGGAGAAAAATAGTTTCATAATACGACAGTACTTAGCAGATTAGTCGGCAAAATGAGATTAGCCCTTATGTTTATACAGATACAGGATAAGAAAACATTTGCTAATCGCACGATCCCAAAACAAACAATAATAACAAGTTTTATCGCAAAATAACGGTCTTAGTAGAACTCGTAATCATCTTGTATTTGATAGCCAGCGGATATTGTAACTATCTTAAAATTGTTTTTGTAGATCCCAAACAGTAGTTTTGATTGAAAGCTTAGTACCGATCATAAAATTGACTTAATTTTCTATTTATTTTATATTCCTCCCCTCCTATTTATTTAATAATTTCGCAATTTTATCGTAGTAATATAATTTTTTAAGTGAAAGCTTAAAAACTATTTACCAACTATATATTCCGTTAATTTTATCACTTTTTGCAAAACATATGAGCTAGTAATAACATAGTAAAGTCCATAGAGCGACCACATAGCAGGGGTTGTGAAACTTTTGATCCGTGACATAAATCTCCATCGGAAAACAGGGAGGGACGTAACCGGCTTAAGCTTAACTCCCAACTTTAAATACATTTATAATAATGATAAAATACACTCAATTTCGTATTTTTAAGGAGGGTCATTATGACCCCACAGTTTGTTTTTGGCTTATGTTTTGATAAGCCACGGGTGTTCTGGCTTGTCAAACGCTACTCTCTACTTTGGGCCATGGTAGTTGGCCATGATCGTCACCATGATTGCGATGCTGTATAGCAATCACGATCGATGACGATCTTGGGCAATCGTAGATGAATATATACAGCTACACGTTAATGGATGAATATGATGGATGCAAGATGGACTCTATCATAGGTTGACATAGAGCACTAAAAGCATTAAAAAAACTGTATCAATGACTTGCAACTTTGAAACTTTTAAGATGAAAATATAACATTACGAGCTTTTGCCCGCAGCTTCGCGTTAAGAAGTATTATTATATACAAACTTTCATCCCCTATTTTAACCCCTTGGGGTTGAAATTTATCAAAATTCTTTCTGGGTTTCAAAGGTTTGCATTTCGTGAGATCATTTTTTGACTCAGATACTCTTCTATAAATTTATTATTCGTTAAATATTGCTGTCGCACTTGCAGTTAATTGTCAAACAAGGACAGGTGACATAACTTTTGATTAGCCTGTAACTGAAGGCATATTTGAGCAGTTTTTTTATTTTATTTTTTATTTTTTATTAATTCCACCCCCTTAACATTATTAGGGATTGTTATTTGCTATAATATTTGAGCAGTTTGTCTAAGTTATTGTTCTACATTTAATTATTATATTTCAATGGCTCTATCTAGTTATTACAAGCTTGGTATTACAAGCTTGGTTACGATTTAATGTGGCGTATAAGAACCGTATACTAAATAGACAGGTATAAGTTTATTACGGCAATAATAACGCGGATAATTTATTTTGTCGTTAAGGGTTTTATTTTAATGGCACGCGGTGAGTTAATGAGTGCAATTTATGGCGTCATCAAGTGAGCAATATACCCTCTACCGTACCGACTCCGTACCTTGTACGGATTATATACATTGGTGTAGATAGAGTAGGTACATTGATTAATAAAGTCTTAATTTAGTTAAAAACAATGCTTATAAGTTATAACGTATGGCATACCTACACAATAGTCCTTCCCATATTACGCTGATCGACCGATAATTTATTTTAAATATTGTTAAGCAAACTATTTCAAATTGGTCTGTTATTTTTTTACAGTATCATCAGGCCTGCAGTGTAGACGTATCTACCTAAGCTTAGGTTCAGTAATCAGTGTCGTTCATTTGCGTATGTGTTCAATATTCAGATTCAATAATAAAAATTTTAAGTCTAAATCTAAAAAAAGGATGAATAATTGAGATTGAAATTTAAAAAAAATTCTATCACAAAATGGCATGTGCCGTTTTTTTGTAACCCCAACAATACTGGTACTTTCTGTTTGTCCTGGCCCTGTTTAATTTAGGGTTGCCTTGATTTATTTGAATTAAAACGACGCATCTACCGCGTCGTGATCATTAGCTTCATTGTACCCTGCTGGGACTTTTATTACATTTTTTACTAGTTTCGCATATCGAATTTTTGTGGCACTTTTTATGCAGCTAATGGGCAATAAAACAGTAGGTGCGGCTTAAATAAGGTTAATATTAGGTAATAAGTCCAGTTACAAAGTAATAAGATCATTAGTTGATAACACCAATGTGTATATCAGAGAAGTTGATTTATAGGTAGATGGAACCTACGTAATTTGGTAGCGTTACGTCAAACTCAACCGACAGTTCATGACTAAAGGCGCCTCTTCACAGAGACGGTATAATGTAGACGGGGTAATGTTATATGATGGCGGACGATGGAACTTTCAAGTTTATTCATTTACTCGATGGACGTCGTGGTCTACAGTT
Source organism: Polyommatus iphigenia (assembly GCA_963422495.1). Taxonomy (NCBI): domain Eukaryota; kingdom Metazoa; phylum Arthropoda; class Insecta; order Lepidoptera; family Lycaenidae; genus Polyommatus; species Polyommatus iphigenia. The sequence continues at coordinate 33,463,738 of OY730185.1, read as the reverse complement.
GACAATGGCCTGCCAGCTGTGGACCACTCTGGGCCATTTATGTACCGGCTACTTAATATTAAATTGACACACTCCGACCAAATAACGTAGGTCTATCAACTGCCTATGAATCAATTTCTTCGATGGTACACAAACGTTTAGCAACATGGTGTTTTTTTACGTCGGTTCTTCTCCCGAACCGGTGGTGGTAGGCATCGTGGACTTTCCAGAAAGCGTTGTTAGTTTTCTTCTTGTCTGATACGTTAAAAGAGTGACTAGATTGGCAAAGAATAAGCACAAAATAATATAACTAATATATTGTAATTATAAAATCTGTAAAGACAATGTGCAATTGTGCACCTTCTGATTAGATGGTAGAAAACTTATGAAAAACAGTTAATATAAACGAAAATGTTCTATGACGGTTCCATCAATGCTATTTATTTTCCAGTCAGTATATTTTGGAAAAACAATTTAAAAACCTAATACGCCTGTCCTAGAATATGTTGGCATAATTAGGCTCATATTTCACCAAAAAAATCACTTCCTGGTTGCTTCCACATCTTCAAGCTTGTTAGCCAAAAATAGTTGTCAACGACTGTGATAAGATGCAGACGTTTCCAGAAATAGCGTAGCCATGTTTGAATCCGATTTAATCCATCATGATCATCATTAATATCGGACTTAGTGTCAGTTTACACTGAAACCAAAACGAGTCACGACTTGATGATAAAACTAACATTTGATTTTGCTTAAATAGATATAAAAAACGAAACTAAACATTTGATTTCGTATCACTGTTGTTTTTAGTCGCGTCACATCTTTTTGCGAACTTAAGGCGCAGCGCAGACGTCAGACTATCCGTGACGCAATTTTTAGTATGTGGAAATAGAACCTATGCAATTATAATTTTGCGCGTCGTGTGCGTTACTACATATTATAATTGCGCAGGTTCTATTTCCCACAGACCAAAAAGTGCGTCACGGTCCACGGATAGTCTGTCGTCTGCGCTGCGCCTATTGTGGTTCTTCCGGAAAAGAGACTCAAATCAAGCCAAGAAAATTCTTCCCTAATAATATGTCATTATTCTCTTTTCAGGGCTAGATACTAATATCTTTTGTCCAAACTAAACGCTTCAAGCGTTAGAACGAACGGAAAGACATTCGCATCTGTAATATAAGTATGGACAAACATTTCAAAACTGAACAAATTCTCACAAGGCCCTTTTCGTTCCCCTAAAGCAGCATTTAGGGAATGCTTTACATATTAAAGAGCCCTAAATGCTACTTTTAGGCCTCTTAGCTTGGGGACCTCTCGGTTGAGAGACATTAAACATTTATTCAGATTAACATTGTTCTTATAAAAACAAGCTTTAGACTTGATTACAATAATTCGGATTAAGTAAACGACATCAATGGTTACAGACTGTAACAAAACAAAATACTATTAGGGTACGTTTATTGTATGATTTGTATGTAATAATATGTACCTATCCCTAATATAGAGTTTATCGTGAAAGTAGCAGTTTGAAAGAGTTACTTTTTTAACTTTGGATAGTCAAATTCATGACGTTGGGGCTTTTCTCATCTAAACATAGAAGTTAAGCGTAATTCTTTCAGTGCCCCTACTTTCACAATGAACTTTTTTAAGGGGACACTCAAACACTCTAAGGTGTTATCACTTATCAGTTTTTGTTTTTTTTTGTGGAGTAGACCATGAGAAAGGCTAAGTCTAAGACTAAAGTATAGCCTATTTGTATTGCCGAGATAATATTATATTGTGTGGCTACCGCAAAATTTCCATTGCAATCAGCAGAAAACATTAATTCAATCTAAGTATTGTAACTAAAGGACGTTGTCTAACGTACACCATAGATTTAAAGATGATAATAATATTGCTTAGTCAATTCTTTAAGTATATGCTTTGCACCAAGCATCGACGATTAAGTGGCAACTGGTGAGTTATATTTCCATTCGGAGATTTAGATTATTGCAATCAGAAGCAACTTCAATCTGTCGACGATGTTTAGTCGTATATTTGGACCAATCACCCTCAATCTCTGTCATATTAAACAGGCTCATCAGATCACGGGTTTCCAACAAAATATCTTATTAGGGCATCCATAAATTGCGGCAGACGTTTTCGAACAATATTTTACCTTTTAACTAAGAAATTCAAATGTAAAAAGTAGAATTCCACAACGCTTTTGGCTGTCATGCTATTTAAACAAAATGGCTGGGCCATTACATAATAATTATATAATAATTAATATTTTGTACATAATATAATGATAATATTTAATTTTATCAATGTGCCTGTTGTTATTCTCTTCACGATTAACTATATTATTATGTCGTATAATATACGTCTTCCGGGAAAAGACATGGAATATTTTTGTGTAAAATGTACAGTTCCCAGTCTACCACATTAATTGTAGCGGGCGACTATTATTCTATGAAAAAGTCCAAAGAAAGTATGTACGAAACTCAAGCGAATCTTTTGGGGCTTCCTATGTTACGAGTTCCCACGAGAACTGGTAACGAAATTAAGCACGGTGATATCAGGATTAGAATACCTGCGACTCAGAGTTAGTCAGGTGTACGCAAATCTGTAGATTCCGTGTGAAAAATGTTTAAGGTTTCAGTCGAGCACAGGAGCTTCGAGTTTTTTTAGTAAGCAAACAATTTTTTTATGTGATTATGAAAAAAATGGCGCATTTTGAAAGTGAAAGATGTGTGAATAGTACGTACCGAAGGGTTGTTACTAATATAAAGATTCACTCTGTGTATCTACACCATTTTTTCGTTACCATCAAGTCACTTTGTAAAACGTAGTAAACACGGTATTGATATTTTTATTAGTAAGTCAGAACAAAACATTATATTCTTGAATAGTTGTATGTAACTTTTTCATTAGTAGAATATATTGTTCAACTTAAGGAATTTTTAAAAATCGGTTCAGTAATTTTTGAGACAGAGAATTTTAATTCAATTTTGAAGTTGGTTTTATCATTTAATATAAGTACTATAATGTCTATACGTATCACTCGAAATTATTTTTCGTGACCAAAATTTTCGCTAATATTTGGCAGACACCATGACAGATCCACACCATTGGGCCGGAATTAAGCTGGCTTTACACAGCAATGAATATTGTCAGGCCTTTGTGCGTTTACAGACGCAGCTCGCTTTAACTTGATAAGCTTTGTGTAATGTTATTTTCGAAATTCCGGCTGGAATTCAAGCGGTGTTTTGTCCGCTTAAAAATCGGTATTTTAGGGTTGAATTTTAAAAGTAGATGGTCTTGTTTATAAAGTAGTACCTAAAGGGTTATTTTGTAGAAAGGGGTCAAAGAAATGGCATTTTAAAAGTTATTTAGTTCGCTTAAAAAGTCCATCATGGGTTGAATTTTGCAACAAGGGGGGCAAAATAACTGTATATTTGACGTTATATTTTATTTAATTAATATTGAATTTATTACATATAACTTTTAAGGATTAAACATGACAATGCTTGACATTTTTCCTTGTTAAAACTTCACAATTTACATACCGATCAATAAACTTGATCAGTTAGTAAATTATAGTAATTTGTTTTATATGATGCACCTATCAGAATTTTAGTTTATTACAGGTAACTTATTGTGGAATTCTATTCTTTCCAAATATTACGATACAGGGTGTGTCTTTTATTATCAAATTATGTTTTAAATGATCGAAACATTTTACATAAAGACGTGATCCAAAACCACTTTTTACCGTATTATATTATAATGTTGAGTAATAAACTTTTTATATCCCGTTATGCTCTTGATGTAAAATGATATGGAGTTTTAAACAAATCTTAAGTCCAAATGTACCAATGCCTGTTGTCTCTTTCGTTTTTCACAATATAATAGAGAAGACACGATATTTAACAGGCGATAGTAGAATTAGACCTTTTATTTGGTCGATGTATTCTAACACAATAACGTTAACAATTAAACATAAGTTATAAATTCTTCAACCAAATGGATCCTTAAATGCTTATTAAAGGCATTTTATGGGTTTTTTGGTTTAATATTACGTCATTATAGGCATAAATTTCATGCTTCAGTTTTATTACTGTGCTCATTAGCTTACTAAACTTGTTTTTATTCCGGCTCATTATAAGTTAATTAGTAATAAATAATAATTCTGATTTTATAAATCAATATTTATTCATACAACTAGATTAGGTTTTGTTGCTTTAAAAACGTCTTTTTTTTCTAGAGCCAATTACAGAGTTCAAAGTCCAGCTATATTTTGACGGTCGCTTTGTTGGTTACCGTTAAAATGTCCGAAAAAAAGTATGTATAATATAATTATGTATCAGTATTTAAATGAAAGTTTGACTGTAAAAACTATCTAAATAACCTGGGGTATAACAAGTGCATTAGGAATAACTCTTAACTGATCTCAAACCAAAAAAAGGTTAATGGTGACTGGTCAGGTCGGCTTCACCGGATCGGTCCGTCCAGATCGATCGGCCCGTATAATATGGGGGCCTTAACACACTTGTGCTCAACGTTTCTATTTCAATAGTCTACTAGCGGATCAAATTATGACCCCCGTACCACACTATAACCATAATAACATGTTCCGAACTGACACTAAATGATTCGTGACATAATTTAACATTTATTGCCTTGCAGCATGTTACAAAAGGTGCTCAAATGGAGCATTTTTCGAGCAATATATGGAGTATTTTTGCCTGACGAAATGCGATGAAATTTCGATAATAAAATTAGCATAATCAATACATCGAAGTCACCGATGCACCCCAGGGTGGTCTGATCTGTGACGATATATCAAAGATAAGGACAGGCTTACGCTTTCAAGGTAAATAGGCATAAATTATTTAGAATAAATAAAATATTAGAAAAATTTCAGGCTTAAGATATTTATGCCTATTTTACTGTTACTGTTAAATATGGTGAATATGGTAAAATAATAATAAAATAAAAAATCTAGCTTGTAGTCTTAGATCTAGGGGTAGCTTTATAAATTACAGCCGCCCATACAGAGCTTTCTTCTTTTTTTCTGTAATTAACAAAACTTGGTTGACTACCGTACCCTAAAACGGACCCATAACTAACTGATTTTTGTATATATATAGTAATATGTAGATTGTGGCCTAGATTATGTTGACCCGACGACCTCTTAGGGTGGGTTGCACCAACTTACTTTAACTATATCTGTAACTTTAAATATAACTACAGTGCAAATATATATATATATATATATATATATATATATATATATATATATATATATATATATATATATATATATAAATCACACTTACGTCCTTAAAGTAAAGGTATATTTCACCTTTTTTAAGGACGTAAGCGTGTGCGGTGCCTTATTGGCGACATAGTTTACTTAATGCACTCAAAATTGAAATTAAGCATTATTTCATGCAAACGACCGCTACAACGACGATTATTTCGATACGATCAATACGCGAACTAGTTTACATCGGCACTGCCCCTGTGCAAACTTCAACTGCAATTATTTTTATGGTCGCATTATGGTCGTTTTCGTGTTAGCTTTATAAGCACTAAATTATGTTTGTATTGCTTGCTGCATAGCAGCTTTTAAGTATGGAGTAACCAGCTTATACGCCATTATTTTGCTATAATTTAGCTGTGTTTATTACGTATTTACTATACATAAGGTGCAAAAGTGCGAATCACACAAACACACACACACACACACACACGTCACACACACACACATGACATGACCACCAACAGATTCACTACTCACTATCATCATACACCTACACAATGTAATTAATAATAATAATAATTTATAAATAATTAATATATAATATTTTAATATTATTAATTAATTACTTGGTATATATTAATTATTTAATATTTTAATAATAAAATATAGTTAATAAAAATTGCAATATAGGTCAGGTCTCTGTAGCAGTAACTCACCACATCACTAACTTACACGTACTGTAGCTGGCTTCGGTGGCTCTGGTAATGATCTTGTAATGCTTATTATGTTTATATTGTATAGGTACAATTTTTAGTCACCTACTTTAAAAAATATATATAGTCCGTTTACTTACAAATACTATGTCATTAGCTGGATAAGATTAATTGTAATAGATGTATCTTGTAGTTATAATGTGCATGATGGAAGAGACTGCTCCCCACGACACAGGGAATCCTAGTGTGGGGAGCAGTGTTTTGTTCATTTAAGATAACGTGTACTACTTGAAGGAAATAAAGATTTATTTATTTATTTATTTATTTATTATTTATATAAACATTTCGCTAGAATCAATTTATTTTTGGAAAAAGACGCACCAAAATTCGTCACATACCTTTAGTTAAAAATCTAACTTCTAGACTATCTAAGATATTGCAATTTAGAACCGAAAGCATTTTACCTCGAGCATTCTATAGCCAAGATGGTGTAAAGATTTGTATCTTTTGTTTACCAAGCGTCATAAACATACAATAAACTATGATTAAATCACGAGGACGGAGAATCTCGATTTTATGTCAGATCCTGGAACTGTAAGCAAAATTTATGATAATGTTTACATTCGATCGATATGAGTTTGTTTACAGAAGCATAAACAGAAGGGAGTAAGTTACCGGTAAGGATTGCTACCGTAGAAAGGGTTTATTCTACGGAAGAGTACCCAAGTCCCAAAGTGATAAGTATAATAAATAGAATATAAAGTGTTCTTCTTCTTGTCCCTAAAATCTATTATTTCTATTCTGCTTGTGCCTTTGAAACTAAAAAACGATGCCCGTAAAATCTTAAAACATGAAAATATGTAAGTATTAAAAAAGATACTCTTTTTGCAGTTATAAGAATACAGTAGATACAGTTATAAGCTAGAAGAAATAAAAGAGTCAAGCTAATGCAGATAATATTTGCATAATAGCTTCGTAAAAAATGTTAAATAATAAGCACTTATTTATTATAACATAATGGAATAATTTAGTAACTGCGGAGTTTTCCTGGAATCTCACATTTTTATTAGCTAGTGCAATTTAGGTCAATAAAATGTAGAGTAAGCTAGAGATTTAACGAACAGTTAATCATCCGTTCGGACGCCGTTAATCTTGATTTAATTCTAGTTCGTGTAAACTGATGCAACGAGATCATTAGTTGGATACGGTGGAACCGGAATTCCTCAATTTGTACCAAATTGGTGAGTTGTAAAAATAGAGGAACTTCCTACTCTAAAAACAGATGTTGATGACACGAAGACAGTGACCAGTAGGTTTAGAATGAGCGCAGATTTTTGGAGGAAAGTAATGTAAAAGAACAATTTTTGAACTTTATACTAAAAGGTGGTTCCTTGCGACTTTATGACGTCAGTTCTTCTCGCCGAGCTAGTTCCTGAAAAAGAATAATTGAAGACGTGAGTGGAAGAATCGAACAAGTAACATTTTGTAACATTCGGACAATAACTAATTTTTTCCCTAATTATTTTAATAAAACTTATAAATTATCTACTTCATAACCTAGCTAATGTATCTGGCTACACATATTATAATCCATAGTTTTTCTATTTCAAATAATTTTTCCGGCCCTAAAGCCTCCATTTAAGCAAAAAAGCGGGAAGTTTTTTCATGCTACTTACCTTATTCTTCCACTCACGTCTTGAATTATCATTTAGTATTTAATCTATTCAATCTTTTTTTTAATCAGCTAGATCCATACTAATTTTAATAGTATAAATGCGAAAGTATGCCTGTCTGTCTGTTGCCAAATCGCCCAAGCCGCTGAACCGATTTTGCTGAAATTTGGTATAGCGGTACTTTGAGTCCCCGGAAAGGACATAGGACTTTTTCCCCGGAAAAATCATAATTATAAAATATGAATTTTGGCGCAACGGAGGTGCGGGCGTCATATACCTAGTTCTCTGCATTTTTTTACAGAAACCCTTTGAAATATTGTGACCTTGTTTATGCTAAAAATGCTTAAATTAAGCATCACATTTTACTATTACCAAGTACTTAATTTTCATAGCTCGATGAATAAAACCGAGATTGATAAATATTCACTGCCACAATTCCACATATCACATCCCCAACCATTATCATTAATCTTAGTTTCAATAATTTAACCCCATGGCCGAGTTACATTTATTTAAATTAGCGTTTAGAACTATAGGCAACCAGTTTTTTAAACGTCCTTTGTTGGGTAACCATTGTGTACAATTATACGTGGAAGATGTAATAATCTAATGTCTTTTTATTCCAAACATGTTTGCAACAATGGTGGATTTAAGCGTAGGGTTGGACAGCAACTAGCGCTAAAATTAGGGGTGTGCCATTATTTATTACTGCAATATTATGTTATTTATGATTTGTTTTAGCGCTTTAGCGGGAGTTGGCGGAGTTAGTTTTTTAAGTGACTTTCTCACGAGCATTTGGCTTATGTCGTAATGAAACTACTATTAAGCTTTACTGCGACAAAAGGCATTAAATATAATGCAAGGCTTTGGAATGGAGTAAAAGAGATTTTTTAAGTCTTTTGCTCTCTGAGACTCTACATTTGAAGCTATTTTTACACAAGAAAAAGTCTTAATTAAAAGAGAATATTTTTTGTATGATTGTACTTATTATCTCTTCAGATACTAATATGATAAAGACACTATTATCTTACATATAAAATTCTCGTCTCACAATGTTAGTCCACGAACTCCTCCCAAACGGCTTTACTGATTTTTACCTATATGCATATTCAGTAGGTCTGATAATCTGCTACTGGGTACTTTATATATTGATAAGTGCATTTGTTGAATAAATAATAATCAATTATTACAACTCGAGACTGAGGGCGTCCATTGTTTGTGCGACGGGATAGCGATAGACGTTGCTATGGTAACATACTTATTTAGTCACTTCAAAAAAATAAAAAGGCCGAAATAGGTACTTTATATTACGGCTAAGCAACGTTTGCCGGGACAGCTAGTATTATGATAAAGTCGAATATTTGAGAATGTGTTTGATATTTCTTCACGCAAAAAGTACTGACTACTGAACGTATTTAGTCTATATTTTATTAAATTGGCCAATGAATGGGCTGTAGCCAAGTTCTCGGGGGTAAGTACTACTTTTTGCTACTGCTACTACTACGCGGGGTACTCCTTTTTCGTACCCGAAAAATAACGAAATAATTATATTTTCCGAACCATGTAAAGCCGTGAGTCAAAACCTTTTTTATATATTATATTTACTCCTCTACCGAATATTTCATTCAAAATCATCCTTACAATAATTTATTACAGCCCCTATTGCTACTATAACGATTTCCGATCACAGCTGATAATTAATATGAGTTAATTTACAAGGGACTAACTTAAAATAACATAGAAATTCAAGGGTCCCAATCACAGCATGTAAATTGATCGAAATAGTTCGAATAGCCTCCTGGGGTACCCCAAATTATTGGTTTGGCCCGAAGCGCTTGAAATGTTACTAATAAGCTGTATAGCTATTGTGCGATAATTACAGCCCAGCTTGGAGTAGGTATATTTGTAGCGAGAATTATTGTGTAAGAGTTTTGCCTCTGTTCGTTTTAATCTACAATCTACTTTCTATTGCCAAAGTATATAATTTTATGTAGTTTATTATAAGGATGTATTGACAGTGTATGATATTGCAAGGCGGCGCAGATGAGAAATAGCTGCCAGGAAGTCAAAATACAATCAGATTAAAAGTAATTATTATTAGTCATAGTTTGGCTAGATTCAAAGTTATAAATTACTAGCTGTCCCGGTGAACTTCGTGTCACTTTAAAACCTTCCCTGGACTTCTACGAATATTTTAAGACTAAAATCAGCCCAATCCGTTCAGCCGTTTTCGAGTTTTAGCGCGACTAACACATTTGAAAATCCATTTTTATATATATAGACTAGCTGTCCCGGTGAACTTCGTGTCACTTTAAAACCTTCCCTGGACTTCTACGAATATTTTAAGACTAAAATCAGCCCAATCCGTTCAGCCGTTTTCGAGTTTTAGCGCGACTAACACATTTGAAAATCCATTTTTATATATATAGACTAGCTGTCCCGGTGAACTTCGTGTCACTTTAAAACCTTCCCTGGACTTCTACGAATATTTTAAGACTAAAATCAGCCCAATCCGTTCAGCCGTTTTCGAGTTTTAGCGCGACTAACACATTTGAAAATCCATTTTTATATATAAGAGATAATAATTATACGGATGATATTACACTCGTAGATAGATACTTTTATATCGATTCTCGACACTAGAGAGACATTTTACAATCCTTGGGAAATGGAATTATAATATTATTAAGTATTTATACTTTTGATGATACATTGACATCACTGGGATAAAACCTAATATATATATTTTATAATATTTTGAAAGTCAGTCAGGCAAGTCTGGAGTTCTGATTAAAAATATTATATAATTATTATATTGTTTATCAAAAGCTAAGACTGAGCCGCTTAAAAATAAGATATTTTGTTTAGGAAATTAATATTATTAGACTCTACAAACAAATTAAACGTTTAGTATTAAAATAATTAACAATTAATTAAGAACCATTAATGATTAATGAATTAAAGGGATTGTACAGTTTAATTTTTAATACGTCATAATGAATTTAAAATATAACTTTGATGTAGATTTACGAGAAATTCAAATAAAATAATAAAGGTTATTAAAATCATTTTTGGGAAGTTGTATAAGGGGAAATTATTATTTTTCAAGCAAAAATTTTAATCCATCTCAACTTTTATTAGGCCAAGTAATCTCTTACAGGAAATGGAAATCAAATAAAAAAGTTATTTAAGCGGGTTAAGAGTTAAGATCAAAATTAAAATTTTCAAAAATGTAAAGAATAAAGTTTACCTCATTTCTTGTTGTATAAATTTAACTTTATTGAACAGCAATTTGTTTATTAGACATGAACGTACATTTTTAACCGAATTCTATAATTGCAATAAAAACTATTATTTTTTATACTATTCACAATTTTTTGCAGTTTAAACGTGAGACCTTAACGGACAGATAGAGAAACATAATTTCGCAATTATACCAGCTAATATTGTGATATTAGGTGATGTGAATTTGATATTTTCCCATCTAGACATCACAATATTATTGTGGTTTTGTATATTATATTATCATTAAACTTTTTGGCGAATTTTGGCGAAGCCAAACGAGCGTAATTTGTTAGTTGTGAGTCGCAGAATTTCGGTTCGGCAGAATTCTGCTGTATTCAGTTTCATACAAAAGTCCTGCTTGATTCACACGAGCGTAATATTGTGAGTCATAATTTGTATGAAAATATATATTTACGCGGCAGAAATTCTGCGACTCACAACACACAAATTACGCCCGTTTGGCTTCACCCTTAATGATAAAAATTAAAAATGCTTAAAAAATTTCTACAAATAAACCAGATAATAAATCAAAAATTACATCATAAAAAAAATTGAATAAATATTCATCAGTCGGTGATGATGTTGAAATCAAGCTGTTATTTGGTGATGCTGATGTTGAATCAGATAACGCCATGCCAGTAGCACACAGACACCGCACACATTCGATACGGACATGTGGGCACCGGTGCACCCTAAGCGACGACTGGTCTTCTATTTAATATAGAATTGTATGTAGGAACAAAGCAGTATTAGGCCGTGTTTAAACCAAACTGACTGTCAGCCGTTGAACGTGAGCAGGCTCACTGTGAGCCCCAGAGTGAACGTGAAAATATACGGCATCGAATGTCCGCGCCTACGCCTAGCGTAATAAGTAATAAGAATAACGTATTGTCAGTTAGGTGTGGACGAAAAAGTGAATATATTGTATAAAAATACAATAAACTGCGCGTTCGCTCACATTCGGCGGCTGACAGTCAGTTTGGTTTGAACACGGCCTTACAGTATAGTATATTATGCTATGCTTGTCCGCTGAAACGATTGAGACAAGTGTAGAGATAGTTTTAGCTTCAGGAAAATACATAGTCTAAAGATAGCTGTTTCTATGCCGACGAAATGTACGGCTCCTTAGTTTTTTAGGGGAGCTAAATTGCATAGCTGTAACGTCGATTATGATTCAGGTTAATAAATCTAACATTTGACCTCTGTGGCTCAATTCGTTGAGTGTGTGGCAGGCTGGCAGCTCAAGCCGGGGGTCGCGGTTTCGAATCCCGCCGACGCGACGGAACAAAAAGTTTTCAATGTTCCCGGGTCTGGATGTGTATTTCAAATATATTGTGTATGATAAGTATAATAAAAATCTTTAATATATGTGTAGTATAAAAGTATTAAATATAAATTATTTCCGTTGTCTGGTACGGTCTGTAACACAAGTCCTTCGAGTACTTAGCACGGGGCCAGACTGACGTGGTGTGAAGCGTCCATAGATATTATAAAATTATTTTAAAATGTAAAAAAGACTAGACTGCAACGTAGTCTACACTCTACATGGCGCGAATTTTTAAGCTTCCATGGTGATCCTAGGCACTATGCAATCAAATCCCATTTACCCTTTAATACCATAATGTTATGGTAGGATAAAACAGTTAGGTATAATTTACAATGACAAAACAGTGCCATGATAGAGCAGATTCTATACAACACTCTACAATGATAAAACAGTCATCCGTTACCAGCCATGTGCGCGTCCTGCGGGCTGCGGCCAGTGCCGTACCCCTCGCGTTTCATTAAATACGTTTCCGCATATCACGCACTATGTCATTTCCTACATAGTGATGTGCGTAACCGTTATCGACAGCTTGTTTATCGACATCGATAAGAGAATTTGGCGATATGTTCGTTTGTCTGTGGCAAAATGCTTTAGCAGGAAGTTTATTTTTTACGAGCTATTGCCCGCGGTTTCGCTCGCGTTAAGAAGTATTATTATATACAAACTTTCGTCCCCTATTTTAACCCCATGGGGGTCGAATTGATCAAAATCCTTTCTTAGCGGATGCCTACGTCATAACATCTACCTGCATGCCAAATTTCAACCCAATCCATCCAGTGGTTTGGGCTGTGCGTTGATAGATCACTATGTCAGTCAGTCACATTTGAGTTTTATATGTTTAGATTACTTCTGCAACAACGTGAAAGTTGCTTATTAACTAATAAATTCGACAGCAGAAGCAGCATAAATTGTTATCAAAAGCATTTTCACGCGATCTATGTTTGGTACAAAATTTAAGTGGAATACTCATAGAACATTTAAATCGTCTTTTCTCAGAAGAAGAATTAATAAGTATTGCTTAATTGATTTCCAGGAAAGAGGCATACAAAAACGTTCTTATGTTTTAATCTTATCGCATTAAGTGGAGCAATTAAAGCCTTTAACTTCGAAGTTAACACCGTAATTGACGCTTTGGGTATATTTAAAAAAAAACAGACCGTTGTTAGATGAAATATCTTCTATGTACGAAGAACTACAAGTGTGTTTCATTCAACGAAATAAACAATTTTGACTACCACAGTTTTAGACAATGGTCAAATGTCCTTATTAAAAGAATTTTAAGAAATGTTTTTGATAAAACGCTCTCGCTATAATACATAAGTACTTTGTAAATATTATAAGTTAACCTGTACCTAGACAAAAGCGTTTACTTTTTTACAGCGTCTGCTACTACCTCTTAACTCCACGATTAATTCATTGATAAATTACGTACAATCGACGTGTCCGTATAAAATCTCAATTAAACTGTCTCGACAGCGCAAATAAATGGCCCCATCACTAAAGTTGTAACCATGGGAAGCTATTTGTGGATTCAATCAGATCCGCACAATGGTAATATGGATTTAAAACTTTTGTTTGCACAATGTTAATGTAATAGGCTGTATTAAAATGTCGATACCGGTGCTGCACTTTAAAACAAATTATGGTATTTTTCTTTGTGTGGCGTATGATAATCTGATTCATCCTATTATGTGCACGCTAGCTAAACAAACATGTTGTTAGTTCAAAGATATTTGGGTAATGTAAAAAACGAAATGAAAGTTTAGGAAAGTTTCGCTTTTGTCTATTGTTATTTCAATGTTTAGGTAAACTAAGCTCAATATATTTGCCGCACGCATTTCGCTGGTACAATATTATGAGCACAGAATTGGTACCAAATGACTACTCTGCTGCTGTGGTCAGCTTTGGAAAAAATGGCGAGATTAACTACTTGAGTTGGCCTACGGTTAGGGAATGAAAGACCTTATGAAAAGCCTTTTATTATATTTATTTGCCCAGCAGTGAGACAGCATAATAAATGCTCGCAAACTTGTAATGCTCATAGTACCAATCTCATTAGGTTCAGCTTTTTGTACCCAATGTCCACATAATATAAGTACTGTAAAGTTTTAACACTCTATTTCTTCTATAGCTGGTTTGAAAGAGAATACCAAATCACACCGACGGTCAGTTAGGATGGTAACGATAGATTAATCGATGGTAACCCAGATCAATTACAGCCAAGCAATGTGTTATCAGCCCTCTATCAAACCTCTATTATGTAGCCGGTACGGTCGGCAAAAATGATTAAGAATTAAACCAAAAGAATAAAATAATACTAAGTTTAGTTATAATGTGCTACTCATACTAAAGTTACTTACTGTTGATGATTTTTTGAAATAATCTTGTATTTTCTAGGCATCACAATAGCTTTAAAAAGAACCCATGATACCAATAATATTCAATTGAATCACTATACCATCACCTTTTAATCATAATATGTATGGTGAAAGGCAGGGCGAAAATTAAACCCATAGTTAATAAAGATAAATCATAATATAGTATTTGGGCTATATAGGTAGAATATTATGTTAAAGTTATTACGTCTTATTACACAATTCCTTAAATCTGTAGGTGAAATACGGGCAAGTAGGTACAATGACGGCGCGGCGCTAGGCATATTCTTTTCAACCATTGACCGAACATTAGTCGCTTTGCGTACATTTTGTCCAATGTCCATATTTAAATCCTACTAATTATATTAAAATCTAACAATAATTTTTATGTCTTGATATTTTGGCGATATACAATTAATAATATTCTCCTTGATTAGAATTTTCCTGCTGGCTGTACGTCCGGCGGTTTAACAATGCATGCATCGTCCACCAAATCGGGTGTCCAGTTTTAGGGAAATGTAACTTTATTCCCAATTCGCATAAACGGAACGGTACGAACCCGAGTCAGTTTTTTTGCATTTTTGGGACACGTGCGAATAATAGTTCCCCCTTTATTCATGGCGTAAATAACCTTTTGTATTTTGGAATAGGAGGTTAAAAGTTTGGGATAAAAAATAGTTTTGGATTTAGGATTTATTGTTGACAGATTTTTTAAATCTACCTTGTTTTATTGTCAGACCAATAAAAAATAGAGATAGTTCTTTAAACCACAAAAATTATAATATAAAGCCAGTCAAAATGCTTTTTACGCACCAATCACGCCGTGTATTTACACAGTATCACACACACATGTGTACGGTACTACGGTGTACTCAAACTACGCCGGTCTACGCCTAATGTTTTGTAATGAGTGCTATCGCAGTGTGTGTCTTTTATAAAAATTCGGACTCACCTTTTGTCTTCACTTTCGCGTAGACTGCTGCTTGTATCTGAAAAATATTTCATACATGTTATAATACGGAATGTAAACACAATAATCCGGTAAATAAGATAATGTTCGTTGCGGGCAACGCGTGATGTGTATGCCATCAACCCGTCAATACGTAAAAAGATAATAAGCATCATAACCGACTTCGAGTACAAAACACCTTATTATTTCCATTGGGTGTAAAAATGCAAAAAGTTAAATATAAAGGTGCAAATTCGCACGAGCCTTTAATAATATGGAACGACTTTTTGAGACTCGGGACCAATTTGTCGTTAATTTACGAATCGCAATTGACTTTTTTCAAGAAAAAGCCAGGAAATATTTTGGTCCCTTTAAAAGGGCAAAGTTTTTAAAATTTTGATGTTATGATCTGCAAAATATAAGACACCGAACTGTAGATAAAGGTGTTATTACTTTAATTTTGCAAACGAAGCTTAGATTTCATAAAATAAACATATAAAAATTAAGTTGTTTCTCACTCAAAAAAATTTTCTGCTTTAGCGAATCCTTCAATTTTATATCCGTGGCGTAATTTTATTAACAAAACTGAATTCTACTAAAACCGGTTAAGTTTAACGTTGAGCGATTAATAAAAATTAATTTACAAGACCACCCAAGGTAAAAAATATAATCTTAATGAAGTGATTCCTAAACTGTGTCATATTACGGAAATCCGGATGATTTAATTTACACACTATAAACTTTGAACAACTGAAATAACTAAACATTTTCGATCAGATCAAACGGAAAACATTCTAAAATTTTAATTAGTCATGTTACCGCTTTGGACTTTTACCATAATAATTTGTTTTTCACCACCTGCAATAATATATTTTCCTGTTATAAATATGAAGAAATATATTTTTTTAAATCCCTACTTTCTTTCTTTTAACGAGGAAGACAAAATTAATAGTCATGAATAATGATTTCGGCAGCCTATGCGTATAATATCATGTATACAGTATACCTATTTGTCCTCGTAGCAGCTCAAAAGAGGTGAGACTAGATTACAACTTGAAAAGTAGTCAAATCATAGTTTCACATCATTAACTTCTTAGTTCGTGGCAAAGTGACCTACTATAAAATCAAAATATAAACAGTAGCGTGTTCTCGACATCAAATTCGTACAATACAGGGCCAGGTTTTTCGAGCGCGTCAAAATACTAATTTATTTTCTCTAACTAACCTAAATATTAAGGGCGAAGCCAAACGTACGAGCGTAATTTGTGAGTTGTGAGTCGCAGAATTTCTGCCGGGCAGAATAGGCATGATGACTATTTTTTTTTTCTTATTGGTAATTGAAAGACACTTAAAAAATAGAAACATCGCTGTAAGAATGACTCTGATAGCTTAAAAATTCACCAAGATATGACAATTCAAACATCTCATAAAATAGACGAAACGCTCCATGCGAGTACAAAGTGCTACGAAAGAATGAAAGTTTGTACGCATCGAGAGAGAACTTTGTTTCGTAGGTATATTAAATATTGCGTTTATGAAAGTGGTTTCATAACAAAAGTTGCTTTTAATTGCATAAGTTATCGAATGGTATACAAATATTAAGAAATTTAATTGAAAAAAAAAATCGAGTTGATTATCCAACTTTGAAGGCGCATAACAAAAAAAAATACAAATGCTATCAAGCTGAAATTTTGGGAACACTTATTTTTTACCGTGATTTCTTTATTTTATTAACAAAATTCGCTGATCTTTGACCTTGTCATCATCCCTATTCTACTGCATTCAGTTTCATACAAAAGTCATGTTTGATTCACACGGCGACTCAAAATGAGTTGTCATTTGTATGAAAAAAATTCTGCCCGGTAGAAATTCTGCGACTCACGACACAAAATTACGCTCGTTTGACTTCGCCCTAATGTCAGGTTCGGCATATAGGTAATATACGTCCGCGCGGCAGTGATCTCGTGATCTTGCGGTGTAGCGGACAAACCGCTCTTTCGCGCGGACGCTATAAATGGAGTTACTAGATGACGCCCGCAACTCCGTTGCGCCAAAATTCGTATATCACGCTGGAACCGTACATTTTTCGGAATAAAAAGTATCCTATGTCCTTTCCCGGGACTCCTAACTCCATACCCAGCAAAATCGGTTGAGCGATTTGGGCGTGAAGAGGTAACAGACAGACAGACACATTTTCGCAATTATAATATCAGTAAGTATGGATAATCTTCCCTTTATCTTTGCTTATAACCTTTACCAATAATAATAATAATAATATCTATGGACGCTTCACACCACGTCAGTCTGGCCCCGTGCTAAGTACCTGAAGGACTTGTGTTACGGGTACCAGACAACGGAAATATATTAAAGATTTTTATTATATAATATTACACATATTTAATATACATCCATGACCCAGGAACTCTGAAAACTTTTTGTTCCGTCGGCGGGATTCGAACCCACGACCCCCCGGCTTGAGCTACCAACAGCCCACCAACTGAGCCACAGAGGTCGTCAAAACCAATATGCAAGCTGAGCTAGTAAATGCTAGTTAACCATACATGTTTACGGCATTTCTCATAGATAACACCGTATTAGGATAATTCGAAGCGAGGTCTCCATAAAACAAACAAGCAGGCCTACAGCCTACTGCGGTGCCGAGAATTGTCTGCGCAAACACCGGCCAGAATGGAAGTCGTATTGTGTTAGAATGTATTCATTTGTATGGCAGAGTTAATATTGACAGAATAACTCGTTTCATGCGGTAGGTAGATAGAGTCATTATTGTGACTCCACATTTTTCCTTTGGACATTGTGAAAGTGATTTTAAAAAGTATAGCTGTTTTTTTGTTTTGTATAAATGACATGATGACAAAGATTTTTTAAAGTAGCCCTTATAAAAGGGCAGTATGTTTTCCATGTCTCATCAACATTACACGTACTAGTGAACATACCATAGAAGTAGGTAGTACTGTCCGGTTTATCCTAGATACAAAACTTTAAATTTGCGGCTTGCTCTGTGTGCAAAAATTTCATCGATAAAAAAATACAGTATTTAATATTCATCCTATTTTTAAATCTTAACCGCTTAATAAAGCAGTATAAATAACTGAATCGTAACCACAAATTTTATACTTCACATTTAGCAAATTAATTTATTTTAAACTAATACTTGAATGAAACAGCTCAGCTGTTGTCTTATTGATTTCAATTAAAATATTATATGCATAAGTTTAAAAAAAATCTTTTCAAGTTTTGATGAAACGTGAAGCATGTCCAAACGATAATCACGTGTAGGAGTGTTGTTATAGAGGAAAAATATAACCAAAGAACAGATATAAGGTGATGCTCACACTTGGAGACATGGCAGAGGACGTGATACTTGTCGAGAATTACTAATCATTGAAGATCCTCGCGACGAAGGATAAGCCAAAGCTAATAAAATAGCTAATAAGCTAACTTATTGTTTATTAATAAGGAATATCTAGTGCTTATGTATCTATTCTTCTTTTTTTGTCCCGACTCTCGATGATATGTACCGATCGTAATTGATATGATAGGCAAGTAGAGAACTCATCTCTATCAAGAGAAGTATCTATCGAGAGAAACCGAGAAACCTTAACAGCTTCGCGCGTAGACAGAAGTTTTTGGGGTTTCTCCAGAGGCGTAGCTACCGCCGCGCCGTATCTGGCATAAATTATACGGGGCCCCTAGGCCACGTAGCCATTTTATGCATTTTTTGTTTTGTGAGAAATCTTTACCCCTTTCTAGGCGCCTTCAAACAATTAATTTTACGGGGCTCCGCCAAGCACGCTACGCTTCTGGGTTTCTCTCTGTCACAGATAGAAATAGAAATATGAATTAGAACAATTTCAAACTTTAAAATTAACAAATATACCAGTCTTGCAGTGTCACCAAGTGTGTACAACCTTTAAAACGATGTGTCGGCGTTGGCGCTAAAACTTTTTATATGAAATTCTTCATATTGATAGATTTGAAACCAGACAACAAAACAAAAGTCATCATAATCATCAGCTGTAATCAGCTATGGAAATTTCTACTTCGTTATTACTATCAGAAAAATTAATTCATAGACCTACGTCATTTGGTCGAATTATGTCAAGCCTAACCTTCACGACTATCATAATATCTTAATATTATCCGACTAAATAACGTAGGTACATAATATTATAATTGGTTCATAGGTTTACTGCAGTGAAAGATAATTTTGTTCGGTGTTCCACTGCACAGTTAAGATTTATAAAAAATACATGCAACATAATATGTATTGTCTACCCTGCAGCTCGCACTGCATCTTTTTCTAGCCATATGATATCACAAAATAATTATAAGATTAATTGTGACTTGCTTCGCAGTTTTGTCAAAACAATGAATGCTCTTTTTCACTCTTCCTTCTGTCACACTCTCACAGCAAGTACCAACGTCACATATCTGTCTTATATTAAAAAAAAAATAATACAGCTGAACGTATTACCTCCTCCCATAAACTTCAGATGCAACAGTATATATTATAAGTCTATGCCTCCTCCTTTTTGGAAGTCGGTCAAAAAGTAAAATCATATTTTTCCGTAGAAAGTCATGTCTAACACAATCGCGTCGCCATCAAGATGTCCCATAGGCCATAACACAACATAAACAAGCTTACAACGATCAAAAACATAACCTCACAAGTTGTGAATGTGTCGACTAAAATATTACCTATCTTCTAAATTAGTTCTTTCACAAATTAAAATATAATATATATATAATAATATATATTAGCTGTAAATCAATAGTGTTATGCTCAAACACAGTGGTCGGTCGATTCCCGCTGCGCTTACGACTTTAACATTCATTTTTTATATCACATTAATTCCCAAGATGGCGGATATTAATATGCGTTATTTTCAATAACTTCATTATCATTATCATAGTGATTGGATACATAGAAAAGTGTAGTAGGTATAGTGTTAGAATTTTTGGAAAATCAGTTCTCTTAATAGAATACCTATCACTGGCAAAAAGCTCTACCTTGAATTTCTAAAATAGACGGCAAAGAAAGAGAAGGAAATATCAATAGGTTATTTTTCATAATTTGTGATATTTTCTTAAAAGTCTAGTCTCTTTAAAAAAAATTAATAGGAAAATAGTTTCAAAACTGTTACTATAACTGTATTGTATAATAATTATTTTTTCTTTCTAAACTGGCTCCCAATGACCTTTTACTGCTTGCAGCATAATTTATTGTTTATTTTTTCTTGGTTTTATAATAATATGATAATAAGTCATCTATAACCGTGTTTGGAGTGATAAATTCCTACATGAATTTGGGTTTAAGTTATGGGTGGTAACCCCATGAAAATGAGGACCGTTTCTCGTTACAAGTTTGAGTTACATAGGTGTTAATTTACTAACTTTGTATTGATCAATAATAACTTAAAGACCAAAGTATTGAACTATCATAATCTTATTATTAACTCTCATTATTGTCACCATCATTGTTATAATCTCTTGTCTTGGCTGACAGGTTAAATTCAAGTTGGAAATATAACTAGATGGAAATGGAGGATGAACTACAGATACAGAATATAGTATTGTATGAGAATTCAAAACCCATTAGAGTTACTGACATGATTACCACTATATCTGTATTCTCTTTAACTCATAAAGCCCCGTACGAGCACCGGTGATCGCGACAACAATAGAATACAATAGCATTTCCGAGGACCGTGAATCCCCGATAGATAAGGATTAATTTATAAAAAAAAAAGATTACAGTTAACAATGTTTCATAATAGAGGAAACTGATATAATATTTCAGACAAGTAACAAACGGAACAATGCTTTCAAGGCATTTGAAATAGCATCTTAGTCTCGAGTTTAACTTAGGTTTTGACAGTTGTAGTCTAGATCCAAAGTAATAATTGGTCAAGATCTAGACAAGCTTAACATTTCAAAGTAAATACCCTAAAATAATAACCAGTGAATGAAGTTTGTGGGCCATCTCTTGTGTGGTCTGAAATCCATACTAATATTATAAATGTGAAAGTGTGTCTGTTTGTCTATTAACTTTTCATGTCCGCTGAAACTTTTGCTGGGTATGGTATGGAGATACTTTGAGTCCTGGAGAAAGGACATAGGATACTTTTTATCACGGAAAATGTACGATTCCTGCGATAAACGAATTTTGGCGCAACGGAGTTGCAGGCATCAACTAGTTCTGTATATTTGCATTGAACAGGCGCCCAAAGTAGATAAACTAATTCAATGAAATTTAGCAGTTTTACAGTAGGTATGCCACAAGAAAATACCAAGTTATTTTCATCTACTGAAAATGTACAGTTCTATGGGATTCCTTTTTGATTGCACGAAGTGTCGTGCAATCCTCTTATGTATAATAATAATATCATTAGTAAAATTAGTAATTCTAGTAAATGTAATTACAACCAAATAGCGGACGACGACTTGGCAGCAGTTTTGTATCAGATAATTGCTAAACTTCGAAAGCCAAATAACTAAGGCCTAAAATTACAGTGCTCTGGATATTCCTTAATTGCTTTTAAACTCTGCCTTAATCTAGCTTTGCTGACTAAATGGTAGGACTGGAGTATTTTCAAAAACGGTTTAAAAGTATTGGACGCCGAGTTTTAGTTTCGTTAACTTCCATTATATTATAAATAGTCTGTATGTCTGTCTCGTCGCCTAAGAACGATTTAAGTTTTTATGACAAATTGCACTAGATTTAGTTTATAACAAAATTTTATTAAAAGCATAAATATGTAATAGAAATAGGTACAGGCAAACAGGGAGAAAGATTATTCACATTATGAGTATACAAAAAATCGTTTTTATTAAACACTAACCTCAGTTTAATATAAGCTAATCGCAAATATTTAAATCTGTAGAAGACATTGACCAGCCGAGATACAGAATCAACACAGTACCTACATAGAACTAGTATCCTTATTGTCATATAGCAAGCATACAATGGTTACACCAAAACGGTTACAACATTTACACTTACACCATGAACAAGCCTCGGTGACAAAACAAAGGCGGGCCTACGGTTATTATAATAACCAATATGCAACTATTATCATTCAAATAAACTAGTTTCGAAATTTAAATAAATAAACTATGGCGTGTTAGGCCGTAATGCAGAACAATGATTGCCACTACGATTATCTCTAGAATGTACTATCAGAGAAGTTGATTTTTAGGCAGATGGGGGACCTACGTAGTTTAATATCTATGTCGCGTTATGTCAAACTCAGCTAAAAGTACAAATAACATTGAATTGACATGATTCGACCAAACGACGTTGGTCTATCAACTGCCTAGGAATCAATTTCCTGGGATATACAATCGTCGCTGATAGTCAGACGAACTAGGTGCAAAACGTAACGTTGTTACGCCGAAATATGTTCATCTTTTGGAGACAATGTAGACAATGTAGACACTTTTACATAATTATTTGTATGAACAATGGACATACTCTTTACACGTTCGTAACCGCTTGTCCATCATGCGCCAACGTGTAGACAACGCAAAACTTAAGTCTCGGTTAATAAAAAGTAAAAACTTTAATCGCGTGTCGATATCATGTAAAAGAACTTTTAATTGAACCATTAAGTGCTAAAATTGTCTTTCATAGCCTAGTTTTTCAGAGCCCTCTGTTATTATGTAACGGCGGAAAGTAATTTCCTCAAAGGTTTGAAAATTTTCTAGACATTTCCAACACTGTAATTGATACTTCGCGAAGACTTGCTTTGTAATTTAAGTCGTACAAGCATATCAATTTGTACTAATTCGTCTATTTCTAGTAATTCGTCCATTTCTACTAATTCGTCCATTTCTAGAAATTAAAATATAATGCTTTATAACGCAACAACGCTGACAATATAACTCACATTTTAAGCGTGTATTTATCGCGTCGTAACCGTACATTTTTCCTGGAGCTAGCAGGGCTAAAAGAGTTACTTTTATTCAAATTATTGCATGGGAAAATTCATAACGTTGGAGTATTTTGCATAGAAAAATATTATTTTATATCATGTTGTGTCCAAAGTCTACGGATAATAAAAAATATTATTCGTAGGTCAAAAGTACTTTTCAGCGCTGCAACTTTGCATAATATTAACACATAGGAACACATACATACCCTGAAGTATAATATTATTATCACTTAAAGAACCACGCCCCACATAGGTGACAAAGAAGAGAAAATCAAATAACACACGAACGCAAGAAAAAGTCGGAACTATTAAAAGGAAATAAGGAAGGAGACCAATTTGAAATAAGTGGGCGAATTAATCCCAAGCTTTGAGGGAACCGGATGAAATTTCTGGTATTTTTCACGTCTGGCAATAAAAACGCGACAGTGATGAGTTATAGTCTGTGGAAGTGTGAGGAATATTATGATCGTAATTTTATGCTAGTTGAGAAGTAGTTTTCACTTATGCTACGTTTTTATACAAGACTCGATGACGCCCGCAACTCCGTTGCGCCAAAATTCGTTTATCGCGCGAGAACTGTACATTTTTCCGGGATGAAAAGTATCCTATCTCCATTCCTGGGACTTAAAGTATGTACGAAATTTTAGCGAAATTGGTTCAGTGGTTTGGGCATGAAGAGGGAACAGACAGACATCCATACTTTCGCATATTTTATGATATTAAATATGGATTAAGAGATTGCCCGGTAATACGAAGATAGGGTAGCCCACCGGCTCAGCGTAGAACAGAAAGTATTCATTCTCTATCTAGAAAGTGAGGAAAATTTCATTCAGAATCAGAAATTTTCACTTCCGTCGGCACTCCCAACGTGCAACTAGTTCTATTTTCAAGATGCCAATTACATGCTTTTCGACGAGGGTTGAAATCATACAATTTGCCACTTTGATTTACCTTCTTGCTCCTACACAACCTTACAAGTCAACTTTGTGCATAAACTTTAATTGCATACAAAACATACATGAATTTATTCCCATAAAACTGGCAAACCATGTTCGAGCGTGACCTATTTTTGACTGTAATAAAATTTCGGTGTAGTTCATTTATGTGCAAATTTCTCTTTTAATTCGGTCGTAAATAAAAGTATATGGGAGCTGAAGCATGCAGCTTTTAGCTTCGTGTTTTTATGCTTAATTACTGCATCCTTAGTAGAAAATACACAATACATTCTCTTTTTTAACAGACTCCTTGTATTATTGTACAGTATGTTCAAATATTATTTTGTTCAGTCGGTCCACAAAAAGAGCCTGTGCTAACGGGCGTTGCGTCAGCGTTGCGATGCGTCGACACAGCGCTGCCGTTTGACGCATAGTATGTCACACGGGCGCTGCGTCATCGCACGAAATGTCAACGCTCCTCCCGCTTCGTCTCGGGGGCTGCTGTCCGACATGACTTGTGCGTTGCGCGCTGCTGTCACGACGCAGCGCGCCGTGTGAACACCTTGGTTATTTGTATGTAAATAACGCAACGGCAGCGCTGCGTCGACGCAACGCTGACGCAACGAGCCGTGTGAACTGGCTCTATCCGATTTTCTTTAAATAATGTTTAAATTGGTAGGCACCTTAGACCTAACGTTCAAAAATTTTTGTAAAAAAATTACCCTGAATTTAAAGTATTTTGATTTTGATTTGATTTGATTGATTATTTTGATACACGATACCAGACAAACCTTGCAGGTTTAAGGTACATTCTCAAATAGATATAAGTTAAAATTGTATTGCTTAAATAAATAAACAAATAAAATAAATAAATAATGACTTGTTAGTATAAAATGCATCAGAAAAAATTATAACAAACTAGATGACGCCCGCAACTTCGTTGCGCCAAAATTCGTTTATCGCGCGGGAACCGTACATTTTTCCGGGATAAAAACTATCCTATGTACTTTCTCGGGACTCAAAGAATCTCCATGCAAAATTTCAGCAAAATCGGTTCAGCAGTTCGAGCGTGAAGAGGTAACAGACAGACAGACAGACAGACAGACAGACAGACAGACAGACAGACAGACAGACAGACAGACAGACAGACAGACAGACAGACAGACAGACAGACAGACAGACAGACAGACAGACAGACAGACAGACAGACAGACAGACAGACAGACAGACAGACAGACAGACAGACAGACAGACAGACAGACAGACAGACAGACAGACAGACAGACAGACAGACAGACAGACAGACAGACAGACAGACAGACAGACAGACAGACAGACAGACAGACAGACAGACAGACAGACAGACAGACAGACAGACAGACAGACAGACAGACAGACAGACAGACAGACAGACAGACAGACAGACAGACAGACAGACAGACAGACAGACAGACAGACAGACAGACAGACAGACAGACAGACAGACAGACAGACAGACAGACAGACAGACAGACAGACAGACAGACAGACAGACAGACAGACAGACAGACAGACAGACAGACAGACAGACAGACAGACAGACAGACAGACAGACAGACAGACAGACAGACAGACAGACAGACAGACAGACAGACAGACAGACAGACAGACAGACAGACAGACAGACAGACAGACAGACAGACAGACAGACAGACAGACAGACAGACAGACAGACAGACAGACAGACAGACAGACAGACAGACAGACAGACAGACAGACAGACAGACAGACAGACAGACAGACAGACAGACAGACAGACAGACAGACAGACAGACAGACAGACAGACAGACAGACAGACAGACAGACAGACAGACAGACAGACAGACAGACAGACAGACAGACAGACAGACAGACAGACAGACAGACAGACAGACAGACAGACAGACAGACAGACAGACAGACAGACAGACAGACAGACAGACAGACAGACAGACAGACAGACAGACAGACAGACAGACAGACAGACAGACAGACAGACAGACAGACAGACAGACAGACAGACAGACAGACAGACAGACAGACAGACAGACAGACAGACAGACAGACAGACAGACAGACAGACAGACAGACAGACAGACAGACAGACAGACAGACAGACAGACAGACAGACAGACAGACAGACAGACAGACAGACAGACAGACAGACAGACAGACAGACAGACAGACAGACAGACAGACAGACAGACAGACAGACAGACAGACAGACAGACAGACAGACAGACAGACAGACAGACAGACAGACAGACAGACAGACAGACAGACAGACAGACAGACAGACAGACAGACAGACAGACAGACAGACAGACAGACAGACAGACAGACAGACAGACAGACAGACAGACAGACAGACAGACAGACAGACAGACAGACAGACAGACAGACAGACAGACAGACAGACAGACAGACAGACAGACAGACAGACAGACAGACAGACAGACAGACAGACAGACAGACAGACAGACAGACAGACAGACAGACAGACAGACAGACAGACAGACAGACAGACAGACAGACAGACAGACAGACAGACAGACAGACAGACAGACAGACAGACAGACAGACAGACAGACAGACAGACAGACAGACAGACAGACAGACAGACAGACAGACAGACAGACAGACAGACAGACAGACAGACAGACAGACAGACAGACAGACAGACAGACAGACAGACAGACAGACAGACAGACAGACAGACAGACAGACAGACAGACAGACAGACAGACAGACAGACAGACAGACAGACAGACAGACAGACAGACAGACAGACAGACAGACAGACAGACAGACAGACAGACAGACAGACAGACAGACAGACAGACAGACAGACAGACAGACAGACAGACAGACAGACAGACAGACAGACAGACAGACAGACAGACAGACAGACAGACAGACAGACAGACAGACAGACAGACAGACAGACAGACAGACAGACAGACAGACAGACAGACAGACAGACAGACAGACAGACAGACAGACAGACAGACAGACAGACAGACAGACAGACAGACAGACAGACAGACAGACAGACAGACAGACAGACAGACAGACAGACAGACAGACAGACAGACAGACAGACAGACAGACAGACAGACAGACAGACAGACAGACAGACAGACAGACAGACAGACAGACAGACAGACAGACAGACAGACAGACAGACAGACAGACAGACAGACAGACAGACAGACAGACAGACAGACAGACAGACAGACAGACAGACAGACAGACAGACAGACAGACAGACAGACAGACAGACAGACAGACAGACAGACAGACAGACAGACAGACAGACAGACAGACAGACAGACAGACAGACAGACAGACAGACAGACAGACAGACAGACAGACAGACAGACAGACAGACAGACAGACAGACAGACAGACAGACAGACAGACAGACAGACAGACAGACAGACAGACAGACAGACAGACAGACAGACAGACAGACAGACAGACAGACAGACAGACAGACAGACAGACAGACAGACAGACAGACAGACAGACAGACAGACAGACAGACAGACAGACAGACAGACAGACAGACAGACAGACAGACAGACAGACAGACAGACAGACAGACAGACAGACAGACAGACAGACAGACAGACAGACAGACAGACAGACAGACAGACAGACAGACAGACAGACAGACAGACAGACAGACAGACAGACAGACAGACAGACAGACAGACAGACAGACAGACAGACAGACAGACAGACACACTTCGCATTTATAATATTAGTATGGATTATGCAACAAGCATACTGGGCTGGCACTCTCTACAAAATATGATCACTTATTATAGAGCACCTTACTTTTAAAAAATATACCACACCAAGGGCCTGTTTCACCACTTCCTGATAAAGTGCCGGATAGGCTATCTACCTATCCACAACTTTTTTGGCTGATTCTCCATACTTTATCTGTCAAGTTGTGGATAACCTACCAGGCACTTATCAGGAAGTGGCGAAACAGGTCCTAAAGAAATTATCTTCACTCTTTAGCCGATATAATGAAATGACTATGTATAGAAACAGAAGTTTGTTTTGCATAATAGGTACCAGGAAATTAGACACTAGTCCAATATCATTAGTTATCTTGGCATCCTTTTTTACATTAAACACTTTTGTTTGAACACATATAACAAGTGCGTTATAAATTAAACCATTCTAGTGATTCTAACCCCTGATCGTCAAACCGTATAAGCTTCCAACCTCAAATACCGGTGGGGTACGAATGGCCGAATATAAATTATTGTCTGCCATAAGCTTAGGCATATTATCAGGAACCATTTAAACTAATATATGCCACAGAGGTCGTTGAATGTTCGATCCCCATATCCACATAAGTCCCGAAAGGGGTTAATGATTTAACCCTCACCAACTATATTAAATGCTTGCCAATTTTCCCTGTATATACTGTCAAACGAAAACTTCTTTAGGGTACTGTGCAATTTTTGTAATGGGTATAAATTTTTCCGTGATAAGAAGTATCGTAAGTCCTTTCCCGGGACCTAAAGTTACCTGGTAACTATTTATTAATCTGTGTCTAAAGTATCTCCAATCTCCATACCAAATTTCAGCAAAATCTGTTCAGCTGATTGGGCGTAATGAAGTAACAGACAGACACAGTTCCGCATTTATAATATTACTAGCTGTTGCCCGCGACTTCGTCCGCGTTAACATAGTATAATAACAAAGATGGATAGTTTTCCCCTTTTTGTGGTTCCTTATACAAAGGTTAAAAACGGGACCCTATTAAAGCAAACGTCATACGCAAACATCAATAAACTTTCATGTTTCTAACTCAAGAAATGACGAACTTTCATTGAAACTTTCTACCCCAATTTCACCCCCTTGGGGGCAGAATTACCAGAAACGCTTAAATATACGTATCCATTCATTTTTAATCAATAGCACAAAAATAAAGTTTCATGTTTCTAACTCAAGAAATGACGGACTTTCATTTAAACTTTCAACCCCAATTTCACCCCCTTGGGGGTAGAATTTCCAAAAACACTTAAACACGTATCCAATTATTTTTAATCAGAAGTCCAAACATAAAATTTCATGTTTCTGACTTAAGAAATGACGGACTTTCATTTAAACTTTCAACCCCTATTTCACCCCCTTGGGGGTAGAATTTCCAAAAACGCTTAAACACATATCCAATTATTTTTAACCTACGAATAATAAAAACTAAGAAATAACGGACTTTCATTAAAACTTTCAACTCCAATTTCGTCCCTTGCGTCCCTTAGAAACATCAAGTTTTATGTTTCTAACTCAAGAAATGACGGACTTTCATTCAAACTTTCAACCCCTATTTCACCCCTTTCGGGGTAAAATTTTCAAAATGCCTTCCTTAGTGGGTGTCTACCTAATAAAACAACCCTACTCACCAAATTTCGTGGCTGTAACTTTAACAGTTTTTGCACAGCGATGATGAATCAGTCAATCAGTCAGTCAGTCAGGACATGTAATTTTATAAATATAGATTAGTACCTATAGATATGTGTAGCAGAATGGACTAATAAAACTTACATTACCAAACTTCCATAAAATGTATATCATAGGCAAATATGCTACAATATTCAAAAGTCAATGTATTCCTATCGGAAAGTTAGTAAGAAAATTATTGGCAAGCGAGACTTTGGCCCAGACAATAAATTTAAGAGACCGGGACCCGAAACTAGGTTTGCGAAATCGTGTAATATATTGATGACAGGGCAGGGATATATTGACATATATATGTCAGACATTTGTTATCTTAGGTTTTTATGTAATTACCTACCCTAAATATGTAAAAATGGTTTATGTTACGAGTACGGTTATAACATCAACAGTCGATGTTGCTTGCAAATTTATTGCACATACATATTTTTTCTGAGACAAAAACTATTCTAGGTCCTTTTTCGAAGCCGAAGTCCTTCATCAAAATCGAGCCTATGGTTTAAAGTTGAAGACAAAATATAAGAACACACATAAAATGATACACTTTTGAATAAACATTTACCCTTTTAAACATTTTAGTCAATGATATTATTTACGCAGCATCTATGTTCTCGTATTTGTCTGTCATGACTCATGAGTCATGAGACTTTACTAATCTACCAGACAAAGACAAGTAGACCGTGTATAACTATTTGATGTGTAAATATTGTATTAGAAAGAGAGTTATCTATACATAAATATTAAAAAACAAAGTCGCTTTTTTCCCTCATGTCCCTTTGTTCCCTAGTTAATCTTTAAAACTACGCAAAGTATTTTGATGATTATTTCAGTGTTAGATAGCCCATTTATCGAGGAAGGCTATAGGCTATATTTTATCATGCTAAGACTAATAGGAGAATGTGGAAAAAACAGGGGAAATTATTTGAAAGGGCTTATCTCGCGAACTACAGGAGCAATTTTTATGTTATTTGGCACAGATAAGAAGTAGACCACGTGAAGGATCATAGGCTATTGATTTTAATAATTTTTTTCAGTGGCTATATATTTTATACCCGTGCGACGCCGCGGCGCGTCGCTAGTAATAACTAATTGGAATATCTAATAACCTACACCCCACAGTACACACCAAAGAATATTCACAAGCTTTCTTTTGTTTCAGTGCCTCCACGGAGCGCGCTGCGTACAGCTGGCTGCCTGACACCAGGATAGAGTTCAGTTC
This sequence comes from Polyommatus iphigenia, assembly GCA_963422495.1. Taxonomy (NCBI): domain Eukaryota; kingdom Metazoa; phylum Arthropoda; class Insecta; order Lepidoptera; family Lycaenidae; genus Polyommatus; species Polyommatus iphigenia. The sequence continues at coordinate 33,432,577 of OY730185.1, read as the reverse complement.
CCCGTTCAGCAGACGCAAGAGTTCCAACTCCACCGTCTACGAGAGCGACTGATGGTGCGTCTTCGACCAGCTCGAAGAGGCGCTGCTTTGATGCTTGGTGCTAGTGAGTAGGATGAACAGTGAGTGGGACATTTGGTGCCAGTGAGTAGGAATTTTGTGCCAGTGAGTTGGACCTTTTGTGCTAGTGAGTGGGACATTTTTTGCCAGTGAGTAGGACGTTATTGAGTTGGACATTTGGTGATAGTGAGTTAGTGATAAGACAGTTTTGACATTTAATGGCAATGAGTTAACAGCTTAGAAATTAACACATAAAAAGAAACAGATGCATAGTGGGCATGTTATATGCTTGTAGTAGTGCCAGTAGTCGGTAGGATATCCTAATACATAACATATTGCTAACTTGCTATCTCCCTACCTAAGAAAAGAGTAAAAGTAAACATTTATTTACTAATGAACAGTTTCAAAGTGGGCTGCCAATTTTGCACTACTACGAGACGTATAATATTATGTGTGCTAATTTGTAAATTGTAAGGAAATAGGTACTGTAAGATTGAAAGTTCAATAAAATTGGATTTTTTCTGTCGTTGAATTGTAAATAACTAATACCATAATAACGTCTTGTATATGTCGCGGTCATCTGGTTTAATCTGCGATTCGATTGAATGACTAGCGTGTTCATTGAATGACTCCATTCAATTGAATGACTCGGCCGTTCGTCTATTGAACAATCGTCATCCAACGTCCAACTAGCTCGCGGATTGTAATATAGCCCTTTGAAAAGAGCGGACATAAAATCAGCCAGGCTATTAAATAATTTAGTTCATTTTTTTCAACTGCGGCGCTAGTAGTCGCCAAAACCAATATGGCCTCAAACAACTTGCGCAAAGAACACTGTGTTGGTATTTTTTCCGATTGCGTTTTCTTAAAGTGCTTTATTGATTATAAAATAGTGTGACAAAATATGGATTTCACGATTATTACTCCGCCGCTGGCTACTCTTAAAGAAAATTTTGAGGCGAAACTGGCCGAATACGAACAACAAAGTCAAGGTAAGTAAGTATATTGTTATTGTTAATTATATTTTGTGATATTTAGGGGTTTGTGTTTTAGTGTTATAAGTTATCATGGTGTTACTGTTTCAGGATCACAAAGAATCCTCAGGATGAGGCCAAACGAGCGTAATTTATTCTTTGATTCTTTGAAATCCTTGAATTAGTTCATACAAATAGGCAGTATTGCAATTTGCACATCTTAAAACTTAAAATACAATAGGTAGGTACCTATAGAATCATAATATATTATGGCCGTATCCTCGATCGTTATTTAATATCACTAATTATTGTTATTCAAAATAAGGTTGCAAACTCTTGGTCACCCTAAACAAGCATTACAAAGTCGGCTATATCGCCTATATACCTACCATTCAACGTCTTCACTATAATGACGTTTAGTCAAGACGTTAAACGTTTCAGTCAACGTCTTGACTAGTTGTCCTTCAGTCATTCAATTGAATGGAGTCATTCAATGAACACGCTAGTCATTCAATCGAATCGCAGATTAAACCAGATGACTGCGACATATATACCTAATGTACTTAATGTTTGCTCTCTGTAATAAATAATAATCTACTACGTGACTCGTATGATTAAGTATACCGAAGTACCTTCCTACAATTTTCAATTTTCACTTTTCCTCTTTACGCAATAGCATAATAGTCTTGATTAAAATTATAGCATTACAATATTAATAAGAAATCAATATTGTACCAATACACTATCTTCAATTTTAAATGTTTAAATTCATGATACAGTAAAACTCATAATATCATGATATAATGTTGTAAATAAATGTTACATATTACGATATGAATTATTAATAATTGTAAAAAGTTGTAATTATAATATGAGCCTGTATTGTTCTCTGTAACTCCGTAACTTTGGTCCAGTACGTTTCCTATCAAACAACAAAATACTTAGTAGGTATTCCCATTTACTTGATACAAATGCTATGCCGAACCGTTGTCGACTGATTGAGTTTTAGCCAATTAGAAAATAAATTTTGGCGTTGGGTAATAATCTTAAACATTTAAGCAATATAATGGATTGTATTTTAAATTCTCTTTGGACAATGTCCTCAAAGTCTAGACATAACTCAATTATAACTAATCTAAAATTTCATGAAGATAAAATATTGTTAAATGCAATAATTATTCTGTTACATGTTACTTTGAACATCGTTAAAGCAAATCACTTTTCTAAAATATTGTTTAAAGTACCGTAAGCTGTAATTGAACTTTATGTCTTTTCTTTAATCTTGAACATTGTTCAATTCTTATATAATTTTTTCATCACAAAGTCAATAAAAAACTTCAGAATAATCCCGCTTCATTTTCAACTCATTTTATTCATACATACAGTGTTTATTTTTCTTTACGATTTCGAAATATGCAGGATGTAACAAAACAAGATGTGATAGTTTCATACCTAAATTATACTTACCTATATATCTACAACTGACACTTATGTGTTTACCATTATATAAATAACTAAAAAGAGTGAAATTATTATTTTTTAACAAAAAATTAAAACCGACTTCCAAGGTAAAAACAATAACAATATTAACTAAAAAGTATTAAATAATTCTTTCTCTTTAATAATGTATTTTCCAGAATTTGTCAAAATCCCAACTATTTCTGTACATAATATTATAGTCTTGTATAATATTATGTACAGAAACCAGAAAAAATATATACCATATAAGGTGGTAACGATAAAGAGTTCACTGTAAGAGCAGCAGCGCTAAGAGTTATTTTTTTAATTTTTGTATAGGCAAATTCATGATGATAGGGCATTCCGCATTTCTTATAGGAAAAACAGAAGTCAAAAGCAACTCTTCCATGCAGCTTTTACGTGATCTTTGTAGATATTAAATACACAATATACACATCCTGAAGGTTTATTTGCTTTGGAACACACTGAAAAATGCGAGTCTTAAATCAAGGTTTCCCAATGTTAAAAGTCCTGCTTAAAAGCCTTAACCATATTTCACATTAAAAATGCCCAACTAAAGCAATAAATTAGAAGAATTTTCCAATATTTGTCTTCACCAGTGTGGTTATCTTATGGAACATCTTTGCCCATAAATTCGTAATATTCTTGCATTTACTCTGAGGGTAGAACAGGGTAACTTCGTACCGAAATGAATATTTATAGGGAACAAGGAGAAACGTGGCATTTATGTAAAGTTGAATGTTCCTACTTATTGGTGGAATTACTCTCAGAACTTTGGAGGCCTATGTTTTTAATTAAATTCTAATAATTATAGTTGGATGATTCGATTCGCGATAGGTGGAGTTTTTTGAACAATGTGATTATGATTATAATGCGTTATATTGTACAGTGTAACCAAGGTAAAAAATAATTTAAGAAACTTTCAGTGTCTGTAATTTTTGATAACGATTATTCTTAAGTTCGGTGCGTTCAGACTGCTGTAGCGTTTGGGAAAAAACGCGTGGATCTGCGCGTGTGTTTTCCCGCGCACACCCTAAGGAATTCATTTTAAAAATAAAAAACGTTATCATTAAGCAAGCGATACTTAAGTAAGCCACATTTAAAGCCACAAAATTGGTTATTTTAATCTAGTCAGCCCAGTTATAATACAATAAGGTTCTATTGTAATACCTAACTGAATTTAAAGCAATCAAAACGTTTGCATAGAGGTAAATTAGTATTATTGTTAAATTATACATATTCTAAGTAGTCCATAATATTTCAAATTAATATGTATAGGTATTAGGTATAATATTGCTAGTAATTAAGAAGTTATTTTTGTAATTCTACCCAGGTTTCACGACACACGACTCTACCTAATTGTAAATTATTCTTCTATGTAAATATTAGGTTAGAAACTAATGTAAAAGTGCTTGACACATGATTTTTCTAATGATAAAAATTAAAGACCCTCGTATAATATGGAAAGGCCGTTCGGTCTGGTCTGGATGATGTCAGGCGCAGACAGGAGTCGGGCTCACACACAACTGCACATATTATTATAAACGAGTCCGGTCGTCCTGCTATCATTCCGATCCGACCGATCGGCCTCTCCGTGTAAGGAGGCCTTTAACTTGTAGTAGATAAGTGATGTTACGACTTTTACTACATATCGGTTTGATTTATTCCCATATTCGTTGTCTACATAATATTATTTATAATATCTTACCATACTGCTGTATTTAAAATAAAATACCATTCTATACAATAATTAACATGATTATTATGTCCAACTTAATAATTAGGGTAATCAAAATCATTTTCCTCATTTTGCATATGATAACGTATTGAAAGCCCCCTTTTTAAATATTTAGATGAGGTATGAGGTGAAAGTAATAATGATCTAAAATCAATAAAAATAAAACTACAAGGAACTCATATACGGAGAGGACGATCAGTTCGACCGAAGCGATTCGACTTCCCCGTATAAGTGAGCCTTAACAATAATATTATGCATGATTTTTTTATTAATTGGTATATTACTTAAATACATAATATTTTATTGCTGGTATAATTAAGTCTTCGTTTGTACTCCCATTAAACATTTTGTAAGATCACGACTTTTGAGAATTATATAACTCTAAGATCTAGGCAATATCATTAAGTCAAACAATAACCCCATTAGTATTAAAAAGATCCAGCCATAAAAATTATGTCTTAAGGCCCCCATATACAAAGAGGCCAATCGTTCGGATCGAGCTGATCGCCTGAACAGGTCGGTCTGCGATCAGTCCGACCGGCACAATCGACCTCCGCGTATATGGGGGCCTTAAGTAAAAAATCTAGTTGCGCAGTGGATCTTTTTATGACTACTAGATGGATGTAACCTAAGTAACGTACCTAATTATTATACTTAACGCCTATTCCACATTTGTTGAAGTTTTGACTTGTTCATCATGTTAGTATAACAATCATCACTTCATATGTACCTAAACCACTAATATAAGGTATTTGTTAATGTTTATAAATTCCATTCGACAATTTTGTATGATTTCCAATAAAGTTAAATTACAATTATTTTTGTCACATTCGTTTCTCACTACTCGTATTTATAAAATTGGTTTATCGTGCGAGTACCAGATTTTGTTCCAGGATAAAATCTATCCTATGTCCTTAATTCGGACTCAAAGTATTTCCATACCCATCAAAATGTAGTCAGAACTCAGAAGTTTTTGCATGAAGGGGTAACAAACACTCGAACTTATAATATTAGCAATTTTTTTTTTATTTCTTATAACCATGTGACACATAGACTTCATCAGTTTCTCGAAAAAAAACCCTAAAAGAGGCAAACCATGGCTACACCAGTGGAGTTACAAGTGCATTGGGTAAATTTCCAGGTTGTCATGACAACGATATCATTAGGTAATTTTTTGTGACGTCAACTGGACCCTAATTGGACGGAACTTTTTATTTGGAACCGCCACAGAGGCACAAGTTCGGAACGAATTGATCTACGTGTCCTGTATTACAGTAGCTTTAAATCGATCCGAGGACGGTGTTATGCAATCGTATTAAGGTTATATATATATATATATATTATTACTTGACATTTTATGATAGAGAATAAGAATATTTTAATGAATAAAGCCTTATAATTATCACGAAGTAACTTAATAAAAATGACGACATTTTTACAAAATACAAAAGCATTGCAAAGATGTTAATGATAATTAAGGTGACGCCTTGATAATTTGGCTGCAGCGATATCGATTTTTCTCAACAATGACTAAAGCTAAGAAATTAAAGTTCATTGTCAGTATTCATCATGTCTTTGTCTTTGAATTACCCATAGCATAACACGATTGCTCAACTTTTATAACACAGAATAATTAACCAAAAAGACCTCTATAAAAACAGGGATTCTAATTATATTATGCCAACAGAGGAGAGTGATTTAAGCTTCCAAAATTTGTACATAGATTAGTTCAAGCATACACTATAATTTGCCCATAGCTTAAATATGAAATATATTTATGGTTTTTAAATTACGCGACAAAAACCATTTTGTCGCTTACGCCCTTTCCATTTCTTGCTGTTCCATTTCTTGTTTTCTATGACAGGCCGGCCGGGCTCTCATAGAAAACCAGCGATCTAAAACATATCCAAAACGATTTTTCACTTTAACGCAGCGTCACCTCAATGTTTATTCACTTAATATTATAATCATCAACTCTTTGCCATTAATATGCCAGTTATTACACTAAGGTAAAGTACACCCACAAATAACACTAGTAATATGGGGGAATAAGATTTATAAGTACGGAAAGTTGATGTGAAGTCCCCTGCTGGCATCGCGCCAACGTCTGAAGATGTATTGAGGCGCTGTCCATTTCAACGAACCTCTTTCGTTAACTTGGCGTCCTGTCGTTTTCGGAGCCTTAATGAAATTAGGCTCGATGGCCATTTACCAAATGCTTGTCTGCTAAGGTAAGTTTATTTTGTTTGTTTTTTTTTAGAAATAGGTATTGTTAATGTGAAAATTGGTGATAATTTCTAAGAGCTATTGAAGGTTTTATGACAATAGCTCTTAGTGTCAATTATGCTTAATTTTTGTAACTTTATTTCAATAACAATTACTAAAAAGATAATTTCCATATTAACAAATTATTTTTAAATAGGGATTTACTTTGCCAACTAATGCACCATGCAAGAAAAAACTTTATGATAATCTGCAGTATTATAATTTCCAATTTATTTCTTGCCTCAGCAATGCATAACGCGTGTCATTCGTAACCGTCATGGTCACGAACCGTATTGAAACGTCGCACCTGAGTTCGGGAATTGCAGTCGGAAGCATCACTCCGAATGTTAACAAGGATGCAAGGACGGCTTATACGATTTTTTGTTGATTAGATTAGTAATGTGGGAAAGGTATAAATGACTTGCATCTAATTTGGAACTAAAAGCCGAAACCCAACTGCTTCGGGATACCCAACTGGGTATATCTCAGTATCTATGTCACAATGTTATGGTACCCCTCAAACTCAAGTCGGATAAGCAGTTTTAATTACACAATATGAAAACCAAAATCCTTCTTCAGATGCAGTCGCAAAGCAATAATAAAAGGTGTCATTTGCTCCCACCATAGACTAAGGAAAATATACATATTATGTCTGGTCTCTGGCTCCCTACTCTATAGATGTATGAACTTGCATCCAACAAAATGCTCGTAATACTTATGGCTGGTTTACACGTGTTAAGTTGATAAGTAGTTAACTAAATTTTAACTTAATTTTAAGTTATTTATTGAATGTAAACACAAAATTTAGTAGCAAGTAGCAAGTTAAAATTTAGTTAAGTACTAAACAAGGAAATTAGAATTTTGACTATTTATGTTAAGTTGGCAGGCGGGACTTGTCATTTGACACATTTCGGGCAGTACTTCAAATTAAGTTAAAATTTAGTTACTACTTAACTACTTAATACGTGTAAACCAGCCCTTATCAGAGCTAAAATTACTAATTCCTTGCCTGTTTTGAAAGTACCCAGATATAATCAATATCAATGTCCCATGCGGTTAAATTTCTAGCAGAATAAAGAAATATAAGAAGCACTCACAAAACATGAACAAACCAAGAAGATCCAATGATAGAAACGGAAGGAAAATCTGTAATGAAGATACATCAGGAACTCTCCGAGAATGTAAGCAAATATCAACGTATTGGTTTATCTGAACGACTAATCAAGGCTTCACGAAGTTATTACAACTTCCTATGTTAAGGCCCAATTTCACCAACGTCTGTTAGTGTTAACAGCTTGTTAAAATGTCATGTCTTCTCCTTCATTCATATGAAAAACGAAAGAGGTAATGTGATACTAATTCGAGCATTAACTTTAACAGTCGTTGGTGAAATTGGGTCTTAGTGTATCTAATAAGCTTGTTAATAATGAACATGTAAAGGGAAATGTTTGCCGGGAGTGATTACATGGACTTCTTGGTTAAATATTTGTTTGTCGAGATGTTCGCATCAGGAAAATGATTGTTTTGAGGTATTTACCCCAGTGTTATGTTCTTGGAGTGTTATATGTGTGTATTTGGTACACTCTAAAGTCTAAATCCTAAACAACCTATCGCATTCGATGATAAGACATTATTAAATCGTCGTTCAACGTTTTTTTTTTTTGACGTTACGAGAAAAGAAAACGCTTTTTTGCAATTCAATGGGATCCGAACTAGTTCATAGCTGTGTTGCGATTTGCTACTGGATTGAAATACAAGAATCGAGTAAACCCTTACAATAATTAATTTAAAATTAATGCTTAAAACGCACAAAGGAATCTTATTAGACCTGCAAATTGCGATCTGTCTGACTTAATTCGATTAGTCTTTTAGTGAATGTGGGCCTTATTGTCAAATTGCATACTTTAAGTTTTAGAACATCAATCATAAAATCTTTTGTATGTGCAAGCAAAAAAGCTATTATACTCTGTATTTATAGCTACCAATCTTCGAATTGTCTAATTGTTTACTAAGGCAAAGCAAACAGAATGCGGTGGCATTATTTTGAATAGTCTCTATCTCGTGGAAATACAGTTCAAATTCCTCAGACACACTTGACTATTGTCGGATTTATTTACACTCGTATTGACTTTGCCGTGAGAGTTTCGACCTAACACTGGTAGGTCCGATAGATCAAACATGTCATACTACTGTTAAAACCAACGATCTATGTAAATGATAGGCATCCGGTAGCTATGGTGATGCATTTAATATAAACCTTTTAGATGTGGGATGGATCCTGAGTTGTTTGCACATGCCTAGGTCTAATGCAGCTTTGGCTATTTACAATTTATTGCTGGAAGTTGATGAGTGAATTTCGTTAAGGCGGATACGATGGGGTTGACATGTCTACGACAAAAACCCCCATAAAAAATAGATTAAAAAAAAAAAAAAAAAAAAAAAAAAAAAAAAAAAAAAAAAAAAAAAAAAAAAAGGTGGAAAAATATTCAACATTGTTATTGGATTTTGCATATACTATAATTCGAATATTTTAATTCAATATTAATGCAACTTTGCTTCGCATTGGGCTATGTGATATTATGTCCAAACTAACGATATATTTAATTAAAATATCGCTTGCGTGGATGTAAACGGACTGCAGTGGACAAATTACAAAAGTAATGCTAATATTATGAATGCTTTAAAATAGTAAAATTTGGGTACTAATACTAGTACATTGCGCTTGTCCAATTAATTGTCCGTCAAGTGAGTTAAAGTTCAAATACAATATCGTTAGTGTGTTTTTAGGTGATAAATATGCAAATATAAAATATAAAATAATTTTGTTTATTTAAAAACAGCTAAAAGACACTTATTAGTAAAGTACCTGCTAGTCAAATGATTGTATTCGATAGCTACGACTGGTACGCTAGGATTAAACTATGTTTGGCATTTGATAAAAGGAAAGCGCCAAGCCAGGTAGCGACGCGATTATAAAAATATAATATGTCGAGACTCGAGTCTTATACATTTTGATTTCTGCCATAATATTATTAGTCTGATTAACAAGTGCCATTTTCGTCAAAACCTGATCTCATGCACCGAAAATTATGATTTTGGTCTCATTCGATTCGGAATACCATCTAGAACATTCTATCAAAATTCCAAGTGGGGTTGGGGTAGGAGTTATAAACAATTAAGTAAACATAAAAAGAAGGGTTTGGATTTTTTTTAATATTTCGAAAACTATTTGAGATAATCAAAATTTGAAAATAGATCCTTAAAGAGCAGGAAATTTCCTAAAAAAATCCTAGATCCTGGAACCTTACCAATAATCCTTATAGCTTTAAATGAGCGGCGAAAGTAACGGTAAAAACGCGTAGTTCAGGTTTCGCGTGAATTGCCGCAATCTGCCACGTGAACTAAAAAATATATTTTAACTGATTAAATATTAATATAAAGAAATAAAAAAATTTGGGTACTAAGTAGACATATCAATAAACAATAATCCGTCAACAAAAATAAATTATCACAATTTGTTTAAATGTTATGCTTTTGTTCATTTGTTATTAGTCACCATTTTAATGTTAACATAAAAACGCTGATTATTTCTAAACAAGAAATCTAGAAATTTTTATTATTCTTTTGAGCTAATCTTAAAAGGGCTTAAAAGAGATATCCGGTGGAAAAATTAAATAATTTTGATTTTTCACTTTTTTATGAACAATCAAAGGCATTCATGAAATTTTCATGTAAATAAAGCAATTAGGGTTTTTTTCATCAATAAAAATGATTATTTAAATTTTATTAGTTATAAATATAAAAATATATATTGTTATCTGGCTTCTAACAACAACAAAACAAAATAATAACAATAATTGGATATAAAAGTACCGTATTTGCTTTATTTACATGAATAATTTTGGAATGCTTTTGAATGTTAATAAAAAAGTGAAAAATAAAAAAAAATGAATTTTTTCAACGGGAATCTTTTCTAAGCCCTTTTAAGATTAGCTCAAAAGAATAATAAAAATTTCTAGATTTCTTGTTTAGAAATAGTCAGCGTTTTTATGTTAACATTAAAATGGTGACTGTTAACAAATTAAGAAAAGCATAATAATTAAACAAATTGTGATAATTTATTTTTGTCAACGGATTATTGTTTATTGATATGTCTACTTAGTATCTAATTTTTTTTATTCCTTAATATTAATATTTAATCACTTAAAATATTTTTTTAGTTCACGTAGCAGATTGCGGCAAATCACGCGAAACCCGAACCACGCGGTTTTACCGTTACTTTCGCCGCTCAATTAAAGCTATAAGGATTATTGGTAAGGTTCCACGATCTAGGATTTTTTTGGGAAATTTCCTGCTCTTTAAGGATCTATTTTCAAATTTTGATTAACTATATATAGTTTTTGAAATATTATAAAAAAAACCAAACCCTTATTTTTATGTTTACTTAATTGTTTATAACGTTTGCATTTTTTTTTTCAGTCCGTCTTGGAATTTTGATAGAATGTTCTAGATGGTATTCCAAATCGAATGAGACCAAAATCATAATTTCGGTGCATGAGATCAGGTTTTGACGAAAATGGCACTTGTTTACCAGAGTATATGTAGCTGACTTGCTGTTGAAATTGTCGAATATATCGAATCAAATGAAAGTTGGTTCCTACGCAGACACATTCTATTTATCCTTACGATTGAGTACTCATCAAACTATTAATAGCTTTCAATACGAATAATGTGGGATTAGCAGTTACGATACAAAACACCGCAAATATTGCTTATAGGGGGATTATGACGTATCTGACACTAATCCCGTTTTTATATCCTCGATACGCCTACGATCGTATCTTCAATATTTACGATGTTTTAACTGACTACCGATTCTCTTCGTTATGACATATAAATTTAAAATTTATTAACTGTTTTACGCCGCTTTACTTTATATTATCATCGTAATTTTTTCTCTGTACGTTACATCGTAAATTAAATATGACTTGTCTGTAAAATAAAGTCGTTAAAATTTTATTACGTTTTAAGCAATGCTTTATGCTATCAATCTCATTTATTTCTCGGAATTATATTCGTATTAAAAGTCACATGTTTATGAAATCATAAATCTTGTTAAAAGTAATACAATAAATAAATACGAATATTTTACACAGGAATACATAAATTTTAGACCCAATTTAAAACGACATTTCAAATACGTGCTCTTAAAAAGTTATTAAAATACTGCGATTTCACGAATAAAAACTCTTTGTCATGACATAAAAAACTCAGAGCCTTTAAATTTGGAAATTAGGCAAGTCGCTAAAATAGCTTTCAAAATATTATCGTCATTTTGGATTTCGAAAAAGGAAAGTTTCAATTTTAAAAGTGGAAAATTAAAGGCGCGTTTACTGCAGACCTTAGATATTTCACAGAGGAATATTTTAATGATGCGTCTTTATTGGTACTTCAATAAGCTTCAAGACTAAAAGGATACTAGTTTTTCCGCAAGATTAAGTTGCTCAGGCCTTTGACAAAACTCTAGAGAAATAACTAGATTGACTATTGAGTATTGATTATTACTTTGCGCCGATCTATTTCCTTTTTCTTGTTATCTCCATCTTTGTCAGCATGTTACTTCTATACATATTATAAAACAAAGTCGCTTTTTTCCCTCATGTCCCTTTGTTCCCTTCAATCTTTAAAACTACGCAACGGATTTTAATGATTCTTTCAGTGTCAGATAGCCCATTTATCGAGAAAGGCGGGATAGGAGCGAAGAAATAGAGGAAAATGTGGAAAAAACGGGGAAAATTATTTGAAAGTGCTAACTTGAACGCGCTAATCTCAGGAACTACTGGTCCGATTTGAAAAATTATTTCAGTGTTAGATAGCCCGTTTATTGAGGAAGGCTATAGGCATAGGCATTATCACGCTAAGACTAATAGGAGAATGTGGAAAAACGGGGGAAATTATTTGAAAAGGCTTATCTCGCTAACTACTGGAGATATTTTTATGTAATTTGGCCTACTATTTGGCACAGATAAGAAGTAGACCACGTGAAGCATCATAGGCTATCGATTTTAATCATTTTTTCAGTGGCTATATATTTTATATCCGTGCGACGCCGGGGCGGGTCGCTAGTAACTTAATAAATAAATTTTAATGTCCCATCCCGATCGACTTTTACTTCTTACATTTTGAAAACATTCAAATTTCAAATCTCTATCTATTATACAGTTTTTGACTATGAGATCTTTTTGCTCGTGTTTTCTTTAAAAATTGGAAAGGCGTATATTAATGGTATAAATAAAAACGACTAACGGGCGCACTTAAATTCGTTTAATGATAACTTAACTATAAGATGAAGATTTTGATAATATTAGCCTTAGATATAATTTGTCTGTCAAAGTCTTCACTAAGTTTTTGTTAAGTAGTCATTAAATATCTTTAAATACAGCCGTAAGGGTGAGTTCACATTGCTTGACAACGCAACGTTGCTCCGCTTCTCTTCGCGTTTTAAAGGCATATTATACGCAGCAATGAATCCCAAATTAAAGTTACATTTCCTTACAAAAACAGAAATTACGAGTGTCAAGTGCACGTAATAAACTAAGTAGACTTACGAGCTTATTTGAAAAGGCAATTAATATACAATACCATTTACGCCGAGCTTACACTAACAAACTCTCTTGATACTTTGCCATAATAGGCGAACTAGGCAACAAACGCTAGCAGCACGCGACAATATGGTCAGCAACAAATGATTATTTTGTGAAAATACTGATATTACCTCCGTGGTCTAATAGCTAGTTAAAGCTTGAGGTTGTTTGTTTGACTCCTGCGTTGGAATAACTAAAAATGTTGTATTCAAGTCTGTTCAAGGGGGGCTGATCAGTGATCACTAAGTCTGTTTTGATCGTTAATTCGTTACGTCACGTAGTCTTAGATCATTTTCACTGGATTATGAAAGTAAGGAAATAGAGTGTCGTAGTGTACGCATAATTTTGTTAAATTGTTATTTTTACGATACATAGAAAATACATTTTGTATTTTTTTCTCAAATCATATAAGTATTGGTTCAGTGCACATAAAGAGGTAACAACTAACAAGCAAACAGACACACTTTCAAATTCATATCACTTCTATAGAATAAGAAAACGAAGTATTTATGCAATTGACTGTAGTCTGTACTCATTGCCACCTGATGTCGGCACGGTACACGGCATTGTCGGCCGCCGCCTCTGCATTCAGCGCATAATCAACAGATAAATCACTTTTGCACTAACCGCGTTTGTGCACTGCGCCTCACTGTATATTTTTGTCATATTTTTAAGTTTGATATAGGTTTGTACATCAATTTGTTTAAATATAAGATAAATATTTTAAATTAACATTGCTATAAAAAAAATCTTATCGATTAAAAAGGTGTCTACAGAAGTGCGAGGTCAAACTTTTTTTTTGCTTTGAGTATTTTATATTATAATAAAAGAAAATAAATAGATTTTAACAACTTAATACCAAACATTTTAGTTCTTATTAATCTATGCTTAGGTGTACCAAACTTTAATAAGCTCGTATTAGCGATTTAGCGTTAGTTCACACCGAAACAAATTTTGTATTAATTTAATTATTATTATTTTATGCATCATCAAGTTGCATCTCTGATGTTGTTTAGGTGTAACTGACCCTAAGGATTTGAAAGTTACGTCTATCCTATTTCTTACTCTATTGCCATTGCCAAATTAAATTTTTTACCATCGCCATTATCCAACCTCAGAACCAAACAAGGATTTTTATTAGGATAAGGTGCAACAGGAAATACAATAATTTACATGTAGGTAGTCAGCAGTATTGAACTTTATATCTCTGCAATAAGGTCGAAAATATATACAGCAATTTCCGTTCAATAAGCTGCAAGCGTAGCGTAGTGTTAAGCACGCAGTATTTCATACTAGTCCTTATTGGGAACTGATCCTGAAGTTTCTATTGCGAGCCTGACTCTGTACTAATAGTGTATAAATATGCAACAAAACCTACTACGTATAGAAATATCATAGCATCAGCTGTTGTAGTAAAGCGGTTTCTGCACGTTGGCCATGATGGACCATTACAGGCAATTTCGAACGTTAACAACAAATATGTATGCCAATGATCGGCGTCGATTATGCATGCTATACAGCTTCGCAATCATGGTAAAAATCATAGTAATCCATCATAGCCAATGAAATTATAACTAATTGACCGATGATAAAATCTTTGGCTTTTAACTACTTGGGATCTGCAATAATCTTTCTTAGTTCAAAAAATCCCGTATCAGACATCAGTCATCAGTCATCACCGATCCTTGCGTAACTCTTCAATATCATCATTTTATCGAAGTATATAAGCAGTCTCCATCTCAATACGTAATCGGACCCACGGCCCATGTACACTGTACATTGTACACAGCTCGAGTTACAAGTGTGTTTTTACATACAATGCCGCGTGGGCGTTACACCGTGACTAGACGTCGTGTCGTTAGCCAACAGCTAGAAGCGGCTTTTTACTATGAGGAGAAATGATGAAAGATATTGCTACTGATTGTGTGATTTGAGATTTTTTATAATAAAATAGGATTTAAAAATCAATAAGGTTTAAAATTGTTACAATGTTTATCTATTAACTGATCAAACTAGACTAACTTAAATAAATTGCAATAAAAAAATAGTTCTATTAATTAAACAAACATGGTGTAATTTGTGGCTATAGCATACCTAATATCTATATCAATATATATATCAATATATATATATATATATATATATATATATATATATATATATATATATATATATATAGACAGCTTCGCAATCATGGTTATAAATCACGGCCCAAGTAGAGAGAGCTGTCAATTACGAAATATTGCAATTAATTTTCAATTAGACATTTTGAAAATTATTTTTATGTACATAACAAGCTGTCCCGGTGAACTTCCAAACCATCCCTGGACTTCTACAAATATTTTAAGACCAAAATCAGCCCAATCCGTATATATATGTATATATATATATATATATATATATATATATATATATATATATATATATATATATATATATATATATATATACATATATATACGGATTGGGCTGATTTTGGTCTTAAAATATTTGTAGAAGTCCAGGGATGGTTTGGAAGTTCACCGGGACAGCTTGTTATGTACATAAAAATAATTTTCAAAATGTCTAATTGAAAATTAATTGCAATATTTCGTAATTGACAGCTCTCTCTACTTGGGCCGTGATTTATAACCATGATTGCGAAGCTGTCTACAGCGTACACAATCGACGACGATCAAAGGCAATTATAGACAAAAATTTCCTTCTACACGTTCGTAATCGCTTGTAATTCCTTATTGGCCAACGTGGAGAGACCGTATAACAAATCATGCATTGACAGGCGTGTCATCAGATCATAACACGATAAAGGTAGATCCGATTCTCTGAGGTTAGGGGCCAATAGAACTATGTATGAATGGAGCATGTAAGTGATATGCGTAGGTATTAAATTGTGCAATAGTACAGTTAAGGTAACCGCCTCCTTTTCAGAAGTTGGTTACTAAAATATGCCTCAACTTGGCAAGGAAACTATTGCCTGTTGCTGTGGGTACATCAGTAAAATTCATACTTAGTGGTTGTACAAATTTATTATGCACTAGAACAAGCTTAAGTTAATAATTAAACTCATAATTCTAAGGCAACTCTATGGAAGCAGTAATTGCCAAGTGCATTTCATGGATGACCCATATCCATAGTACATACTCGTAGTATATCTAATATCTGTGATACAAAAATGTAGTAATATTTTGACAAAATCTAATAAATCATGTACCTACATAATATAGTACGTATTATTTTATTTCTTTAAAACACAATACTTCCGTTTCGAAGTAACCAAACGTCAAACGTAAAACAAGCTACATGGTGTTAAAAATTCTCACTACTTTTATCTTACATTTATCGGATTCACACACCTTTTATATCACCTTTATGATGTCTGAATGCCCGGACGTCGCACGTACCGCGAGTGACGGTTCTGCATATAAATCAATGTGAAATATATCTGTATTGAAGGTACATCGCACTTAATATTTTTCCTGTTTAACCTCGATACCCATGTTTTGGTATGATTTATTTTCCGGGACCTGGGGTTCTTTCAGAGTAAGATATAGGATGTTTTGATGAAGTTGTTTGGATCAAAAGTGAAGTAGTTTATTGGTTTAGATTGCTATAGATACTATGTTTATATTTTTAACTCTGTTCGCGTCTTAAAAGATTCGCATATAGTTTATTACAGTTTCATTTCTTTTGTAGATCAAAATGTTAAAGAGGGATACCGAAACTACCGAGAAATACGACCTAAAATCATTTTGATGCTCGAATCTTTTTTTTTTTTTCCGCAGGGGAAACCCATCATGGGTGCCCCGGGCTGGGTACCCCGGGGGTATGTGAGACTCCTACTCACTAAAACCACCTCGATGCTCGAATCTTACCTAACCTATCTTAACTACTAGATTCCGGCCCGTAAAATATATTTTTTATTATTTTTATTTATTTTATTTAAAGCACAAAACACATAACAATCGAAATGAAGTAAAATGATTATTAATACAGTTTATCACCTTGATTGTAAGGTAACATATTATGTGCACACTAATAAAAAATACATTGCAAACTATAACATTTGCTCACATAATAAAAATGTTGAGCCAAGTTTCACCAAAATCGGCATAGCCGTTAGATCGTGAATCGGTCGCGACAGACACATTTTGGCCTTTATTTTATTAATCACGGATTTAGGTACTAAAAAAGCAAATAAAGCAAACTTTACATTTTAAAATACAAAGAAATAACAGAAAAGCTCTTGAATATTTACGCATTTGATTCTCGAGAGCATAATTATCATTAAATATTATTATTGTAGTTTTTCTGAAGCTTTCTGTGTCATTTTGGCAACGTAAATTTTGTTGTGAAAATTCTGTACAGTTCGTACCTACGTGCCAAATAGTCAATGGACAAACTTTCCTAGCTGAAACCAGATTAAAAAACATGCCAGACAGTAAGTATCAACTTTGAGTATGCACATTTAAATAAACATAGTGATTGAGTAACAAAAACAGTAGT
Organism: Polyommatus iphigenia; assembly: GCA_963422495.1. Taxonomy (NCBI): domain Eukaryota; kingdom Metazoa; phylum Arthropoda; class Insecta; order Lepidoptera; family Lycaenidae; genus Polyommatus; species Polyommatus iphigenia. Next base: position 33,414,917 of record OY730185.1, on the reverse strand, counting down.
GAGTAACAAAACTAAGTGAATACTTTAGAGTTTAGAGTGTGTAATGTGTAATTGTGTATTAGTCTCCTAAATAGACGTTGCTGTAAAAGTATCAGCGCTGAAAGAGTATACAAAGGACTCATACACACCCATATAAAGTATTATCACTTAGTTTTGTTACGCCCTGGTTTAGATTTACAAGTAACAAGTTACACAGTAAAAGAGTAGTTTGAATTAGAATTTGATAAGTCATGGGAGTACAATACTACAATGATTATTATAATAACTATGGTATATCCATGCGCCAAAACATCCTTCCATGTAGTAATGTAATCGTTGTAAATAAACCGTTTTTCCATAAAAAAATACCGATCAGTCAATACATTAGTCTATGAAATATGATCGTCATTTTTCTGTCACATCATTAGTACAATGGTAAGTGATCTATGCTTACATTACTCCGTCCAGGTTTATACAACCTTGAAGTTTACATTATGACTCGTATGCTGTTGATATAAAGGTGATATTACGGTTAGTAGACCATAGTTAGGGGCGTCAAAGTAGTGAGGCGTGTCCCGCCGTGCCTGAGTAACAAGTAACGGTACAAGCAAACCTGCAATTTAGCTCTTTATAAAACACCCTGTATAACGGTGTTTAGAGATATGATAGTGGCTATTGAAATGTTATAAGTTAAGTGTGCCTTTATGAAAATACTAGGTGTTACCGGCAACGTACGCACATATTTACACGTGAAAAATATTATCTATATATTTTCGAGCGAGTCGAGCGCTTGGAGTCCCGCCACAAAGTGAATTTTAGCTCCTTTGTGGTGAGAGTTCCGACGCACCATCTACCGACCTTCGAGAAGGAGGAGTTCTGGCCGATTGGAGTCGTCTACAGGAGGTTCCGAGGACGACTTCCGAATACGTCGCGCCCCACGTCGCAGACAATACGTGTTTAGTGTTTAAGTGTTAGTGTTAGTTTTTAGTGTAATTGTGTGTAATATGTATGTTATAGTCTATAAGGTATTTATAATATGGACCAAGATGCCTGAGTTAAATAAATAAATAAAAAAATATAATCACGTGTTAGTGTCTAAGCATACTAGGCCGAAGTTACGCGGCGTAAATTCCGCATGATTCCGCCTGCAATGTATTTTAAATGGCACTGATTTAAAGGGGCAGTTGTAAATAGCAGTTTTGGTACGTTAAAAATTATAAATGGCACATTTAGTAACTAGTTTAGCAGTTAAAACTAAGCAGTAAATTAAACAAAAATGAGTAGTAAAATATAATGAAATTGATCATTGAAAACATTATTGAACAGCAAAATAATTAAATGAGCGGTTAAAAATAATGAATGAGCGGTTACGTGTGGGCAGTAACAAATCGGAATTTATCAGTAAGATATCTCATTCTAAGCAGTTCTTAACAAAATAAAAACGGCCAAATGCGAGTCGAATTCGCCCATGGAAACCCCCCTTTGACTTTGACATTGCGGACGTAATCATGCGGAATTTACGCCGCGTAACTTCTGCCTAGTTCGTTTAGACACTAAAGGGTGTTTACACTTTCACTACCTTTTCCTCATCACTAGACATCGGATTATATGCACGATCAAAGTGCCGAAATATGCATGCAAGTATGCACGATAAAGGGCCGAAATATGCACAAAATATGCACAATCAAAAGTCACTATTTATAAAAATTTATAATATTTTTGAAGTTTTTCCCTGTGTGCCGTGTTAATAAAAGCGTCAATTTAATAATTTCATCAAATCCGGGATTTTTAATTTCTTATACAGCACCAATATTAATTTTCTACCAACATTTTCCAATTGCAATCTGCCCACGGAAGTTTAAGACATCGGTAACAACTTTATTCCAATTTTTTACTAGTAATGTTGCCAACTACAAAGAAAAATGTTGTTTCTAGAAAGATATTGTAATTTGTACCTATCGTGTGTATTGCATTCTTTTAAAGGGGATGGAGCCACATATTTGAAGTGTTTTTAATACATCCTACATCTGTTTTGTGGCCTCGGTGTGTGTCATGATAGCTATAGTTTAGAGACTGCAAGGGCATAAAACTACCGAAATATGCACTATCAACGAAAAATTGCTAAAATATGCACTAACGCCTAAAAAGTGCCATTATTTGCATTTGCATATGCAAGTATGCAAATGCATATAATCCGATGTCTACTCATCACCTTGATGAGTGGCAGTCTTCCGCAGTGCGTTTTTCGCGTAACTTTCTGCCGCGCACTGAAGTTCTACACTATTATCTATTCTGTGGCTATACCATGACTTTAAAGCTATAGTTTTTATCGATACTCGATACCGACTACCTACGTAAATTTTTAGTATGGCAAAATTTACAGCGCCTCTAGCGGTCACTTGCGGAACTAAAATCGCCATACTAAAAATTTACGTAGTCGATATCGAGTATCGACAAAAAACTAGGTGACCCTTTTGGTCGTTTGAACCCTTATTTTATAAAAAAAGCTCATCACACATAATAACAGTTAATTTCCACTCTGAGTCTTTGACTAAATTAAAAACTCCTTTTAGCCTTAGTAATAAGTATACTCAATAATTTTCAGATAAATGATATCTTCACCGAATATATTTCTACAGTAATCTATCATTTGACCTTTGCTCAATTTTTAACCCTTTTCATACTCTCATAACTCCTACACAACAACTATCTGAGGGTACAAATGACCCGAAGACCCTGAGGTCTTGAGCAAACCTATTTATTCGTCAAAAGCCGGTCATTTATCAATACATCCCTATCGGGGTTCGCTTCAGAAATATTCTGAAATTTCTCTTTTTTCACGTTTAAAAGGTAAACTTTAGAAATTAGAATCCATACTTTCCTTCCATAATATCCATACTTATAATATCATAAAATTAAATTAAGAAATTTAAAAAAACCCCCGCCAAACAACTTTAAAAAGTAATGAAATAATTATATTTACTGACTTTAAGTTTAAATAATTCCTAAGTGTTATGTGATATTTTAGTCCATAATTGTTGTCACGGTGTGTTGGGGGACCGCCAACAGCGACTTCTGCATTTTGTATCGCCAAGTGACTGATTGTCTCGATTCGATTCGCTGTGAACTGACCTTTGAACTATAATGTTATGTGAAATCAAACATCTACATTAGCGATCCCCCGACACACCTTGACAACAATTATGGACTAAAATATCACTTAACACTTGGGAATTATTTAAACTTAAAGTCAGTATATATAATTATTTCATTACTTTTTAAAGTTGTTTGGCGGGGGTTTTTTTTAATTTCTTAATTTAATTTTATTTCATGCTTTTTAAACTTATGTTGGTTATAGTGTAGAATAATTCCTATCAACAGGATCAAATCCCAATGAATACCATACTCTATGAATGTCCTCTTGGATGAGGCAGTCAATATGAGTCCAAACATGAATCCTCCGCTTTGGGCTCATATGGAACTCGGCTCCTATAGAATCCAGGTGATGCTGCAGTAGCAGCATGCAAATTGTTACTGTTTATCTACGTCTTACTAGTTGTTGCAATTAAAATGAGCCCAAACACGAAACCTCTGCTCTAAGTTGGTGAGGAGTTGAGTATCCGGTATCCTATTGATTACCAGGTGATGCTGCAGCACCAGGTCAACTTTCCATTAATGTGTATATACTTATTAATAAATGTCACAAACTAGAATGCAAAATATAAAGCCCACCAAACGACTGCAAGTTGCTAATCGGCCCTTCACGAGCCAGATGAACCGCGATTTTCCAGCACTGAGCAGGCTGATGATGATGAACTATAGCTAAGAACACTCTCGATCACGTCAGCTTTCAAACAAAAAAAACTAGATCAAAATCGGTCCACCCGTTTGGATGCTACGATGCCACAGACAGACACACACACAGACAGACACGTCAAACTTATAACACCCCTCTTTTTTGTCGGGGGTTAATAAAGGCGAAAGTGTATCTGTCTATCTGTCTGTCTGTGTTTTACCTCTTCACGCCTAAACCGCTGAACCGATTTTGCTGAAACTTGGCATGGAGATTCTTTGAGTCCCGTGAAAGGACATAATATAGGATACTTCTTGTGGCCGGAAAATGTACGGTATGTTCCTACGCGGTAAACGAATTTTGGCGCAACGGAGTTGCGGGCGTCATCTAATTTGCCATAAATACTGCAATAAAAATTCAACTACTGACACTTTACGAGCTTATACTACGAGTACCTACAGAAAATATTATTATGGCATCTTATAATTCTTAAGTACGGAATATCTATGTTCAAAGAAATATCTGAGATGCCAATAAAATATTGACTGCCAACAATTGGGATGCCCAGGTATTTGTTATTAAACTTATTATAATACACCGATAAATTGTCATATTTTGTTATTCGGGAGTAAGGACAGGTCCTTACACAAAATCAAAGTATGCCAGTCACATAAACAAACACAACTTGTAGACATCAAATAGTTTAACATTAACATCCCTTCGTCTGTTTATGCTAGACGTCCCCTTATAAAATTTAATATGCTTCTTTATCCGTCAGGGCAAGTAGCCAGTCGTAGATCATGAAAATTATTATTGATATTTTGGGTTAAAAAGGTTTGTCACTGTATTCAAGCCAAGTAAGTATTCAAGTAAAAGAATATTTTTCCATTGCTGTATACAGTTTTTCAATATAAGTCTATGTTTTTTACCGGCTACGCCGATTTTGATAAGATTTAGATAAGACTAAGATAAGGAAAGAATTCGCCTTATAAACTTAGGCTACTCTTTATTAGACCATTGCATTGGAGCAAAATGCACCTGCTTATTCTTAATATTATCTTATGGACTAGGTGCACACCACACAACTTTTAGGACCTGTTTCAACACTTCCTGATAAAATGCCGGATAGGCTATCTACAACCTATTTGACAGATGATCCATACTCTATCTGTCAAGTTAAGTTGTGGATAGTCTATCCGGCACTTATCAGGAAGTGGTGAAACAGGCCCCTAGATTTAAGCTACATTTTATTACTGTCAACGACTGGTTCGTTCACTGTGCTTACACGTTTAGGATAAAAGCGGTCATCAGCCACGTTCGGCGGACATAAATGGTATAAAAGCATATTTATTGGTAATTTTTATGACGGCATATTGTTTGTCTTATATTTTATGGTGATGTGTTTTTCAATCATTTTTATAGTTTGACGGATGGATTTATAGAACGTTTAAAGGTTTACGTATAGCAATATTAAGCTATTTAAAGACTACTACTGATAAACAAGGCTATAATAAAAATGACGAGACTGGGAACAGAATTCCATACAAAATTTGACATTTTATATGCAGTGTTCTGCCTGGATTCGCCGTTTGGACTTTAGTCACATTGAACATTTTATAATAATGAAGTTTTTTTTTTTAATTTTAGTACACACTGATGATACTTAGCTGATTTTCTCTACAAGACTTTTTGGCGTAGGAATAATTTTGTAGGAAAAACATTTTAAGTAGGAGATATGCACATATTTTTTCAAGTAGAACATTCGCGACCATAGAAAAAGTGTCTAAGGTGTCATAAATTCACCTCAATATTATAAATACTCCTAAGTTAATATTCAATCCAAATGGATCTAAATCTAAATCTTCTCTCTTATGACATATAGCATCAGAAACAAATAAAAGCGGACCCGCCGGACGAAAGCGCATTCGCAACAGAACATTGCCAAAATCAAATTTTGCGGAGGAAATTCAATTTTAAAGTGGGTTTTACTTTAATATTTTATTTGAGTTTCCCCTAACGATCCTTCAGCTGCAAGACGGCGAGACGGCGTCAAGTGTATTCGCAGTTAGCGGTCACAGCTTAACCACCTCGGTTAAAATATTTTCTACGTTTCCAAGGAGTAGTTGAGGAATGCTGTTACTGAGAAGTGAAAACTTACAAATGTTTGTAAGAAGGCTTCGCAATCATGGCGGCAATCGTACTTATCGTGGCTCGACATGGAGAGGTGCCTTCTATTGCATGAATTATGATAGAATGAAGAAAAAAAATGTTTTGCTGGTTAATATTGCTTCGTAAGGGGTAATTAAGAAAATTATTAGGAAAAAAATTTTTTTAGTATCTTATTTTAGAAAATAATTTTGGGAGCCATTAATGGCTTCGTATGCATAACAAGTACAGAATTTTGCGTTGTAAAAGTCTTTGAAGCAGTTTCTTTTCTCGTTTAGGCACAAGAAAACGTAACAATTTTCACATTTTATATACGATCGAAATATAATTGTTATTTTTTATAAAGTAGGAGTATTTTTTTCGAGGGTTACCAATGTGGTCATTTGGTGGAGGCCGTAAAGGAAGACCTTCCGACTAGTCAAGGGTGTTTTTTCGGTCAGGCCGAAGTGGTAATATATGTAAGAATATACATATTATCCGACACGCGTAGAAAACTTCAATAGTACGATGTAGAATAATTGTAGTACTAGTTGGACCTCTACATATTGCCACAATAGCCACGCTTTTATTTTATTGGAATTAGAGAAAGTTAGAAAACGGTAATTAATCCTCATTCGAGTCAGATCCTAACATATCACTTATGAAATCATCACCAGGGATAGTTCTTGTGAACTTATTGGTACCAAAAAAGCGTCCAAGTAAGATCGGTGAATGTATACGAAGCCAAAAGTGGCTCCCGCGGAAAATTCAGAAAATATAGCAGATAAACCAAATCTCTAGTAAAACAAATATTACGGAGAGTAAAAAGAACCTTTGAACATTATAATCAGATTTTGTAACACACGAATATCTTACTTTTTTCCAATAATATACATCGTCAAAGTCGCATGAAATTTTACTTCGTCTGTTTCATGCGCCCGCGCCGCTAAAAAGTGAAATTGCATTCGCAGATGCCATTTTGCCATCAGCAAAAAAATACGTTTCGATCCACAGAGAAATACTTGATATAGGAGTGAAAATATATAATCCATTCTCATTATAATAAGAGCAGAAAAAAATCTATAATCTGAAGAGCCAGAAATGGCTTCATATGCAGTAAAGGGTTAAGACTTTCCTAGCGATTCTGAAGTAACATCATCAGTGAAGTCTTAAAATGGACCACTATTATATTAACTGCGTGAATGAACTGTTATGTGATTATTCAGCAATTGAAATACGCTTTTTATTCTGGCTTACTTATTAAATTTAAGGGTAAGCGCGAAATATATACCGTAAATGTAAAGGGGGTGACAGACACGCGAGTAAGTACGCGAACTTATGGCTCGACGATCTTAATCGCCTACTCGTCAGCAAAGAGCCGCGAGCCTGCAGGGCAATCGCGCTAATTTTTTTCAACTGAACCGCAAATTAAACTCGGACATTGATCGACTTTTGGAACGATTCGGTATCGCGGTAACGTTTTGACAGCTAGTTGAGACGTTACTGAACCTCAGCCCGAGCGCAAACGCTGTCAAAACAAAAAGTTGATACAATGCAACTTCTACTCGCACGTTTCTGAAACGTTTCTTATTTTGGTGTGTTAAATTGACGAAAATCGATGGAAAAATATAACATAAGATATAATCAAATTATAATTTAAGTAAGCTTATGTTTTACTTCAAGGCTGTAAAATAACACTACGAACTATTTTAGTTTGTTAAAAAGTGAATTGAATTTTAACATTACTAATTACTTCTTTACGTAAATGTTTTCTACTTTTGTCACAAGTCACAACTCACAAGTCACTATTCAACACTTATATGGCGTTTGTAAAATACATATAGTAAAAGAATATTATGAATTCAACTACGTAAATTAAAAACTCCAAGTAATAATCATTCACATTCATAAGTTCTACCAACACAACTTCACCCGTACAGTCATATTCATCCATATGTAAATAAACAATTTGTCAATTGACGAATTAACACATCGGAAAAAATTTGTTCATATTTAAGCCAATCAAAACTAAATCAGAAGGGCGCTGATTGGTCCGCTGCAATGTCTGTCTAAAGGTCAAACGTTGCGCTTCGTTCGAGTTCCATCTAAGGTTGAGTTTAAGGAATCGTGCCCGCATGAATTATACTTTAAGCCGCAGCTAGTAGTGAACAATATCGCGTAACAAGGGTTCCCGCATTATAGCACGAAAGTAAAGGTCGTAAGTCCCAAAACAGTTTTTTGATGATTACTTAAAAACTAAATACAATACTAATATTTCCTTTAGCTATAATTTTACAAAGTGTATGATTGTAGTAGTGCAAGTTATTTAATGATAGTAACTGAATAAGTGTAACAGATATTTGTTGAAAATCCCCGAAATATTAATAATTTCGAAAAATAAAACTATCGAGTCAAAATAAGTCAATCGTGTTTTCGGTTAGGCTAGACTAACCGAATATATAAATATACTATAGATAAATATACAACGATTAAATAAATCTCAATTTCATTTAAGTCAATCGTCTTCCGGGATCGTAAGCACAGCAAAATTTGACAGCTCGCTCTTAACGCCAATAATTATCTTCTTTCATAGATAGATTCGAGTTTCGGCATCGCTCATAGAGACATATTAAGTCACAATTCCAAAAATGCAGTTACCTCTATTTTGTTGTGTGTAGTTACGTTGTTTTTGTTTTAACTTACGCCATCGCTTTATGAATATCATTCGATACAGCCCATCTCGTAAATATAACGTACCTAACGTTTAAGGCCAATTCTTACCAATAAACTACTGCGTGGGCAGAAAACTCGACCAGCTAAACGTGACCCCGGGGCCTCCAATCCTTCTATCTCCGGAGCCCTAATAAGTCATCATAAACTGGTCGGGGTCAGGCAATTGCAATACAAATAAATGTGGGAGATATGATTAAATTAAATACGATTTAGATACGGCGTTACATTTGATTATGTTTTTGGGGTTAATACACTTTCTCAATTGAGATACCGTACTATGACTTTTTGTAAATAAGTTTCGTTTACTACATTTTAATCCATAAGTACTAGTATTATAAATGCAAAAGTGTGTGTGCACCTGTCTTTTTTCGCGCTTCACGGTGTAACGCTTTGATAATTTTGATGTAGCGATATCGATTTTGCTCAGCAATGACTAAAGCTAAGAAATTAAAGTTCATTGTCAGTATTCATCATGTCTTTGTCTTTGAATTACCCATAGCACAACACGATTGGTCAACTTTTATAACACAGGATAATCAATCAAAAATACCTCTGTAAAAAAAGGGATTCCTATTTTGCCAACAGAGAAGAGTGATTTAAGCTTCCAAAATTTGTACATAAATTGGTTCAAGCATACACTTTAATTTGCCCATAGCTTATATGAAATGTATTTATGGTTTTTAAATTACGCGACAAAAAACATTTATTATCATTGCAACAAAGTTGTGTTCAAAATGTAGCTCATTAATTAGGTTTGAGATGGACTTAACAAAAAATATTTGTTCAACTTGAATTATTTTCCATTCAAGCGTCTTTTAACACAACACGCAAAAATGTTCGAATAGCCAATCCGCTCGAAATACAATAAATTAAGGCTCAATATGCCACACAATCAATTTACTGAAGATTGCACCAATTATCGAAGCATTGGAAACCAAAGCATTGAACATTTTTTTCCTGAATTTTCCCGACCGTCCGAAGCGGGGACTTCGCCTTGATGTGCCTTATAGCGTGACGAGTGTCTGAGGCGAAGTGACGTAAGATAAAAATTGCAATTTATTGAATTTATTATTTTTGTAATTTATCAATAGCAATTTGTATACTAATGTCAAATGTGTTGCAAAATATTTTGTTATATCTTATTAGCGATCTGACTGTAATAAATTTTATATAATTGATAATAAAAACTTGAAGAGTGAAAATATATAATATTATGCATCTTTATAAGGTCAGAAACTATATCTTTTCTAATAATTTATTAGGTTAATAATATGTTTGTTATCGCTCACCTCGATAACAGATCATTTGATTTTATATAACACAATTGGTATGTATGAGAAGATATATAAGCAGATCTGCCATTTATGTATGTTTTATTCTAATAACATACGATTTAAGGTAAATTACATCATCATTAGTAGTCATGATGAAAACCCGCTGTCTTTTATTTATTCTTAATAGACCTATAAGTTTCGTCATCCGAGTTGGTTGACTTATTTACGAACGTAGTACCAAATATTTTAGCAGTTTTTAAAATGTCAAAATACGTTTTTACCGCACAGGTGTGTTTATAGTTAGGCTAAATGTTGTTTTCCTTTTAAATGATTAATCACAACGCAACGTTTTTATCCGACGACACTAATTTTATCTAATATAAATTAATAAAAATAAAATAATTTACATTCAAATATAATAATTATTATTATGTATTTTTAAATAACGTTTTGTGACTTATGCACTTTCGATTCGGGAGTGAACAATCAAGTTTTTAGATCCTAAAATAGTTTTTACACCCTTGACTTAAAGCTTGTGAGAAATGCCAATACAAAAATGTTATGGCGATGTGGTATGCGGCGGCGTCGACCGAATACTCTAAAGGCGCTCGACCTATGCGTCACAATGCGATAATTGTAGGAAAAACCGACTAAAATATTATACAATTATATTTCGACGTTAACGATTGACAGTCGAACTGAGAAATAAAAAGTTGGAGAGTTACTGCACTTCGGATGCTTGAGATTGTTCGACTTTTGAACATTTTTGAACGGAATCGCAATATATTTTCGTCTTAATCGGTAGATTATCTTTTGTTTATTGCCGTTTTTACAAGTTAATTGTTCGGCAAGTTCTTATATTGTAACAGGACAAGTATAACAAGTGCAGGCACTGTTATAAATGCAGGAGCAGTGTATATTGCTAGTAATTGTAGTCCTCGACAACCTTCGTTTTGCTTTGAAACTTACCTATTGGTATTTGGTATTAAGTACTTATATTAATTCCACATTATATAATCAGGAATCAGGATACCTAACCATTTAGCTCACCAAGATATATTATGTCTTAGTTTTACAGTCGCAATAAAAAATATAGTATTGGAAATAATAGAGAAACCTTTTTTTTTTTAACTTAAAAAAACCTTAACGAAATCATCTTGGCTATGTCGAAAGATATGGGGATCGTAATCATTGTGAATTATATTCTAGGAAATACAAAGACACAAAATCAAAAACCATTCGTACATTTTACATTTTTGTCTCTTTCCAGCCATTTTATAGATAAGAAGCATCATTTAAAATGTATTAAAGCCAGGAACGGGGTTTATCTGTACTTGTACCGTGTTACGACGCCCACCGGCCACATTACACGACTCCGTTTTTACAATAAACAACACTATCTGATACCAAAAAAATCGATATTCAAGTATTAATATTGTCTTATAAAATCGATATTGAGATCGTGTTAGATAGAAATATCTTAACTTTGTAATTTATTTATTATGTAACTAGCTTTTGCACGCGGCTTCGCCCGCGTGGAAATAACATTTTGTACTTACATAAAATATAGCCTATTTCATTTAATTTCATTTCCTATGTTACTCTGGAACACACCAGCTTTTTATCGGTGTTAAAATTTTTGCATTCGGACCAGTAGTTTCAGAGATTAACCTCCTAGAAACGAAAAAAAAACTTTACTTCTTCATTATAGATTAATGTAGACTTCTAGCTTTATCCATGACTTCATCCGCGTTAATTTTCCCCGGTTTTTCCTCATTTTCTACTTCTTCTTTGCGCCTATTGGTTGCAGAATGATGTTATGGTACAGCTTTTTTAATACGATCCAGTAGTTCCTGAGATTAGCGCGTTTAAAACAAAGTCTTCAGCTTTCACAATTCATATTTTAATGAATCCATTCAGTAATATATAACTTATACCTAAGCACACCTACGTCAAAGGGTACTTTGCTGTACATTATAATCTTCCCTACTCTTACTACTTGTCTAATATATTTTTACGACATTAACTATAGGCAGCTCATAACTTTAAGATTTTAAATTATTGACAAGTACAATATTTACCTATAGCGTACTTCACCCGCCCTCATTTATTGACAGATCAAAGAGACTTTATGCCCGTTTTCACCAACAACACCTAAAATTTAGGTGTCCCTTAAGCCAATATTCCAAGTTTTGTTCTTGATGAATTGACAACCCCGTAACTCTTAGGTGACGTATATCACTACATAGTATAAAACAAAGTCGCCTTTTCTGTCCTCATGTCCCTTTGTTCCCTTTAATTTCGGTTTTATTTAATAGATAGAGTGATTAAAGAGGAAGGTTTGTGATAAATATGTATATTAATTATGGGAGTTCGCTATTTTACAAGTAAAATATCAGACGGCCATTCTATAACAGATTCATTGTCAAGGCAACCGTCGTCGTCGCCAGATACGTCACCTAAGTGTACGGGGTCGTCAATTCATCCCGTAAATTATAAACGTCACCTAATGGTTTGACGGATGAATCGCACAATAGGTTGTTTTATTTCAAATAAACGTCACCTAAGAGTTACGGGGTTGTCAATTCATCAAGAACAAAACTTGGAATATTGGCTTAATACCCCAGGAAAATTAAACATTCGACCTCGGAATAATTCGCATAGAGCTGAAAATTGGTAGAGACGTTAAATACACCATTACAAATAAAACCTCAAAAGTCCCCAGCGATCCTCTTTGTGCAAAAAATTTTATTCGAGGTCAAAGGTATGAAAATGAGGTTTTTCCTAAATTTTTTTTCCAAGCTGTACATTTTATCACAAAAATAGGTAAGGCAAGAGTGTAGATCATAGAATTCTCTACAAAAAATATTCAGACACTTTTTTCATATGACTTAATTCCTTATAAATGGCGGGCCTAAAGTTTGGGAAAATCATATCTAATACTTATATTATAAAGCTAAAGAATTTGTGGAGCTACTGCTTAGAATTGAAGAATTCGTTTTTTGTTGGATAGTCTTATTTATCGAGGAAGACTTGAGCTATATAACATCACGTTGCCACCAAGGAGGAAACACCAGGAGCAAAGAAACAGAAGAAAATGGGGAAAAACGGGGAAAATTATTTGAAGGAACTTATCTCACAAACGGCTGAAGCAATTTTTATCTTATTTGGCACAAATATAGAATAGGCCACGTGGAGGGACAAAGGCTATTTAGTTTTTCAGGAAAATTTACGGTTTGCGTGAAATTTATAATTAACGCGGCCGGGCGGAGCCACGCTTAACATCTAGTACTACATACTAGGGTTGTTTAAAAAAATTAAAAAATTCTCGGTCTGACATACTTCTGAGTGATTTGCAATCGTACTGTTGCTCTTCGCGACTCGAAAAGTTTAGATTTGGTAACGGTAGTAAGTCACACTGAAGTATGTTTGGCTGTGAACAGCAATCGTATGCTGTAGTACAAGAAGTTCCGCTCCGCCCTGTTAATTATGTATTTCACGGAAACCCTACATTTTCCCGAGAAACAAAATAGCCTATATCCTTCCTCGTGGTCTACTTTATATCTGTGCCAAATATCATAAAAAATGCTTCAGCCGTTTGTGAGATAAGCTCTTTCAAATAATTTTCCCCGTTTTTCCCCATTTTCCTCTGTTTCTTTGCTCTAATTGGTGCCAACGTGATGTTATATAGCTCAAGTCTTCCTCGATAAACAAGACTATCCAACAAAAAACGAATTTTTCAATTCAAAGCAGCAGCTCCACAAATTCTTTAGCTTTATAATATAAGTATTAGATATGATTTTCCCAAACTTTAGGCCCGCCATTTATAAGGAATATTAAGTCGTATGAAAAAAGTGTCTGAATATTTTTTGTAGCGAATTCTATGATCTACACTCTTGCCCTACCTATTTTGTGATAAAATGTACAGTTTGGAAAAAAAAGGAAAAACCTCATTTTCATACCTTTGACCTTGAATAAATTTTTTTGCACAAGGAGGATCGCCGGGGACTTTTGAGGTTTTATTTGTAATGGTGTATTTAACGTCTCTACCAATTTTCAGCTCTATGCGAATTATTCCGAGGTTACGATTTTTTTGCGTCTAATTAGACCGGGCTATAAGGGACACCTAAATTTTAGGTGTTGTTGGTGAAAACGGGCATTAGAATTTAACATTCCTGTCTTCCATTTTTGCCATAACAAGTAGGTAATCTTCTAATAAAATATAGACAACTTTATATTTATCTGATAAAAATACTTATAAAACTTCTTGACTAAAGCATTAACCCTTCAATAGTAGTAGGGGTAACAAAGGGGTCAATGGTGCTTTGATCCCCAGTCCCCACCCGGCACCCCACCTGCAAGTCGTGGTCCACTCGACCCGCTAGATGTTTACTTTTGTAAGAGCATCGATATTCGACACAGCTTTGACTTTAGCTTGTATCAGCATATCAACTATGTAGAGGAATTATAATACTACTAAATGTGAGCTGTAACTTTGTTCATGCAGGAATTTATTGAACGAGGATGGTATATTTTGCTAGTATAATATACCAAAAACAGTCCTTTGTCCTTTTTTTAAAGGTTTTAGTGTAAAGACATAGGCAGAAAGAGGACAAAGTGATCTTCTTATTATTATTTTGAAAAATAGAGATCAAAAATAGTATTTTAGTAATAATTAAGAAGCTGCAGTAACATGTAAAAATATTTTGAATATATTTTATGAAAAGCTTCTTATTATTAAAATCACAACCAGAAATAAAAGAAATATTTCTAAGGCTAAGCTCTATTCTGAGAGTCTATACAGGATATATTAAATCATGGATTAAAATTTTAATGACAAATTCTATATGCATTGACAGATTTCTGAATAAGGGGTGTTTTAAAATATTTATACCGCCGAGGGGTTAACACTACAAAGGCTGTTTTAAAAAAGTTGGATCGATTTGAATCATAATAGTGTTGGGAATTTATTCGATCGTAAAACGCGAGTGTTACCAGGTTGTTTGTGACAAAGGTTTTTTATCGGGCCTCCAACGCCCGTAAATTCTGATTCGACTGTCAAACTCCAATAATGCCGGTATTAAACATAAATAAGAGTATTTTTAAATATTCCTCACTAAAAGTTCTTTATAAAATTGTAATTACATTTTGATATATTACGTAGATAAATTGTTACAAAAGTAAAGTTTCAAACTTTATTTTTGAATTGAGGCGATTCATTACAATTTTTTTATTAATAATTGCCTATATATCTAACTGTAGTTGGCTGACTAGATTATTAAGTCTTGAGTACTTAAGTATATTGATAACTTGTGGAAGAAAAGGAATGTAGTTACTTGTGGAAGAAAAATAAAGATAAAATATATTTAAACAATACAAATTACAAAATATAATACACAGATAAACAAAATAAAGCACAGACTAAAATAAATATTTTAATAAACGAAATTTATAGATACATGGCATACTTTACTACCCGCTGTGAAAACTTAATTTGCCATTAACATATTTTGGCAAATTATTAAATTTATTGCTAATTGAAATCACTTCTACTCGACCGACTATTATTAAAAATACATAATATGTATTAATAATAGTAGGTCGAATCTGAATTGTTATTAATATTTCGCGTTATTTGATTAACTATCAATGAACCAATGTCCATATTAAAATGCCGCGCTATGCGAATCAAAATGAACTCTACAAATATGAGGATTTAAGTCAAAAGTGGCAAAATCTAGTCCAGTTTTAACTTTGAAACTAAAATTTATAGTTTTTAGGGTTCCGTACCCAAAGGGTAAAAACAGGACCCTATTACTGAGACTTCGATGTCTGTCCGTCTGTCTGTCCGCCTGTCTGTCCGTCTGTCTCCAGGCTGTAACTCAAGAACGGTAATAGCTAGAAAGTTGAATTTTTCACGGATTATGTATATCTATTGTCTCTATAACAAAAAATACTAAAAATAAAATAAAATTAATATTTAAGGGGGGCTCCCATACAACAAACGTGATTTTTTTGGCCTTTTTGGCTCTATATCAATAATGGCAACAGGTAGGTACTTGAATTTTACTCAAGGTCCTTACTTTTATGTGCACTTTAATATTTAATAATAATATTAAAATAAAATAAAAAATTAAGGGGGGCTTCCAAACAAAAAACACAATTTTTGGGCTAATTTTGCTCTATAATGGTACGGAACCCTTAGTGCGCGAGTCCGACTCGCACTTGGCCGGTTATTTTACTATTTGTATATTTATTTAGTACTAGATGACGCCCGTAACGCCAAAATTCGTTTATCGGTGGTTTATCGCGTCGGAATCGCTCATTTTTCCGGGAGTATTCTATTCTTTTCCGGGTCCCAAAGTATCTCCATACCAAACATTAAAAACGGGTTAGCCGTCCGCATCGGGTTTAAGCGTGAAGAGGTAACAGAAAGGCAGATGATACACTTTTGCATTTATAATATTAGTAAAATGGATTAACTTTACCATTTTTTTACCAAATACCAAAGTCTCGGGCGTAGTATGACATACTTTGTTTTTAATATTAATAGAGTCTAGGACTGGCACACAGCACACTGAACAGACAAAACAAAACACCAATCAAAACGAAATAAACATGATTTAATATTAATCAACTAATAATTACCAGGTCTTTTGTGCCTCGCAAATTAATTCAATTACACAACAAACGTTACGCCTCTTGTTGACTTTAAGAAATTACTATAATCCTTTTCAGCACCCTACTTTGTTACGAATTGGGAATACCCTTGAGTTCTGATTAAATTTGTTAGAGCTGAGGACTAAGGCCGATGTCATATTGGGGCGCGATTTTTCTTCTGGCAATGTTAATACTTCGCGACGCGTTTCGAACATTAGGTACGATATGTTTACAGGGTGTAACTAAACTAAGTGATAATACTTTTAGTTGTGTACGGCGTATGGGTATATTATATTATATACAGTTTGCTATGAAAGTAGCAGCGCTGAAAGGGTAACTTTTTTACTTTTGTATGGGAAAATGCATGACGCTGGAGTACTCTGCCATTTAAATTTAAAAAAATCTCTTCAGCGCTGCACTTTTACAGCGATTAAAAGTCACCAATGGTCGTATATCCTCGTTTCGAGGGCACATCTTTAATCATCTCCCCTAGCATTGAGATACTTGGCGTCAACATATCGAGCGAAGTCCAGTTCCGATATCATCTAGAGGGTAAGGCCAAATTAGCATCGAAGAAGCTTGGTGTTCTTAACAGAGCGAGACAGTACTTCAGTCCGGACCAACGCCTACAACTCTACAAGGCGCAGGTTCGGCCTCATATGGAATATTGTTCTCATCTCTGGGCAGGGGCGCCAAAATACCAACTGTTCCCTCTGGGTCGTATCTCGACTCGATCGTCGACTGCCATAGTGTTTCAATCAGCTTTGACCCCTTGGAATTAAGCTGAGATGTAGCTTCACTCTGCATCCTCTATCGGTTGTATCACGGGGAGTGCTCTGAGGAATTGTTCGGAATCATACCACCTGCAACTTTTCGCCATCGTCCCACGCGAAAAACATACCATCCTCATCACCTCGATGAGTGGCAGTCTTCCACAGTGCGTTTTTCGCGTAACTTTCTGCCGCGCACTGTAAAACTCTGGAACGAACTGTCACCAGCAGTATTTCTGGACCTATACGACCTGCAAACCTTCAAGAAAAGAGCGTATTCCCTCTTAAAAGGCCGGCAACGCACCTGCAGCTCTTCTGATGTTGCGAGTGTCCATGGGCGACGGTAGTTGCTTACCATCAGGTGACCCGTTTGCTAGTTTGCCCCATAACGTTTAAAGTCTAACCATAATCACAAAATATTATATGAACAAGTCACTGCGACATTCATGATGTTGATCTCAAAAAACACGTATGATTTTAATTATTAGTTTTCGCCGAAGAGCAAGATATTCTATTGTATCGTTTGCATCGTCATGTTCGTGCTGTACTTAGGATGAACAGGCTCCTATCTGTATACCAATTTAGTCGCCCAGCGACTGCGACAATCCCGTTTAGTCGCGGCTAATATAGGTGCAGCCTAAAACAACCTTAAAACAAAACTCCCGTGAGGCCTTCCTACTTCAAGATCAATTAGGATCACTAAATCCATTCATAGTTAATCAACTCTGAGGAAATTCGGAAGGCATCCTCCTGCCTCGTCCTTGGGGACTTTAGATAATTCAACAATATTTTTTAGATAATTCTCAATAGAATCTAAATATAAGGCAATAGGTTGTAACTTTGCAAGCAACTACTTTAGAATTAAGAACGAAGGTAGTATAAATTACGAGTTTTATTACGAGTATCTTACTGTTTTTCTTATCTTTTAACAGTTTGTAGTAGATAAAGTAGATGAAAACTAAGTAAGTTATATGAAACAGCGCATTGATCTAACCAAAAAAAACTCTTCTAGACTATATTATTTTTTGTTTATTTAAATTTTTTTCCGTATTCATGTTCCAATTTTAAAAATGTCATTATTATCGTATTGTTCCTACTTCAATGTTTGTCCTATATTAAGTAACCTATATAATCCTATTTAACTTATCAATAAAGCATTACATAATATAATCACCTAACGATGCTAATCACTTCCAAATCTTCATAGTAAAACATAAAATTATATTAGGTACATTAATTATGAACAACGATATAATATTAATGATATGCCTGGACACGCTCCACCGTAAACTTGGATAGATAACACTCGTCTTATTAACATAAAGGCCCTAATTTAAATCTTTACTGCGAGTAAAATGATTTTTCATTTGGCATTAAAGCTTTAATTATGATAAAAAGATTCCTTTTGTAAGCTGTGAGACCACCTTCGTTATTTGGATATTTAAGGCATTTTAAAATTTGATTTTTGAAGTGATAATTTTCAATATTATGAACAGTTGTATCTTTTTCGAAAAATATATTTAAGGCTGCTCTTTCGAAAAAAGCGTGCAGATGAAACAACTTTTCATCGGCATTAACAGAGAAATTATATCTGAAAAAAATAATTAGTAATCTACATGATTATGATACGTAATTTGGTTTTGCCATATTTTTTCTATCGGTATCACATAATAAAGAAATAAAAAACCAAATCACCTCCAAATCGTTGAATGAAACCACTTTACTCCTTCATTATTTATCAAAAGAATATATAAAAAATATCTACTGCTTTGCAATACATAAGTTAATAATTTGGTTTTTTTTACTTTTTTGAAATATGTATTATATTAAGCCTTAAAAAGGTTTTTTCTCCTATTTCGCCCTTTCATTGACGCGGCGAGCGTCGTAACCGCCACCGTACAAGGCGCACTGTTATGAATGTTATTTTAATATCATTTACGTCGATATTCGCACTGACAGACAATAGACCTGCTAATTTAGGGAGAGAGGGCCCTTAAATGTAGTATTTTGGTTTTTAACTAAATACGCTTTAGTTTCCAGTTTTGGGTTTCCCTTTTCTAATAATATTTCTAATTTGTTACACCACCTACTAATTATAATACGAAGTTAAAATTTAGAACCCCTTTATTTATAAATAAAGGGGTTAACTCCTTATAATTCTGTGCTTACTCATAACCATTGACGTATCACCAATGTCTGGCACGTTTTTATACAGTTTAATCCGTGATAGCCCCGGGTAATGATCACCAATCTACGACGCATCGGATTTCGCGTCACGTCGTGTTGATTGTCCCCTGCTCCGGCCATCCGGCAATTTGGGGGACAATCCAGCACTTTGGGGCACGATCCGGCTTTTGGGGCACGATCCGGTTTTTGGGGCCGTCCGGCGAACCTCCAATTACCGGTGACACTGCGATACCCTCGTCAAAGATTATGAGACAGGCCCACAATGAAAACATTTTGTTTAATGCCTTCGTCGATATATCAATATCGGTATTTGAGCAGTCATCATTACCAATCAAGTGCTAGACTAATATGTTTTATTTGTTAAAAAATACTTGTACTCTTTGTTAAAATCCTCACTATCCTTTGGGTTGAATCTAGATAATTTTGTACGAATCTTTATTGTTATATTTTGTTAAAATTAAAGCCTTACAACTACGAGTATTTAAGAATGTGATTTCTCGCACAGCCTAAACTCTATTAACTTCGCAAAAAAAGGAAGATTTAATGTTATGGTACTACTCATACTAGCTTCTGCTCGCAACTTCATTGCGCAAAATTCGTTTCCCGCCGTCACCATTTTCTTGAATAAAGCATTAGCACTTTATCCAAATCTCTTCAGCGTTAACTAGTTAGTAGTTAAATGACACCTACCACTTACTAGAGACCAGATATATATCTGGTCTCCGATGATAAGTTTATGGGTCATCTACTGTAGAATAAAATCTTTTTTTTTCATCATCACTCCCAATCCCACATTCCAATCATGCGGTTTTGTTTCCCAAGACTTGTATCGAGTGTCTGTTCTATTGTGTGATCACCCCCACTTATCAGGACTAATACCCGGCCCAATCTGCTGGCGCTTATCTCTAATGGCTTCCGTATTAATGCCGCCTTAATTCGATACTCCATTGTTTAATTGTTCTAGAAAAATTTATTGCCGAGGTCATTGTAAGCGAAAATTTGGCGTATAAACCAATAAATTGAAGATAAACAATCTACATACAGGTTTTAGGTAATTGTGAACTAGATAATGCCCTCAACTCCGTTGCGCAATTTGTTTCTAATATCTCAATACCAAATTTTAGTAAAACCGGTTCTGTGGTTTGGGCGCGAAGAGGCATCAGACAGAGAGACAGACAGGGTACGGATTTACAAGCTGTAACAAAACAAAGTGCTAATACTTTAGAATGTTATGTGTTTTAGAGCGCCTTCACATTACGTCGCAAGCAGTGCGGCAGCAGCGTTGCAGCCGCGCGACTTCTATACAAACGAGAGTCGCGCGGTTGCCGCACTACTCGCGACCTAATGTGAAGGCAGCCTTATGATCTCTTAAGGCATAAGTTTACTATAGATGCAGCATTGCTGAAAGAGTTTCCTACTTATGGATGGACGAGGGCAGCCCCAGGATGGTTGGTGCTCGTTAGGGAAATTCGTATCATTTAACGAGTGAACGAGTTTTTCCCTGATGATCCGTTTTTTTTCTAAAAGAAGAATATTATTTATTTTATAAATTTTTCTAACAATAATATAGCAACATCGCTCTAAGACTCCACCAAACCTGATTGGTTGATAATAAGTAGCTGACCGCAAGTCTATTTACATTTTCGGTTTAAGTTCTTAACCAGATTATATTGATATTAAAACTCATAAAGGAGATTAAGTTATGGCTTCAATAAAAACAAAAGATAACTTATCTGAAAAATTAATATCCCGACTATAACTCGGTATAAGTTTCACAAGTACTCTTCATTAGTTTTGAGCGATTAAAATTCCGAGGATATTTCAAAAGTATTTTGCATTAAAAATCTTTTATTCGTGGAAAATTTCGAAACTGAAAAGTTGAGATATTTCCGCGCTAATCAAGCTTGCACTTATTGCTTTTCTTCCTCTTTTAGAAGAAATATGCATTCTTGAGATACCAACATATTATCTTATGAAAATTAAAGTGTTAAGATTTAAGACTATCTCCCATACTGCAAATGAAGATTCGTACGTAAAGTAAGTTATTACTAAGTACCTTAGTTTTTCGCTTTGTTAATATTTTTATTACTCCTCAATAAATAAATAAAACAGAATTTAACACATTCTCAAGTGAAAAATTCAATGTACCCATATGGATTTATTTCATAAAGGAAATTTAACAATTAAGTATGTATAAACTAACTTCATAATATCATCTACAGCTAAACGCAGTCGTTTATACTATTTACATATAAAGTATGTACTATGTGTATCTAAATATAAGTCCTTTATCATGTACATATAAACATAATATAGATATAATATTCATGGAACGAAATCAAAAATTTGAAATAACAATCGAAACTCGAATAACAAAACTCAGAGGGTCGACTCTAAGAGCCATTCATTTAAAAATGTATCACGTTCTCAAAAGAGCGAAATAATTTCAGTTGACGGCTGACCGACAAATCGTAGATCAAAGTGCTTTCGATGTCAAGGAAAAGTTTTTAGGGTTCAGCAGACTGGCGACTAGAAATGGCGACTGCGTCAAATTGTAATGACGTTTAGATAAGTGAAAATACGCAGAGCTACACGTTATAATAAGACAACATGACGGGTCGCATCCATATCCATACATGTTTTTGACCGAGTACATATACGATATGTGATAAAAGCTAAGAGAAATGCGGCCCATCACTCGGCGACCCCTCATAAAGTGCTCGTACCACTGTGTAGTCCTTACTCCTTTTGGACGGGCCACAGTGAGTAGTATTTAAACCGGCCCTGTCCACCCCTCTACGCCCCATTGTCATGTGCGCGTATGGTGCGCGTACCTTAAGGGTCCTAATAGTTTGTGTCCCGTTTGCACTGTCCACAGTTTTTATTTACAGGGCCGTTAAACACCGGACGAGTCCCTCATTGCCGAGTTTTTTGTTAAACGTTACCATTTTCAAAGGGTTCTTTATGGGCAAGAAAATGGGTGCCCTTTTCGATTACCGGCCTCCGTCTGACCGCTGTGAAAATTGTCCCTTTTTTGCGACTTTAATTATTATATAACTTTTGCGAAACAACGCGGAAAATATATTTTTGTATTTTATTTTGTTTACGTCGTAATGTTTATGAAATATGTTTTGTTATCCTCGAAATATTCACTTCGTAAATCGTAACACAGATTATAATAATATTATAATTAAATAGTAACAACCAAATACATGGCAAGTTAAAGGATAGGCGTACTGTATTTACATTTTACACTGCATACTTTACAATTTTTTCTGCTAAAGACAGTGGAAAAGGAAACTTACATTTAAGTAGACCTTTAAGTTTATGGTCTAGATAGGGTTATCTATAAAATATATTTCAATACAAGTAGGTGTATTTTGAAACTGAAAATTACTGCAACTCCTGATAAGTAGGTGTAGTAAAAGCTGTAAAACCAACTATTCAAAGATTTCAAACCTCGCAAGTCGCAAAGCCGTTAACCCGTTACTGCACTACTCAGAATTCTCAATTTGCCAATACCACGTGTTAGAACAAATGTTTTTGTGTTGTAACTGTCATAAAACGACGTTGATACAAGTGTTGCTGGCGATGCAGTTTATGGGTTTGTGTTCGAACTTTACACCTAAGCAAACAATTCGAGCATAGTGCATATAATGCGCGTCACACTGACCGAAAAACGCAGCGACGACGCGACAGTTACATTGCCTTTGCAACGGGAATTTTGTTGTAGTTAATACGAATTGTACAATACAATTTTATTAAAAATCTATGACAACAGCACGAATCTTGTATTAGATTAAACTTAATATTTTGTACAATTGTGAAAGAAAATACTTACCTACTGAAAAACTTGACTGCAACTTGACTGCTTGATTGTGTTGAGTTGGTTGCAAAAAATTTTTATATCTACAAAATAGAAACACAAGAAATAATTACACTTCAGTCTCTAACGCATATTTGCATCAACGCATTCAGTATGAACCGTACTGTATTCAATCAGCGTTTATTTTTATTCTTGAAATAGAACCATAAAAGTCTGGTTAATTGAAAAATTTATTGCAACATTTAATTACAAGTCCATTATGATGGTACAGGAATCACTCAATATTTTCAAAACATAATTAGAGCTTTTGTTAGTGTAAATTGATTTTCTGTAATTTTGTGTAAATTTATTATTTTTTTTAAAAAGCTTCGTACTTTGCTATAACTACTTTAGATACACTACAGAACGTATGGATCCTAAAATTCCTAACCCTTCAGTAAAACTCCTATAATAATAATAGTCAAAATTAATATTTCGTTGCGCAGATATTCGGTTTTTGTGCCTACTGAAACCGTATACATTTAATCCGAAAAAAAAATAGTAATATTATGTTCATAACATCTAGCCATACAGAAATTCATCAAAACCAGTAGAGCAATTTTAGTGAAGAGGTCACATAAAGTAGGCAGATGAACAGACACAAATATTAGCTCCCACACCGGTTTCGGTGACGGTGGCCAGTTTCATTGAAACCAGGCCAGCTACGCAGGAGTAGTTTTATAGTGGCCAAGTGTGTGCGCAGAACACAAAAGCACTCTATATTCCTTTACTCTCATAACCCAGTGGGACGGCAGACCGGCACGACCGGCGAGAGATCAGGCGCAGGACCGACTTTTTACATGCCCATCCGACGAACGGATCATCTTACTTGTCAGACAATCAGGTGATCAGCCTGCATTGTCCTAACCAAACTTGGAAATATCATGTTTCCAACGCGGGAATCGAACCCACGACCTCCGAGTCAAGAGCCGCGCTCTATACCACTAGACCACGGAGGCGTTAAAGAAAGGAGGCGAGAAAGATAGAAATATTATTATAATTAGATACTTATTATCAGGGCGAGCGAAGCGAGCCCTAGTATAACCCAAAACCTGTACATTTTGTGGTATACTTTACGGAAAAACTATCAGGCCTACAATTGATTTGTGCTTTAACATAGTAATTTTTATTTATATTATGTAGATGTGCTATCATCAGTCAGTCAAGGTTTTTTATATGTAGATGACGTGTCATCATCAGTCACTCAATGTATGACGACGCGAGCCCTCACAAAGCTCGGCTTTTACCTAGTATATATACACATTACATAGACTATAATTATTCATAGTTATTAGCTCTATATTCAAGGATTTCACGAAAATTCAAGGATATGTCGGAACAAAAATTCCGTAAGCCCCGCTAGCGAGGGAAATGCGACTTATTTCACAATTACTTTAAAATATAGCCTCTGTACATTATTCAACGCCTTAAGTCCGACTTCTGACTGCTTTGAATTCTACAGTTGGAAGCTTTTTAGCTTGTTTCAGAATAAATTCACGCTAATATCTACTTAAATGTCCTTTTTGTTTTTTTTTATATTTAGTGGGTGATGCTGTTATGGTTCAGAGACATGACCCCTCCAAAAATCTAGGTGTTGTTCTTTTTTTTGACATCTAATAGGCATATTATGGCGCCTATAGTCCATAACTCCTTAAAAATTTCAGGTTTCGATCGCGCCTAGTTGGTACTATCAAAGAAGATGATTTGAAGGCAGATCGCAACTAACATTGAAGTGATATAACCCGACGAAATGGTGTAGGTCCGCCATCTGCCTATAAAACAATTTCTTGGATGGTTCATCTTCATGTAAAGGGCCTGTATTTCCAGAAACGGACGATTTTCAAGATTTTAAAGTGACAGGAGACATAAAATATAGTAATTTAAATTTTGAAAAAAATATATGTGTTAGTTAAGGATCTAACACAGTGGGGTTCATATTCCATTACACAATATCATAAACTTCACTTGATAGAAAAAAATCCCAAAGTTACCCCTTCTTTTCACAAAATTGCCATACTATGTCCAAATTATTTGGAATTTCAGAATTTTTTTTTTATTTTCTTTTTCTTTTTAATTCTGAAATTCCAAATAATTTGGACATAGCATGACAATTTCGTGAAAAGAAGGGGTAACTTTGGGATTTTTTTCTATCGAGTGAAGTTCATGATATTGTGTAATGGAATATGAACTCCACTTTGTTAGATCCTTAACTAACACAATATATTTTTTCACAATTTAAATTACTATATTTTTATGTCTCCTGTGTCACTTTGAAATCTTGAAAATTGTCCGTTTCTGGAAATACAGGCCCTTAAATGGTTTATCACATGTCATAGTATTCTAGCCAGCTGTAAGCAACATTAATGGTATTTATTTAAAAATCTCTTATCATACTATTAAAACACAAATTAGCCTTTGAAAATGCAGCCAATTTTTGTCTCTTGAGAAGATAATCCTCGCAGGGCTGAGCAATTTGAACTCAAGATAAATCATAGCCTTTTATCAATAGTACATAAAGTCGAAAATATAATAACAAAATATCCTCAAAGATAGCTCAAAAATCAACCTTACTCGAACACTATAAGGTTGTATATCGCTTGTGTATTGTTTAATATTATGCTACTATTTTTCGTCCCCCAAAAGATGGTCTCTGGGGTTTGGCTGATCTTCTCATTTACAACGCCGCTCACGTATGACCATTCCTTGTTATATAGGAAGTGTTAAGGCACGCATATTATATACAATATCTCTTGTTACATAGACATAGTATAGTAATAACAAGGAAATGACAAAAATGGACAGGCTCAGAAATCTTACAATTACATACAGAATCTTACAATACTAGTTTCGACGCGATTTCAATACACTCTTCATGTAATGAAACTGCAAAATGGTATTTTGATAATATTATGTCAAACCTACAATATAATCCAATAATAATATGCCTAAATAGCAGAATATGTCAACAAGGTCTGAAGAAAAGTTACACATCGGTTCACTTCTATGAACAGCTGTGCTTTTACTAACAATGCTTATTATGAAATAGAGCCAAGTGTCATACTCTATATAATTCATAACGATATTGGTACGGTAATATTGACTTGTCAAGACACCTAAAATACACCTAAAACGTTGAGACTACATGCTATTTTAATGTCGATTCGATTACCATTCGAAGACACTAATTATTAGTGTCTTCGAATGGTAATCGAATCCTTATGGAAAAAAAATATCAACAGCCGAACCTCCTCCTTTTGATCGTCGGTTAAAAATATCTCAACCCTTAAGTCCCACAAAACACAATAAATTGAATTAAGCAAGAATTCTCGGGGAGGCTAGTACAATGGGTATTCACAAACAAATTGTTACCAAATTAAGGATTTGCGGATATCTGAGGAGGCTTGGATTACGTCCGTCGTGATTTGAATTTATTACACTCCGTTCATAGTTAATTTACCCTGAAATTCCTACGAGCATGATCCTTGTATCCTTGTAATAAAGGTCTTATTAGAGGCAGAACATCTCCGAACTCCCTCAGGCTAATTTTATTTCGACGGGACGGAATTGTCGCAGTTTGGTAATAGTCATTGGCGTACGGGGAATTTCTGCCCATTTTTGCGCGGATCAAGCCGAGATGGTATCACAAAGTTGTTTGGAATATTTTTGAGTTATAAAGTTGCTTTTTTGATATGAAGCACTAGCTGGCAAGTTGTGTTGCCATATTTCGAGTTAAATAATACGTTATCTGATTCTGAAGCGCACACTTTTTTTGGAATGATTGTCATAATATCGTCAATTCATTTAATATAATTATTGTTGCAACAAACGTACTTTAATTATCATGGATTTTTTAAATACAAAATTTTAAAATAATTTAATAATGTATCTTACTCTATCATAAATTATTATTATTGTATTCTAATCACATTGTATTACAAATCCTAACATAACATTAGACCGAAAGTATCGTTTACGCAACCCCTACCCTTCCTTTTGATTAAACAATATAAAATCATATTAACAGGTTAAACATATTTGCTTAAAAATTAAAATTGCTATAGGGAAAAGCCCTTATATGGAGGGTGTGTCGACGTAGGACACTGTTTGGGTCCGCCCGTATACTTCTTTGTTTATTTTTGCCCTCATACAAGGTTTAATCGCGTTCAGGGGCAAATATTTACGGCTTTTGCATAATTACAGAAGTAATTTAGGCTTAGAAAAATTTGATTACATTTTTATTGTACATAAAAAGGCTGTAAAACGAAACCCCAGCTCTTAATTATGAATCGCGCGCGTATTTTAATCAAAAATTGAATTATTAAGCGAACATAAAAAAAAAACAATAATGTTTTTGATATTTAACAGAATTTGGTCGTAAAAATGTTTCATGATAATGTGTCGTGGTGGGATGTCTTTGCATAGCTTTGTGTTTTAGATACAACAGCTGGCAGCAGCAATAAAGACCTACTTAATTTGGTAAGGTTATGTCGAGTCGAGCCCAGCAGGCGGATAACAATATTCACAGCCTACAATAATAATTGACTTGTCCAAATAACCGCAGCTTAGAATATGTTTACCGTGAAATAATAAGTCCGTCATCACTCATACAATATGCCGAAAGTATAATTTACACAGAGCCAGTACTGGCTGCCAATAAGACTGGCAGCCAGTATTGGCTTGGCATATGCCGCGTGTGAACAGTTTGGCCTGGCTTGAAAAACTGTTCACACGCGGCATATACCAAGCCAATACTGGCTGCCAGTCTTATTGGCAGCCAGTACTGGCTCTGTGTAAATTATACTTAATTGCCTATTGAATGCTGTATAATATATAATATTTTATAAAGAATACTTAGTGGGAAGGTACTAGGTTTTTTAAGAGATATATAGGTACAAGGTGATAACATAAAGTTCAAAATTCACATGAAAAATCATCAATATTACTTGTTTATTTAAATAACAAACGTGACAAAATTACCTAAACAAAAGATTCATTAGAGAACTACGAATCACAAAACTTTTAAGTTCACTGTTAGAGAAGGATTGTTTTGAGTTAGTGTCACAAAGTATTTAGTCAACCCCTCAGTGCAGCGTGGGGTATAAATCACAAAGTGTCCTGCAGACCGGATAATTTGGTTGTTTAGTGCATGCGGGCAACTATCTAGTCTATAGTCTATACACTATAGAGTTTAGACTATACGGTCTACGATGGAAACAGACGTACAGTCAGCAAAATGGTTAAATAGAAATTTTAATCGAAAAGTGACACTATTGGACGTAACGTGAGAAAGTGACACTACTGACGTAAATCAAAACAGCTATTACTTACTCCCACTCAAAACTGCGAATTCGCATCGCATCTCAAATATTTGCGACAAAAAAATGACATTGCGAGCAGTTTGTGGGAGCCCTATATGGCAACTTCAATGTATCGGTAGAGTTTGTATGAATGAGAGGCAGGAAATGTATAGAACAGGGGTTCCCAATCTTTTTCAGCCTGCGGCGCACTTACACGTCACAATATTTTGTAACGGCGCCCTACTCTACCTAGCTATTCGAAAAAGGTACATAAATAGACACCTTTAATGATTATTATCATAGCTGTTATGTAAAGCAGGTAAATAATAATGAATAATTAACCATCTACACGCTTTACATTATTTTTTATATTATAATACTTGTGGTTTCGAATAAGGATGGAGTAGGGAATGCAATACCGGGATACCGGGATCCCAAAATACCGGGATCCAGCATGCATTTTGCGAGACTAATCCCGGTCGAAAATTTAGCGGGATCCCGCGGGACTGGCGGGATTACAAAGGATCGTGATTCACATGTGTAACTCTGCGCGCGGGGGTGCGTGAACTGGCTAAAGGCAGCCCACTATAAACAATTTACCTTCAATTCACCTGTAATTAATTCACTTTAAATGACAATTGTACTAACCAGCGTGGAAGCTGAGCGAACTTTTTCAGCTGCTACCTTCTGTCGAATATCAGGAGCCGTTTGGCAGACGACACAATTAATGCCTCAACTTTTTTAGCATACTTTTATAAGCTTGGGGTATATGTATGTAACCGAATCTTGTAGGACAATAATTTCCCTATATTTCGAAATAAAAATAATAATTCTAATAAAAGATGAAAATAATTAGGAGCGTGTTTTTAGGTTTTTTTTAACTATTATTATTATTTATTACGTAGCCATTTCCAAACAAAATGTTCAGTTTCTTTTTATTTTTATATCTAAAAGTCTGAGGTCTTGTAAAAAAGTGTCCGACAAAGTTTGTTTTATTTGAATTTCTAAGGATAAAACGGGGTCTATCAAGTAAAGTCATTATAACGGTTTTATTTTAAAATTTTAACTCCACCCTGCGGGATCCCGCAAAGACCGGGATCCAGCGGGATTGTGATGGTTCAGTCCCGCAAATACCGGGATTGAAATTATCTTGCGGGATTGCATTCCCTAGGATGGAGGATCCGATCAACTCACGGCGCGGCGCCCGGCCCCTCTTGTCTTTCCACGCCGCCGCGGCGCACACATTGGGAACCCCTGGTATGGAGTGTAAATAAATTAAACTCTTTATTAAATTACGTCAAGTATTTATATTTGAATGTCTTTAAAAACGGCCGATAGTGAGCTAGGAGACATCTGAACTCTACAATCGCTAAAGCGGTGTCAAAAAACAATCTGGGGAAATTTTTGCTGTCTCTACCAAGTTTGATAGTACCTATAAGAAGAATATTATTTTAAAGTTCCTCATTTTATGGATTAAATAAGCAAAGGACATACATTCTATAGCCATAACTAATCTTAACACATAGTCGGCAAAATTGTTTCTTATTTCGTAATATAAATAGTAAAATTAATCTAGTATTTTGATAAAATCGCATCAAACATGCTCTAAGTATTTTTGACCCAACTTAAAATTTTAAAATACTTAATATAATTATTATAATAATATGATTTAATATGTATTTCATATAGAGAAAAGGTAACTTGGTTTATAAACACTCCTATAACGTAGTAAGATAAAACGCTCTTTTATAAAACGTTACTTAATGAAATTTGCTTTACTCTTTCAGCATTCATTTAAACTTAACGAAGTGAATAAAATGAAGTGTATTTTCCTTTTGTTCCTCGTAATTTTATAGTAAGGTATTTGTAAATTATTGTTCCGAAGTAGCGGCCCGAAAACGTATAAATTTTATACCGGCTTAACTAAATGCAAAATAGTATTAAGTCTGAATAATTTTAATGTTATCTGCGGGAAGTTAGGTAGGAGACATCTTTAGATAAAACTTCTCAGACGTTTGAGTAGGGTTCCTACTGTTTTTGGTTTTATGGCTGAATATAAATTTTATAATTTCGAGAACATTTTATGGGCGATGACGGACGTGCGCTGGAAATGCTTTCTAAGATTAGGTTCTACAATTCGCAGGTACCACTTGAGTTCGCGGGGCGACCTAGATAGGCCTGCAGGCTGCATGTTTTGATGAGTCTGACACAGACAACCGTTGGTAAAGTTGCGGTGGGTTGATCGTGCGCGTAACTTTGCCTAAGCGGTGAGTGGAGCACCATGGGGTTTTAGTGGGTAGTTCCTCGGAGAGTCCCACATACCCCGGCCGATGTCCCCAATCCACCGGGGATGCATAATGCATTTCCCCATGTAAAAAAGGTACCACTTGAGTACTAAAAGTACCCCAATTCTACTTCTAATCCAACATTGAAACAGCTTCAATTCTGCCCTCATCTAATCATATAAAATAGTACACTCATGTATAACCAGATAAATTGATTCAATGGCAGAATGCGGATCTACGTACGTGGTCGGGCAATGTCAAATCCAGACAAGAGAAGACGACTAATATTGACTTAACTTAAGCCGACCAAATAACGTAGGTCCGCTATATGCCAATGAATAAATCTTGACCAGAGACTACCATCAGAGAGGTATTCACTGATCAAGAAAATTTAACTAACTCTACTATGTATTATCAAAATAACTAGGCACAGACTCCGTACGTACGAAGTTATACATTAAGTACATACGAAGTTTTTGGCCTTGCTTAGCTGTTTGGACACTAACTGTCTTACTACAAAAGATTAAAAGTTGATTAGAGAAAAATTTAGTACAAAATGGTCTCAAAACAACTGTTCAATAGATGTTTAGTTTTTGTGGTAATGCCGTAAGTTTTTAGAATACTACAAATCAGTGGCGTGGGGTGAAAAAAAATAAAGGTAAAGCCGGACCAAAAAACGGCTAACTCGTGAATAAGCAAAACTTCAATTCTTGTAAAAAAAACGTGCAATAAATTACATACCTGTATTAAGTGTGTTAGTTTACCTTTTCCATAACTACTAGGGTGCTTTGCTTGCATTGTGTGCGTTGCATGCAGTGTTAGTGTTGTTAGTATTCACCACCTTCACCATACATGACATCACTGGTATTATATGAACAGTGCATGTCGAGTATGATAAAAGTGGCTTTAAAAAAACCGTTTTAAGCACACGTCACTCACACTCACACACCAAAAATAAGTGAATCCTGACTTGCCAGTGTAGATGTTTGTTACTCAATCATGCAAAAACTGGATTTAGATGAAATTTTGCATGCATCCCATGTCAAACATGGAAAGGAACATAGGCTACCTGTCTGAAGTCCACGCAGACGAAATCGCGGGCAAAAGCTAGTAGCAAAGAAATATCAGCAGAAATACGTACCTAAATGTTTAATTTTGTTATTTGTCGTCTGTCGTCGTTATTTAATATTCCTATTCTACAACCTGAAAAATTACCTAAGAATTATTATTTATATTCTAACATAATTCTACGGGTTTTCTTTACGAAATGTGCCAAAACATTATCATAAAAGTCGCTTTTTTGATGCAATTTTAATAATACATGTTTTTCAATTGAAATTACACCGAGATTTGACAATCTAGCCTCACTTTGGCTGTTTCGTGTATAGGTATGAATTCGCTTCAATGCCGAAAACGACCTTTCAGCGGAAGCCACCGATACAGGAAGAGTCAAAACAATTTGAGATAACATTAAAAGCTGAGGAAAAGCTTCACTCAACGCGGATTTAAAAAGATGTAAATAAAGTTCATAGATATCTAAATTATTAAATGTTGAAGTACTGTATAAAACTTTTAATTCGTTTTTTAATGCGTGAAAATCAAATATATTCTGGAATTCGGATATTAATGCAGACACACTTTCCTCGGGAAAACTACTACGGTAACTCGCGTATTTAGACTTATTGACTAAATCAAGAAAAGTTAAGTTTTGAAACGATGAATAACGGGAGTTTATTTGGCTTTTGATGTTATCTATTATTTCAACGAATAAACGCTTGTATTGTGTTTTCAAGTCAATTTCTGTATCCATCCGCCGGCGCCGTCGTGGTGGTTCACAATATTCCTGAATACTATTGAAAATAAAATCAAATTGTTTTAAAAACTCTTCTGATAACCAAGATTGAAATGCACCAATTTCTCTGATTGAGATTTCGATGTCGACTTGTTTGCTTTGAAGCAAAGCAAACAAAATGTCAGTTCTGGCAAAAATCTCTGAAAAAATATGCAAAAGGAAACAAAACTGCATATCTTCTAATTTAGTTAGAAACGACTCCGACATGGATATAGAATCAACATCCCACGATTGGGGATTATCTACTATATGATTAAAGGTTTCAATCATATCTAACCTGCAATTAAATATAACATTAATAATGCGCGAATGATAATGCCACCGTGTTTCGACTACTCCAGGCATACGACGATCGGAAAACTGTTTTAAAAGATTTGACCGTTTCGACGATTTGTTGAAAAACCTGACAATTCCATTGATATGGCCGAAAAATGATTTTAATTCTGAAATATTTTCTAAAGATTTACTTAAAACCAAATTAAGAATATGAGCATAACACGGTACGAAACGCGCGAGAGGGCATTGACCCCGTACTAGTGCTTGAACGCCTTCACGTTCACCTGACATAACGGCGGCACCGTCATATGTCTGACCGATCAGTTTGTCTTTGCATCGATATTGTTCAAGAATATCGAGCAACTGAGTCGCTAATACAGTCGCAGTCCGGCTTTCGCTAACGTCGTAAAAACCTACAAATCTTTCTTCCAGACCATTTTCGGACAAATAACGAAATATAACAGACAACTGTTCTCTATGACTGACATCTGGGGTTTCGTCAATCATAACTGAAACGAATTTGGCATGGCTAATCTCACGTCTAATCTCGTCTAAAATTACCGCCGTGGTGCATTGTATAAGATCATTTTGAATGTCTCCCGATAGACCGGTAAACACGGAGTGTGAAGTAGATGAGCATTGTGCAAAATGGGAGTCTATAACGCTATCGTACTTACTTAAATAAAATAATGTTTCTATATAATTGCCACGATTGTCTGAATTAACGTTTTCACTATGCCCGCGGAAAGATAACTCCTGTTTTCCAAGAAGAACAACAGTGTCTATTAAACGTTTCATTAAGTTTCGATTACGTTCCACTTTTCGATTATGGGATTCATAATTATTTCCGAGAAATGTTTCTATTCTACTATTTCCAAAATTGTGTAATAATATACAACTGCGTAAATGTTTTTCGGTTTGAGTATGTTTCCTAGCCGAATTGGTCAAATTATTGATGTCTGAGAAACCCGTTTTATTCCAAGCACTATTTGTATCGGAAAACAGCAAACATGGAAAACAAAATAACTTATTTAATTTGCAACTGCCCGCTATCCAATTATATTTATCATACACTGAACTGTGAAAATGTTTGAAAAACCCATCCTTACGCCTATAATCAATTTTCATATCGGGACGCGCCCGTCCTTGTTTAATGATATGTTTTTTTATTTTCGAACGATTGTTTTGAGAACGAATTTAAGTCATTTAATAGGTAATCCGTAAGACAACAGTCAATTTGTACTAATGCTGCCATTTCTTACCTAACCGTGTCACGACAAATTACAAAGTAAGTAAAACAAACCAACCTTTACGATGTAACAAACAAAAACACAACACAACACTTGGCAAGTAAAATTTCACTACTTTCGATTCTTTTAAACTATATAATATTACAATCAAGCTAGCCCACTAACTTAATAAACAAAATTTTGCATATTACAATAATAACAGTACAAAATGAGTGCAAATGAGCGCGTAATATAATTGTTTAAGTGAATTAAAATGACAGCACGCGCCGGTCGGCCGCTGCAATTAGCTCTGTTGTGATTGGACGAAATCTTTTAAAGCGAAACATGCGAAACTAAACCTTAACACATGACAAATAAAGACTAGGTAGGCTATGTGGGATCGGCTTGTTGTTCGACAATATCGACGAGTCGTTTGCATGTAGTAGTAATGTGTATGTGTGCGTGAATTTCATACATTTCAAATGTTTGGATTCCCGATGTTTTGAGCGAGTTCCCCGGCCACCGCGCGGCCGCCGCACACTATGGAGCAGTACGTACGCGTTCTGAGTGCGATCGTAAAAACGGGTATGTGTGCGTTTGCGTGATTTTAAATACATGGCGAATTATTTTTATGAAATTGTAGGAAGCGGGATAAGCTATAATTATTAATAATAAAAAATGTATATATTAAAATTGGCCAAGGTAAGCCGGTAGGAATCGTGTTCTATGGAGGCTTCGCCACTGCTACAAATACGAGTACTAAAAGCCTATACGATACTCTTTGTTCACTTACTGTATCCGCTAAAACTGTATTTAATCTACCTGGGAAAACTTCCAACAACACCGCTAAAATGCGGGTTGCATTTCCACCTGGTTCATTAATGAAAAAAGTAATCTATTTCCAATTTAATATAATTCCGTAGAAAAAGCTTGAATTGGCGGCATGTACAGAGGGATGCCACGCATAACACACATTTCTATACACATGGGAGCAGTCAACGTGTTTCTACGATGTACCAGAACTGTCAATAAACTAATAATTCTTTCACCTGTCAGTATTCAATAATACTGCACTTGTTAACTTAATAATATGATGCAAAGGCAGGTGTGATAATTGCTGGTAATTGGTGACAGTTTCTTAGACTTAATTTCTTTTGTTCTTTAAGGATCTAACCTGATGTTGGTAAACCTATGGTTTAGTAGTCTGTTACAATCAATTGGAGTAGTGCAGGTATACTACTATGTATTAATTGATAAAAGTTAATTTTCTTCAGTTGACACTGGATATTCCTTTTTTTTTCAGCAATCAAATTATTTTAAAGTACTTTTATAACGTCCGCGTTTGAAACCAAAATAGCTCGCTTAAACTTTGTACGTATTTTGATTTTGACATTTCTAGTTTCAAAGTCGATTGTTTCACTGCTTCTGTTCTACTGTGCAATGCTCTATACTCTATCACTTATCCAGTTCTTAGATCCGCCGGCAAATAACAAGTTTTAAAGTATGTGGCAAAAACAATCGATTGATCGCTTAACTACGCCACTTGGGGATAATCACGAATGGCCGTTTTTGCTGGCGGCAAACTCATTACAGAACGTTATAACTTAAATACTGTATGCATCGTTAAAATTGAAATTACTTAATTTTTTCTAATTTTAATTGAAGTGCTAAATGTTTATACTTTTAAAAGGCCATACGTGCTGAACATACAGTCACGAAGCGTTTTAAAATAGGTTTTTGTAAATTGTAAGTAATGAACAGGTTGTTTTTGTCCATTTACGAGTTTATGTATGTATGTCCGCTTAGTAATAAAGACATTTACTAAGCGCTGAAAGTTCTACTTTCTTCGTCCAGCATACGATTTTTCTAAAGTAATCTAAAGTGTTTCCTAAATCATCAACCAAGAAAACTACTGCAGCCACTCATACGAGTACTTCATAATTGTCTCGATAGTTTTAACTTTCAATCTCAAGACACCTTTGTAGTTTTCTTGTTGCTTTTGCTGCATAAAATATGTACCGAATAGAAGAAAGTTAAAAGTAAAACATTTATGCATTAACGACGAAGCTCGGCTATTGAAAACACATTTCCATTCGGAAGTGGTTACAGCTATATTCACATCTTTGCAAATACTCGGAAAACTCCACCGGCTACTAGATACGCAGGAGTAAAAATAACCTTAAAAGTAAAGTAGGGACATATAAAGTTCATCTGCTAACACATTCTGAACCCACCTGCCCGCTCTTAGAGCACAAAGTTGAGGAGCACACGAGCGCACTTATAGAAATTTTAACAGAATTTAAAAAGGATTCTCCACCAATATAAGCAGAAAAGCGTAGACCATTCTAGAATTGTTTGACGTCGCTATTTTTTACTATTCCTTTTTACAATCCTACGGCTCTCCAGGGTACAGGAACATTTAATTTGCAATTTGTGTAAGTACTGTAGGTATAATTAAAGCTTTAAATAATGTTACTGATTAAATTTCCAGTAGTTTTTTCTGAACAGTTGAACGTTTTCATTACATATCTTTGGGGAGTGTTTTACGTATTTTATTATCTCTTTTAAAATTTTGCAAAGAGGTCTGGATTGATAAATTGTGTAATTAGACTAGACAGTAAACACATAATGATAGTTAGAGTCATAAACACTAGAAACTCCAGAAAGCCTCATGGCATGGGTCATGAATCCATGACATACCCAACCTCCAGTGTGGTTAATAGCTATACAGTGTGAGTATCATCATAGAGAAAATATACATGTCTATATGTAGGTCTGGTCTCTGGTATCATCATACAAATTGATTCAAAGGCAGATGGCGAATCTATGTAATTCGGTTGAATTATGCTAAGCCTAGATGACAGACAAAAACGAACATAACCTGACGTTACCCGACCAAACGATACGTCGTTTGGTCGGTTTCGCTACAACAAAAATAGGTCCACCTCTATATTTGTTGTAGAGAATTCATATCCATATTCCATACTAATGTTATGAATGCTAAATTACTATCCGTTTGCCTGTCTTTTTGTTACCTCTACACGGCCAAACCGCTGATCCGATTTTGCTGAAATTTAGCAAGGAGATACTTCAGGTCCGGGAAAGGATATAGAATACTTTTAATTCCGGAAAAGTCTACGGTTCCTTCGCGATAAACGAATTTTAGCGAAACAGAGTTGCAGGAGTCATCTAGTAAACATCTAATTCGTCTTGTTAGTCAAGGTAAAATTTGAGCACCACCAGACAATGGACTTCCGGTCGTGCCTTATTAATCAAGTCTGTCGTTTAATTAGCATGGGCACTCAAAGCTTCAAAGAAAAGACGAAAGTTTCTGAGATAAAGCATCAAAGAATTTAAATTGCATTAAGTTGAGAGCCGGCTGTTTACTTTCTGGCTTCATTATAATCCCAGAGAATGGAGTGCTGGATCGTAATCCCAAATCCGTAATCGTAAATTGAAAACGCTGGTTCCACGAGAACCTAACAGCTTACCGCAATAGTAGCTTAATCATTTCCACTAAAGAAGGGAAGTTGAAATACTTCCTACTTTTCCTACCTTTCTTCTGATTAATTACGTTGCGTTCCTAAGACAGTTTGTGTCCCACGAGCTCCTTGTGATATTTTTTTAGGGGCGACCGAATCAAGAAATTCCGAAACTCCGACCGGGACAGCGGTGCGACGTTGAAACCCGTGTATCGACTAACGCCGTGTCAGCTGTTCGGCAGAATTCGGCACGGTGTTTGTGTGCGTGCAATTAGGCGTAAGTATGCTAAAAATGCTATACAATAGCTTTACCGCGGCAGTGCTCGAGTGCCACACGTATTTTTAAATTTATCAAAGGGTTATCATACTTGGATTAGCTTTCTTTCTTTCTTTTTCTTCTTTTTTGGCAACTTGACACAAGGGATGTGTATGTTGTGCCACAGACAAGGTAAAAAGGTAAGGAATATGGCGGGAAAACCATATTCCTCCTATTATAATTTTCATCATCGTTTTCATGTATCGTCAGGTCTAAAGTCTAGTCAAAGTCTAAGTAAAAGTCAATACAGTCACAGGAGTCAAGTCGGTCGATTCAGTAAAGTGGTAGACGCTTTACTGAAACTTTCGATGGAGTTTTGGAGGGAACACAAAATAGCACGTTTCTGGATATTACATCACTTTCCTACACTTGTGCATGAACACGAATATCTAATGGTTAATATTCTACCAATATTACACATTAAAAATCCAGCTAACACAATTTTAGGAAAATAATACAAAAACACAACAGCACTCTTTCACATGCCCGCCAAAAACTCCTGGATTAGCTTTGTCGACAGTTGAACCTGCAGGCTTAGAGTAGCTGCAGTAGAGGGAACGGCCCAAAAAGTTATAGCTAATGTCTTTCCGTCCTTAGTCCTTACTCTATGTGTCTATGTTTTTTAAATTAACTTAGCTATTTCTAAACTATAGTTCTAAAATTATATTTTCTATATTTAAATGTTTGTCCTAATATTATAAGCATTAAATTGTCATTTATGTACAATCGAACTGACATCGAATTATAAGAATCAAGACCCAATAGATCTACATACGCTTGTACCCTCGTAACTCAACACTCAGTAAGTCAGGTTCAGGTAAAGCCTTATAAATAATTTACTAGCTCAACAAAGAAGTATTTAGCGGTTCACAACCAGTGCTGGCGTCTATTTTCATTTGTGTCCACTTTTTCTGTACATTGTTGTTTTTTTAATTAGTAGAGTTTTACTTTAACAACTAGATTTTTGCTTTTAATTAGCAATGTTTTATTTAACTAGACTTTGTACGAACTTAGATTGCTTAGAAAGTCGTTTATCGTTAAGTTACTAACATAATTAATGTGAAAGTGTGTGTATCTGTTGAAACGGCTGAAGTGATTTGGATGAAATTTGGGTATGGAGATACTTTGAGTCCCGCACAATTAATGTACGATTCCTATGCGCGAAAAACGAAGAAGTTGCGGGGATCACCTATACTGCACTAGGCGAAACATGGCGATAGCGGTCATTGACTCCCTGTCAAAAACTTGTCATTTTCTATATAATCGGCGATTGACAATGAGGTGTCAGATGTTGTCAATCGCGGCTTTGTACAGAAAATGACAAGTTTTTGACAGGGAGTCAATGACCGCTATCGCCATGTTTCGCCGAGTACAGTTGATCGAAGAGTAAGTAGGTATAGTTTGCTATGTTTTCCCGCAATAAAAAAGGACGTTGTCTTTACGCAGAACTCAAAATATCTCCATACATTGGATTAATTGGCTTCCTCAAGAAAACACAATGTAAAATAGCATTTAATTTAACCAATATCAATATTTAACACTGAAGAAGACACTGATGATGATTTTATTGGTATTCGGTACCTGCAGTCGGAACATCGACTTTTAAAATCGATTTAAAATTGAAACAACATTGTACAACATTATTAATCAATTGCGATCGACTAAACAAGACCAATATAATATAAACATGTAATTAAGCTAAGGGTCAGCGCATACTACGACGATATGCTACAGAGCTTACTTTTAAGATAACGATGTAAAATAAAGATACTTATATCCTGTCAAATGATCTGAGGCGCTGCAGTATCCATGTATCCATTAGAGGCCAAGAAAACAGGAGAAACTTTAAAAAAATAACCCTATTTTGGGAGAACGCGTAACCCACGTTTACGGTACTTGTTACTATACTACAAGAACATAAGACGATATCAAAGTTCACACCTTTTTTTTAACGCAGGGAAATTCCCGAGCTTGCACTGAAAATAGTTTTGAAAACAAATGTTTTCTTGTAAATAAGAGTCAATTTTGCACCACCATCTTAAAATGCAGCGCTGCGTCACGCCTCAGTATGAACAGACCCGTTTTTTTGCGAACGAACCGAGCGCCGATAGCGAGCTATTAATTTTAAATTAATGAAACAATAACATGGTCTCGTAAGTGGTCAATTAAATACATTAAAAAGAGATGTGAGACAGCGCGCTTTGTGTGCACCCGCATTATCGTATGTCGATGGCAAGCAAAAATGTACGGCCGACCACTCCTATCTAGATTTCAATCGGTTCAAGCCATTCTCGTACGCAACACGACCGTTTAAAGAATATTGTTGCGTGCACAGTTTCAGATAAAAAATGTTAAGCGACGCTCACACAAATCCAGCGACATCTAGAGCTCGTCTTAACGTTTAATTATGCCCAGTAATTTTTGTAAATACCAAAGAAAATGGTTGCTGGATGTGGCTCAGACTGTATTGAAAATAGACGCACTTAAAAGAATATCGTCATAATTTTAATTTCAGTAAGATAGAGAGCTGGGAGCAAATTATCGGACGCACGTCCTGGGACGTTTTCATAGGACGCGGCTTGTTTCTATCTGATCAATACAAAATACACTAAACTGTGCACATTGTCTGACATAAGTCGCGGACGCGACCTTGAACGTTCGGACGTCCGTACAGAATCTGACTGGCCGGATGTTTTTGCATCCGCGGACGTCTGCAATTGACATAATATCCACTCACGCGTATAGGCATCGAACTGTAAGTAACACCCGCGGGTGGCAAATCAGTAGGGACTCACAAGCGAGCGGTGACGCACGCGCAAGATTTTTCGTCGCGTATCTACTGTATACTGATCATAGAGGAATTTAATACAATATGATACTGATTTAACCGCTGTGACAAAATCGTTATAAACCTTATAAAAATGAACAATTAAAAAAGCCAATGAAATATGTACCAATTATATTTGAATAAGGTATTTAAATACAAATAGTAGATAAAAACTATACAAACATAGCAAATAAACCAATTTCATACAAAGAAACACATAAACTACACAGAAATAAACACAAGTTACTATGTTTAAATTGTAAAAGTTTCCTGCGATATTATAATCCAATATAGAACTACTATAAAATATAGGCTGTTTTACTGAAATTTTATATTACTATAAAAAGGTTTGCTATTCATACCAATAGTAATTTAAAAAATATATTTTGTTTTCTAAAAGGCGAAAACCTTGATTTCTTAAGAAAAAGTACGCGTTATGCGATAGAAAGAGAGCGCACTTGTAGCCGGTAAATTTATCCGTAGGCAATTTAGCATTGCGCGTCGGAATTTCAACTTTATAGTATCGTAGCTTGCGTCGTTATTTCTTTAAACGGGTTTCGAGAGTGAGGAATCTGTTGTTAAACTAATATGTATTCTGTGATATAGGTTAGGTCTTTGACGTCCGCGGATGAACCGTGCACATTGGCCGCATCCATCAGCCGCGACTTATGTATGCGTCCGATAATTTGTTTCTAGCTTAAGAATGGATAACTCAAGACCAAAGTTAAAGACCAAAGTTTGGAAGTCAAAATTTATTTAAATCATATGTCAGTAACTTAAAGTTAATATTACACTGACCGAGACTCTAATTGCACTCTTGGTCAGGTCGGCCTGTGATCTGTTGGCCGGATTGTTTGGCCTCACCAATCACCATATTTGGAGGCCTTTAGGGTAGTAACTGTACAGACGAATACGTAGTGCTAGTGATGCCATAGAAAATGTCAGGCGTTGACACGCTGACATTAAAAGTTCGTATCCATCGCCAAATCACAATATCTACATCATAAGTCATACATTAATTGCATTCCTAGAGCCATTTTGATGTTGCTATAAAACTACAAGTGACAAATTTTATTTAGACATTATAATTGTCATTTCAATTTGGCAGGGAAAT
The DNA here is from genome assembly GCA_963422495.1 of Polyommatus iphigenia. Lineage (NCBI taxonomy): Eukaryota > Metazoa > Arthropoda > Insecta > Lepidoptera > Lycaenidae > Polyommatus > Polyommatus iphigenia. Next base: position 33,372,833 of record OY730185.1, on the reverse strand, counting down.
TGGGATATCTCATACTCCTCCTACCTTTCTTCTGATTAATTTCGTTGCGGGCCTCAAGACAGATTTAGCTTGTCCCTCGGGCATCCCTGAGATCATATCAAAGGGTTTTCGTGGTTGGTTACCACTGTTGATCCTGGCGACACAGGAGTTGCAGTGGTGGGAATGAATGGTGCATTCCGACCACTGCGACTTCTGTGTCGCCGATAGGCCAAATGGAAAAAAAGTAATCATACTCCATGTGGTGAGCCAATTGCAAAAAAAAAAGAAAATTCCTTCCAGTACTTTAAGTCCTTGCTACGCAGATTCATTTATCTGTGCCCCGCGGTAGATTCCAATCAAGGAGTTAATGCATGGGCACCGGCGCCCTACGCTGTATATTATTTCCAACGCACTCGCTCGTGCCTTCACAAATCCTCTTATCAGCAACCCCTTACATTTTACCTGACATTGCAGTATTTCTGCCTTCGAATACGCCAGATAAATGCTTAATTAAACTTAGCAATTGAATTTCGTAATTAAATTTTAATACACAATAAATTTTAGATAAAACTTCCTTGAGATTGAGTAGGAAGGTATATTATTATTTATTAGACGTATCTTGCCTGTGCTTCAATGTTTTGTGTCCCTATAATGTGTAGTTCAATCCAAGACGGTAAAAATGTTGCCCTTCAAAACCTTGGTCGGAGACAAAAAAACACGTTTTAAAAATAAGAGAAATAAAAATTCGAAAACTAATAACGTCTTATGAGGTAGAGAAGAGAGCTGATACAAACCATAATTTCAAAATATTAATACATATCTGTATGTAAAACTATTAAGATAGAATTAACATCAATACGGCATTTAATTAAACTTTATTAGCATAAACTAAAAACGTAATTGATAATATCGATGCGTTTTATCAAATTTGTTGTACCGTCGGAATTCTCCGCCGGCGGCTCGGGCATATCCCACATTGATAGAATGTAGATAATTAAATATTATCTCCCAATACTGTCTAAGTAATGTTAACAAACTAAAATTGCTTGAGATAGCTCCCACTTCCCACAATTTATGTGGACGATAAACGGAACGCGAATGCTTTTTATTGCATCGGTATTTTGTTACAGGAATTACTGTACGCTTTAATGCGTGTTTTTGTTTTTTTCTGGCGTTTCTAGGATCAAGGCTTGATGTTCTAGAATTAAATTATGGGTATCTTTAAAGACTTCTAAGCATTTACTCACAGGTCATTTAATAGATAGGTTAATAGTGTTTTAACTTAGTTTAACTGCTTCTCTCTGTGCTATGGTCATCCGTGTTTTTCTAGCTCTTCTAGAGCCTTGACTTGATACAGAATCGTCAAAGTTTCTATCTTGTCTGAATAAGACTTTTAAGCATCAAAGTTATCTGTTTATATCCGTAATATTGAAATGCGTACTTTTATATTTTTATCTTTATTTACGTAGTATGGTGGTAGAATGGTTTTATTTTTATTTTCTCATTGTTTTATTTTTATTTTCTCATTGTTTTTTTAATTTTAGCTTGCGCATTTTTATTTACCGTTGCTTAAAATGGAAACAATCAGATTGTTACTTTTATTTACTCAATGATTTTTATTGGCTGCATGGATTACCGACGACCTCTGTGGCTCAGTGGGTGGGCTGTCGGTAGCTCAAGCCGGAGGTCGCGGGTTCGAATCCCGCCGACGGAACAAAAAGTTTTCAAAGTTCCTGGGTCATGGATGTATATTAAATGTGTATAATATAATAAAAATCTTAAATATACGTATAGTATAAAAGTATTAAATATATTTCCGTTGTCTGGTACCCGTAACACAAGTCTTTCAGGTACTTACCACGGGGCTAGACTGACGTGGTGTGAAGCGTCCATAGATATTATTATTACACTAAAATATTACGAAAATCCAATTTTGTTAACACTCAAGTCATCAATCGATGGAATCCAATTTAAGCCAACGCATGAAAATTCGAAGCGCATCTTCTCCTGAATTATCCCCTGTTTTTTATGGTACGTACTCTATAAACATATCCGAACCCGACGCAGGGCCAATTTAAGACACGGGTGGAAGAAGTGGGTAACTAACACTTTACAACATAAGAGCAATTACTAAATTTTTCCCTTATAATTTGAACAAACCTTGTAACCTACATCATCGTCTAGCTAATCTAGCTATTTAGGGTGCATTGCACTATAACTGTAACTTTCACTTTAACTTTAACTGCAACTACAGCGCAAAATGTCAAATCTTTGGTTAGGGACGCCATATTTAACGATAACCATAACCGACTGAATACTTATACTTATCGAAAATTTTTCGTGAAAATTTACTATTAGTAGTTGTTATACCTAACAAGGTATAACAAATATTTTTCGTGTCGATTTTAACGGATAATTCAATTATTTATACTCTCAATGCTTTAATAAAAAAAAAAAGACATCTGTCAAATTCTATGGTCAAAGTTAAGATTAAAGTTAAGTGCCTTAACTATAACCATAACTTTAACTTTAACCACGCCTCTGGTGCAACCCGCCCTTAGAATCCACATTTTTGACTTCAAATCATTTTCCTGGTCCTAAAGCCTCCATTTACGCAAAAAAACGTCAGTTTTCAAATTGTTAGTTACCGACTTCATTCACTCACGTCTTAAATTTTATCCCGCGGGATTTCTGGCAGTGTGCTTTTATAGCTGCAGTATTGCGGTTACAATTTAGGACGGGATTTTAAAACCGCGCCTGATAGGACAGATTTGACTGAAGTCGTTTCGGATTTGCATCCAAAACACATTTTGAGTTTCGTAAATCTGAGCTTAGCTGCGACCTAAAACAATATTTATTGTATTGGTGCTGAAAAAACATCGATCGCACATAACGTTTTTTTTTCAAGAGGCGTATTTTTACATTTACGACTTTTTATTTTGGTTTTGGCTTTGGGTTTTAATTTTAAGTGGTCTGTGATATGTCGCCCGTATTAAAGTAGAGATGGAAAATTTAGACACGTAAGTCTAGAAACGTGGTCAGGGTAGCTACTTTTAGGAGGATTTTAACACAGATTGCAAGGATTTAAAGTAAGTGGGTGATTTGCGTGTAAGGTTTTCCAAATTCTAATTTTAATAAGTACTATTATTCTTTTAAATGACAATCCATTATTCCATACTAACATTATAAATGCAAAAGTGTCTGTCTGTCTGTCTGTTACCTCTTCACGCCCAAACCGAAGAACCGATTTTGCTAAAATGTGGTATGGAGATACTTTGAGTCCCGGGAAGGACATAGGATACTTTTTATACCGGAAAAATATACGGTTTAATAAAAGAATTTTGACGCAATGGAGTTGCAGGCGTCATCAAGAATTATTTATAAAATGATCTCAAGGTAAATTAAGAGCTTTTTGGTCGAAAATGCAAAGTGTTAACAAAAACTAGAACATCCATTTCAGATCAACCTAAAACCAAAATGGTGGTAAAAAATACGTTTGTCGGTAAATGAATCGTTTATATTATATACTTTAGATGGCAGATTACCGCCAGCACTTACCGCGGGCGTGATGACTCGGCGGTTGTGGCAGATTAATTATTGTTACACAAAAGTGCCCGCTGTCAATCATAGTGTACAGTCGGTTAAAGTGGTAACATCTTTATGCGCCAATGACTTATGATGGACAAACGATAACGAACATGTAGGGGCGTACTCCTCTATGATTGCTGATCGACGTCGATTTTTTTCCACAAGCTAGGATAAGGATTAAGAATATAGGTTTGCTAAGTTATATGGCACGTAATTCATGCTTCCTTTTCAACGATGCAATGCACAAGCAATTTTGTCTGTATTATATTATCAAAATACGAGGTAAAGACATTTTAATTTTTATATGTATAAAGTTTAATGGCTCAATTCGCCTACACATTAGCCCTTATACCAAAATACCAACTTATCCACTGGTTCTTCCGGTAAAACCTACACCTGATATGGATGATTTATTAGGGCAGTTACAAGTAAAATGTAATTATTATACTAATGACTCCATTACTACTCGTATAATACACGGAAATAGCGAGTAATAAATCGGTAATCCTTTTTTATTCCGTACTGAATTTTGGCCATTTTGTATTGTCAATCATGATCGAATTTCAATTTAGGTTGGATTAAATGCTACACAAACTTTATCCTCCGCATAGGTAGCCAGTTGTCCTAATAAAATATTATTCTATATTCAAAAATGTTATCAAATAATCCACAGAATAGAACAAAATGCTAAGCCCTCATAAATTGTTATTAATTCTCACTAGACTTGGGACTGCCTTCATAGTTTTAAGAAGATGCGAGATATTTTCTTCTTATTAGTCAAAGTTTTGATGCGTTAGGAAAATGACATTCGTAAGCACTACGCAACCCAACCCAGATAATATGCAATTTCAGCATACGATACCTTTGCCAGCCAGATGTCAAAAAATAGCAGCTTATAAGGTAAAGCATCCAATTATAATAATATTATTGTAAGTGCTTTTACAGTTCGTAACACAGAAAATACTCATAATAATTTTAAAAAAATCTAAAGTGTTAGTAGTTGGGATGACTGCCAACGATGAGGTAGTTTCCTTAGGGTTGGTACTACTAATATAATATATTCTGTGCTTAGGGTCAATTCAGACCGCAACGTGACGAGGTGAGGCGCGGCGCGGCATAAATTTGTATGGATTTGACAGATTTCAATTGCGTGAAACGTCTTGCGAAATGCGAATCTGTCAAATCCATATAAATTTAAAAATGCATCTACGCGTACGCGTCGCCTTGCGGTCTGAATTGACCCTTATGGTAACACTGTATAATATGATAGAGCTTGTCTAACTTAAAATGACGCGCCCCTCCCTCGTATTCACAGTACAAAAATGTTTCATTTATATCAACTTTGAAGTGGTGGGGCGCGTCATTTCAAATTAGACAAGCTATACCAAGAACCCGAAAACAACCTACAATAAGATGTAAACGAAAACCAAACAAGGCAGCGACTGGTTCAACCAATATACCGACAACACCTCTGTTATTACCCTGTCATGGGTCAGCTTAACGTGTAACCCATTAACCACTTTTTATTATACTAGCACGCGTGTCTTCTGTATATAATTATATTGTGTACAATGTACATCCCATCCAAAATATGGTTTGAGAGGATTTGAGAGAACTTCACGCGAGAAATTGGAAGAAAATTTTTTCGCACAAGAATGATTGCATTAAGAAAAGAAAATATTATTAAATACATACCCATTGCATGCGTTATAACAGTGAAATAAAAACACAAAATGCATAGCCTATCCATATCCATACAATAAATTAATATGAAAGTTTGTATGTGTATCTATCTGTTTTAAGTCCCGAGGAAGGACATAATATTATTATTTACTATGTAATAATGTATTTTTTGTCACAGTAATGAAGAGTTCCATCGACATAAACGATTTTCCATTCAAACAAAGTTGTAAGCAACATTATGCTAATGTCATCAATACAATAATTGCAAAGTTCTCGAAAACACATTGCAACTGCCAAACGGCAATGTGCAACGAAATTAAGATGCGAAGTACAAACTAGTCGCACTGCGGGCACATACATAATACACTGCGTGCTCTTTATTGCCCATAAATTACATAATTGGTAGAAAATAGACAGGCCACATTGCGGAATGTGGTATAAATTCGCCATCGTCTGCAAAGTTCGGATACTTGTACTAATATTGTGCCAAGCTCAGTTCGATAAGTTCAGTATAATAGCGAACTTCATATGGCTCGTAGTTCATAGTTGGGATCAATCCGCCAAGGATTAAACAGTTAAGATAGTTTCGCAGCTCGTGTGAATATTTCGATCGTAATTAACAAGTTACATAATATAGTGCTAATATCTATCAATCTGCTTGTTAACTGCCCATTCTAATGAAGTTATGTGTATAATAATTATATTATTATATAATTTGTACCCAGCTTTATAATGCGTTTAGATATCTTTATTATTAAAAGGTCAACATTTCGGAATATGCCCGAATCCAGATTCTAAAAATCATACAAATCGGAATGGACTACTGTTTCTCGGCACAAAAAATATGAAAAAAGAAACTAAATAAAATTACTTTGCGCTTTTCACGAATCTATGGTCACTTTCTCGTGTTAAATCTTACCTTACCTAATCTACATCACAGAAAGAAAGAAAAGCAAAGAATTCTCTATTTGCTAGTTGATTCTCATTAACGTAACCTCAACCTCAAAGCTTACAACTGACTATGTCAGCAACCTACAAAATCCTACTTTATTGTTATGTACAATAACAATAAAGTAGGATTTTGTAGGTATTTATTCGAGGCTCAACCGAAAAAGATATAAACCTGGAATCGGCTGAAAGTAAATAAACCTCGCTCACCGCGGCCTCTGTACATCCGAGATAACAATTATTGGTCTTTTATAGTACGAATAGTGAATTGAATTAGATTAGACTTTATCGAAAACTGTGTCTGACTTAACCTTCGGACTACAACTAATACCTACCTACTTATTTTGCCGAATTCATTCTGATCAATGATCACTGATTTCAGCGTGACACTGATTTCTGTTGATAGTGTGAAGTTTAAAAAGAAATTATAAGGTGACCAATCCATACTTCCATACTTATAATATTATAATAAATGCAAAAGTATGTCTGTCTGTCTGTCTGTTACCTCTTCACGCCTAAACCACTGAACCGATGTTGCTCGTCGTGCATTTTTACGCGTCAATTTTGAAGTTCATTGTTATTATTACGATAAGTAGTTACATTCTGCCTTATTGAAAATGTTGCCCTTGCAAACTGTAATATAATGTAGAGCGTTATATTTGAAGATTTTCAAATTAATACACTTTCATAACAAATTCCATTTTATGTAAAAACATAATTAAGTATTTTGTTTTCATTTAAATAATTATGTTTATACACGTGGAATCCTTATTATATTTTTTGTATGAACCGATTTATGCATTACTTTAATTAAATTTGGGATCAAAGTGCCTGTAGTGGGTTGATCTTTTATGTTTTAATCCGATTTTTTTCTTTTATAGCTTTTAATAGATACACGAGCAACTGAAGTCAAAAATTGGCAAAGAAAATGAAAGCAATGAAGCCCTAAAAGGGAGCGTATAAGAAAAATTATTTGGAAAATCAATTTGCCTGCGTGAGTTTTTTGCAATTTATTTTATATTTCCGGTAGATGTTTAATTTAAATAACGTATTTAACGAATAAGGTCTTCCCAATTATTAATGAGTATTGTCTACTACTTGATAATTGGCCAAGTGCGAGTCGGAATCGCGCACGAAGGGTTCCGTAGCGTTATAGAGCAAAAATTGGCCAAAAATTGTGTTTTTTGTATGCTTTTGTATCCCCTTAAATTTTTATTTTATTTAAATATTATTTAATAACACATATATTTAAAGCCTTTGAATTGAATTGTTAAAATTGTAAAATAACACATATATTTAAGGCCTTTGTGAAAATTTCAAGTGCTTAACTGTTGCCATTATTGATATCGAGCAAAAAAGGCTAAAAAAATCATGTTTCCTGTAAGGGGGGCTCCCTTAAATATTAATATTATTTTGTTTTTAGTATTTGTTGTTATAGCGGCAACAGATATATATACACAATCTGTAAAAATTTCAGAAGTCTAAGCTGTAGCGGTTCTTGAGAGTTGAGATACAGCCTGGCGACAGACAGTCAGACAGACAAACAGACAGACAGACTGACAGACAGACAGACAGACAGACAGTCGGACAGGCGGACAGACAACGAAGTCTTAGTAATAGGGTTCCGTTTTTACCCTTTGGGTACGGAACCCTAAAAAGTGTATCTATCAATTGACACCTAGCGACAACTCAGAGTCCTTTTGTCAAAAACTATTGTTAGGTACGTAACAAATTACATTTAAATATAAGTAATACATAGGCAATCCCTACAAAGAAAACTTCTTCAAGTAGAAGTACCTAAATCATAACCACATCCTACAAAACTCTAACATTCGAAATTCAAAATTTACAACGGATATATCCGTGTCCTTATTCACGGGGTTAATTCCAGAAGAAATTCACTCAAGTTGTTATTCAAATTCCTCAAAAAGCCCCCACCCCCACTGGGGAATTATAAAAATTAAATTCAGCTAAAAAGTGGCTCGCGTATTCAACGGCAGACGAGTGCCGAAGCTTGCTGCAAGATTTTACCTTACGAGAGGTGAGTTACAAAGATCTAGTTATATATACTAGATGAGCCATTTTTTTCGTTGAATTAATGAATTAATTGAATTAATACATTAAGTAATAGTTTCATCAGAATTTCGCTCGAGCCCTCAAGATATGACTTGTCAAGCTGTTTCCGAGCTAAACTTTATCAATAAGGACATGGAACTCGAACTTCGCTTTCATGTTATTATAGCAAGAAATGTAACGTAACTAGTTCACATGCGGCAGTTTGACATGATGCTGTCATAAACCTGTGGCAAATTATTCGCATAGAGACGAGTGATTTTGTATCGAAACATTTTTTTTGTTAACCACTATGTCACCTACACACTACAGTCTACACAATCCATATTTCCATACTTAATGTAGTATACTATTTGATAATATTCTACAAGATTTCTTTTGTCTGTTTGTGTAACCTTTTCAGGCTTAAGCCGCTGAACCAATTATCTAATGAAATTTTGTTGTAAAGGTACCGTACTTTGAGTTTTCGAGAAAAGACATAAGTAGGTAGTTTAATTTTTACTCGCACGAGCATTTTTGTAGTACAAATTTTCTGTTGTCTAGGTCCTGAGTCCTGACAGTTGCCAAACGCAAACGCGGACAGTAAGTATCACGCAATACATTTAAATAATATTATATCCTTAAAATTTTGTATGCAGGCTAAGCCACATCCAATGTAACTTCCCTGAAAAAACGTCACTCAAATCACAATAATTAAAAAACTAAAAAACACGCTTAATATTTGTTTTATCCTAGGGAATTATTCGAATCATTTTTTTTTATTTAAAAATTATTGCATTAATGTCATTGGCTCTTAATAAGTATATAAAGTTTCGAATTAATTGGACTACTGGAGATCTCAAAGATTCCGTTACATACATACAGCCCATGCTAATAAAAGCGTGTTAAAAAAAGGCTATTCCAGTCAAACAACATCCGTGGTCCTCGAAAGATTTTCATATTCAATTACAAATAGACAAGTGCGCCTTGAGTATCGCCTTTGACGTCTCCTGGAGAGGATATTAGCCTTATCAGAGGAATCAGCAGCCTTGACGTTATGAATAAATCCCTTTGCCCTTTGACACTCGATGATACTTGGACATTAGAATAAGGTCACGCCTTGAATTATTTATGGATACGGATGAAATACAAGATGATACAGACAATCCTAACCTAACTAAGAGATGTGCCGACTAGTCGGTAAAGCCGACTATCCGGCCACTTTTGTAGTCGGCGACTAGTCGACGAATAGTCGGCAAAAAGCGCCGACTATCTTTAATTTTTGCTATAATTATTGAAATTACAGTATAGAAAAACCTTGATTATTTATAATGCGTTCACATCACACTTCATAAGTTCACATTTTAAAATCACGTCCTCGAGTATTGAACATGTCTCAGCAGTTAGCAGTGCTGTGTTTATAAGATCAAGATTCCATGTAAGTTTATGAAAATTAATCCTCAAAACCATTATTAAGAAAAAGTAACGTACGCGAAGTAAACATAACACGATCAGACACCTTCGCAGGCGGCGTGTGTGACTTACCCGCGAATCAGCAGTAAAAAAAAGTGTTACGGAAACTTCCGAAACCATGATCGGCTTATTTGCAGCCGACTAATCGGCTAGTCGGCTAGTCGGCCAAAGTCATGATCGGCACATCTCTGGGCAACTTATATTAAGTATCGATTGTTTTATAAGTTATAAAACAATCATATTATAACAAATTATAACAGAGAGACAGACACAAGTTTCAGATTTATATGCGAAACTATGTATGTCTCTAGGTTAATTAAAGGACTAGGTAACAAACAGAAAGACACACTTTGAAAAAGCGTGTTTAATGTTTATCGCTTCAAAGGGCCTTATCACACTGGCGATTAGCGAGCGATTTGAAAGCGACGCGACTGCGCCACGCACACGCCGCGATTGCGCGACGTGCACGCCGCGACAGCGCAACGTCGTCGCGGCGTGGCGTGGACGCCATACCCCTAGACGAGTGTACAAAATGGCGTCCATGCCACGACGCGACGACGTTGCGCTGTCGCGGCGTGCACGTCGCGCAATTGCGGTGTGTGCGTTGCGCAGTCGCGTTGCGTCGCTTTCAAATCGCTCGCTAATCGCCAGTGTGATAAGGCTCTAAGGCCCAAGTGGGCCGCGATAACAATTGAAAGGCTATTGTGTCTCGTTTTGCCGCGATCGAAGCATTAAAATTATTATTTTACTAACATGTTTATACATTATTGAAATCATTAAGGGCTCCCAATTCCCACACAAAACTGCGAATTCGCATCGCTTCGCATTGTAATGTCATTTTTATTATGAACTTTGTCGCAGATATTTGCGATTTGTTTGTGTGGGAGCCCTAAAGCCAATATGTAGTAGGCAATAGCTAATACACACATATTTGTGCTTCTAAGAAAATATTAAGCATTCTTGATTAGGTTACTCTCTGCTTTTACAGTGTAGATTCCTCTTTATATACCAGGTGTCTCTACATACTTGGAACTTTTTACCTACCTGAGCTGTAGGTAAAGTGTAAATAGCTCTGGGAAATTACGTTACCAAAATATCTACCTTCAGCAACTTTAGTCATAGCTAAAATTTCTTCTAAGGCCACTAAATTTTAGCACAATCTAAAACTGTGTACAATTTTTAGTCCCTACGACTCCCTTTAAATGTAAGGCATGAAATGTGGCAACACTTGACAAGTTACAAATTACTGTGGCAACACTTAATGAAAACGAGTTTATATCAAGGTAAAATATTTAATGTGGCAACACCGCGCTTCTGTTAAACGCCGTCGACGCGACTTGCTTCAAAGATCAAACGAAATATATGCAAAGGGGAATATACAGACGGCTAAAACTTATTATGTATGCATGTATAGGAGATGCATAAAGCAATATACACGCTCTATACTAAAAATAGGGTTGAGCTTATATGTCGATTATCGATATAATAAATAAAAAAATGCTTCAATTTAATTTTACTTAAGGTATTTATTTTTTCAAACAAACTTTGCATGTTCTTGTTAAGATAAATACAATTTAAAACATATGCATCTATCAAATTAAAATACGCATTGTGTGACAAAAACTTGCACGATTTGTAGAGCTTTTTTTCGGTAAGAAAATCTATCTGTTTCTGAGAGAGGAATTTTAATGCAGTTTACTTATCGACAAGAGTGGTTCCTGAGGAAGGCCTAAGTATTGATTGTCAAAGTTTGTTTATTCAAAATTTCACCAGCGCGAGCAAAGGATAGTAACAAATAAGGTAGCATAAATTGAACAAAAGTTCTTCAATTCAAACACAATTGAAACAACTCCAATCTTTACGTCGTATAAAATATTTCAGGCACTTGAAACTTCGTCGATGAGTTTTATCGATGAAACGTGTCACCTCCCTCGTAATTAGCTTAACCATTTTAACTGAGGCCTACCCTCTAGGGGAGAATATAGTTTTTTCAAATTTTGTAATGAATGTTTGGATTAGATGTTCAATTTTCATAGCTTTGTATTTGAATTTAAATTAAATGTGAGGGTTGGGCCAAGATTAGTTCGTACCCTTTTCCGACATGTGTCCAAATAAAAGAATCCCTTTACGATTATACTGTAATTAATACGATTGTGAAACCGTCGTCTGCTTTGATCTGCGAAACCGTTTAAGCAATTGCAAATATATGACCGAAAATGATTGGGCTTGTGATAAATTAAAATTTGAATTTAGATTGCTCTGGTTATAATCTGAGTTGTGTTCTTAACTTATGAAGAACTTAACTAAAATAAAGTTAGAAAAAAACTACACTAACTATAACTGCGACAAATATAGTATATTACAGTTTATTATATTATGTATTTTATTAGGTACTGTATAATTAAAGCGAGACTACACCTTCACAGAATGAAAGTCATAAAAATTAATAGTAAGTACATAATAATTATTAATTTACATAATATAAGTATGGTATTATTACTTATTTATGGATCCCAGGAAGTCTTCAAAAGGTAAAAAGACCAAGTTCTTTAGACACCAATCACCATTGAATGAAGAAGCATACGTCTTTAATACAATTTTGGGTGTTCCACGTCCATTTTACCTGCGACAAATCTGATAATCCATTCAACCCTTACAACGATATTAAGATAACAATACGTCTTGGGGTCTTTTAGGCCCGTCGTCTAGCTGTCAAATTAACAAAGGCGATCAAAAAAAGCAGCAGCTGAATGTTAAATTAAGAATTCGCGTTTCGTCACCAACGGGTTATGGGTGTTGATATTTTTGACAGGCCCATTGTCAAGTTTAAAGCGTCATGTTTTTATTCCATTTGGTACAATACTGTCACTAACGCTAAGGGTTAACTGACGTGCCGACATTTGTAATAACTGTGTCTAACCCTCACCGCAGCGGCGCAAAGCTATTCAGTAACTTTGCTTTTATTTGGACATATGCATGCCGATTTTATTGCCAGCTTCGAAAATATGCCAATGTGTTTATAAAGTGTTGCGGACTGCGGTGTATTCACTGTGTTTAAAAACGCTTAAGATTGTCCGATATTATATTGTCTATCCGTCCTTTTATATTTACTGAGGTAATATGGTCGAAAATGGTACACTGGATTGTAATCAGTAATCACACTTAACTCTTAAGTAATAAAAAGATTTTACGGAACTGGTGAATGCCTACAAAATTATTTTAGCTCTCATTAACTTAACGTTGCTATGTTATTTGAAAAGGGGTTTTATGTTTTATTTTTTTGCTATTTATGACAAAGTTCCAAAGACGCATACTTCTTCAAGATTTTCGAGACTAGAATTGAATTATAAGATACATAGAATGATATTGATACTATCTAGAATTATTATGTTTATTAGGTCCTAGATCATATTAATACTTAGTACTTACTTCTTTTCTGAAATAAAAAATACAATTCATATTTTGTATCGGAATGAACGTTTATCGGTATAATATATTTTGCATCGCAATTTTATACGATCGCTAACATTTTAGTGGATGCATCTGATTCTGAGATAACCGTTGATGCAGGATCTGAAATCCGTAGCATCGGGCTATGCATTAACGTACCTACTGGCTTAGTTCTGAAAGTGTGGGGGTACCTCGCGTTTGCAGTTTGTAGGACAAAGTTAAAAATGATACGTACTTAAAGATATTCTTATATTTTGAATTATCCTCAATTTAACATACAACTAGAAGTAGTTACATATTTCAAAAGATAGATAAATGTGTTTTTTGTTTGTGTTATTAATAATTATTATCAAAGCTTAGATAAATGTCACTAATAAAAAAAAATTGTCGCTTATATATGGGCATTTTCAAAAAAACATGTACCATTGCAAAAATATGTCTATATTTTTAAGGTCATTTATTTACCTATATTTGAATGTCATATACAAGGAAAAATATTGAACTAATGGAATAAGTTAAAAAGAACGCCGAAAACGGTATATTATTCTGATATTATTGAAACAAAATCAAATTTTCGCCGAAACAGATCCCGTTGTGTGACTAAATGTAAAATATAATTTAATAAATAAAATCAAAATTATTTAAGAAATGAAACTTTTAGGTACATTTTAAATACTATATTCATTATTGTTATGCTAAGGTGACACCTTGATAATTTGGCTGTAGCGATATCGATTTTTCTCAGCAATGACTAAAGCTAAGAAATTAAAGTTCATTGTCAGTATTCATCATGTCTTTGTCTTTGAATTACCCATAACATAACACGATTGGTCAACTTTTATAACACAGAATAATCAATCAAAAAGACCTCTGTAAAAAAAGGGATTCCTATTTTTCCAACAGAGGAGAGTGATTTAAGCTTCCAAAATTTGTACATAGATTGGTTCAAGCATACACTTTAATTTGCCCATAGCTTACATGAAATGTATTTATGGTTTTTAAATTACGCGACAAAAACCATTTTGTCGCTTACGCCCTTTCCATTTTTTGCTGTTCCATTGCTTGTTTTCTATGAGAGGCCAGCCCGGCCTAAAGTAAAACTAGCAATTAACAAAACTAAAAAACAAGAAAACTAGCAATCTAAAACATATCCTACACGGTTTTTTACTTTAACGCGGCGTCACCTTAACACTTAAGTAATAAAAAAATATTTGTACGTCAATCGTACCAGTTAAAAAATCTCCAATTTTCTTAATAAAATATGTGAATAAAAAAAATATTTATTTAAAATGTGAACTAAGCCTTATGCTTTCCGCCTGTTGTGACTTGTCCGTTCCATTATAGGTGACTATACGAACAGTCACAAATCGGAAGTCACATAATTCTACTTTCTTTTACTTTTAAAATGTTTGTAAATAACCGATAATAGTTATCACAATTTAATTTCACGTACTAAATACTAAGCAAATTTTGCAACGTGTTAACAGTAATAACAGTTGGAGAAAGTATAATATATTAATGCTTACAAAATATTATGGTCACTTATCTGAACAAAGAAACCGTTCCTGAAGAACCGTCCAACCTGCGTCCGCGTCTTGCAGCAGATTTTTAACTACTGAATTCAAATTGGAGTTTCTCGATGTACAATGAAATATAGTGCTATCATTTAGTGCCGAAATAGTTTTGTAGTATGTTTATAAAACTAAAAAAAAAACGGTCACTAAACTGAACATTCCGGTCTGGTCCTTTTTTTAATGATTATAATTTTAATTAATTTCTAGTTTTTAATTTAGGAATCTAAAATATGTTTTTAAGCAACTTATTTTAAGAAAAAAAAAATAGTTATTAAAGATTTTTTTACAACTTCTGGGAAGGGGACAGGTGAATTTTATAGTTTTCGGTACATAAAAACCCTTATAAATCTCATACTAAATAAAATTTTATACGAACGTGAATTTATTTTAATAAAAGAAAACTTGTTTTTGCTCCTACATTAAAATTACAAAATGTTAACTGTACGTAATTTTTTACAAATAATCTGTAGCGAAGTCAAGGGACAAGCTAAAAACCAGGGGTAGGAACAATTTTTTTTGAAAATGCCCATATACTAGTGTCTTTCTACAACGTGCATTTTTTTATATAAATTATAATTACAAGATATAACTACTCAATCCATTAAAGAACTATCGTAGAAAATAGAAATTGATTAATATTAGGCAGAATATGAGTACGTCGGCAAAGTGGGTAATTTGGTCTGGTTGTGCTAAGATTATATTAGTCGCAATCATCGCAGTCAAGCCGTTGGGCTATAATAACACAAACAAATTAATCCTTAGATCGGGGATTCTCGGAAATGCTATTGTATTCTATTGCTGTCGCGATCACCGGTGCTCGTACGGGGCTTGATGGGCTAATAATAGCACAAAAAGTTCACCACGCATAATATTTTGACTAGCTATTTGCTACTACATGATGATGGTACATATTTCGTGAATTTTCGAGTAAATAATAATTGAAATAAGCACAATTACAGATTTATATATTTACTAGCTGTCCCGGCAAACGTTTCTTTGCCATATTATTATATAAAGTATATCGCTCGTATTATTTTATTGAATTAGTGACTAAATAAGTATGTCACCATAGCAACGTCCATCGCTATCCCGTGACCCGCGTCGCATAAACAATGGTTGCTCTTTATATACAAATAATTTGCAATAAAATAAAATTGCGACTATAATTAAAGATCTAACCTATCCTATCTCTCAAGTTGGAAAAAAGCACACATTTAAAAAAAAAACATTAAAATCGGTTAAGTAGTTTAGGAATCCATCGCGGACAAACATCGTGACAGGAGATTTATATATATTAGATTAGCATAATTTAATATTTATTCAGCAAGAAACTAAAAAAACTTTCAAAAGATTCCCCATCCTCGTTACGAGTACTAATTCATGAATTAAAAATGTCCAATTAGACATTTTTAATTCATGAATTAGTACTCGTTATCTTTAAAGAAAATGTAGGTCATGTCCTGGAAAAAAAAGCAGTGTGTTGAGCGCGCGACCCGTTCCGACGGGGATAAAACAGGGATTTTTTCTAAAGACTTTTATAAACCAACACTAAAATGTTGGAAATTTTAATAAAAACTAAAAAAAACCTCGGAGATGGCCTGCAAATTAAAAAAAAAAAACAATCAACTTGCTCCGGAAATTGCAACGATAATACATTTTAGAGCCGGTTAAGGCCGTCCCCCGAGCAAACGACCTTGGCCATACATTTGCCGCGTTGCCGAGATCGCACCAAAACCCTATTTTTTTTACTTATCTTAGTTCAAAATTGTCCTAAATAAAAATTAAAACGGGGAATATGTAGTTTATGATATTGTCGATCTATTGGCGTGAGTTTCAAATAAAAGTAATTTGTAAATACTAAGGAGATGCTGAATGTATGCTTGATTTTTAATAAATTGGTTTTACTTTGGAAGCTGATATCATGAGTATAATAAACAAAAATATAACATTTAAAACGGGGAAAGGAATGTTGATATACTGAAGATTATTGCTGTATTTTTATTATAACTTTGTAGCTTTCAAATTATGAGTTGATAAGGCTTTAAATACGGTAAATTACGAAATCTCCGTAAGGAACGCCCTTAACGTTAGCCCGGAGTTGCGTCGTTACGTTAAATATTATGATGCTTTTACTTGTAAGTTTGTAAATGACAAATATATTTTATAATAATATTATTATAATTATGATTATAAACTGTATTACATTTTTCACTTTAACGATATCGTTATAAGAAAACTTATGCACATATTATTTGGAGATTCGTTTGTTAATATTTATATTTTGACATTAAGTGATTTACATGAAAGTCAACAACGTCAGTCCAAATTATTATAAAATGTATGTAGGTATGATATAATTTATAACGTCAAAGATACGGACAAGCCTCACAGAGATAATGCGAGGAAACATTTTTACTAGAAAATCTTAGGATTTACTGCAGTTCGAGCTTTTACAGTTACATATACAAGAAAGGTTCTTTGAAATAATTTATTTCACCAATATATATTTAATATTAGTACCTTAAAATGTCACGACTCACGTTGTATAAATTTTATAAAACTTGATGGATATTTCTATTCCATGATATTGTGATAACTGATAAGTGATAACAGATAACTGAAAACCTAATATTTCGCAAGGATGTAAACAGCTTACCTAATACCTATTAAAATAATATATAAGCAATTAAATTACCAAAGGCGTATCAACCATTCCGATCTACGCACATTAGGAAATGAAAAACTAACACTTATAAATTACGGCAAACGGAAAAGTCATTAGAAATAATAAACAAAGCATTCGTAATCACTTAACATGACAAAACAACGCGAGCATCCATCACAATTACTCGACAGTAAATTAAAAACCACCAACACCAACTACCTTAATTAATTCTTAACTGAAAGCCACAAATTTAGAGCATTTTCATTTAACTTTATGAGTCTGAAATAGTAAACGACACAATTACAGTAAGTAGAAACGAATTTGGAGCGAAAACGCCGAAATATACTGCGACAGAAATTGTTTGTGGAAAATAAGTCGTGTCTTCTGCATTTCACTGCGGTCGTTTTCAGGGTTCCGTACCCAAAGGGTAAAAACGGGACCCTATTACTGAGATTTTGATGCCTGTCCGTCTGTCTGTCTGTCTGTCTCCAGGCTGTATCTCAAGAACCGCTATAGCTAGACTTCTGAAATTTTCACAGATTGTGTTGCTGGTGCCGTTCGTGCGCGAGTCTGACTCGCACTTGGCCGATTTTTTAAGACTTAAATAGGACCATAATAATATTGTTGTGCGGAATGGTAAAAAATAAAAAGATAAATTGTAAAAATAATATGCAGCATAACCAGCATAACATAATGCACCGTTCCAACCTTTTCAAATTGAGCTACGATCACTTACATCACATCACATTACCAACTAATATATATTCTGTGACATTACTTACAAGTTACAAAGCTAAACTCTTATTGCAAATAAATAAATTTATTATAGTAATAAATATTATTAACCCATCAGTCGTGGCAAAACGAGACACAATAGCTTTTTCATTGTTATCGCGGCCGGATGTGGCCGCTTGGGGCTTCATGAATTAATGATAGTTTTATTAAAAGCGCTTTTAAAGAACTAAAACTAATGAATAAATAACTAATTAAAGAACAACACTAACTTAAACTACTTACAAAGTCACAATAAATAATAACGTAAGTAATTAAATAAAATATGCTTTTCAGATATTTAAGTTTCTTATTTATGAAATAATTATCTGTTTTAATCTACGTCTAAGTAAAATATGGCTTATGATATCTTGCCTTGTAGTTCTTTGATCCCTTCTTTTCCAATTTTCTTAAATTTTCAGGCAAAATGGAGTCAAAAGATCTAGCTTCTACCACTGGAGTCGGTAGTCTTGTTCTTACCAGCAGTCCTTGGAATGCTTGTATCAGGAACGATATGAGTGACATAGATACCACTATGTTGATAGGGTCCAATCCTATGGAGTGATGGTGGTATGTAGGAGGATACGCGTTGCCACTGGTACCAAATCCCGTATTCCCGTAATGAGTACTGAAGCTTCTAGATTCTTTCTTTACAGGCGAACTTCTAAAATCCTTCTTCACGGGCGCTTCGATTTGATTTATCTCTTCCATGTATTTCTTCTTCTTTATCTTTCCTAGAAGTTTCTTCTTGTTCGTGTCTATCTTTCCTTCCTTCGCGTTCATATCTTTTATCTTCTTTAGCACCCACTGCGAATTTGTCTGGATCTTCTTCAATGCGTCTCCGATTTTCGTGCTCTGCTCTTTAATCATTTTCGCCACAGACTCCTTGAAATTTTGTATAGATGACGTCACATTTTGTGTCTTAATATCGTCAGTTTTCACAGAATTTAGTAGCAAGATTATAATTACAATTACTATTGAGAACATTGACATGATCGCGAGCTTAGCAGTAACCATGGATGCTGAATGAAATGGCTTGTAATAAGCTACTCATATTTATATCTATGATTATGCTTCGTTGCTTATGTTAATGGCACTTGTTACTTATTGCTGACATTTGACCTATCTGATCATTATTTGTGTCACAATGTCAAGACCAGGGATATGACATAGAAAGTAGAAAGGTCTTCTAAACAAACAACATAAACAATACACTTATTAAGTGAATAAGTTGAGCACATCAGTACCCCTATTCTACTTCTAGACGACCGGAACTCCGTTGCGCAAAAAATTGTTTATCGCGCGGGAATCGTACATTTTCCGGGATAAGAAGTATCGTATGTCCTGTCCCAAGAACACACAGTATCTATACAAAATTTCAGCAAAATCGGTTCAGCGGTTTGGGCGCATGTGCTTCAAAGTTCAAACAAACATTTTATTCGTCGTTCGAATACTTTTTTTCTAGTTACTAGAATAACTAGCTAGTAACTAGAAAAACTATTCTAGTTAATAGAAAGCGACCTAGATGAACAAGGAAAGAAGTTGCATATAATTTTGCATTAATACATCAAGTTCTCCCATGACTCCCAAGCGGCACCCGGGTGCATGCCGCATAACAATTGAATGTCTATTGTGTCTGTGTTCCCAGTTCTCCCACGATCGAGGTATTAACAAAGTAGAATCAAGGTCTAGATGGTTGACTATGAATGGTTCAAATCAAACCATAACAAAATAATTTAACTAAGTATACCAATTTTGACATTAGTTGTACTTACTAGTTTGGTTCTTCATGTTTTGAAACTTTGGATCATTCCTACATATTTTCTACCACACAGAATAATTTAAAATTTTCCATCACCGAATTTACGACGTGACTTACTATTGTTTGAGTTTTTATAAGAATTTAAAAATACGTATGGCACTCGGGGATTGCCGGGGTAAAGCTATTGCATAGGCAAAGCTATTGCCCTCTTATTTAATAAAAAATAATAGGCCATAGCATTTTCTATATTCGACTTGACGCCGCGTTAAAGTAAAAAACCGTGTTGGATATGTTTTAGATTGCTTGTTTTCTATGATAGGCCGGCCCGGCCTCTCACAGAAAACAAGCAATAAACAGCAAAAAATGGAAAGGGCGTAGCGACAAAATGGTTTTTGTCGCGTAATTTAAAAACCATAAATACATCTCATATATTATTATGCTATTAACAAATTAAAGTGTATGCTTAAACCAATCTATGTACAAATTTTGGAAGCTTAAATCACTCTCCTCTGTTGGCAAAATAGGATTCCCTTTTTTTACAGAGGTCTTTTTGATTGATTATTGTGTTATAAAAGTTGACCAATCGTGTTATGCTATGGATAATTCAAAGACAAAGACATGACGAATACTGACAATGAACTTTAATTTCTAAAGCTTTACCTAGTCATTGCTGAGAAAAATCGATATCGCTACAGCCAATATCAAAAACGCAATAAAATTATAATTCGCATGTAAGGACCCTGAGCCATGAAAGGCCAATCTAACGGGAAAATGCTTGTTATTCGTTTATTAACTAAATAAATTAAGAAAACAAATAATCAAGTAATGCTCTGTTTCATAAGGTATCATATTATAAATCTCTTTTTAACCTAGCTTCAATAGCCATTCAATAATCTTAAGTTCTGCTAAGCTCTTCCAAATGGCCTTGCAAGGAACACAGCTCCAAACAAGGCCAATGTTATACATCAGTCGTTTAACTTTAAAATAGAGTTACAATTAGTTATTTATTTGCTTTTACTAAAACGACATTATAATTTCTTTCAATTAAGCAACACATTAAATGCTCAATATATTTATATCATCTAAAAAAACTATAACGAACATTGCTTGAACATCATCTTATAACTAAGAATATATAATTGGAAATTCTTTAAAAATAGTAGCAATGAGTATCACATTGACACCTTATAACTAATTGCCAATGTGTTTTATAATACAATCAAATTTTTTTTTATCTAAAATGGCCTTCTTATGGGCCCGTTCTTTATAAGGCCAAAATGTTCGATATGCGTGTATAAGTTAAATAATCCTAATGAGTAAAGATGTTTTAAAAAACAACATTATTTTAATTGTTACGGTACGCATTTATAACTAAAAATAAATGTTTATATGTTAATGATGTTTAGATGTTCCTTGTAAAGTTCATGTTCTCTAGCAAGGCCAACTATCAAATCTTTGGTTGGGCCTTTTAAGGAACCACCGGCCTTCCTAGGAACATTAACAATATTTTAACGTAAATCGAGGCATAAGTAGATTTTCTTTTATTAGTACCATACATATATCCATATACGATAATGCCCTGCAATAAAATTTGAGATAGATATAGGTTATGTAACTAAAAACTAAAGTTTTTCAGGGTGCGGAAATTACAATTGTAGCCTCGACAACCAAAGTCTTCAAACAATGAGATCTCACTGCCACAATAGCGGCACGATCGACTCGCCGCCGCGTTTGTGGCCATAAGTTTGATGGATCTAAGTGTGTAGTAGAAGGAAAATGTCTTTACATGACGATAACTGCGACTTTTTGATAGTTGGCCTTCAAAGGAACATGGCCTTACATGGCTCAGGGTCCTTACGTCTAGTCCACGGATTAGCTCTCGGCTCTCGCAAGCTGTGCAATAGCTTATAGTAAGTACTTAAATCTTTAGAAAGTACATAATATGTACTAAATGAGGTAGGTAATTAGGTATACGGTATACCGTAAAAGGCCAAAATTTAAAATTAAATTAGGTATGTTATGGTTTCTTGAAAAATGAGAGGTTTTGGACTAACTTGTTCTGAACTCATAATATTTAAAAAAAAATTGTTCTTTCAGCGCTGCTACTTTCACAGTTAACTCTCTACAAGAAACACGTACACAGCTCATACACACCTTAAAGTAATAAGTTTAATCACTATAGTTTTGTTACATCCTGTATTAATTTAAATTTAAAACTTGATAAGTTTATCGAGTACAATTAAATACAAAATAAAATCCTGTTTTTTAATTTTTTATTACTTTCATTAAATTTAATCGCGTCGTACACGCATTATATTAAAGTGCCCTCTAGTTTTTATAGATTGAACTATTTAAACTACACGAGCGCGACGCAGCGCTTTTCGATTTAACAACTAGTTCGGACGTACGCCGCTAGATGCCGCGCTTAAAGTTGCTTACACGCATCGAACACGAACGATTGCTTTCTTTTCACTGTAAAATGTGAATTATTATTCTTTTAACACAATGCAATTTAAATCGGAAAAAAAATATTTTAGATTATATTAAATAATGAATAATTTCTTATTTCTTATGGATCTAACTAATTTTTTTTGCGCAAATAATCACTATCGACATCTAGCGGTTTCAACTAGTACTAATTCTTAACTAGCCAAATTTCATATTGCAAGTAGTTTTAGTACATCAATTCATAGCTAGATGGCGCTTTATAGGCATGCCTATGGGCAAATTGTACCATCGAGGAAATTGATTCCTAGGCAGCTTACGGACGTCTACGTCATGTGGTCGGCTTATGACAATTCAATATTAGCTGTGATCAGTTGGATGGGTTTGAGTTAACGCGTCCAAATTCAGGGACCGCGGAAGTGGGGTGCAGAGGGGGCCCTGTAATAAGATATTAGATACGTAGAATAATATACAGGTGTAGGGCCGATTCACACCGGAATGGCGGAGGCGAGGCGAGCAGTTTCAGTGTCATATGATTTTAAGCTTTATCTACATTGTTGTAATACCTGAGTATCGCTTGAGAAATCTACGGCCGCCCGTGGACACTCGTGGCCTCTTGCGGCCGCCGGCGGCGTACGCGATGATTTTACTAGGTAACTAAAAAGAGTGAAATTATTATTTTTAACAAAAAATTAAAACCGACTTCCAAGGTAAAAACAATAATAACATCCTTATAATATGAACTTAAGAGTATTAAATAATTTTTCCTATCTCATGGTGCCTTTTCCGAATTCGGCTAAAACTCAACTATTTCTGTACTCAATCTTCATAATTTTGAAGTCGGTGCCAGTTACAAATGTTTCAAATATTCTGGCATCTGGATTCAGCTATATCTGGTACCGACTTCAAAATTATGAAGATTGAGTACAGAAATAGTTGAGTTTTAGCCGAATTCGGAAAAAGGCACCATGAGATAGGAAAAATTATTTAATACTTTTTAGTTCATATTATAAGGATGTTATTATTGTCTTTTACCTTGGAAGTCGGTTTTAATTTTTTTGTTAAAAATAATAATTAAATTACGCGACAAAAACCATTTTGTCCCTTACACACATTTTCAATTTTTTTCTGTTCCATTGCTTGTTTACTACGAGAGACCGCAATACAAAACAAGCAATCTAAAACGTATCCAAAACGGTTTTTTACTTTAACGCGGTGTTACCTTAGCTGATGACGACAAGGATGATGACTGAAACACGCAGTGTCGTGATTGGATGAACGATGAAAATTACAATGATTTTGTTGATAATTATAATCATAGTAAAATATATTCTTTTATCTGATATCTTTTCTACAAAAAATAAAATAAAATAAAATGCCTTTTAAAACGAAATAGCTCCTAATAGCTTTACTTTTATATAAATTTACTTCAATATTTATTAATTACGAGATAACACCCGCAACTTCGTTTCGCAAAATTCCGGGATAAGAAGTATCATATTTCCTAAAAAGTAAAGTATATCCGTACCCAGCAAAATTGGTTAAGCAGTTTGTGCGTGAAGAGGTTACAGACAGTCAGACGGACATTTTTACACATTATGAGTGAGTGAGTGAGAGTGAGTATAGCTCCATGTAGAGCTTCACAAATTCGAAGGTATTCTAAGTACATAAGGAACTACTGAGAACCTAAGGTTTCATCCATATTGTGATAGTAAGTTGTCTTATCGCTCTGGGATCTGGGTCTAACAGGTAGGCACTTGACTAGGTATATGACCAAAAAATACTCAATTGTATCCATACTTTAATAAAATTCACTACATGTTACAAAGGGGAGGTACAGTCTGGCTATGGACAGACAGACAGACGGACAGACTGAAATATCTTTGTTATCGGGTCCCGTTTTTACTCTTTGGGTAAGGAAAGAGGAGAAAATTATCCATCTGTGTTATTACACTATGCAGTATGCTGGCACGGACAAAGTCGCGGGCAACAGCTAGTAGAAAATAAATATTTGCAATATCGTATTGTTTTCTAAGGTGTTATATTAATTTATAAAATAAAAATTAACGCCTTTGAAAAAAAAATAGCAACCAAGTTATTTTCAAAACGTCTGATAATAGTTTTGGTCATTGAAAAGTGTCTTACACTACATGATACTAGTTCAGAACAATAATCTGCAAATTGTGTATAAATATTAGCCATCAGAAAATAAGTAAAGTAAGACTAATTTTTTGTCCACTTTGGTACCTGTTACCTGACCAGGTGTCACACTTAGAGCTACACAATTTCGCAGGTATTCTAAGTACACGAGGCACTACCAAGAACGTATGGTTTCATCCATCAGAAAGTAAGTTATGTCTTATCCTTTTGGGATCCAGGTATATAACCGTTCAAAGCAAACGACATCCAGACCGAATTCGCCGTTCACGCAACTGATTTTGATATTGACTCACTAGCACTGCAAAAGAAGATAGCTAAGACAGCAATACCTCACGTGAAGACTGTCCGAAAGTACGCAAGAGAACTGGCTAATCTACCAAAAATTTCAAGAGCAATAAAATTAATGAAGTAGAAAAGTTAGTAGTGTTGCTCCTCACCGTGCCAGCTACGTCTACGTCGTGTGAAAGGACTCTGAGTGCCCTTCGACGCATCGGAACATTCCTCCGACTACCAATGAAGCAGAGAAGACTTACTTATTTAGCAATACTGCACGTGCATAAGGCTGAAACATTTAGTTTAGATGTAAATGAAATTCTTAAGGAATTTGCTTCGAGGACGGCTGAGAGACGCAACGTTTTTGGTATTTGTCTAATGAATACAATAAAGCAATATTAAAAAAAAAGGTTTTTTATTCATTGACCGTCGATTGCATAAAGATGCATTAAAATAAAGCTTCTTTAAATCTATTGCTGACCCTTTTTATCTTGTTGACAAAGAAAGAGTCAGCAATAGAGTTAAAGAAGCTTTAACTTTAATGAAACTTTCTGCAACTGACTATATGAAACTGTTATTTGTTTGGCCTAGTCATCTCCGTTTTGTCATATTTATAACTAGTTGATTGACAGGAGGAAGTTGGGGCCGGAGACTGAAGGAAGTGGGTGACTAAACCCCCAAAGTTGGACTACATAATATTATATTGTTTTATTCGTGATTTTAAAAACAAATCCTAGACTATATTGTTTTATTCGTGATTTTAAACATAATATGGGTATCTTGCAATATATTGGATGTGAGGTAAAAATTAAAAATATGGTTAAGTGCGAATTGGATTCGCGCACGCAGGGTTCCGTACCGTTATAGAGCAAAAATATTAAAAAAACGTAATTTTTGTATGGGAGCCCCCCTTAATTATTAATTTTATTTAAATTTTATTATTAATTATTATAGTATTAGTACAGCTGAGTATTTCCTAATATTTCAGGTGCCAATCTGTTGTCATCATTGATACCGAGCCAAAAATGTTTTGAAAAATCACGTTTTTTGTATGGAATTTTTGTATTAAATATTTAATTTATTTTGTTTTTAGTATTTGTTGTTATAGCGGCAACAGAAATACATAATCTGTGAAAATTTCAACTCTCTAGCTATTACCGTTCTTGAGTTACAGCCTGGAGACAGACAGGCGGACAGACGGACAGACATCGAAGTCTTAGTAATAGGGTCCCGTTTTTACCCTTTGGGTACGGAACCCTAAAAACAAAATATGAGTGAACGAACTGTGATTGAATGCCTCCCCTCTCACCCCGCAACTCTCCGCCCCCCCGTCATAAAGTACTTCCGCGGTCTCTGTCCAAATTACTTAGGTCCGTCATCTGCCTAGGAAATAGGAATCGACTTCTCTGATAGTACAATAATATCGATATCGCCACTTGTCCCAACCAGCAAAAAATGGTTTTTGAATTATCTCCAGGAGTTCATTTCCATAGGACTATGTGAGACTTATATCCACATATTATAAGTCCGGAAAAGGGCCCACTTTATAAGTAAACTTTTACTTATATCGTGTTTATAATAGACCGCTCCAATGCCGTTTACGCCTATATTTCTCCTTTAATAGGATTAAGTGACTGCAATTAATCCTGCAAATGCCAATATAAGTAAATAATTGGAAAAAGTGAGATTAATACAAGCCCGCGCAATGCTTCTATAAGCTCACATTTTGTGAACAGAAAACAATTCGTTCTGTGAGTCCAGGATTGTCAAAACTTATATTATTTTAATTTAATATTATTAAATGTCAACCATTATAATCAGAAATATAATGTAGTACAAAATGAATAGCTTTTTGTTGTTAGTCTGTTGTATATTCAAAGGGGAATGTGAATTTTCTGAAAAACTATGGTATGGTTTTAGTTAAAATTTTAAAGCGTCTCGTGTAATTTACTTATTTACATTTTAATATTTAATATTTTATTATGAAAATATCATGGACAGTCGCCATTTTCTAGATAAGCATTGCCAAGTGCGACTTAGGGCTTATAAGTAATATTGGTTCTCTATTGGCAAGTGTTAAAACCGAAGATTCGCCATTTTGTTACCAATTGGGGTTCCACATTGCCCAGATAAAAACAAACTCTATTGATATTTATATATTTGCAAGTTAAAGGAATATTATAAGGTTTTATTGTGCGTCCTAGGATAAAAATATAATAAAAACTATAATAATTCATATAATAGAATTTACAAAACCATATAAAGCGTGTTTTTGCCTATAAGAGTTTTGACCACGATTGTTTGAGATTACTTAGTCTATAACACTACTATGGAATGCCAGTGTATCTAAGCTTATAACGGCATGCGATAAATATATATAGAGAACATTTTATCTTACTGCTAGCTGTTATAATCTAAGTAATTTTAATGTAAGTAAATAAATAAATTTATAATATCATAGTAAAATTATATTAAATCACTTCTAAGGTAATGTAAACCAGACAAGAAATATAAATGTTTTTCAGTACTTTAACTTGAATTTTACTTATAATGGCCATAAAATAGTAGCTTATAATATGAGGTTATACTCGTAAGTATAAATAACAAGAGTGATTGCGCCTCAGTGTATATATTCCTGGTAGATGCTTCTCGAGGAGTCTTAGGATTTAAATGTTCCTAAGATGTTATCCTATAGGCGGATATTAGTTTGAGTTACTGGATTAATTACTCCTGAGTGTATTTAATTTTCTTCCTAGCTATTATAGGAGTCTTAATACAGTAGTGGCCAAGAAATATGATCCTTTATACCGATATAAGCTCAAATTATAGGATTAAACGTACCGAAGTAAAAACGGCATTCATTTATACTGATAAAAGTGCAGTAGCAAATACCAAAACTATCATCGGAGCTATATAAGTCCAAATAGCATTATAAAATCGCATTCCAGGATTACTTTGCTGGTTGGGGTGTGTTTCCTGCTCAGGTTGGCTGAAATAAGATTGTAGTGTGAGTTTTCGGAACTTTCTTCGTATGGAAGTTAACGACAATATTTCAAAGGCTTCGAATTAATCTTATTTTATTTCAATGAGATAATAATTAATATCAGGCTATTGTAGCCTACTTAAATTTTTGAGTAGAGTTCAAAACCTGGCCCGGAAGACACAGCCCACAGGTAACAACAGGACCTTAACTGTGAACGAAAAATAAAATGGCTCTGGCTAAATGACTTATGGCCCTATCCTCATGACTCCAACTCCAATTCGCGCGGAGACAGACGACTAAGTTCGCGCGAGCGAAACAGCTCGAAGCGACATTCGAGTTATGAGAATAGCCCCCCCCCCCCTGCCGCTTAGACAAAATATGAGGAACAAAGTACGAACAATAAAAAACCTAGCAACTATTCATACCAGCTATCTTTTCATCGGTAGGCGTTGGCTATGTTAAACAAACCACCTATCAGTCTATAAAAATGTTGTCGACTCAATACCCAACCCTATGGCTATTTGTAATAAGGCAAAATATTAGAAAAAGAAAGATTAAAGATTACATAAAGTATAGGATAGCAGTCATGACTCATGAATAAAAAACATATTAAGCTGATCGCACATTTGTCAGCACCGTACGCCGTACGCGCCGTACGCGTCGAACGTACCGCATAGTATACGAGATGCGGCGCGTACGGTGCGGACGAATGTGCGAGGTTTCACATAATTTCATACTACAAATTCTAAAACGCGGTGTGTATGGCGCGTGCGTGCTGATAAATGTGCGATCACCTTTATGCACCTTTCTGTGAAAACTAGTGGTTTGTTCTCTTTTTTGTTCTCGATAAATACGTTATTAAAATACAACACTTTCCCTAAGTTTGCCGTATACTATAACCATGGGCGCCGGCAGGGGGGTGCCAGGTGGTGCACTTCCAGTTGCACCCCTTGGGAATTTCGGGATCAACAGGAATTATAATATAAAAAGCCCTGTCCCTATTACCATGCCGTACAAAGATAGTTCGTAATGTTTCGGCACTAAATGTGTTCTGCTGACGTAAATAGACAGGACCACTGTTGTTCGTAAAAAGTAAAAAGAAAAGAAAGAAAACTAAAATTTGCACCCATTGGAAATTATTTCTGCCGGCGCCTATGACTATTACTTACTTCTAAGAAGTTCCTTGCAAGCAACATTATTTAAATGGTGCAATAATACAGAGCAATTTTATTGTATTTTTTTTAATTCCTACTCTCATTAACTTTTTTTGTCATTGCAACCGTTTAGAAATATCACGATTCACGTTATATTATAATGAAATGTTTACACTTTTTAAGCCCTTTCAATTGATATAAATTATAATAGTATCATAGAAAATTACAAACACTTACCTGGAAAACCGGGAACTGAATCGCCAACCGCACTCACACTCACCACAGTCCACAGGCACAAATCACAATAAACACCACTATGTTCACACACACAAATTAAGCACAAAACTATTCAGACAGTAAAACTATAGAAAAGTTATCAGATTTATAGTTCTGAATTATTTTTTCAGAGGCGCGAGGCGCTTTAGGCAGCCATTTTACCTGCGGGCGGAAGCCGGTAACACTACTTTTTAAATTTGGAAAGTTAATAGGAAATGAAAGATAGGTTCTGATTATTGTCTGATATACAAATACAGATATTATTACTATGCAGATAATAATATTATTATTATCCTTATATTAACTACTAAGTAATATTATGAATACGAAAGTGTGTCTGTCTGAGTGTCCGTAACCTTCTCACGCTTACGGTTGAACCGATTTCGATGAAATTTCGTAAGGAGATTCTTGATTACTGAGACCAGTTTTTTTGTCATAAATATAAGTAGATACTTGTATATTTTTACTGAAACAAAGACAAAACAAAGTATTATCAAAAATCATTTATTCAGCACATAAAAAACTTATTCTATTCTTAAACTAAACATCTCACTTCGATGGATTTTATTTCAAAAATAAAAAAGGCACATACAAAGAAAAATTTAACTAACTTAAAAAAAATTAATCACCTCACTGGCTTAGTGATTACGAAACTGAATAAGAATTACTTATTCAAAGCAATTAAAGACAGACTTTGTACTAAACCTTAACTAAAATTAGGTACTTACATTTACCTGTTTACTAACTTATTATTAATAGCAATTATTAGACTCAAATATCGATTCTCAGTCGATTAACTATCGGAAAATTTTCTGAATACTGTGTACTGCACAAAACATTAGGCTTCGCTCACACAAAACTTCGAATTTCAATACAATATATTTTTTGTTCACACCAAACACTTTTTCATTCACACATACAATACGTTATTGCTTAATACGCTATTAAACTAGTGCACTTGCTTATAGTGAGCGGCTGACAGTCTGTTTGCTGTGACCCAAGTCTATCAGCAAAGCCAAAATTTTTAATGTAAGTTAACTTTGACGTGAAAGTCTAAGCAAGTCAGAACTCAGAAGAGTTATAATCCAGGCATAAACGGAAGATATACCTAACCACAAGTCCACAACATAAGTCTACATACAGAAGACCTGAGTATTAAACGGAAGATATAACCATAACCAACATAAATATTCTACATACAGGAGACCATCTTAATATTATTATTGTACTAGACGTGTTTTCAGATAACTTTAAGGTGCACACTGCGGCGTAGCGGCATAATATTCTTTGTATGAATTTGTATGAGTATTAGCGTGTTTTTGTATGAGCGATAGCGAAGCTGCACTACGTAGAAGTGGAACTACTTACTATACGCGATACATTAACCCAGCACCAGCTCCGGATGTATGTATAGGCAGTTTAGGCCATTGCTTGTAGGCCGCGTCCTATGGCGTCCTAGGGGGACGGGCCGCGCTACACCGGAATGGCAGCGGCGAGGCGAGCACTTTCAGTGTCATAGGATTTTAAACTTTATCTTCATTATTGTAATACATGGTATCGCTTGTGAAGTCTACGGCCATCCGTGGCCGCTCGTGGCCGCTCGTGGCCGCTGGCGGCGGCGATTTCTCAAGCGATGTATTACAATAATGAAGATAAAGTTTAAAATCATATGACACTGAAAGTGCTCGCCTCGCCGCTGCCATTTCGGTGTGTCGCGGCCCTACGGCTCCGTCCTAGAATGGCGGTTGATTTCGTACACAGGGGCGGCAAAATTAAAGTGGCCTATACTCATAAAAAATATATATCCGGCCTTGCCCAGCACTATGAGTAGTATGGGACGTATCGACTTGCGCCGCTGCAGTGTAGTTAAGCCTAATGTGGTCTCACATCTACAGGTCCCTTAGACAAAGTATCTTTCGTTAAAAATGTATGCGGTTTGACAAAGTCGTCGCTAAATGACATTTCGCTTGCGAAGACTAATGTCATCGTTTTTAACGAAAGGGACTTTGGCTACGGCATCAGCCCACCTAGACAAGTGGCAAGCGATTATCGTAAACGCTAACGCCACAAAATGTATGTGATTTGACATAAGTCATCGCTTCGCTAGCCTATACTAATGTCAAGTCATTCTGTAGCGTTAGCGTTTACGATGATCGCTTGCCGCTTGCCTAGGGGAGCTGGTCTGTATGGTATACTCCCTGGCTACTTCTAAGTATGTCCAGCAGTGGCAGCAGCGACGCTGGCGCTAGTGATGGGTGGCTGTGGTAGCAGCAGATCAGCCAGGCGGCCCGCCTCGCGCAGACCAGACAGGAACGCACCGTGGACCGTCGCAGGGTAGTTGCGCATCGTGTGCTCACCTGGACACAAAAAAAAATTATATCATTCTACAATAATAGTTCGATCGTAGTAATTGCAGACACAATAGATTTTCAATTGTTATGCCACAGCCGGGTGCCGCTTGGGGATTGATGGGTTAATAAAAATGAATTTTAAAGTAAAAAGTTAGTCTCGCTGAAATTCGAAAACGGTTAAAAAATTGACACGGGAGTGATTTGATAATGCACATTGCACAAGTCGCCCATGACTATTAACAATGTCGGATGTGCAAAATCGACAATTTTTTTTATTTCATAAAACATGTCCTTATAACCAATGCTATCATTAGCTGAAAAGAAAAAATCTATATTATGCATAGTTTCTGAAATAGCTACATTAAAAATGTCGTATATTACTAAGATAGTCCGCTAACAATGTCGGATAGTCACTACCTACGTTGTTAACGGGACGCGGGGGCGAGTGGGAGCGCTCGATGTGCCACTTCCGACTATGTTAACGGAGGGAATGGACCTCGCGCTCTCACTTGTTTTTTTGCAACCTTAGTTATATTTTTTAATTTTCGACGCCATTTTTAATGTCTACAAGATCAGCACGGCTAATCAAACTAGGTACTCAACGAAATTAAGAAAAATATAGTAATTAGGAATAAAATGCTGATGGAAATATTATGATCGAAGCTAATACTAGTGCGGAAAATGGTATTTACTATTCTTTATTATATTTTTAAAAGATTTTGAACAGTATAGCTTATGTTTTATTACTGTTATGTATTAGAAAAATGCCTAGAAAATCAGCTATTAGACAACAGATCGCCAAAACACGATTAAAGAATAAAACAATTATTCTTTAATTATTAAATAGAATAAAAAATCGTAAAAAAGGTATTAAAATGACTCTTTTTCACACTAGGTTTAACTTCAGTCACAAGATTTCCATGAGCATTTTTTTCCTATACTATTATAATAATGCTCTCAAATTCGTTGAGTAGCTGGTTTGATTAGCCTTGCTGATCTTGTAGACATTGTAAATGCAGAGCTTGCAATTTGTCTTAACAAACATAATATAGATTTACTCAGATTTTGTAAAAGTGAAATTATTCTCAAAAAATACCATAGAATAAATAGAGAATCTCGGATAAAGAAGACTGCACTTGATTAATTAATCTAATAAATATTAATCTAAGTTTTTCATGAAAACGAACGCTGTGGTAGTACGTAAGTGCCCTAAAAATGTAGAGATTTTTAAGAACTACCTGATTCCGCAAACTTAGTTTCGCTGACAAATTAATGGACCTGCAAAACAGTCAGTCCTTCGTCAGTATTTTCTGTATTTCTCACATATTTGGGCAAACTCATCTCTCCAGCGTATTTGGCAGATGTCGATAAGATCCATAGCAAGTTGTTCGACTTGGAAAATATAATATTTTCCGTTACAAATTCGTGGTAGCCACCGCCGTTGCCGCGTCGGCGCCTTGTTTTTAGCTTTAATCAAACTGCCCTGACTTCTAAAATATTTGCCCCATGGTGATAATTAAAATAACAATTCTATTCTTTACAGAATCACCATTAATATTTTGATATTTATTTAGGTAAGGATCTATTGCTGATATGCAAAAAAAGCCACGCTAGTAGGAGATAATTTAAAGTAAATTTTTTAATGAAGGAAATTGTTACTATTCATTAACCATAAAAGATACATATATGCTGCCCTGGACTTTTTTGTAGATAATGATGAACACTTTAAGTATTTGTAATATTATTTCTATGAATCAGATGTATTTTTCGCAGTGCAAGCGAAATAATGTATTGCAAATTTTTACCACTTTGGGTTATATTTTTGCGATTTTCGGTATGATCCCTAGTATTTTTTCTGAATAATACACTGCCTATGTCCTTTGCAAACAATGTAGCTTATCAAGGGTAAAAGAATTTTTAAAATTAGTTCAGTAGTTATTGAACCTATTCATTACAAACAAAGATACAAAGACTTTTCCAAACACGAAACAAACTTTTCCTCTTGATGATTGATATAAAAAAAATATTAATTTTGTTAAGTTAATTTAAGTTATGATATCAAAAAGTCAACAAAATAGTTTTATTTATAGGCAAAATTTTTTAATTTCAATGTTTTGAGTTAATTTATATTTCGGACGAAAATTTGATTTTCCGAATTATTTACGTCATAAGAAATGTTTTGTATTTTCATACATAGTTTTCATGTTTTATTTGACAGAAGTCCATAAAAAATATATATTTTCTTTAAATTGTTGTCATTTTTGTTGGTAATTTCTACATACGACATATTTTTAAATTAAAAGTTATCACTTAACAATGGCGTAAGTGCCACTTCCGACAAGCAATCATTGATTCTGTACAAGCAGCAACGTCGGTTCTGGCACTTCCGACAAATCAGCATTACTCGTACTCCGTTAAAAAGGTCAGAAGTGACTTTTATCATATTTATTCATAAAATACGGGATACAACTAATAATATACTAAACGTAAATAACTTATAGAGCACAACCCTGAAATTTCATGATTCTACTTGAAATAAGTAAAAAGTTATTAACAATTTAGACTTTGAATCGCTCTCCTGTAAAGTTGCTGTTTTTCACACCCGACATTGTTAATAGTCATGGGCGAAGTGTTTGTGCACAAGAGCACTCTCCCTTCCTTTACTCTCACAACTCAGTGGTACAGATGGCGGACACAACTGGCGAGAAATCATAATATGACAAGAGTCCAACATTTTACCATTTCAAATGCCCATCCGACACATGAATCATAATATTCCTTGTCACAAACTCAGAACACAAGCTGTCCGTCCATCTAGTCCCGTGCGTGGTAGGCAAAGGACTTGCGTCACAGTCCACAGACAGAGGGAAATATATATTTTTCATGCTATACAGTATACAATTATACATGTATTTAAGAAAGGAAACAAAACGTCACCCCTTCATTACACCGCCACAAAAACTTTTAATTTCCCGCGAACCCTTTGTAGGGATTAAGGGAATATTACGCCTTTCAACGAGCAGAATTAAAAGGACAGTTCAAACGTGCGGAAAAATGACATCCGACGGTAGACTGTAGAGATGTCTAGTAAACACGAAGGGAATTAAAAAGTCCTTTTTTATATTTTATTTTGATTATATTTTTTTATTTTAAAAAAGGAGAATATTTTAACTAGGTTTAACATAACAGCCCAATTGAAAGACATGCTTTGTAGACAGAAACCTATATTCCAATTCTCAGACTCAAATCAAAAAGTCTGTGTAGTTTTTAGAAAATGAAATGGGGTTTAGAATTAGTGTAACAATGGGTGATCCGGACGTCCGGAATCCGTAACGTTGTTGCGGACTTCACCCAACAAGTTGATTCCTAGGCAGATGGCGGACCACTAATTTGGTCGCGCTACGTCAAACCCATCCGACCGATCAAATCTAATGCTAAGTACTCACGTACGGTTTTACTCGATAGTTTTACTCCAAATCGAGTAATAATTATTGTGTGAACCGCAAAACTGACAGCTCGAAGGCTCGCATCGAGCCGCTCGAAGTTGATGGAGCCGGATCGAGCCGGATTGATGGAATGAAATATATCGATTTAGAATAAAACTATCGAGTAATGCTGAATGTGTGGACGAAAGCCCGAGCCGCGGGTTTTGCTCGACGTTATTGCTCGATTGAGCAAAACCGTATATGATTACTTAGCAACATTGAATTGACAGACCACATGACGTAGGTCCATCAACTGCCTACAATTTCCTCGATGGTACAGTCGGCCTCATTAACTAAAACCGTTGTTACAGGACTCACCGGCGAAGAACATGCGGTTGTCTCCGTTGGCGTCGGGCACAGGAGCCGCCAGCAGGTCGTAGTCGGTACCAGACGAGCCAACCGCCACGAAGCTGTACGAACCGCGGGCGAACGGGTCCGCGCGCCATCTTGGAAATAGAAAATAAATTAAGTAAATAAAAATGAAACATCTTTATTTTCTCATAATAGCCATTACATCATAACATGCGACCTCCCCATTAAGTTAGTCAGAAGTATAAATTAGTATATAGAGTGTAACAAAACAGAGTGATAATATTATCTTAGGGTGTGTGCGTGTTCTTTGTGTAGAGTTCACTGTGAAAGTAGCAGTGCTGGAAAAAATAACTTTTTTTCATCTTTGGATGGATTCACGACGCGCAGGCGCTTGCCCGTACAAATCACAAAAAAATGCTCTTTCAACGCAGCTACTTTCACAGTGAACTCTATATAAGGGACACATACAAAACCCAAGCATTGTTTTGGCACACCACACTCTGTATAAATAAACATGTGAACAGATGTGACGTTATTGGTACATAACGATCAAAATAATTACATATTATGGTGGCACGCTATTGGTTACACATGCACCTATTGCCGCCTCTAGATTCGTCGTGGGACCTTAAATCTTGCGCGGCCTATATTATTATGGTCTATGGATGATTGCAATTATTGAACATTTTCATTTTAAAATAAAATATTACTCGTATTGCTGATTCTAAAGCAGCTACAGCGTTTCATATTGATAATAAGGAACTACAGAGCCGTCAGTAAAGATGATCCCAAGGGACAGCTAAAGTGAAGAACGTAGCGAGCTCTGGGCAGCTTTGTTTCAATATTCTATACGGCTAGCAGCGTTCCTAGTTATTAATTCCTAAGATACCGTTTAGCGAAGAGCTGCAGCAATTCCATACTAATATAATTAATGGAAAAGTGTGTCTGTCTGTCTGTCTGTCACTCTGTTACCTCTTCGCGCCCAAGCGGTTTGGGCGTGAAGAGGTAACAGACAGACAGAGAGACAGACGAAAAGACAGACACACTTTCGCAGTTATAATATTAGTATGGATTATAAATTAAGATCCCATTCCAACATTAACACGCCTTTGATTTACCTTTGTTTTACAGACTGAAGTCTAGATCTTGTAAAACAGCTAAGTAGTATTCTCATAATAAATAGGGAGTGCCTCCGCTGCCGGCGCCGGTTGCCGAAATGGCTGCCGGCGCCGGTTGCTGAAATGGCTGCCGGCGCCCTTTTCCGAACTCCGAAGTATGCCGAAGTCACGCGATGTTTGCCGAATAGGCTGCCGGCGCCTATTCGGCAAACATCGCTTGTCAAAATATGACAGAATAATGATCAAAAACATCAGTCTTGAGCTAAAGGACTATGAAAAGTACAAATAATAAGGTCATAAATAGTCATATTGTAAGGATGCATATTTGAATCCTTCGATCGGGGATTCTTGGAAATGCTATTGTATTCTATTGTTGTCGCGATCACCGGTGCTCGTATGGGGTTTGAATCTTGATGGGTTAATGGTGGTGATGATGATGCTGATAAATGTGATCTGCATAGTAGCATAATACAATATCTTTGCTTCTTTAAACAACGCTGAAACTCTCTAACATGTATAAGGAATCTGAAGTTCTGTTCAGTACCTTCGGAAGTATACCACGGGGTTTATAACTGTTATACCTGTGGTGCAAAATCTAACTTTTTGGTAGCTGAAAAAAGGTAGCTAAGGTAAGCTAAGCTAAGAAAATGCATCACTAAAAACTAAAATATCCACAGCCAAACAAATAGGTACCTAACCTTCTCCTTTGGAAGTCCGTAAAGTCGAATATATTTGAGATTATAATTATTTCTTTTTAAAATTTGTGTATCGGGACTGGAACCTAGCGCTTTACGCATTATCACCGACTCCCATTTTGAGTGCCAGCGCCGGCAGCCATTGTTTTGTATCTCGGCTGCCGGCAGTATACTTACCGCCGGTTCCCATTACTGATATTTTTGGGAGCCGGCGCCGGCAGCGGAGGCACTCCCTAATTAATAACAATAATTATTATCATGTACAATAGAACGACATATTTTTGAGTTTTGACCATTTTTTTTTTCGGAGAATACCATTTAGAAGTTTAATTATAACGAGGCTACATTGAAGCAATATCGAAGCTGTATTAATGTAACTACAATACTGTAAACACTAAAGATCCATTAAAACGAGTTAATTCGACTTCCTTTATAATATTAATTTGACGACATCATAAAATAATTTAATCTACTTTTCTTGAATTAAATTCTAGCTATTTAAAGCTAGACCTATTATTTAGAAATTCCCAAGCGAGGACAGGAACAAACTAGTGGAATTCAATGCAAAACACAATCTGCACAAGATGTCCATTGTATGCGAATATGAATCCTCGAATTTGAGATAGGTTCGCGCATTGGCAACCAACATGTCAATTTGTGCTTGGAACGCAAGTCAAGCTGTATGTAATCCTTGGTGCGCTTCATCTAGGTATAACTGTACAAGAATTTGGATAAACGGGACCTTAAGTACTGTTCCTAAAGGCGAGCTACAATGTGCCTATCCTATCCTACTCGTATTTCTTGAAATCATCAACAATTTCCCAAAAAAGGAAACTTACTGTTCCATAAATAAGGTCACATTTGCACACATTTTACGCATGTTTATTGTGTCACTATCACACAAAGTATAGGAAGTCCAAAAGAAGCAGTGATAACTTACGATTTCACACCTGAAATTATACCTTCCTTGGCTGGAGGGTATTAACACACAATTGTCCAGGAACAAACGCACATTCGACTTTATGTTACGCGACCAACAAACAAGTACTGCATACAAACTGGTCGTTTAATACGGGGCTGAAGTCTGGACTTATTACATTTGAACATCCCGATACTATCTTCAAAACTGTTTAAGGAGTAGAGCTGGTTATGGTCTCGGTTCGCGTACACGCAAATGGTAAAGGTATTACTTTGTACAATATATTGTGCATGATGTTACTCTGTTTCCTTGAACCGGTTATTGAACTTCTTGGGTGTGTATTTCTAGAATTTAAGGAATATTGTCTGTAGTGTCTATTGTAAATTGGGAGATACCTAATTATCTTTATTAGGGAAAAGCTGGTACGCATCATCAGTAATCACTAAAGTACCATGGCAACAATCTTAGAGTAAAACCATGGCAGTACCCATTAATTTAACCATAGCCTATTTGCGTTCGCGTTAAGGTGACGCAGCGTTAAAGTAAGAAACCGTGTTGGACATGTTTTAGATTGCTTGTTTTCTATGAGAGGCCGGCCC
Organism: Polyommatus iphigenia; assembly: GCA_963422495.1. NCBI lineage: Eukaryota > Metazoa > Arthropoda > Insecta > Lepidoptera > Lycaenidae > Polyommatus > Polyommatus iphigenia. Next base: position 33,334,118 of record OY730185.1, on the reverse strand, counting down.
GGCCTCTCATAGAAAACAAGCAATGGAACAGCAAAAAATGGAAAGGGCGTAAGCGACAAAATGGTTTTTGTCGCATAATTTAAAAACCATAAATACATTTCATATAAGCTATGCACAAATTAAAGTGCATGCTTGAACCAATTTATGTACAAATTTTGGAACCTTAAATCACTCTCCTCTGTTGGAAAAATAGGAATCCCTTTTTTTACAGAGGTCTTTTCGATTGATTATTCTGTGCTATAAAAGTTGTCCAATCGTGTTATGCTATGGGCAATTCAAAGACAAAGACATGATGAATACTGACAATGAACTTCAATTTCTTAGCTTTAGTCATTGCTGAGAAAAATCGGCATCGCTACAGCCAAATTATCAAGGCGTCGCCTTAAGAAGAGTGACGTCATCGGCTTAAAATTTGCTAGAATGACGATAGCCAATGAGGGTCAATTCAGACCACAACGCGACGCGTTGATACATTTCTAAATTGTTACTCATGACAGATTTCAATTGCGTGAGACGTCTTGCAAATCTGTCAAATTCATACAAATTTAGAAATCCATCTACGCGTCAAGTTGCGGTCTGAATTGAACCTCACGCGTACGGTTAACTGTTTTGGTGAACATAAAGCCTAAGTAAGCATCATTGGTCATTGCGTTGACAATTCACATTTTTCTAAGTGCGAAAATATTGTAATAGTAACTCACCTAGTCACTACGCACTCTTTAGGCTGCGGTACAGCGGCATGACCGAAGATGCTCTTCAGCACTGCGATGCATCTGCCCACAATGACGTCATCAGTCACGTTCTCCATCACAGCTGCAGCCTCCCCGGCCACCAGAGCCAGGAGTACTGGAGCGCTGTACAGGTTCCAGAATAGGAAGAGTTCACCTGGAAAATGATTCGGTAGTTTTAATTGTGCACATTGCATAGGAGAGGTAGATTGGAGAGGTACTTTGGTGTAGAAAATAGGAATAATAGGGATGATGAAAAGGTTAAAGATTAGGGAATTTTGTTAGTAAAATAAAAAAAATTACGGTAAAAAATAAGTGTTCCCAAAATGTCAGCTTGATAGCATTTGTATTTTTTTTGTTATGCGCCTTCAAAGTTCGATAATGAAGTCGATTTTTTTTTTAATTAAATTTCTTAATATTTGTATACCATTCGATAACTTATGCATTTAAAAGCAACTTTTGTTATGATACCACTTTCATAAACGCAATATTATACCTAACGAACAAAGTTCTCTCCCGATGCGTACAAACTACGAAAGAGTGACGTCATTCTTTCGTACGCACTTTGTATGGAGCGTTTCGGGCAGGTCTATTTTATGAGATGTTTGAATTGTCATATCTTGGTGAATTTTTAAGCTATCAGAGTCATTCTTTCAGCGATGTTTCTATTTTTTAAGGGTCTTTCAATTACCAATAAGAAAAAAAAATAGTCATCATACCTATTTTTTTTTGTTGCAAAATGAAAAAAAAAAAAGGCTTAAAATCTATGTTCATAAAATATACGGCACGACCTAAGTCTTTGGTAGTCTTCAGTTATTTCAATTATAAGGAAAGAAGTGATAGTTTGCCCATTAAATATTGAAATTTGAAAGTAACATGTAATTATTCCACTTTAATTAATCACATCGCACATAAGATGCTACATAGACGTAACTTCAAAAATCACGAAAATGACATGCGCCATTATATTTTAAAAGTATGATATTTTATGAGGAAACATCGACGCAAAATCAATTCCTTCATTTTGACGTAGATGGCGCGAGTTGTCTTTGTAGCTTTAACGTCAAATAACACTATAATTGGTGCGACAACGTCTTATCAGTCAGTTGCGCGACTGTGCCCGATGAGTTTGGACGTCGCTTGGACTTAGTTCGTCGTAACTGTAAGTTATGTCATTTTTGTATTTGTTTATTGGAGAAACAATGCCTTAATTACTGTAAGTTAAGTCATTGTTCCCCCAGTTTTACGCTAAAGTGTTGATTTTGGAAGACCTTTCAAAGACTTATCCGAACTGTGATGTAATTTTATATACGGACAACTCTGCTAGGCTGGGCAGCAAAGGAATACTTAAACAGAAATAGGTTTCTGTCACTTTAAAAAAAAATACGTAAAATATTCCTTTTTTTCTCTATAGATGTACCTAATATTATTGCAATAACATAATATTTGTTTCTTGACAGATATCTCATCTCACTGTATTACTACGCAATTTCAAAGCTTCCAATTCAATCAATCACACATAAATTTTTGATTACGGGGCACACACAAAACGAAGGCGACAATGCCCATTCTGTTATAGAGAAGGCAAATAAGAGAGAGAAAAAGTCTGGCCCTATTTATAGTCAGTCAAGAAAGTGAAGAAATTAAAAAGTAGCAACATCGTAGTGCCATCCCTTTTTTTCTTAGATTAAATTGAAAGGGATGACACTACGATGTTGCCACTTTTTAATTTCTTTACTTTCTTGACAGACTATACGTCCCCGATCAGTAAGCACAAATCATACGCACAGCTAAGAAGACCGGTCATCCATACGTAGATGTAGAAATGGATTTTAAAGATTTTTATGACCTGAAGATTTTGAGTGATGAGTCGAATTGAATATTACCAAAAACGTCAACGGTGACCTGATAAAGATAACAGATGAAAATGATTCGTTTTCTAAAGGACTCTGACACTTACGCCTATAAAGCAGATTATGCGAAAGATTGAATTAAAGTAAAATGTCACAAGACACCGAGGAGTTCCCATAGAAATACAAAATATATGACTGATACCGTCAGAGTATCAACAATCAGTCTACAATCTGCTTAAAATAAATACTTCAAGAATAATTGGTATCGACGGGCAATCCGATTTGCAGAGCCTGATTGAAAACCATATAGTTCCCAGTTACTATGCAAGATTTTATGAGGGTCAATTTAGACATATTGACGCTGACTAAACATTTCTTTACTGTGATTAATATTAGTGTCATATACAAAATATTAAGCTTAATGTAGGTATACTGAAAAGTGATTTACAATTTTTTAACATGAAGACTAATTTAATTTAAGTTTCATAATAATAATGATTAATGTCTGAAGGACTTAGGTTCTTTAAGTTTTAACTTAAAACTGAGTGATTATTCAAGTAAGGTAACCAAAGCATTACTAACTTCTTAATAATTGATTTCTAAGTAATAATTAGTAATAAGTCATTTAACAACGTATTAAGTTCAAACACACATATTTTCATGCTACAAAGACACATCTGGTCGCAACTTTAAATTTTGATAAGTGTTGTTATATTTTTTTTCTTGATTTTGTCTTTTGTAAACGTGTACGTTTAAATAAAGACGATTTAAGGTTAAAGTTGTTTTAATATACTAATTTAGACTCGATTAAACAGACGTATTAATTTCAAGTGCGCTGCTAACTTTTGTAGAAACAATGACGCAACTGGGGGCATAAATAAAAAAAAATCGATTGTAGTAAGGGTGACTGAAATTTTTTTCTGTGATTATTATAATGTGCTATAAAAGAATATCTGAGCTATTTAAATCAGTTAATTGGAATATTCTAGCCTTTGTAGTTTAAAACAAATGACAGTAAAACAGTAAAAAAATAAATAAATTGCATTTTCTGAAAAAAATACTAAATGTAAGTTACGTCGCTGTAGCATCTTATGTGCGACACGTGCCGTCTTATAATAATTTCAACGTAAACATATCTAAATTTATAACATGAAGCGTGGAGGATGTGTAATCTATTGAACCAGAATGAGCAATAATCTCGTTATTGGGTAAAAGGAAGACAGTAAAACCGAATTCACAAATTAAACTTTGCATTATTAATATATCATCGAACCCCTCTACATGGGGGCATTAAATAAACAGAATCTAATAAACTCGGATGTTTATTAGAGCTAAGATTAAAGCTTCATAAATAAAGGAGGTTACCTTATTAATGTGACTAGATGACGCCCGCAACTCCGTTTCCTCAAACTTCTTTTATCGCGGGGAACCGTAAATTTATCAAGGATAAAATATCCTATGTCCTTTCCCGGGATTCAAAGTATCTCCATACTAAATTTCAGCAAAATCGGTTCAGCGGTTAAGGCCTGAAGAAGTAACAGACAGACATACACATTTTCGCATTTCTAATATTAGTATGGATGAAGTTGACGATCAATATACAGAAATTAAAGTTGGTACGAGGAAAGTTTGCGGTTGGTTGCCCAAACTCCGTACGTGATAGCACACATCAGATACACATTTTCAAAGGCCGAAATTTTACAAAGTGCCTTTTCACTGCGCTCCTTTGTAGATTAGGGTTGCCATAATCAAGTTTCGCTGAACGTTGAGTTTCGTAAACTTTGGTTTGGAAGTGATACCTTAAAAGTTTAAAATTTTTAATACATAATTCACAAAAGCTGTTGAAAAAGAGGCAGTTGCTGTAGTAATAAGCAAAGGTAACACTAACATAATACATAACAAATATGATGCAGAATAATATTTTAATGATTATTAAAAAACTGCCGATTCACACTTGACCGGCAACCCTAAAGCAGAACCCAACAGACGCGTACTTAATGAAGTCAAAACACAAAAGAGTGAAGGCACTAACGCATAACGTAAAAAATCGCTTGTCTTGACTCGTTCTCGTGATTTATTACAATGAACCCCTCCGGGTTAGTGAGTGGCGCTAAATTATTCAGCTTTTAATTTGTTATCTCGTCGGCCACCGTTTCTACGTTTTACACTATTTACACCGGCAAATTATTTATGTGTGTCCTCGGGGAGGCGCGATGTGTTGTACATTTCGGAGATTTCAGATACGTTAATATTGATGACGCCTCCCAATTATTAATGGTGAAACCACACTTCGGTGGTTCGCTAACGTATTAAACAAATGTTTATTCTATGTGAGAACTTCGAATTAGAATAGGATACGATTTGTACTAGTGGAGATCCTCCATCCCACGATTGAGATTAATAATGTAGCAATTATTTTGGGGATCAAGTCGTTTTAATTGAGATATGCTTCCTTGTTTTGGTTCCTATCTACGTCTTGAGAAAGCAATTGTTTATTGTTGTTGCTTTCACAATCGTGGAAATTTTTAAAGCGTCTTTAAAAGGCTTAATATTTTTAAGGCTTCGTCCATACTTGATACGGTGCGATGATCGCGACGGAGATCTGATCGGAGATCTGATCGCGCAAATGATACAAATGTGGACGAGCCTTTAGTCACTAATTTTTTGGTATTTTCTAGAGTGTCTATTTAAAGGATAACCTCTTAATATGACTACCTGATTGACTACAAAGTTTTTAATAATAATTTGAATATACCTCGACTGGCAGTGGTAGTGCCAACATGACCGAAGAGATTTGCGCTGGGGTCCCAAAACGTCCGCTCGAAGCACAGCACCACTTTGTTCAGGTTGCCGTAACCCAGGCGCTTAATCGCAGCAACCTGGAAAAATAATGGTGGAAAAAGAGTGAAATTATGGAAATACATGAGAAGGAGCAATGTCAATAGCTGTAATCATGAATAACCCTATATAAACGTCTTCTTTAAATAAGTACGCTTTAAAAACCCTTTCGAAAACATAATAACACCAATCAGAAAACAGAACCTCATAACGCAAAAGTTAAACTTAATTACAAAGCGAATAAAATTTCTATCAACTCATTTAAACTCAATTCAAAAATTTCCGCTCAATCGACCTCGGAATTCAAACCTTTCTCATTAAAGTCGTAAAAATACCTTCCAATCGGGCAAGGGTGGATCAAACTTAACGAAGTTTTGCTGATTTTGCCCGTTGTTAGCCACCGCAACTTTCAGCACTCCCAGGGGCAGCGTGCAAAGAACAACGTCGCCTGGAACAAAAGCCATCGTTACAATAAAATGTAATGAATACAAATAAATATGATAGGGAATTAGCCCTTGGGGACCTCCAGACGTAAGCGCAATCGTAAAGTTCTCCCGTTTTCATATTTCACAGTAGCACCGCTAAATATTTATTTTGTCGGTGAATTCGCGAATAACACCGCCGGGATACCGGTAATGTTAAGAAAATTGAGAAATTTTTAATTAAAACTTTCAAAGAGAATTGAATTAGCGAACATAAGACTGAAAATTAATACATTTATATTAATTTCTATTTTTAAAACGAATGTTTGGATTTTTCTTCTTCAAACATTTATATTTTTTGATAAATTCTAAGTTTTTCATTGCCTTTGGCTGCAACAACTATTTCTGCAGTTTCTATTTAAGTAGTATATAAATACAATATAGAGGATATAGTACTTCAAATATAATTTTGTAAAGTATTTACTGATCATTGAAATAAAACGAACATTTCGTTAAAATTCAGCAGAAGTAGGCACATAACGCAACAAAATACGATGGGAATAATCTTTGATGGGCTCCGTATACATAACCATCAATGGAAGGCCGGGGGCCATGGCCAATCACCGTGAAAGCCTGACTTTAACTAACAAAACCACGCGCGTGAATTAATAATAAAAACCGATGGTGGTTTGTATTAGTGCTATTTACACGTGCGGAATATTAAGTAGGGATAATATTATGGCTGTTTTCACTAAAATAGATAGTAGAAATTAGGATGCTTTTCAAATGGTTGACTAATGAATAATGATATATTCGTTTATTATATAATGGAACATAATAATTATTATATGTAGAGTAATATTATTGGAAGAGTTTAATAGAAGTTAAAAAGTGGCAGGATTAAAATTTGGCAATTAATAAAAGACACTAGGAAAAGTCTAAAAACCGTAAATAGATAAATAGTCTACACGGTAAATAGATAAACCCTCCTTATTAAACATAGATTTCATAAAATAGCTACCTTAATTTTGGCACATAATCTCATTAAAAACACTTCAAAGGAGGAAGAAAAGAATAAATCAAATTCTGAAAACACCGAACATATGCCACGTTTTTAAACATCTCAAGTCACCCGTCGGCCGTCCGGAACAGCGTAGCTCGTTAGCGTATAATTTTAAAAGCAAGCGATCTTTAACGGTGTATTTGCGAAGTTCCACAAGCAGACCCGCCTCCTGCCGTCTAACTGCCTCTTTGCTGCATTCAGAGTTAATTCAGGACCTTTATGTCAACGACACAAGGATCAATTCTATAGAAGCCGTGAGGTAAAATGACTCTGAATGGAATGTAGACTCCGCCCGTATGCAAATGTCTGCCTCGAGGCAAAGAACATGGGGCGAACAGCGTGACGGGTCAACGGAGGCCCGATTTTTGCGCCCCGTCAAAGTGAAATTAACGCTTTAGAATTGCAAATCATCGGCGAAGAAAGGACAAGGAGCTTGTCACGTTGCCGCGACATCCATTAATTTGTCAACTCTCTTGTATCTGGAGGACCTTAATTAAACGTGGTTTTGTGACAAGATTTTTACAGTAAAATCGACTTCCATAATGCATAGAAATTAGAAGTTAACCAAGTAACGGTACTGTGAATGAATGCAACTTTAGTGAAATTCCTTCACATAGGTACTCATTCCAATAATATTCCTTTATATCACCAAAAAATGTGTATTATGGTAATGTTATTGTTTAATTTCTTCACATGCCCGTTCCCATCCCTTCATTTCGCCCAAAAATTTGACAAACCCATTCAAACAGAGACATCTGATTAAATTAAACCATTGTAACCAATTATACCCTTACGCCTGACTCACCTTTGAACGTCTGCGGTTGGTTGGGGGCTCGAGGGTTGACCGCCTTAACCGTGACCCCGGGGCCGACGTACGAGATCTCGGTGACGGACGTCCCCAGCCGAATGTCCAACCCCTCCGCGAGAGCCACCGGAACGCACGAGTAACCATTGCGGACTGGAACAAAACGGAAAAGATAAGCATCATCAGTTCATCACTTTAAGAGAGGAACAAAACGGAAAATGGGTAAGCATCATCAGTTCATTACTTTAAGAGATGAACAAAACTGAAAATTTGGTAAGCATCATCAGTTCATCACTTTAAGACAGAAACAAAACGGACAATGGGTAAGCATCATCAGTTCATCACTTTAAGAACAAAACGGACAATGTGTAAGCATCATCAGTTCATCACTTTAAGACAGGAACAAAACGGAAAATTTGGTAAGCATCATCAGTTCATCACTTTTGAGACAGGAACAAAACGGACAATGGGTATTCAATAATCATCATCACTTTAAAACAGGAACCAAACGGAAAATTGGTAAGCATCATCAGTTCATCACTTTAAGACAGGAACAAAACGGAAAATTAGTAAGCATCATCACTAAAAAACTTAAGGCTAAATAAAAATAAAACTTATGCTAAGCTGCGTAAGGAGGAATGTGTTTTGAAGATCCAATATAATTGCTGCACTAATAATTGGCGAGCTTACAAATGATTGGTTATCAAAACACATTCCTCGCAAATCAGCGAATTTCCAGTAGAAACACACACACACAGTACTTTCTTAATGTTTTCTAAAGACAGTTTTAACTTTTTTTAACCAACTTGGGTCCATCAAGGGTACTTATAATCCTGTATTTAAATACCATGCTTTTATATTCGCATAACTCAAGTAAGATAACAAGATATTAAATTCAGGACAAACTTTAAGCCCCACTGCGCAAGTAGATTCAAGTTATTAGATAAGACGGAGTTGCAAATAGGTCATGTGAGGTCCAAATACTGAATATGGATTATGTATACTGGAGCAGTGCATCAGCCGAACACCGAGAACAAATATAGAGTGACGAGCCGCGTCACTCCACACAGACAGTTGTTTGCCTGACGTTCAGTTCCCAATAGTTCGGCACTATGGATATTAGTTTGGGCTTTGTTTGGATCATCCAATGAAAATAGTTCGTCCATAGTTATTTGTGTTTGAATATTAAAGTAAATAGAGCTGTTTGATACTATACAGATACTAAAACTGTATTAGTACCTAATAATTCTAGAACAATTAATTTGAATTTCATGGTTGTTCGCAAATAAATATTCACAGTGGGCATTGGAAGCGATAATATTATCACTCTGTTGTGTTTCTCTATTCTTTCTTTACATTATATTACATTTTCAGGATCTTCGTGCGAATGCCCTAGCCTTTATTTAATATAAGCTGATATAAGCTAGAACTTCCTGTATGTTTCTTCTGAGTGTGACTTTTAATATACAATATTATACATATTCATATTTTGTGAATCACTTTTACATCAAATCATACCTATTATAATTTATAGCCTACAGCCCTACACCCTAATTTTTGATTACAGTAGCTTTAAACGTATATCTCTTCGGTCCTCATCCAGCGTCCCAGTTGTAGATTTGAATTCAATTAAAGTGAAGGGGTGATGTATCGAATCGATTTTATCGACATAACAAATAAAGCTCGACGATATCGCCTTAATTGATGATACTCGATAAACGTTGAAGCTGATTTTGGTAAGCGCTATCGATTTTATTTGAGTTATGACTACCTACGTTTTTTTATTTTGAATATACAGAGAATGAGCTTTTTTAGGGTTCCGTAGCCAAATGGCAAAAAACGGAACCCTTATAGATTCATCATATTGTCTGTCTGTCTGTCCGTCCGTATGTCACAGCCACTTTTCTTCGAAACTATAAGAGCTATACTATTGAAACTTGGTAAGTTGATGTAGTCTGTAAACCGCTTTAAGATTTTGATACAAAAATGGAAAAAATATTTAAAATTTCAGGGGCCCCATAGGTAAAACTGAAACAAAAATTTTTTTTTTCATCTAACCTATGCGTGTGGGGTATCTAATATCTACGGATAGGTCTAAAAAATCATATTGAGGTTTCTAATATCATTTTTTCTAACCTGAATAGTTTGCGAGAGAGACTCTTCCAAAGTGGCAAAATGTGTGTCCCCCCCTCTAACTTCTAAAGTAGGGAAATGATAAGTCTAAAAAATATATGCTATAAAAACTACCAATGAAAATTGGTTTGAATGAGATCTAGCCAGTAGTTTTTTTTAATACGTCATTAAGTCCACCTTTGTACTTGTATGTGTTTAAAGTTTATAATAAATAAATAAATAAATAAATGGTAAACCCTAATTTAACTTTCATTAAATCAACTGAAATATAAAAATAAATCAAAAACCTCTTAATTTCATAAAAATAAACTTTATTACTGCTGCGGAACCCTTCGTGGGCGAGTCCAACTCGCACTTGGCCGGTTTTTTTATTTTGATCTCTTGGACGTTATGGTACGAAAAATTTGAATTTTTATGCGTTGCAAAAGTGCTTAAGATTAAGAAAATTTATCTACTGACATACTAGCCTATTGCAATTTGCAAGGTACGCTAAAACGATTATTGCCGTAAGTACGCTAGATGCAGTCACAACTCACTGTCATAGCTTACTAAATGACACCCGCAACTCCGTTGCGCCAAGATTCGTTTATCGCGCGGGAACCGTACATTTTCCGTGATCAAAAGTATCCTATGTCCTTTCCCAGGACTCAAAGTACCTCCATATTTCAGCAAAATCAATTCAGCGGTTTGAGAGTGAAGAGATAACACAGACAGACAGATAGAAATACACTTTCGCATTTACATTATTAGTATGGATAACCATATAAAACGATCATCAATACATATTGTACAGCCTGTGTCATTTAGAGGGCATTAGTTACAATAGTCGTAATACGAGTACTACAATGTGCTGGTTCATAATGCAATTTTCAATTACGTTGATAGCGTCATAACCCAGCTCCCTATTGCTTTATAATAACTTAAATGGATTCCGTAATACATTTACTGGTACAGACTCACAAACTTTCGTCGTAAAAGTGAACTGCATTTATTGTATAAAAGCCTTAAATCTTTGATATAAAATTATGTTCGTACTTTGTTGAGAAGATGCTGTACTAAACCTATGTTATAAACGTTATGGTTAATATACAATAAAATACAAAAACATGTAACAGTAAATTAGAATCCCTATTTATTAATATTACCCTAGGCTACCTACATAAGCCAAATTAAAAATTAAAATTAATCAATTAAATACTGTATTACGTTTCGGTATATATTTTTAAAGTAATAATCAAAATAAAAACATTACAAGATAAATACGTTTTTTATACACCTACCAAACATACACGATTAACGTATTGACGGGTCATTAGCGGGCAGATCGCAATGTAGACAGAATGTAAAATGACGGTACAAAACTAACATGCCCGCCAATTATCGATAGATTGATTTTATCCTTACAAAGAATAACCAAATGGTTGCAGTATGGAAATATGAAGATGAAGTATCTGTTTCATAAATATTCAATTTTAGTCATGTAACTGTTGATGTAAGGTTTATGAATGATCCTGATTTACATGATCAAAGAGCAGAAGGAAAATTTAATGAAGATGAAACCCATTTACTGATGCTGTAAAATCAAAAAAAAATATATAAAAAAACAAATGATCACAGTAAAAACGATCAAAATGCCATACTATAGAAGAAAAGCTGGGTCAAAATGGTTCTAAGAAACGCACACCAAAGTGTAAGGCGTGCTTTCAGTAATTGGTTGTCCCACTCAGATCGGTTAAAATTTTTTCGTTGTCCTATCTACAAGTTTATGACTGTGACTGGAGCCATATTTGAGAGGTTCTTTACTGTATTGCAACTTAAATGGTAAAAAGGCTTAAAACAGCTTTATAAGCATAAACACTCAAATTAAATATCCAATTTGTCAAGTGTTACAACACAACATCCATACTAATATTATAAATGCGAAAGTGTGTCTGTCTGTCTGTCCGTCTGTCTGTCTGTCTGTCTGTCTGTCTGTCTGTTACCTCTTCACGCTCGAACCGTCGAACCGATTTTGCTGAAATTTGGCATGGAGATTCTTTGAGTCCCGAGAAAGGACATAGGATATTTTTTATCCCGCAAAAATGTACGGTTCCCGCGCGATAAACGAATTTTGGCGCAACGAAGTTGCGGGCATCATCTAGTAATATTAGTAATTATACAAGCTAGCACGTATAATTACTAATATTATGTTGTGTTGTACTACGTTTTTGCTACAAGCTCTAGCGTTATAAAATATATTCTACATAACATTGTTAAGCTGGTTTACACTGGTGTAGTTTTAGTGCAGCATTTAACGACATTAGCTGGACTTGTCGCAAATGGCCGCACGGTCAAACTGTCCGAAACTCTACGATTAGGGGTGTCCGTGACTTCCAACTTTTTGAACTAGAACTAAATGATGCACTGGATATTCCCAGAACGAAAAACTTTAGGAAATACTAATTTAGCCTCCTATCACAGGTCGGTGTTACCATAACTTGTGAATGTAGGAATTTTCTAGAGAATGCCGCCATTTGGTAACAAGTTTGGTTATATAATTAAAGAAAAAGAAGATCATGATGACTTTCATACTTCGAATCTTTTATGGTATTTATTTTACCTATTATAATATTATGGTGAAGTCTCAGTATAAATTCAGATTAAAATGTTGGGACTGAGAGTCCCTATCCTATTAGTTTACTTACCTAGATACTCAAAACATCCGGAAAACTTTCCGTCTAAAATAACTGACAAAATAACCTAATAGTAAGTTACACTTAATAAAGTTTCATTTTAATTTAGAACTTGGAATATGCATTTACCTTACATAAACAGTAGTTTACGAATTCATTTAGCTCCCGTACCATTTCTCTTAGTTTTCTTAAACTATGGCCCGTATAAACTTTGTACTATACCGTTCGGTTCCGTGCAAGTTCTATTATTATTTTAATACAGTTTAAACTTCCAAGTGTTTGAACTCGAGTTCCAACTCCAACATATGTGGTTATGAGTCGAGTATAGTCAGAAGAAATAACAGTTTAAAGTTTTTCAACTCGAATAGATACCGGAGTTACTAAGTTATATATTACTATGCGGGGTCTTATATATCATTGACTTCCCGACGCCGCGTTCACGTAAATCTATTCCTTTAATTATTTTTTTTTGAATTTTGTTCCATAAAAATAGAACAATTAATTTCTAAAATTGAGTTTTAAAGTAAACTAGATTAATAAACAGAAGCAGTCACGATTCAAACATAAATAAAGTGTTGTACTGATCACCGCACTCAACAAAGTTCCTACTCTAGAGTACAAAAGCATAAAATACACCTGTAAATCAATTGCCAATCAAATGTAACAGTCCTAGTTTCGTACCCAATCGGGGGTCAATTAAAAAGCGAAGCACAGCCAAAAGCGTCGGGAACAAACTTTAACGGCACAAAGTGTACAAATTACTTCGGTTCCACCTCGGGATCATTTCAAATTCGTCCTCGTTAAACTAAACCACTTTGCGTTCAACAACAGGACTCAAAAACCCCGACATTATCCGAGGCCTGGGTCCGTGACTACGCGTACGAAATCCTAATGAATGGTTACCCTAAGCGCGATAAAAGAGACCGCGAACGCAAAGACATACTAAGTGATGCGCCATTTCAGAGGGATTAGTTTTAAAATTACATAGGCACTATCAGCATAAGCTTTAGGGTTAAAATCGCAAAACAAAAAGAAATTTAAGAGGATGTCTATGGTTACCCGTTAAATAGTAGTAAAAGAAAATGTAAAAATATCTACATCATAGACATATTATAATTTTAGTTACTGTAGAAGAGCAAGAGAATAGAAATGTTTTTATTAACCCCGTCTACTGAATACAAAATTTTACCCGGGCTAATAATTACCAGCCATAGAATTTAACAAGGAAAATTATAATATTCCATGTTAAAATATAATATGCGAGGTATAATATTACTTTGTAATTTTCTGCGAGAATGTTCTTGTGTTATAATGTTGCTTCTTCAAATATAAACAACCCCGCTATCCGGGATGAAATTCTTGAAAATTAAAGAGCAATTCGTTTTGCTTTGATAATTTCGTCATACAGGTACATTTTTCTCATTATTGTCTGTAACTGGATGCTTTAAATATTTACAATATTGTTTATAATAATTACGTAATATGGCAATTTCGTTAAAAGAAGAGGTAACTTTAGGATTTTTTTCTTTCGAGTGAAGTTCATGATATTGTGTAATGGAATATAAATTCCAATGTGTTAGATCCTTAACTATCTCTTTTTTTTCAGAATTTAAATTACTATATTTTTATGTCTCCTGTCACGTTTAAATCTTGAAAATCGTCCGTTTCTCGACTTAGCTCCCCTTAAACTACCATTTCTCAATTAAGAGGCCGGGTACACTTGGAATTTCTCATACATACGTAATTCCAAAATCATTTTCTCATACGAAAATATTTAACTTGTTTGAGTTCCTGCACAAAAATTTACTTCAAAATATTTAAACACAAAATTTTTTTTTTTTGCTTTAAATTTTTTTTAGTATATTTACTACTAAATATTTAAACACTAAAAATAGAGTAAAACACTAAAAAATATATAAATAAATAGTTAATTTACTACAAAATATTTGAACTCTAAAAAATATTTTTAAGTATTTAAATATTTTGTAGTAAATTTACTATTTATTTATATATTTTTTAGTGTTTTACTCTATTTTTTAGTGTTTAAATATTAAGTACTAAATTTATTAAACAAAAATTAAAAACAAAAAAAAAAAAATAATGTTTAAATATTTTGAAGTAAATTTTTGTGCAGGAACCTAGATAATTACTATTTTAAACTGAAAAACAACTCAAACATGTTAAATATTTTCGTATGAGAAAATTATTTTGGAATTACGTATGTATGAGAATTTCGAGGGAGGAGGCCCCTTAAGCAATAAACCTCAAATGGCAACCAGACTTTAAAATTTAATCTATATCTGAATTCTGAACTGCAGATTGTAGTTTTTACCCCCAATCGACCATATCATATTTTCTTGCAATTACGCGCACCTTGCAGTTATTATCAGAACCATAAAAACCGTCGACAATTACGCGTTTCTCAATTACAATTTATTTTAACTTATAAAACTTCCTTAAGCGGACATCGAAAGCGTAGAGCTGAAAAAACGATTGACTTCTTGCCTTCACTCGTAAGTTTTAACAAGCTTAATCACAATAAAATGCGACCCGTACACATTACGCGACAGAAAGGAGTAGGCTTCCGTCCCAACTCCTATAGAAAGTTTGGGATTAATTGCGCCTCCCAACTCCTTCCGAAGTTTTGGTTAGGATATCCATTTGTTTTCACCAAATTTTAATGCAAGCAAGGACAGCATTAGGAGCATTCAGCGTACTTCCATGATCCCATTATCAAAGCGCTGTTGATGGTCACCATCTCTTCTGACTGCTAGGCAGTCTAGGCATCTTAGTTCTATCTTATACAATATTCTCCTAACGCCTCCGTGGTCTAGTGGTATAGAGCGCGGCTCTTGACTCGGAGGTCGTGGGTTCGATTCCCGCGTTGGAAACATGATATTTCCAAGTTTGGTTAGGACAATGCAGGCTGATCACCTGATTGTCTGACAAGTAAGATGATCCATGCGTCGGATGGGCATGTAAAAAGTCGGTGCTGCGCCTGATCTCTCGCCGGTCGTGTCGGTCTGCCGTCCCACTGGGTTATGAGAGTAAAGGAATAGAGAGTGCTCTTGTGTATTGCGCACACACTTGGGCACTATAAAATTACTCCTGCGTAGCTGGCCTAGTTTCAATGAAACCGGCCACCGTCACCGAAACCGGTGTGGGAGCTATTATAATATTCTCCCATCTCAGCATTCCGACTCGTAGTACGAGCATGCACGAAGACTTAACATTTAACAAGCGGCTCCTCGGTGAAGCTGGTACCGATTTATTATCTGTGCATCGACGTACATTGTTGCGTTTAACATCATTACCCTAGTTTGCAGTTCGCATGGATCCGGAAACGCGAAGCAGAGGAGCTCCGGGCTTATTATTTTTCATGGGCTCAAAGCGAATGACTAATTAGGACTGTGTTATCTTTTAAGCGCTACGAAATATGGAAACTTGTTTGCATAGATACTTGCCTATGTAGGCTAGGTGGAAGATGCTTATACAGTGTGTTTGTGTAAACACCGTTATCCTTGAAACCATCAAATGAACCCGTCAAAATGAACAAATTTTTCAATGAGAACAATGCCGGGAACTCAAAAAAAAATGCCGTCTTCATACCCATACGGATGCCCGGATCGGCAATTTGTATGGGTATGAAGACAGATTTTTTTAAATTCCCAGCATTGTTCTCATAGAAAAAGTTGTTCATTTTGACGGGCTCATTTGATGGTTTCAAGGACAACGGTGTTCACACAAACATCTTGTATATAAATTTTCATAATTCTGCTCAATCGTCATCCTGTCATTTTAGTTTTTGCTTGAAACTGCAATTTTATTACAAGCCAATTTTATTGTTAGTATTTTCTGTAGTATGATTTCTAAAAGTGCCAATAGGATGTTCTACTTAGCTTTGGAACAGAATGTCTCTTTTAACTCGTCAAGCCCCATAAGAACACCGGTGACCGCGACAACAATAGAATACAATAGCATTTCCAAGAATCCGCGGTCGAACCATTAACTTCAGATATCATTTGCGAATGCAACTATCTCTTAAATGTAGAAACGTTAACAATTAAAGCAATTTTCTGTCCAACCCCGAAAATCCCGTACAAAAACTGCATCCAACCACAATTCAAAATCAGACTAAAATATTGCCACATCCGTTGGTATTTACGGTTCGTGTTGGGATCAGTCCACTTGCCAGTTCCCGAGCTCTGTGCACTGTGCGGCCATACAGGATTCTAACGTGATTACTCCACGAGTGTTTCCAGAGGATTACGCTTTTCCGGGAAACTTTAAACACCTTGAAATACGTTTGAACAATTAAAAGGCTCTTCTCACTTTTGTGTTAGGTAAAGAGTTGTTAGTTTAGATTTTAGAATTGATATTGAGTTTTCACTGTTTTCATTTTTTGTACTAGAATAGATACATTACAATTTATGATATATACAAGGTCTTTTTTGTCTCGCCACTAGAAGCCCTATATTGACCTAATTTTAATCATACAAATAAACTTTAAAGTTACTGTAAATTACAAAAAAATATTAAATAATAATTATTGATTGATGATAGAAAGTATTTGACTATGCTTAATCCTTCCATCGCGGATTCTTGGAAATCTATTGTTATTCTATTGTTGTCGCGGTCACTGGTGTCCTTGTGGGGCTTGATGGGTTAAATTAAATTATACTCGTGTAATAATCATATCCACGAAGCGTTAAGGCCTTTGAGATGTGTTATGGATTATATTTCACCGGGCCGAGTATTTAAATTGCTCATACGACCGATAAATTCATAGAGCGCGTGCTTGTGGCGAAATATTTACAAAATTGCAACAGACTTGATGTAAAACAGGATAGACTAGAAGAGCTATCACGAACTTAAAATGATATCGTAGAAAAATATGCACTACATTTTTATAAACTAAAGAGCTGAAAGTTTTTATAAGATAAATGTTGTCATCATTCATTCATCTTATAGTTTTCATATTATTATTATTTGTTTGTGTTTTTAACTTATTCATCAGTTGATTTTTAGGTACGTTTTTGGGAAAATTTTTAAAGTTTTAAATGAACTACAACAACCACAACAATTAAGAGCAAACAATTATTGTTAAGATGGATTTATATTATGGTTGTGTACATTTTAACTGACTTCCAAAAAAGGACGAGGTTATATTATATTCGTCAGTATTTTTTGTAAGTGCTAAAATGTCCACTAAGTGTCTATACAGACGAACTGCAATCCTGCAGTTTGAATGCAGTTGACACGACTGCAATAGAACTGCAAACCATTGGACCAAACCATCAAATGCATTCAAACTGCACTTGAACTGCAATTTGCGGTTGGATTGCAGTTGAAATGCGGTCTGTCTGTATAGACCCTAATAGTAGTAATGCACATAGCTACCGGTAATATCATGTTCCCTAATTTCAAACTTAACACTTTGACTGCACTTTTAAAACTACATCATCATTTCCCCTTTAGTACATGTCCCATCTAGCGAACACGTGTTCAAAAGCCGCGAATAACCTTTGCACGTTAACATAGTTCATACATCCAGAAACTTCTCATTGTCGGTAGTTTTAGAACCGCTCTAGCAATTTCGGCTTTGTGGTGCTCCGGAATTTTTGCTTTATGATCTAAGCCGAGCGATATTGCTACGCTCTTTTGAATTTACAAACGGTTGAACAAGTCCCAAATTCTCTCCGGGGCCTTCCAAATATTTGTGGAGTTATCGAGCGATTTTAATTCTGTTGATCCCACTAGTCTAACAAATTCATCCAATCCTAAGCCGGGTCTTATAATAAACTAATTGACTACGTATTTACTTTGTAGCTTCTCATTAAAGACCGTATTACCATCATAAGATATATTTAGAAGTCTACCAATTTAGTTTAATCCCATTCTCACCGAGTACTCAATTTCAAAATAAAAGTTACGGTCCGCATAAATAAAAATTAATCCCAAAGTTAACGGGCTCATTAAATTTTTAATATCGGGAATCGTTTACGGTCCCTTAAGTGATATTTAAAAAAATAATTTAAAGTTTTAATAAATCGGACGGGCATTTTCAATTCCAGATAAGAGGAGTGTAGATAAGCATTGTTTATGTTGCTGATACAACCAAATTTATGATCACCAAAATTTTATAAAACCGGCCCTTGGCACGACGGACGGAGTCGCCACCGGGGAAAAATTAACTGCCTCTGCTACCATAAACCTCAATATAGATTAAAAACTGATTGATTTAATGACCGTGTTTAGTATCGAGCAGGTGATTATCAGGCAGATAATTAAATGACCAGATAATAGGAACATTTTATGGTTGATTACGTTAAAATCCATTGACAGCGATTTTTAAATTAGTAAATTTGATGTAAAAGGTAATTAAATATTTGTCATTTTAAGTGAAAATAACAGTAGTGACATAAACAATTTAAACAAACATTAAACAACGCGAAATATGAATATACACAAAACAAATCGCCTAGTGAACTGTGAATATGAAATTCTCTCACTATTCACAAAATTTGACGATGATCAAACAACATACACACACACACAACTGTGTCGACAAATAAACGGCTCGATGAGATATCACAAATTAAATTGATATATGAATTAGTATTGAACCGAATCCACAGTTCATGCGTTCGCTAACTATTCAAACACTGCTTTATTACCCGACTGCGAGAAGAAGTGTTATAGTTTTATACTGAATGAACTTGTAATTTATCAGACATAATAAACTAGCAGCTATCCAGTAGACAACGACTTGTATATTAGCAAATTAGATTAGGGGTGAGCACTTAGCAAGTTAGCAGTAACTTAATTCCCTGTAAAAACAATCCCTACTGCGTGACCCATAAACAATAATGCAAATGAAAACTTAATTACACAAAGTGGCTGTCGCTACTGGATACTAACAATAGCTTGTATCCTCCCACAGAGCTCTAATACCCCAACGATATTAATTTTGCCACATCGCAAGAAACTACAACCTCGTAGGAGGCCTATGAAAATAATAACCGATGTTCTTGCAATGTATAACAGGCGCCATAAATGGTAACCAATTTGAGATACAATGTTGTGCGTAGGCGATACGCAGATAAATACCCCATGAAAACTAACGGCGAAACGGAGTATCGGCAACCATGTTAAGCAAATAGACTGTAGAGTAGATAAAATTTTAATTAGAAACTTATATATCATAGTTTTATAAACGTTTAGGAAAATATAACTTAGAAAAAACTCTATAGAACGACATAGTGTGCTATATGAGTTATTAATAAGGAGATTTATATGAGTTATTAATAAGTCGACCTGACTTATTTTGGGCCTATATTATATTATAGGCCCAAAATAAGTCAGGTCGACCTTGTGATCAGTCCAACTAGAATCTAGATTGATCTGTCTCCTCGTATATGAAGGCTCTAAGTATGCAGTATTCGTTAGAATTCCTAATAAGCATGGTTGCATACATGAAATCATCAGTATTATCCAAAAATTACATAGCGTATAACATTATCCTAGCCGTGGGTACACGCTTGCAGCGACATTTACAAATGCTAGCCATCAATTAAATTTAAATTCTTGAAATCTGGTTTGCATAGTGATTCACACGCGTTAACAAGCTATTCAAGTTGTTTATTTTGTAGTACTTAAATGTTTAATACTCTGGACATGTTATGAGTGTAAACTTTTTTAAATAATCAAGCAAGGAAAAGCGGCAGGTAGAAGGATTTTTGCTCAAGATTCCGAGACAGTGGTTGGGAAAAAGCACCCGCTCTTGCCAATCTCCCAAAAAAGACGGCACATCTATACATAAAATAGAGAACAAGAAAAGATATAGGCAACTTTTTTGCTGGTCGATTCGCGGTCCCCGCGGAGTACTTAATTACGCAAGCGGAGCCGTGCGGGACGTCTAGTTAAATAACAAGATGTTACTTAACGCGTACAGTATAAAAACAAACGATTAATACGTTAAGCTAATCGATTTGTCATGACGTGGGTCGAGTGGGGTCGCGGCGCGGCGTGCGGCTACATTTCGGCCCATTATTCGGACAGATGCGCTTCGACGCCTCAACCCTTTGACGGAGGCCATTAGCATTGAGAGCCTCGTTGATCCCGTCTGTTAATTACTGACCTAAGCATTAACTAGCACCCAATTAGGAAATGTCCGAATGCATCGCTGAGCCGAATTTATACTCTTCTGCCTTCCTAGTCGTATTCTCATGGCTGAGGGACGTGACCACCAAAATTTGCTTTCCGGGATAGGTCTCTCCACTTGTCTCTGTTTTTGGCTTGATGCAGTGCCTCCTGGAATGTGCAGTCAGCGGTCCATTTTATACTCTCGATAAAACGGAACCCTGTAAATCTAGCGAGACGTCGAGCTTCATGAGAGTCGGGGGAATCCTTCAGGCGGAAGATTTTCAAACAAGGAACCATCATACGGCCGACACATCAGAAATCGAGGCGGCCGAATCGCCAAATAAAACTGTTGATTACGTTCGTTCGGGCAAAATTACGGTACGTCAATCGGAATTTTATTTACTCGGTCGTACGAAAAACAAATATGATAGCTTTTAATTTATGAGCGCGCCCGTTGTGCCTTGATCAACCGAATTTATAGCCGTTGAGTAGGTTACGAGCAGATTGGCAGCTTCACACTAATATTTGTGTAACTGTACACAGAAACAAGCCACTCTAATGCAATGTAATTTTGTGGTGGTTGCAACTTGCAACCAAGTTGCAACAGTTGCAGCTTCTTAAGAGATAGATTTGGCTTTATCATTTTACGACCGTATTAGAAGTATCAGACACTATTTATAAGTACTTATGTAAAAATTAATTTTTAAATACTACAGCAACGAACTCTACTATTTATGCACCAACTTGATGTTTGACCACCACCACCAAATTGAAACTTCCTTCGCGAATTTTTATGCGACAAAAACTATCCAAATTCCAATATCCTATCGCGAAATCCTAAGTATCTTTACACCTTTTATCTAAATCGCTTAAGTGATTTAAGCATAAGGATTAAGGAGATAATACCGTTTGCATTTATAAGATAATAAAATAAATCAACATTCCATGATCGGAAAAAATGTAACCTGCTGATCGAAATTAGACGTAAAGAGTGCTTTACATGATTCGATAGGTAACAACTACCAACTACCGAGTGTTCCTTCTACACGGACACCTATTCGATCGG
Organism: Polyommatus iphigenia; assembly: GCA_963422495.1. Taxonomy (NCBI): domain Eukaryota; kingdom Metazoa; phylum Arthropoda; class Insecta; order Lepidoptera; family Lycaenidae; genus Polyommatus; species Polyommatus iphigenia. The sequence continues at coordinate 33,312,393 of OY730185.1, read as the reverse complement.
CCCCACGTTTCGTGATTGGTATTTTATTTGATCTTTTCATACGAGCTCGTTTGCTCCGTGACGATGGTGTTCGAGCTAATGGAGATATCGTATCTGTCATATCGGGAATATATCGTTTGACAGTTTTATTGCGATTGCACGAGATGACCAGATAAAAGCCAAGGGCGGATACCTTAGAGGCGTGTACGCACTAAGACCTCCTCTATAGGTCTACCAGAATCTGATGGCAAAAAATGGAAAAAAGAAAAATACCAATACTGGGGAAAGTGGAACAAAACGTTTGATACTTTTTTTCCTTATAGCGGCTTATTCTATGTGTGATACATGCAAATGTAAAAAATATCCAATGATTAAGGATTTTTTTTAAATCTCTCATCCAAGTATGCCATGAGATTCTGGTAGACCTATAGTCATGTTGAGGGGAACACGAAGTCCGACAACGCAGGTGGAGAGTCTGTCAATTCAATGACAATGTTTGCATCGGCATTCGGCGCATCACGATGTTAAGAAGATTATTATCTCATGATACTATTGTATCATCAACAAATTGTCAAAATTTACCAAGCCGTTCATTATTGGTTTAAATGAAAACGTGTTACAGCCACACGCAGAGACATTTATTTATAACTTAACTAAGGCATTTGACAGAAAATGTACGAGTTAATATATTTAACGGTGAAGGGTGATTTTCGTCGGTCATTTTTGAATTTTAACGACTGTGGGCAGTTGTGGGTAATGTTGGAAAACACTTTAGTCCAATCACAAACTATATTCAACTATTTACAGAGTTACTATTTTAATAATCAATCACTAATAAATCACAGTCACTATAATCGCAGTATCTAGGTCACACAATCTATTTTTAGAACGCAGGATGGTTTAGTTGCCACCATCCGCACGCGCCGCTCCCGAGAAGTGAAGTGAGTCCTCTCTGCTGCTGACACTAAATAGTGGCGCGCGCGGTGCACTAACTCCATCGAGCGCCGAGAGATGGCGCTGGCGTTCTGAATAAAACTTGATTTCCGACACGGCCGTCCTGATTAGCACACGCCCTCGTGTGATGGTTATTCTGAAACAAATAGTATACGCGAGAACTTCGTTTCACTCGGTCATTCCTGACCAGACTCTATATTTAAAAACCAAGCAGTAATCTCAATAGAAATTTATTTTTAATCACAAAAATCTTAAAGTCTCTAAAATCAAATAATTCTAACTATTGTTACGAACAGACACACTGGGTAAGGTAACAAACTCTACTATGTACGACACAAACGCTCAAGTTAGATCTCCAACACCACGGCTTCTTTGCCGACCGGCAACAGCATTGCCCTCACGTCCTGCACAAGGACCGTTAACGTATCACCACCATAGAGCAGCTAACCCGTGTGCATCACTCGCTGACTGCACATCGTACGGTCCTCAAAGACCCCGACCTCCGCCAGAATCATACGCGCACCGCGCACCCACGGACTACTTGAGCTACCTCAAGAGAAACCGATTTCCACCGGGCTACGGCTACGTAATAATTACTGGTACGGTCGAATATTGTACGGTCGTTAGAGATGTTTACTTGAGCTTTTGTCACAATTATTTAAAACTTAAACTTCTTCATCATTATTAGTTTCACAAAAATCATCAACTTCAACTTGACCCATTGGCATCTTTCTTAACCTATCGTGTGCGTATTTATAGGTACGCTTAGAATTTAGTGCTTTTAGTGTGTAACGGTCACCCTCCAAAACTTCTATCACCTTAAACGGACCTTTATATTTCGGATCTAATTTGTTTTGATTTCGTTCCTCGTTCTCTAATAGCACAAAGTCACCAACCGCGAAATTTTTAATTTTAGCTTTAGTTTTATCAAATCGGCTTTTATCATATTCCGCACACCTCTTTATATTATCTGACGCGCGTTCGCGAACTTCGTCTATATCAACGTCTAGCTCTACAGTATCGCTACACATCAACGACAATGGTCTCGCCACTTTACCGATCAGGAGTTCTAGAGGCGAAGCTTGTGTAACTCTATTCACCGTACAATTAATCGCTAGTTGAACTTCGCCTATAGAGTCCTGCCACGATCGATTATCACTAGCCTCTATCGCAGTCAACATTGATTTCAAGACGCTCATAACACGCTCAACCTGTCCATTAGCGCGTGAAGCACCTGTCGCTATAAGGTGCAAATCAATGTTTTTATTAGCGCAAAAATCACGAAACTCTTTGCTAGCAAAACAACGCCCTTGATCGGCTATTATGCGAGTCGGAGCACCAAATAATGAGACACTTTGAGATATAGCGTGTAAACTGCTCTTGGTATCAATGTTGGTTGCGTGGTATAGAAGCACATACTTCGTAAACGCGTCTATTATTACAAAAATGTACTCTTTCCTATCATTTTTCCCGCTGAGCTTACCCGTCGCATCTACGTGTATTGTATGCCAGGGGCTCGTGACTTTAGGTATCGGATGAAGTTCGGCTTGAACCTTCCCAGAATGAGTTTTAGCTATTTTACAGGTGACGCAGTTTTCTACAAATTTTCTGACGTAAGTATTTAGTCCAGGAAACCAATAATAATTGAATAACTTTTCAGTTGTTTTATCAGCACCAAGATGTATAATCGAGTCATGAAAATTATTAACTACGGACCATCGGAGAGCGCGAGGTAAGTAAGGTAACCACTTGGACCTACGTTTTCTTTGTATTTTACGGTGTAGGACACCCGCACGTATTTCGTAAGTCTTAGCTTGTTGCTCATCGAGTTGATTATTCTCTAGATCCGTCATTATTTTAGAAATCTCTACATCTCGTTGTTGTTCGGCTTGGAGCCAATTAGGAGAGAGTTCAGTAACATCAACCCGTTTCGGACTTTCACGAGGCTCTACTGATATCGACTGAATCGGGAGAGGGTTTCGCGAGAAGAAATCTACATGACTCATTCTTTTTCCTTCTCTATAAACTACGTCAAAATCAAACGATTGTAGATAAGCCCACCATCTATGTGCTCGGGGAGTTAGCTCCTGTTTAGTTTTAGAAGATTTGAGCGAATTGCAATCTGTAACGACGGTAAATTTTCGGCCATGGACGTATTGCCTAAAATGTTTGATAGAATTAACGACCGCAAGAGTTTCGAGCTCATACGAATGGTATTTGCTCTCGGCAGGGGATGTTCTCTTACTGTAGTAGGCCACAACACAACGCTTACCATCGGATTTCACTTGAAACAAAATCGCGCCATATCCTAAACTACTCGCGTCCGTATGAAGCTCTACCGAAAGATCTGGGTCAAAAATTGTTAAAACCGGGTCGCTAGTTAAAATTGACACTACCTTCTGACGTATATCCTCGTGTTCCGGTTTCCAAGTTAAGTCACCCTTAAGTGAAGTCAGTCGGTACAAAGGTGCCATTATTTTAGAAAAGTTTTGTACGAATTGGCGGAAATAAGATGCGAGCCCTATAAACTGTCGTAATTGAGACACGGTCTGAGGAGGTGGTAGAGCAGTAAGGGCCTCTATTTTCCTACGATTAGGTTTGATTTGTCCAGACTCTACTTCAAATCCCAAGAACTCTACCTTCGTCCTGAGAAAGGAGCATTTCTTCAGATTTAAAGAGAATCCTGCCTTAGTCAAAACTTGCAGAACCGTACGAAGTCTTTGTAAACCTGACTCTACATCGGGTGAAACGATCAAAACATCATCAACGTACACAATTACGTAATCATGAGCTAAATCACCTAAAGCATTCATGATAGATCGTTGAAATACGGAGATTGCATTTTTCAATCCGAATGGCATAGTCAAAAACTCGTATTGACCCTCGGCTGTTATGAAAGCAGTGCTCTCTATCGACTCTATATTTACGGGAATTAAATGAAAACCACTTGCACAGTCTAATTTTGAAAAATAATTAGCACCATGAAGACGCGCGATTTGATCTGAAATAAGAGGAAGAGGGTAACGATCGGAGACGGTATTACTGTTGAGCTCACGGTAATCTATGCACATTCGATAAGAACCGTCTTGTTTTCTTACTAACAAGGCCGGACTTGCAAAGGGAGAACAGCTAGGACGGATAATATTCGCATCCAATAATTCCTTTACACGGTCGCGCATAACGCTGCGTTCCTCAGCGGACATCCTATACGGTCGCCGTTGTACCGTGCGATTCGGGTCTATTAATTTTATTTTGAGCTCGCCTGTAGTCACACGAGTTGTAGGTAAACCGGTTATAAAAAATTTAGAAAATAACTCAAGTATTTGCAACACCTTATTTTTATCGTTACTATTCACGTCCGTTACAATATAATTTAAATCCAATGAAATCACGTAACTACATTCCTGTCGCACCGAATTAACACTGTGAATTTAAGAAAATGAAATATCTGTCGCCGTCATGTTAACTACAAAACCTAAATTTAAAATCTCGCGTCCTAACATCACGTCACTTTGTAAATAATTATCAGGTAAAACATGCAATAGAAGTTCAAAAGGAAAACCGTTAACCACCACACAACATAAAATCTGCTCTGTACTGAATTCTCGTGTTTGACCAATACCGGTCATAGCAATAACATTGTTTATGCGTTTACCACTAAATTTTGAAGCAACACTTTCTTTAACTAACGAGCATTCAGCACCAGAATCGTATGTAAATCGTATTACTTCACCTTTATGCTGTAGCGAGCCCGACGGTGGCTGTACGACGCAGACGTCGACGCGCCGCTCGGCCCGCGCCCCGCCGCCGTCGGTCTGCGCGCCGCCGCCGCTCGTACACCGCGATGCGATGTGTCCTTGTTTGCCGCACTTGAAGCACACCAAGGTCTTGGCTGCAGGCTGCTGAGGTGCTGGATTCGACGACGACGTAGACGCCAGAGACCGTCCTCTTGACTCCGTCGGCTTGCTTCTGCACTCGCTTCTCTTGTGGCCAGTTTTGCCACAGTTGAAACACTTTATAGTGTTCATTTTCTGTCGCTTGTTATCGTTTGTGCTCGATAACATTTCAGTGGAGCTATTTAACTTCCGCTTTAAATGTGAGAAGGCGTTCAATTCCTGTTGCAACTTGTCCCGAGTTGCAATGTTAGTCGTAAATGCCAAACGTTGTATTCTCGGATCAAACTGCGATATATGGGCGAGTACTGTAGCAACGGCTATTTCTTCTTTATTCGCATCTTTCCACCGATTAATTAACGACGAAATTAAGCGACTTGCGAATGCGGGTAGGGTTTCTTTCTCGGTCGGTTTTTCGCCGTTTAATTTAATGAGGGTACCCGCTAATGTCTCGGTCGAAATGAATCTCGTTGTAAAAAGCACTTTGAACTCACTCCATGTCATACCCTCATAAACAACTTGCGACAACCATGTTGATGCTTCGCCCTTGAGTGCCCTGCTAACCGCCAAAACAAGTCGACTGCCACTCGGTGGATTTTCTGCAAAGCACAAATCTGCCGTCGCGCACCAAGATCTTGCGTCCGTATCTTGTTTTTCCGGATCAAATGGCGGTAGTTCCTCGGGATATGCCGGTTTCGGTGATTGAAGCGCGGCAATCAAAGCTTGCATGTTTTTGTTCTGCTGTTCAAACATAGCACGCCACATTCTGGTTTCATTGTCTCGCTGATCCAACACTGATCCCAATTCTGATAACGGTGAAGGGTGATTTTCGTCGGTCATTTTTGAATTTTAACGACTGTGGGCAGTTGTGGGTAATGTTGGAAAACACTTTAGTCCAATCACAAACTATATTCAACTATTTACAGAGTTACTATTTTAATAATCAATCACTAATAAATCACAGTCACTATAATCGCAGTATCTAGGTCACACAATCTATTTTTAGAACGCAGGATGGTTTAGTTGCCACCATCCGCACGCGCCGCTCCCGAGAAGTGAAGTGAGTCCTCTCTGCTGCTGACACTAAATAGTGGCGCGCGCGGTGCACTAACTCCATCGAGCGCCGAGAGATGGCGCTGGCGTTCTGAATAAAACTTGATTTCCGACATATTATATACTAGCTGTCCCGGCAAACGTCGTTTTGCCATTTAAAGTATTTCTACTTCATTAGCCGATACAAAATCTTAACCCCCAAAAGAAATTTTTACAGGAAGTTGGAGCCTTCTGAAGAGTATAGGCAAATCAATAGGGATCAAGCTAATTCACCAGCTGCAGTGCCGGTCATAATCTTCGCTACTGCGCACCCCGCCTTGGTAGTGCCTAGCGCCCACTTCGGAAAATTGCAATTTTTAATTTCGCCATAACTCCTAAACCAAATGTCCAATTTTAATCATTCAAAGACCAAATATTATCTTAACAAACTGTACTAAGTACAGTTTGTTAAGATAATATTTGGTCATCACTAAGATGAAATAATTTATTTTGATAAGGATTATCAGCATGAGTAAAATAAATGCGTTTAAATTTAGTCCAAAAAAAATCAAGATTTTTAAATAAAAAAAAATGGTTGTTGTGCCTCACTTGACATAGCTAGGTATAGTGTGTCGCGGACATTTTTGTAGATATTTATAAGATCTACATTTACTTAGAACATTGTATGGTTCTATCTTTTATAGTTTAGGCAGCGTACGCAAAATAAGTAACATTTCTAGATGATTTTTTTCACCTTGTGTCAGAAAAACCCAAATATCTTACGGAACCCTACATTTTCCAAAATAAAAAGTAGCCTATGTTACTCGTAAATAATGTAGCTTTTGAATGGTGAAAGAATTTTTAAAATCGGTCCAGTATTTTTTGAGCTTATTCATTACAATTAAACAAACAAACAAACAAAGTTTACCTCTTTATAATATTATTAAATATAAAATTCTCGTGTCACAATGTTAGGCCGCGTACTCCTCCGAAACGGCTTTACTGATTTTAACCAAATTTTATATGCATATTTAGTGGGTCTGAGAATCGGCTACTGGGTACTTTTTATATTGGTAAGTGCATATTTTGTTGAATAAATAATAGTAAATAATTACAACTCGAGACTGACGGCGACCATTGTTTACATGCTTCGGAATAGCGATGGACGTTGCCATGGTGACATACTTATTTAGTCACTTCAATAAAATAATATGGGCGATATACTTTATAACAATGATATATTCTATGTTACTAATATGGCAAAGAAACGTTTATTAAAGTAAATTCTATCAGTAATTTAATAATACCTATCTTTTTCAGTGAATTAAAACATCTCAGTTTGTTAAATGCTAACCTACTACTTGTTCAATGTATCACTTGTATGTATAAAAAAATATGCTTTTAAATAATTCAATAGTCGCTTAGTGTGTAAAACACTGAGGCATATTTTCATGTTCCATTATTTGGTTTCGCTTTACCAAATTAAAACAGTGCTTTGGGCATCGATTGAGTCGTGTACCAATATTATGTTCGAGGAATCTTCCAAGTCTTAATTGGATCAATGTTTTATTCCTGTAATTTATTATAACAAATGAAATCATTATTATTATATTGACTTCATTTAGCAGAATGAGGATACTATTTTTTCTATTACTCAAGATCCGCTGTCTTTGTCTGTCCAATATGCTAATATGCCAGACATATTTGCAAATATTTTAGGAATAACTTAAAAGACTAGACTTTACACATATTGTATAACTTTTGCGCCTACACTAGGCTGAGCCTGTCCTGCAGATCACCAATATTTTTTTTCTTCTTTTAGACATAAGTATATTTTATAAAGACCGTATCTAAGATTTAAAGTTAAAAATTAAATAAATTTGAAAAACAAATAAAAGAGCCTCTGGCTACACAAACATTAAAACGTTTAAAGGTATCTTCTAATAAAAATAAAATAATTAAAAATTGAATATTTTTCCAATTTTAAGTGCGCTGTGTGTGTGTGTGTGTGTGTGTGTGTGTGTGTGTGTGTGTGTGTGTGTATGTGAATGTGTGTGTGTATGCGTGTATGAAAAACTATAAAACTTAAAAAATGTATTTAATTTCGATAAACTACTTTAAATTGACACTTTCAGACTATAAAGTAATAAACTGTAAACTTACTCGTATTCTCACCAGGAAATGGGAAATATTTTATGTTTTTAGATTAAGTGCAAGATAACTATTATCAAAAGTATCTAAATAACATGAATTCATTTATAGCATATAATTACTTACTGTTAAATTATTTTTATAGATTTCCTGGAAAATACATATTATATTTGATCACATTATTCCCATAATATTATTGTGCTGAAAGACCAATCTTACAATTGATTAATGTTTAGTATAGTACGCACCTAGATTTGCTATCAAAATATTAGTCATTCATTGTGACTAAGTCTTTGTAAATCTGAAATAGATGTATTGCAACGACAATTCATTAAAATTACATGATCGAACCGTCTATGCACACCCAATCACCAGCTTGCAATTCAATAACTCTACGTCTACCCACCTGACCAATTCAGTAGGTACTTAATGAAATTGTCCAAGTGAGACTACCTGATAACACCACCAAATTATGTTTCCTTCTTTTTCAGATGTCAAATGTGGGCCAAATATTGTTTTCCTGACAAGCTTTGGTCAAATGTTGATTTTCAACGCAAATTATATTCTGAACATAGGCTAGATACAATGAAAGGCAAAAAGCATTAATTTAAAGCTGCTCATATTCCGACTCTCAAAACTTAATTAAGGATTAAAACGATACTTGATGACAATTAAACACAACTCATTTACTGTCATCATTCCTCATTACTGCCGGTCAATTTACTTATCTCACCTTATCAGATGGACGCCGGATCTCGCCGCCGTTTATAGCTAATAGAGCAAGAGCCAGGTGCAGCCAGACCTTTGCCATTTCATAAAAAGTGTGTACAGAGTACACGACGTGTCAGAAGTGAAAATTCTGTTCAAAATTGTGACGCAATATTATCATTACTTCGACTGTTCGTGTCGAGACTTTGAAATTTCACTCTCAACGTGCCTAAAATAGGTTCAAAAGCTAAAGGTTTTTCTGTACATGTCCCCTAGACCCAGAGGTAAAAGCGACCAGGGAATATGGAGTTTGGGTCGCGGTTACTTTAGGAGTTTTATGGTGTGATAAGTGTTAATCTAACTTTCGTCAAAATATGAAGTTCAATTTATTTTCTAATACGAGTATTTTCTTCTTCCACTGCCGGGGGACTTATGACAGTCAGACTGCCAGACACTGTTAAAATCTCTTTAGGTCTAGCTGCGCCTGGCTCTTGGTTCATAAGTGACTGAGTATGTAATTGGTCAGTAGCGAGTAAAAATGTTCTTTATTGCCGCCATAAGTCAACCCGTCGTGCGATTTGTTACACTTACATTCATCGCTTTTAGCTACTCGTATTTTACGATGATATACTTTTATATTATCCTTTTTCATGGGGTCTTTTTTATAGGCGATGATTCGGCTGTTTCGATGCTTTAACTCTCGTTATTTTATTTAAAATATTTTTATTAACATTCTGTCAGTCGCAACTTAATTTTTTTGCATCAAAATTTATTTGCGTATATTTTAGCAGACAGAACTTAAGAGGTGGGTATCCAACTTTTTGTTTGACAATTGTAATTTCCGACTAGATTTCAAAGCTGCTAGTTTCTAATAAGTAATGAGTCTAAGTAGATCACGGGCAGTCCAATACGAATTATATGCCTCTATACACGTTCGTAGTGGCTCCATTATGAACCAACGTGAAGATGCCATAATTTAACAGACAGAACTACAAACTCTGATTAATACGTTATATTGTAGAGCAAACAACCACTCAATAATATAATCAGTTTAATTACTATTAATGGAACAAGATGTAGTAGCGTAATGCAGCGCCATCAGTCAACACATTAGCGAAATTCGAGATGCGGCTTTATTTATTACTAATTAATTAACCCACTAGCCAAGTGGTCGGTAAACATCAGCTGGAGTGTTGTCACATCTCTCGATAAAATTTGTTCTCCATTAACGTTAACAGAATATAATTATGTTGCCGTTAGAACGCAGAATACGTTAACGTGCACATTACCTAGGTAATCTGCAGATTCCCAGATACCGTCCGTTAAAGTGATGAATTTAAATAAAAAAAGCTAATATTTGCACTTTACCTAGTTAGTTTTCATTCTCTTCCTTCGTAAAAGTCCTAAAAACTTTATTTTAAGCTTATCAACCTAAGACTGTTGTTGTTTTGATTGTTTTTCTAGTTGATATGATCTTTAATCTGTTATATTTTATTTGTGGAGTAACATTTTAGTTTAGTTACGTATCGCATTTAGTATTTTTATACGCTGTAGATCCTGGCGACACAGGAGATACAGGGGTGGGAATGTGTGGTGGGCCAAATCCCATTTAAAAAAATTAGTATTTTTAACCAAAAACTAAAAATGTTATTTAAATAATAATTCAGTTATAAAATGTTTAGTCTAATCCAAAATCAATTCTAGCCAGATAAACGAACAATTTAAATGTAAATGTGAAGTAATGATCGGTATCGCTTGTGATATTTATTTTAATGGTTATGTATGAGTGCTAAATAAAGAAATAAAGAGAAATAAAATGGTGACAAAATCGAATTTCTCAAAATGAATACGTGATTACCTGTAACATTTAATTTTATTGCTGATAAAGAGTGTTTTTATCTCGAAATAAAATCTCTGAACTTTTAATAAAATATTTTGGGTGTCGGTGGATTCAGATGTGAGAGATTTCTGTTACGATAATTTCGGAAAGGCCTCAGTAAACATATTTTAATTGATGTACAAAATTAGAGATACATAAGTGGAAACAAAATCGGAGTAGTGTTGCGTGGGAAAGTAGTTATATTTGCTATATTTCTGTTTATTATAATGTGCTATATTTAAGCAATAATTTAGACTAACCCCTAACCAATAAAAATATTTATATTATAATTGACACGTTGTACTATGTTTCAGCATTGTTAGAAACAAGAAAATGAAACATTACATAGCTTATTAACTCAGTAACTTTTTTTCATGTAGAAGTACTTATAAGTTATGAATTATGAGTTATGACCCTTTGAAGTTATGCGAATAGACATAAAGAAAATAAAGACAATATAAACTCATGATTATTCCACTTAGCATAATATAATAAAACCTGCCATCATTCGGACCTCCGTCAAATAAATATAAAACTTTAGGTCCTATCCGTGGTACAATCAAAGAAATATAATGTTTTACATCTCATCGTACTTCTGAAATTATTTAACTTTATCCTGATGGCCTTCCGAAGGTATTTGTTTGATGACAATAGAACATAGACTGTTATCAAGCAAGTCAGAATAAGATTACTGAAAATAAAAAAGTACCTTTTATAAATCAGCCACTGCACGTTTGCACATGATGGACCAATAGACAATAGCTATGTCCACACTGTGCACTTTCAACTTCAATTTTCGTCATCTTCTTTCATTCAACTTTCGTGTTGGTGCATTCAATAATTGAATGCGTCAACGAACGCAATGCCAACATTGTCGTTAAAGAATAAAGTGAAAGTTTTGGATACGGTCAGAGGCCATGCGTCGCGGGCATGCCTCACGTGCGCTGTTGACCTTGATGATGCATGCCCTTAATGAACAAAAAAAGGCACAGTGTGGACATAGCTAATGGATTATATAAATGGGAGACGTTGATTATGTTATAAAGTTTATAGTATAAAAACTAGACAGCTAAAGGTCTAACATGGAGAATCATCATAACATTCGTAGTATTAACATCCTCCGTTGCCATGGCAACGTCAAATATGTTCCCGACTGTACATTCACGCTCCCGTGCCTGCGTAAATAAGGCAACATTCTGCGGACCCCGAAATCGGCACATCGCATCTCTGACGGACGGACGGACGGACAAAAAGGTTTCGCGTCTGAAATCGCCACATCAGCGGCGGAGACGGGCTAATCAGATATTCAAAGATCCCGATATGGGATTAGTCATATCGATTAAATCACACAACGTTGGCTGCCTCCTACACTATATTCATTAGTGTTCTTTTGCTTTGAAACTACGCATGGAAACGAGTTTTTTTTTCTTTTAGGGAATTTTAGCTACTCGTAATATGGCTTGGCGCTATGTGACGCATTATGAGCCAATGAGCAATTGCTAGCATGTAGAGGTGCCTATTTGTCTATGATCGCCTAAGATCGACTTCGATTGTGCTTGCTACATATATAATCATAGTGACAATCAAACAACATGAAGAGGGGCCTTTATATCTTTGCAATTAGTTTGGCATCCAATTTTAAGGTAAACATTATTATAAAGGTATGAAAATTAATTTTTCTAGTAAGTACATAAATAGACTAATTAAATACTTTTATTAGTCTATGGTTTATATTCAAACGTTATTCCGATATTACCAAGCTAGAAAAGCATACTAAGACTTAATGTTATTAAAAAATAATTAAATTTCTAAGCTATATCAATCTTTACTCTACAATTAGTGAGCTTACATTTAGTATATTTTCATTTATTGTATATTTTTAGAATTCTGTGTCCTCCCAATCAAAATACAAATTTTATTGCAACAGTTTATAACATATTATAAGTTTTCGCAAACAAAATCATTTAGTGTTATTACTATTATAAAATTAATAATGATTTTAAATTGTTATTAATTAAAACACTGATTTGGAATGAATACAAATGTTTCATAAATCTATAGAATGCAATAAAAACAAATTTAGCGCGAAATTGGTTTTTTATAATAATGAGTTTATGATTTTGTAATATGTGAAAATAAAAACCGGTTATTTGAATTAAAATTATAATCGAGAGAGACAAGCTCAAACAAAAATAATGTTTTTTTAAATAGTTTCGTTTAATCTTAGAGAGGCGCCATGTCGAGGCTTAAATTGTACGCACTTTTAGTGCCCTAATGGGCCACTCATGTTATAAATTATTATTTATTATTTCAAGTTATTTAATCAAGATCAGTGTTTTTCAACCAAATCATATAGTATGTTTATGAATATAATTTTATATCCCTTTGCTAAAATTCTCCTACTTAAAATATCTTTTTAATCTTTTTTTACTAAAATAGTTCTCTACCGAATAGTACCAAAGCTTCGCGACCCACAGGTTAAAAAACATTGACTAAAACTATTGTGGCAAAACAAAAGGTGCAAAAAATATTAGTAACGAGAGATTCTTATAATATTTGTAAACAGTTAATACCGGTACCGGTATAGATAGATTGTAAGCATAGTTAGATTGTTTACTGTATACATTGTAGTTCAATATTAATATTGAATGAATTGTATTCCAATAGCCGATCCTTTTCGATAACTTCTGGCTAGACATGTTACATACCAAAACTTGTAATAAAATTATATTACCCTATAACATCTAAAAAGGAAAGCGTATCAAAATAAATTATAAGATTGTAAAGTTGGAAGTTGCAACCTTTTGTGAATCAGACTATTTCTCAAGTTTTTTTGACGTTTTTGTAGAATTTGCTATGGGTAAGTAATGGGAGAAGACTCGAAAGATATTTAAATAATATGAAGTAGAGTCTGCGCTATACACACTGCGCTTGGTATAAAAATAAAAATTATTATAAATTATAATAAAAGGTCATCTACACGTCATCTGAGTTCGATCTACATAATATTGCAAGTGGCAACTCAAAAAAAACGGACTCGATGTAATTAACGTTTAATTAATACATTTATTATAAGTCTTAGAGTGAGTTTTGGCGGGCATGTGAAAGAGTGCTGTTGTGTTTTTGTATTATTTTCCTAAAATTGTGTTAGCTGGGTTTTTAATGTGTAATATTGGTAGAATATTAACCATTAGATATTCGTGTTCATGCACAAGTGTAGGAAAGTGATGTAATATCCAGAAACGTGCTATTTTGTGTTCCACTTTACTGAATCGACCGACTTGACTCCTGTGACTGTATTGACTTTTACTTAGACTTTGACTAGACTTTAGACCTGACGATACATGAAAACGATGATGAAAATTATAATAGGAGGAATATGGTTTTCCCGCCATATTCCTTACCTTTTTACCTTGTCTGTGGCACAACATACACATCCTTTGTGTCAAGTTGCCAAAAAAGAAGAAAAAGAAAGAAAGAAGTCTTAGAGTAACCCTGATTCTGCTTCCTTCAAATATTTAAATACAGTTTTGATCCAGTCCAAATCATAACAACAAAACAATATCCTCGATGAGAGAGAGAATACAATTTTGAAACTAGAAGTGACCTTAAGTTTTGATGAATTGTAAGATTGTGTAGCAGAAGCCATCTTTACACGTCACATCAGTTGGCGACTGTAACATTGGATATTCCTAAAATAGGTATGTGTTATAAAGTGAACTCGTAAATTTAATAAATGTGTAAAATAAGCGCTATCATCCGATACTAAGCATCTACTGGCGTTTGATGTATTTTCCAGTACATTAAGCACAGCTGATTCCGCACACTTTTTATGAGTTTTCAATCTTCTCTCAAATATTTGCATCTCGGAGCTCTTACAAATTTGATTACGCTCAAAAGTACAAAGTGATACATAGCTAATTTTGCCGGGGAATTTTCTTCGGGACTTACCCTGTTAGGGACTCAAAGGAGCTGTCGACTTGTTAGTTTTTCGTTTATGTCAACTTTCGCTCGCTTGTAAGCTATTATATTTTTACTTGGCTTATTACAGACGAACGGCACTTGTCAATAGCACGCGTCGACGGCAGTCGCTGGTTGTTTTCATTGATTTTTTTTGGCACTGCTGTCGATGCGTGCCGTCAACAAGTGCCGTTCGTCTGTAAGCGCTTTAATACCTTACCTTTTATTTTAATTACCTCTCCACGTTGGGTCATGATGGATGGCCATGATTGCCACAAATATTACACATATGTATAAACATCCAGATGACGCCGAATCAAAAAATATTAATTTCGATTAGTAGCTATTAGAAAAGTTGCAAAAGTAGTTTATTATTTAATATTTTGTAATATTAAAAATATAATTCGACAATAATAATTTTACTACCGATTTTCATGCTCATTGGAAACACACAAATACCTACCCCAATTCCCAATAACAATAAAGTGAAAATTATCGGCCCCACGACAAACTTCGAGAATTATGATAGTCATAAAAATATTAAACTCGCGAGACCCCGACTTAATC
Source organism: Polyommatus iphigenia (assembly GCA_963422495.1). NCBI lineage: Eukaryota > Metazoa > Arthropoda > Insecta > Lepidoptera > Lycaenidae > Polyommatus > Polyommatus iphigenia. The sequence goes on along the minus strand of OY730185.1, from coordinate 33,297,270 downwards.
GATTTCCTCAAAGGAATAAGTTTTCGAACTAAAACCAACAAAGCTTGGTACAGGCAGGCTGCACGTTTATTGACGATAAATCCGATATAAAAAACGATTTTTACAACGTCCCTCATTAAAGCGGCCATTTTGTAAGAATGCTTTACGCTTCTTTGATTTACGCACTGTTGTTAAACACCTATCATTTCGAAAGTTCCCTCGTTAGTCGTTATCCATCAAGGAATTTCTGATTATCGATTTGTTTTGGATTAAATTAACGAAAGCATTTATTTTTAGTAATACATGATAAACTTCCTATGTAGTCGCCAGAGGTTTTAACCTCCGAAAATTGTAATAGTGAATGGATTTTTGTTTTTGAGGTGTCATTTTCTTTTTTACACTATAACTTGCAAAGTTTACCAAAAATTATTTTGTGCTTTTAATTTTTTAGTTACTTAATTAAAAATTAATATTTCACCATATAAAACCGGTCCAGAAAAAAAAAAAATTCTTGTTCCTGTTATTTAATGACTCTGATCCGATTGTTTACGTTGAAAATTAACCAAATACACAATTTTTAAAAAAAGAAAGTTTGCCTTGCTAAGCTAAATACAACTATAAGGTTTTTGCAAAGTTTTTAGAGATTAACGCTCGTCGTAACCAAGATAAAAGGGTTTGGGTGGATTTAAGGGTTGTAACGAAAAGTGTGTTAAACTTTCTTGTTGTGCGTATTTAATTTTTAGAGAAATGATAACTTTTAAGTACTTAAAAACGTTTAAATATCTCCAAAAATGTGTAAAATAGACCGAAAATATTTTTCTACATTTGTTGAGAATTTATTTAAGTGAGAGCTAAAACATTAAATGCATCGACAAATAAAAGACTTTTTCTAGTCTTTGAAATATATTTAAACTTCCTACTTAAAGCCAGAAAAAAAATTGGGTGCTACAAATCTCACGTACATACTAAAGACGCATGCTGCGACCTATGTTTGAAAAATGCTTACCTGAATACAAAAAATATCAGTTCTTAACCTAATTTGTATTTTTTTCCTTTAAGTTTGTTTTAACAAATTTAATTAATGAAAAAAAATAAATAAAAAATCAATTTTATTCTGTAAAAACCTAACCAAAAGAAATAAAATACAGATTTTCTTCGAAATATCCGTGAAAAGTTTGTGCTACATTTTCAGAAAATTTAATAAAGTAAGAGCTAAAAAGTTATACACATTAAGAAAAAGAAGGCTTTGTTAAGCCTAAAAAATAATTTTAAGCTTCCTATTTAAAACCAAAGAAAAATAGGAACGCCATTTACCTGGCGAGGCACACAACAAGCACATTTGGAGGTATGCTCATCTACATACAAAAATATTAATTTTAAATCTAAATTATCTATTTTTTCAACTTATTTTCGTTCTTTGGAATATAAGCAACGATACAAACCAAAAAAATTATAATATATTTTATTATTTTGCTATATATTTAAAAGAAAGAAATATGCAAATTTTCTTCAATATTTTACAGTTTATGAGTTTACTTGAAGTGGAAGAGAATAATTAAAAAATCAAGAGCACAACTTTTCAATAGGTAAACTTTATTATTTATGTTATCAGCTACACATTCCTTTTTTTCTTTTCAATTTTTATCCACTATTGCAAAAATCGGAGGTTTGCACGATTTTTACGCTCTGGGAACTCCACTAATGAACATTTTAATTATATTATATGACTACAATAAAACTTCCGTTGTACTTAATTTGTAAATATCAGTTTTAAACAAATGTAAAATGTATTTTCAGTAAAATACTTTTAACATAAAAACGTTATAAAATTGGAACGGAGTTCCTTTTCGCGCGTTGGCGTTGCGAAAGCTAGGCCGAAAAAATTGTAACGACACTCTTTTATTAGTACCTGCATGTTAGGGGCAGAAGGCGTTGCGCGTTGATAGTATTCCTGTGCGTTAACTAGATGGCGTTTTTTTTTGAGAATAAACAGCGACGCGTTGTTAGTGTTCCTGGGCGTCAATAGATGGCGTTTTTTTATTAGTACCTGCATGGTAGGGGCAGAGGGCGTTGATAGTATTCCTGTGCGTCAACTAGATGGCGTTTTTTGAGAATAAACAGCGACGCGTTGTTAGTATCCCTGGGCGACAATAGATAGCGTTTTTTTAGGGTTCCGTACCCAAAGGGTAAAAACGGGACCCTATTACTGAGACTTCGATGTCTGTCCGTCTGTCCGTCTGTCTGTCCGTTTGTCTCCAGGCTGTAACTCAAGAACGGTAATAGCTAGAGAGTTGAAATTTTCACAGATTATGTATTTCTGCTGCCGCTATAAACAAATACTAAAAACAAAATAAATTAAATATTTAAGGGGGGCTCCCATACAACAAACGTAATTTTTCAAATATTTTTTGCTCGGTATCAACGATGACAACAAGTAGGCACTTGAAATTTTCACAAAAGCCTTAATTATATGTGTACTTTTATAATTAAAAATAATATTTAAATACAATATTAATTTAAGGGGGGCTCCCATACAAAAAAAGCAATTTTTGGCCTATTTTTGCTCTAAAACGGTACGGAACCCTACGTGCGCGAGTCCGACTCGCACTTGGCCGATTATTTTAATAATATTTTGAGCATATGTATTATGTACAGATTTTTTTAATAAGAAATAACGCCGTTCCATTCGGGTGTCCCTTGACACCTCTCAAGATTATTTTTAAATAAATTAGCAATATACACGACCAAAAAATTGCAATCATAACCTCGATACGGCGTAACAATAAAAATATTTAGTGGCTACCATAAAAGTCGTCGTATATTACAATATATTTGATTTAATTGCATAAGAAAATCGTAAATAAGTATATGCTATAGCACAAGAAGTTTATTGCTGTACAAACTGGATTACGTATTCACTCTTTTATGGACTCACCTAAAGAACATACATGTTATTAATATTAAACAGTAATAAAGATGTCCGACAAATTATATCTAAGATGTTTCTTACTTCATTAAATCAAAGTGTGAATGGAACATTGGACCGGGCTAATCCCATAAATTTGAGAAAAAGTTGTGACTAAAATCGTTACAGAAAGTTACTAGCCCAGTAGGGTTAGATTTTTCTTTAAATTAATTATAGTCAGAAATTTTTTTGCACCAGTGTTTAGAGGAGGTCGCAAATAGCTTAAATTCAAAAACTCGACCAGCCAGGACGTGTGCGTTAGCCGCCATATTGGTTTGAAGGTCCAATTTTTTTTAGCTATAACTCCTTTATTTTTTATTTTTTTAAGCTAATGATAAGGATCAAATTTGTCGAAAATTTGATTTTCTACAACTTTTATACTTATACTTTTTATTGTAAAATCAATATTTAAGGAAATAACTGCAAAAAACAAGTCAAAGTATAATTTCGACCTGTTCGACCTGTATCGCGATTATTGTCAAATACAGAAAAAAAAAACAGAAATAAACTTGTAGCTCTTTACATTAACCACAATTAAAATTAAGACTTCGCTGTCTGTCCGTCTGTCTGTCTCCAGGCTTCAAGAACGGTGATAGGTAGAGACTTGAAATTTTCAGATATTATGTATTTTGTTACCTTCTATAACAAAAAAATACTAAAAAACATTATATTTAATATTTGATTGGCTCCCATATAACAAACAGGATTTTAGTGGCCTTTTTGTTCTTTATCAAAAATAGCAGCACTTAGACAGTTAAAGTATGCATAAAATATTTAATTGTATTTGTACTTAAATAATTAATAATAAAATGAAAATTAAATAAATATTTAGGGGGGGCTCCCATACAAAAAGCACAAATTTTTGTCTATCTTTGCCTTATAATGGTACGGAACCCTCATGAGCGAGTCCGACTCGCAGTTGGCCATTTTTAATAATTATTCAGGTGTAGGTTGTGCCGTAATTATTGTTAAAAGGTCTTATTCATGATCAGAAATATTCAGTTTTATCCAGTCGCTTGGGTCCCGGTACAGTTACCATAGTTGTAGGAGCTTAAATATTGATTTCTAATAAAATTCATAGGATCGAATTTGTAGGAAATTTAATGATCTATCACCAACAACTTTGTTTCTACTATTATTTTCGCTAAATTCGATAATAATTGACATACAAGCGAAATTATACTTTGACTTGTTTTTTGCATTTATCTCCGTAAATATTGATTTTACAATGAAAATTATAAGAATTCAAAATGTAGAAAATTAAATTAACAACAAATTTAGTTCTTATCATTTTCGTAAAAAAAAATAAAATAAAGGAGATATGTCTAAAAAAAGATTTGATCTTCAAACCAATATGGCGGCTAACGCACACGTCGTGGCTGGTCGAGTTTTTGAATTTAAGCTATTCATGACCCCCCCCTATACACAGGTGCAAAAAAATTTCTGACTATAATTAATTTCAGATTCCCATACAAGGCTGAACTAACCCTACTGGGCTATACCAACGATTGCAATACAACAATAATTTTTTGACGTTGTCATAGAAGAGTGAGTGCGAAGCACAGCTGTCACTCAAAATGACATATTTAGCGTTAGTTTATGTTGTCTTAAACGTTTTATAAAACTATTATATCCTTTTTTGTCAGGATTTTATCTATTTAGTATTTATGCTTTCAATTGGGTAAAAAAAACAATTAAATGCCTCCAAAAAGGCATCAGTAAGGTTTTACATATTATTTAAAATGTCAACACGAGACTTATTCATAGTGAAGTTAGTCACAACTCACAAACTGTCAGGCACAAGTTACAAGTCTTATTAATACATTCATGATGAGTGAAGTTCGGGCAAATAGAGGCGAGCCGTGTCAATATTGAGTACTTTATGCAAGCGAATTTCAATTAGTTGGAACAAAGCGATGCTTAGTAAGAGTAGTGTTATCTAGATATCGAATCCTGTATTAAGATTGTTCGAATTAAAATGGTGACCAATTATTCACTCCCATTTTCTTAGCAAACAAACATTAATATAGTTTTGATTGAGTCTAAATCTTTTGTTTTTTAAGGGCCTATGCTGTCCCACAAAGCAAAGACCTCCTCAAAATCTTTCACTCCTCCCGATCCAAAGCAACCGTAGAGCGGTCTGAGTCTAAATCTTATAAAACAGAAAATATAATTCTAATTCAAGCAGTCAACCAATTTATTTCAACGATTATTATGTCATTCAAAATAAATACGACAATAATTAATATTGAATACAATCAATTGGTGGAGTATACAAACATTATACTATTTTACTTGTACATAGGTATTTCACCTAGTAGATAGTTTCCATTACAATAACGTAGAGTATAGACCACACAACACTATAGGTCTCGCAATTTCGCAGTGTAAGCACCACCATAATATAGCTAGATGACTCATTAATTGTCACTGGCGAAACGCATTGTATAAATCTCGCAACTAAGCCTGCGGAAGTGTCGCTTTATAAGTCGTAAATCAGGTGGCTTATCGGCGGACTCGACCGTCGCGCCGGCGTGCCTGTTCAAAATATGCAATACCCTTATTCTCCAAAAACAAGACAATACTACATTTTGATATTTATGCGTTGTAATGTTTGTGTTAATATCGATTGTCGATAAATTCGATAAGCGAAATCGCGGAAATAAAAATGGTTTATACACCGCTATGAATAATATTGGGATTTGTAAGCGCTTGGGGGATTTATTCTTGGCCTAACATACGATCAAATCTGTATTGTCGATTTTTATTTGTGAACGCCTCTAGTCTCTATAATATTACAACGGTTTTGATATTTGTGTTAAATAGAGTCATAATTCGAAGTCTGATTGAAATGTGGATTTCTTGTATAATATGTAGCTCATAAATCAATTATTAGTGATTCATGTCGAAATACTGTTCTTTGAATTGTAAATTAAAAAAAGGAACAGTAATTAAACTACAGTAAGCTATTAGCGATTATTTAAGTTTATGCACTTTTGACCTCACAAAAAACGTCGGTCACAGTACCTAACCCGTAAATTAAACACGTAAAAAATATAAATAAAGAACTACACGCTATTTGCTCTGCGGAATTGTACCCGCGAGCATTGTTTGCGTAGCACGACAAATTGTTCATGTGTGGGAATTTATATACGTCGCAATTTAAATTGTCATCAATCACTAGCGAAGCCCGCAGCTCCGCACGCGCGAATTCGGAATCATTACTTAACGCCTCACGAAACTGCGTAATGAACGTTATTTCTGTTGTGAAATCGCAAAAAATGCGAGCTACGCGCGAATAGGAGTTACCGGAATTAGCATCTTCATATAAAGGAGATTATACATTAGCGCTATATCGCGTCGTTTGGTGAAAATATTGTGTACAGAAGCAACGCTCACGCTGCTCACGAGTTGTTTTATTTTCAAAACCATTTTCAGGCTCCCGTACCCAAAGGGTAGTTAGAGTTTAGACTTCGTTGTCCGTCCGTCTATCCGACTGTCTGTCTGTCTATCTCCAAGTATCTCAAGCTGTATCTCAAGAACCGCTATAGCTAGACTTCCGAAATATTCACAGATTGCGTATTCCCATACAACAAACGTGATTTTTTGGCCTTTTTTGCTCTTTATCGGTACGGAACCCTCCATGCGCTAGTTCAACTCGCACTTGGCCGATTTTTTGATGTTTATGTATTAAAATACATTGCAATGTTTTAAGCCTAGAGAAATTTAAATAAAATGTAGAGCAGCCATCACAAATCACATCTTTGAGGAATCGATTTATCTATAGCTTTGTACCATCGAGGAAATTGATTCCTAGGCAGGTGACGGACCTACTTCATGTGGTTGGCTTATGTCAATTCAATGTTAGACTGTGATCGGTCGGATGGGTTTGACACACGACCAAATTACTTAGGTCCGCCATGAGCCTAGGAATCAACTTCTCTGATAGTACTTTATAAAAACATATACAGATAGGGCATAGCCCCCTGGATCTTTAATATAGCTTTATGCAAAAATTTCCCCACAGGCCACAGGGATGACGAATAAAAAAGTAACCACTACCCATATTTCCAATTTGCAAAAACAAACAAATCCGCAATACAATCACTACTGGGATTTAATACTAATTTGGTATTCTCGAGCCGTCAGGGCACAATTCGTGAACTGACGCATTAAAATACAGCCGAGCATGACCGCTCTCGCGATAGTGTAAGCATATTAAATCACAGCCTGACGCCTGTCAATCATTCCCGACACGGGGAGAGCACTTTGGCTAATTTGATATCTAATTTTAGCACGCATTATGTGGCCTGTGAATTATTAACTCGCATAAGACCGTTTGTCCACCGCGCGCCGCCGTCACCGGGACGTCAACGACAAAAATTTAAATAAAATGCCACTTAATGACCTAGACTCTAGAGCAGTGGTCCCCAACCTTTTTTTCATGCGGGCCACAAACATGTTTTGGTCTTGGTGTCGCGGGCCGCAACAAAAATTTTTTAGGGTTAAAAAATAACTTTCTTCAAAATTAACGATTTTAAGGTGAAAAAAATTTAACGACTATCATGTAGACTTTACGTTATTTTGCCGGTGGGCGTGAATTTCAAAATTTTTTAACATCACGCGGGCCACAAATAAAGTCCCGGCGGGCCGCGGGTTGGGGATAGCGGCTCTAGAGTCTAGACCAGCGGTCGGCAACCTTTTGGCAGGCAAGGGCCACAAGGTGGCAAAACAAACTAAAGGCGGGCCGCAGACCTCATACTCGTATTAACCCTAGAAGCTCAATATACCTACACACATTGAAAGGAAATAAGTTTTTATTAAAAATGGCACAAACAGCTACGTAAAACATTGTTTTTGATACACATTGGCCGCAAGTAAGACGTTCGCGGGCCGCGTGTTGCCGACCGCTGACCTAGACTGTAGACCAGGGCGAACCTTATTGTGCCCTTATTCTGAAGAAATCTTAGCTTAGTCATAAATCGATAGACTAATGTTGGTAGAAAATGAAATCTATAGCCTATCCCATGCCAGGGTCATAAGCATTTTATTTGATTTTTTGTCGGTGACGTCCCGGTGCCGGCGGCGGTGGACAAACGGCAAAACGGTCGTTTGATGATACTAGGTTTACCGTTTAACTAATGCTCTTTGTTCTGTGATATAGTTTTATTCCATTTTCAAATTCTTATACTCAGTTTTTAAATTATTATCTATAGTCTATACCATATACTAAGCGGCTACTAAGTAAGATGACGGTAAACTGGTAGTAATGTTTCCGCCAATATCAATGCTACATTGAGTATGAGTCATTATCACTACCATCAACATTCAACACTTATTTCAAGCCAATAGAGTACCTAATGCCAGATGCCAAAGGCCTTCCCCATCACAACACAACGGAAAAATACTTTCGCAGACTTTAAAGGAACTTAATTATACTCCAGAAAACCAAACCGTCCCTATTGACTGGAAACACGTTGCAAAATTTTATTCAACTTCCATACAGACGCGAGAAAATAAATCCCAAGCTCAATCCCGAACGATCTTTATCTGACGCGCAGATATTTCCAACGAGATAGATTCTCTATGACTTCGAAAACAATCTGCGATTCCATCTAGCCGGGAACCATATTGTTTGACTAATAGCTTCTCGTAAATCCACACTAGTGTCATATTGAGGTAGTCGAGACTTTATATTTGTGGTAACATGAAAACGAGGAACCCATTTGGCTCTATATTTCATAGCTCCGTAGATAAAACTCAAAACGTCTCGGAGCTATTTTGAGAATTCATCTTGATGAACTCTAGTGGAAGTGCTCCAAAATAAAACAGTACTAAATAAAGTTATTTGGCAGAAGAAAACTCGTTTAATTTTACTGTGTGCATCACTTTACCTGAATACTTCCACATTACAATAACATCGAGAATACGCTTAAAGCCTGCACTACCTACCGCGCGCGCCAATAAACAATTCATAAATACTACACTCACTATTTATGACAAGTTTAAATTTTAATCTCGCGGTGCTTAATTTCAGTTGCGCCGCTTTTAAATTGTCCATTTATTACTGCATAATGTCAGGAGCAAATTGTGAAGTATAGACGATTAAACGCGTATTTACAATATTTTAGTGGGTGATATCTGGCCCGGGGAGGTCGGCCAACAATGACTTCCACCGCGGAATGAAACTGAATAACGTCTAAGCTTATTATATTTCTCTCGATACGACGCCGTTGCGACGCAAATGTCCCATTACAAAAAAATATCGTTGCAATCTGGACGTAATGTTTGTGCAAATATAAAATTTCGCGCAGGGCGTACAACGGTCCACGAGGGGAGGATAATATTCACAATTAACGCTGAAGTCATTAGCCGAAACGATAATGTTCCATTAATGTATTAAAACACAATTGAAATATACGACTTTGGTCATAAAGTAAACCTACTGCCAATAAAAGCTTAAAGCCTCTCTCTACATTAGACCATGATGAATAAGCTTGATTGTCACTACGATTAGGAAGCTGCATGCGCAATCGACGTCAATCATGGGCAATCAGGTTCATGATCGCTTGTGTTGGTAAACTCATTAGGGATAGTGTGGGGAGGCTTTTTGTTAAGCGTGCTGCGTGACATTTTGGGAAATCCAAACATACGCAAATTACGTAAATCAGAAAATCTTCAGAACATATTATAAAATTTGAAGATGCTGAATAAAAACAAGTAATTTTAATAAAATTCTTAGTAGCTGTCAACTTTGGAAAATATTACTATCATCCAACTGTAACATCAAAAGTATCTAAGGGTCCTTTCACGCGAAAGTACTGCGGAGTGTTTGATAAGTACGAAATGGTTTTCAAAGTGATATATCGTGGAGTGGCTCAACCGGCGGCAATAAGTCGCCACTGCATCATCTCGCAACAATCGAAGCGTTCACAGAGGAGGGAAATATTTTATTTTGTAGGATTATTAAAATTCCATTTAATGGCTCGAACATTGCATATTTTAGTAAACTTGAGAATATATTCAAGCAAGTGAACATACAGTGGCATTGTAAATTGCCAGTGTAGCTTCCGTTTTTTTAAGTTTCAATTACATAAATATTTTCCACCTTTTACATAGCAGCTTATTAACTTATACCATTTTCTCTCAAAATAGAGAGATTGCACTATCAAAGTATCCGAAATTGGAAGGACATAGTCATCATACACGTCCGAAATAACGACACTGAGCCTCGGCCAGGCCGAGTATACTTCTACAATCTCGCTCAGTCGAAATATAGCCACAAAGTAAGTGGCTGCCACACCATATCCCACAGTCTTTTTAATTAGTATAATATCTGTTGGTGAAATTTTCCTTCGAGTATTAAAATGAATTAATATAGAAAATCTAATTAATCGAATGAATGAAACAACACTCCACAACGCACCAGCACACTCCATCATCCACAGGATGTTTCAAATCAACCGTTGCCGACTTCATATTGTCTGCGGGACGTGAAAACAAGGGGTGTAAGTGGAAAAATCGCGCAATTTTCTGGATGCCGTTAAAGCTAATACGGCTTTCAGAGGTCGATTAATCTCTGTCGACCGCGATGAGCAGTCGGTATTAACCAGGCACGCTTGAACTCTGACGCTTCAAACGAGGTTCTAGAGATTTCATTGCAGACGCACAGCGGTAGAGTTCACAACAATCTGGTCCCCCGACTCCCTTACAGAAGGGCTGGTGCTGTATAGGAATCATGAGTGCAGTCAATCGTGATAAGATAAAAATGTTATTAAATAATGCGTGAAATGTTACCTTGATAACATTAGATGTTTCCCGCGATTTCGTACGTAAATAAAATGTCGCTGGAACTGCATATTTAACTGCAGTAGAAAACTGTAGCTTTTGAGGTACCCGTGATCAACTCTTATCTATCTCAATTCGCAACCAAACAATCTTTCATTCGCAACCAACGCAACCAAAAAAACCTTTGCTCTGTAAGAATAAAGAAACGGCTATATTGAAACAAGAGAATATAGTAAAACTTCAAAATAAATCAGTTATTTAACATTTAACATCATCTAAAAGTAGTTCCAAAAGTTTTATTTTTAACAAGTTATAAAGAGAGAAAGAATATAAAATTTGCAAACAAGAGGCTCAATACCACTTAATTTTATAAAACTCTTTATCTTAATATAGATAAAACTTAATAAAATATTAATTTTACATTAATAAGATGTAACTGATATGAAAACGAGACTAGAAGGCGATTATGGTGGGATCAAATTAAATATAAAGTGAACTTAAGTGGATCCCATAGATCGAATGATAAAATGTTATAAAATTTCAATGTTATCATTGGATGGCCGTGATAAAAGCTATAAAGTAAACAATTTTATAGTTAATTTCACCGTTAATCGGCTTAAAGTTTATTTAATGGCAATGCACATAAATAATTTAAAATAGAATAAACTTTTAAAACAAATTTTACCTTGCGGCATAGATAAAAATTCTGACCTTAATTAATTTTTTATTGCCATTTTTTAGTAATTTCCAGCCGGTGTATAAAATTTTTTGTAACTAGTTTAAATTTACGTAAATAATTTGATTTTGAAAGCTTTATCTATTTAGAACACCACAAAATTATCGCTAATCTCTAGTACTCTTTAACTACACAATTTATATTAAAAAATAAGTGCACCACGTAGTAGATGAATAGCATACAAGTAATCTTACAAAGTACTCTTAACTGCTTAGCTATCTATAGTGGATGGTAATACCAGCAATACTCTAAATACATTAAATTGTAGATGTTAATTTAATGGTTAAAACAGGCAATAAATGCACCAAACTGGTCACATTGCGAATCGATTCAAACCGGGGAAGGCTTATAACCGAGCACGTTTCCATGCAAATAAGAGCATTTATGCGAGGCGCCTACAATGGTCATTACTACGTTTCAATTCGCTCCAAATTGCTTCGGCCTAAACAGCTAAACGGTGTAAAATAGAACCCACGAGCGCGCGCGGACTGCGTACGCATTGGCAGGCGAAATATACTCGTATCAACGCACCAGCCATAAAGTAATCAAATTTGAATACGGAATGAGACGAGTCAGATATGGGAATGTTTTTTGCTACGACTAGCCAGTTGGCTGTTCCCAAGCGCATTAAGTTATTAGCTAGAGCTTGGTCCCGATACGAGCTTGGACACGGAACATTTTACTCTTCAATTTGAATTCAATGGACGGAATTAGAGTTTGAACAGACGGCACGTTCGGCGAACCCATTCGATAAAGTACCTACGTTATGTGACATGGGATTTCTCAACAATCCCTTTAACAAGTTTTCGCTTAGACCCCGCTAAATTCCACCTTTTACAAGTTGCGATAAATAATATTGCGCGTTATTTGCTGGCGCTTTTTTCGTAAATATCTTTCAAAAGGTACGCTTTAGCCTTAGGGAATTGTTGGAAGGAAATCCTATCAAACTAGGGATCTATTCAGACTTCGACATGACAGTTTCGCCTTCAACATTTTGCTCTTATAATATTCGATCTCGCTTTTGATCTTTATTAAATTGAACTAATATGAAAATGTTTAAAAATAAAACTGAAGATTTTTAATATAATACATTCAATAAGACAAAAGACCAAAGTACGATCAATTGCACCAGTGCAAGTGGACTAAAGTCACAAGCTTGATTGGATTGAAATGCAAAAGTCGATTGTAATAAAATGTGTGAAACGTTGTCTTGAGGCGTATTGAGATACTGCCGCGGGCTTCACGTTTAATTGGCGAATAAAAGTCTTATCTGCAATAGACTGGCAAGTGGCAACTGGCAATTGACGGGGACGTAAGGGCTCTCGCTCACTTGAGAGCTGAGACAGGACAAGAGAGACTATTGCTATACAAAATATTTGTTTGTGTGCGTGAATTTGATATATATATTTTGTATTGCAGTAAGTGGTCTGAGAACTATTGCGTTTTAAGTAAGCGAGAGTCCATTAGACATGTTCAATTACAAGCGCTCAACGCGCGCTTACGGCCTGAACAAAATATAAGTAGTTGACGTACGTTTTTATCAGGCCGTACACATGATAACACACGTTTTCACGCATATCGCGACGCGCGTTGACCGCTTGTCATCTGAACATACCCTAAATTGCTACATCTGAAACAGTCTAGAACAGGTACAATCATGCGTATAAATAATTCAAATTTAGCATAAATTATAGCGAACCTTTTACCGGTGATAAGATAACGGCCAGATGTACAATAAATATTCATTTAAAAACGACGTAATTAGGTTAGGTGGGGACGCGCGTAAATCAGCGAACAGTTGATTAGCTTAATTGAAGTCATTTAATGGATCGCGACAACAGGCGTATCGTGTTTAATTAAGTAACGAGTGGACTGACATCGATTATTTCACGTAATAGCTCGCCCGAAACTGGTTGCGCCTTCACCAGGCGAAGATTGACACACCTTACCGAGATTCGGTCTTCCAACCTGTTTTCAATCAAATATTCAATCAAATATAGGCTGTTTTTGTCAATGTTAACATCGCCAGACAGATTTTAAACAGCTTTTATAGTTTCTTCCAAAATGTAAAGTGGTTGTCCACAGCTACGTCCGCGCAGAAATCAATTTGCGTTTGACGTTTTTTCACAACAAAAATTATCCTATGTGTCTTAGCGGTCATTCTAAGATTTCTAAGTACATATTATATCTCTATACCACAAACAAAATCCAAACAGAAGTTAAGTTCAGGCATTAAGAAGAGATAAACAGACAGATATACATTCTTATACTAACCGACAAACTATATAACTGCAGAGTTTTACAAAAAAGTTTTCAGATGTAAACGCACTCCCAACCTTTTTGTCCTCAATAAGTCTCAATCCGTCTACACCTATTTCAAACCATTTTATCTGCGTTTGACTGATTGCACTCGATCTAGGTGTCATTTGAGGACCATCGAGTAGATGCCTTGTCTGAGCATCGTCCTCTACGACTTAATTTAAAATTGTGTCCCCTAGAGGCCCTTGGACGCGTAAAGGCCTAGAGCTTTAATTACGACTGTCTGTGTAAATACTTTTAGATAAATAATAAATAATTGGCAACTAATAATAAATAAAAAATTGGTTGCTTATATAAAAAATTCAATCCCTTCATAAATGTAATATTGATAAAATACTATAAAATAAACCATCACCATAACAGAGTTAATAAATTCATCCAATTGTAGAGTACATTAAACGTTATTTATATTTTCATACGTTATACCTACTTCAAAAGGATTCATTTTAGGGACTCTCAAAATGGGTCCGTCATTAATTTTTATGGTCAAACATGAGCATTTTATATTTAAACAGAAAAACATACGATCTCATAAATTTCGAATCATAATATTTGCTTGTTAATAAAATTATATGTTCGCTTTACACTCATACATAAAGATTCAGCTTCAAATTAACTGAATAAAATTTCATGTACGACTTACAAATACAAAATATTTCGTTTATATTTTTAAAAACCTTTATGCCTTTGGAATATTTAAATTTATTACCTACAAAATGTCAAATATAAAATCTTCTGTTCTATTTGAATGATAACTGAGCAAGGCTCAGTTTGTCTGGGTATTAAAGTCAAATGCCAATCGCTGCCTACGAACATTCGGACATCAAAAAAGTTACGCTTGTAAGTTTTGATGTACAGCGCACAAGTTCTTAGTCCTTATATCCTTTACCTACTTCTTGGGTCTCCACTCTCCAAAGATCTAAATTCTTCTTTGAAATAAGGCAAATGTTTGTTCATGACATCTATCTCGTCAATCGAGACCATACTTACAATGTAATATCAGAGAAGCTGTTGATTCCTAGGCAGATGGGGGACCTACGTAGTTTGGTCGCGTAGGTAATAAAGCAATATGTTACATTTCATTTACATCTTCACGAAGTTGCTCATACCTAATTGTCTGCCATATCTTTCCGCTACAACAAAACAGTAGTAGGTATCGTGCGAATTAAATACAAATTATCCGTTAAATGTAAAATGCGTGGTCCATTGTGATTTCGCCATTCAAGTGCAGTACAATTCCCCTATCACTTCCTGGCATTATCGGTTACGCAGCGGGCCCCGGGCTTAAGTAATGTCTCCTTTTGTGACCGTGGGGGCCGGTTTTAATCAGTTGTTTATATTATTGTCCACCGATGTAATCTTTCATTTACCGTTGTACATTGTACCCCGAATGGCTCGCGAATTCCGGAGCTCGCACCGCGTAAATCGAGCCCCGATACTCTAAACTCTAAAGGTTCAAGTTGGAAGCCGGCGACATGAAGCGTTAGCAGACGACGCGACGGACGGAATGAACATTAGCAGTGGACGACTTGAAGCAACCGCAGACAACGAGTCGTCGCGACACTACTGGTTTCTATGTATTCTATGAACAACCCTGCGCAGCTTGCGACACGAAGCTAGAGACACTTTCATAGAAATACATAGATACAGACGTAGTGTCGCGCGTCGTCTGCTGCCGCTTCATGTAGCGGGCTTCCAACTTGTACCTTTAGCACAGAATATATTATATTGGTAGTACCAACCTTTAGATACCAATAATTAGAAGGTGTTTGAAGATTGACGTAGCATAAGAATAGTATTGTGTAATTTTATTATAGGCAAGGATATTTTGGCGCTTCGATGATATGGAGGCGTGGATACCAATTAAAATAATTCCAGCTTAAGTTTTTATTTCAGCTACATGCGAAATAATGAATGACATTGATAAGAGGGCGTGACTTTAAAAGAACTGCCTCTCATTCATTACATTTAAACAATATGGCAGCGTTTGCCAACCTCTCGATGAGCAATTTTATTGTCAATATCACGTATTGCGTAATATTATTGACCGTCCTGTAGCTCTAGCATGGCCACCAGTAGAAATTCGAAAGTATAGACAAACTGTGGATATAAATTTAAGGTGCCGTTCCGATCTCTTATCGTTCCGAAAAAATCAATTAAAATGCCACTTTATGACAGACTATAGTCCTAAAAATTCAAATAATATCTTTGTCGGTCGGAATTTTTGTCGATCGCGACTAGCCGCGGTAAAGATCGGAACGGCACCTTAAGTTTATGTCCACAGTTTGTCTATACTTTCGCATTTCTACTGGTGGCCATGCTAGGACTACAGGGCTCTGATATTGAACATCGCGCTCCTCCAATCTAATTGTCAATACTGTTCAATAAATTTAAAGGGTGATAACTGATAATATAATTATATTGACAATAAAATTGCTCGTCTAGTGGTCGGCTTAGTTGTAATTATGGCCACGTGCTAAAAATCCTTGTTAATCTGTTTATTGGGTCTACATCGAAACTGTAAATCATAAGATTACATAGCAGAATCGGCGCACTGAGGTGAATATTTGTTTAGGATGGGGATCAGCTTTATTAGAGGGATTATGCTGTCGTCATGAAACTATTGTTTGTTTTAATTGTGCCCTACGATAACAGGTTAACGGACTTTAAACAAACTCCCGGCGACCCCTCGTGATTTTGTAAGCAATATATTTATGTCAGCATATATGCGGTAAACGTACAGAAATAATATTATATAGGTACCTGTGATATAAACTTTAACAAATGGGGGGTGGTCTAATGTCTATTTAACTCCTTAGTGGTGGAATTTTAAAATATTTTTGTCAGGAGCGAAAAATTTTGAGTTTAAGCTGTAAAGCAGTGTCTTCGAACCTTTGGGTCGCGACCCCCCAGGGTCTTTGGCGACCTCCATATAGCTTCTGTAGGGAGGTCACCGCAGATTGAGAGAACTATTTCAGTAAAAAACTGAAAGAATAAAATATTGATTATTATTAAAATATAATTATATATTATTAAGTGGGAGAATATTAACAAAAGGATAAATTCATAAGCATACAAACATGATAATAAGCAGAGAGGGGGGTCGCAAAATATATTTTCACACCGAGGGGGCTGCATAATCAAAAAACGTTAAAATACATTGCTCTAAAGGTTTGGTACAGGCCTTGATGAATTACTTAGCTTTGCCTTTAACATATTGCATCTCATATTCATAAAGTGGAAAATTGGTGAGGTTATAATCACCCCAATAATGTAAGTAATAAAGATCAGAATGCCAGAATAAATCCTGGAATTTCAGCTATGTAGAGCTATGTTTATTAATTATAATTAGGAAGCGAAATGCAAGAGCACGAGTCTTGTGCTAAAGACAGTCAAAGTTATAGAAGACAGCGATTAAGAAGATTCGCTATCGTCTGACACGTTACTTTACAGTACGTTACTTTGCAGTAGTAAAGAATAGTAGGTAGAGATAGTTAAATATAAGGATAAAGGAACTTCTATGCAATATTTAATAGAGCCAGAAATAGTATCAAAATGTTACACATTTTTTTAAATATAATAATATCTATGAACCCGTCACACTACGTCAGTCTGGCCCCGTGCTAAGTACCTGAAGGACTTGTGTTACAGGTACCAGACAACGGAAATATATTTAATAATTTTATACTATACTCAATACTGTATATTTTATTATAATATATAGATTTTTATTATATCATGCACATATTTTATAAGTGTCCAGACCCGGGAACATTAAAAACTTTTGTTCCGTCGGCGGGATTCGAACCCGCGACCCCCGGCTTGAGCTGCCACACACTCAACTAATTGAGCCAAAATAAGTCAAAAGATTCGATGCAAATCTTCAAGAAGAGAGTGTATTCCCTCTTAAAAGACCGGCAAAGCATCTGCAGCTCTTCTAATGTTGCGAGTGTCCATGGGCGACGGTAGTTTCTTTCCATCAGGTGACCAATTTGCCCCCTTATTTTATATTTAAGAAATCCTAGTAACAGGTAAAAATTATCTAACCGCCAACATTCTCTGACTCGTACCACGCCTATACAAACAACGCTATCGCATCGCGCACTCGCTAATTTCCGCGGACCAGTCGACTTTCATCCAACTTCTAGACCGTGATTATAAGAAAGATACCGGATGATTTATTTAGTATCGCCCGCTACCTCGAGCTGCTTTGTACGGGCATTAACATAATATACGACGACGAATTCACGCGGGAAAATTGTTTCTTAATTTCCTTTTAAATTATTATAGCACGCCAGTAGATAAATTAATTAATTTTGCGAACCAGAAGGAAGACTTACCAAAGGGAAATATCATAATCAAAAATGTGTAGGTAATGTCATAATTTAAGGTGCTGAAAGTGGTCTCAAAATTATAGTTGTAGTTTGAACTGACTCTCTACGTTGGCCCATGATGATGAAAGTACGACGATTCCTTGACGTCAATCAATCGGTCATAGTTATATCACTTGGCAATCATAGTTATATCATGACTAAACTCACGGAGAGCTCTTTCGAAGGACAACACCAACATCTCAAAAAATCACCAACTAAAAATAGAAAGGACTTTCCTACAACAAAACAAAAGAAAAAGAAAATCTATTTTTACTCGCAGGATCTAAAAGAAACAAAGAAAATCCCGCGAAGCTGACAAGCGTGACAGACGTCACAGGATGTCCGAAAGACGGCGCAGCAGTGATATTGTCATACAGTATTCTAACTAAGATGAAATTTTTTAATAAGTTTTAAAAATATATATAAATAATCACCTACACCGCACCACCGTTTGTAAACATAGGACAGGACTGTCCACCTACAGAATTTTAAGTATATCTTAGCATATTATCTCTCTCTATCTAATTTTACGATAGTAAATGTATAAGTTTATTTAAACAAATACTTCGTAGATTTCAATAAAAATCCCATATTGTTGTAGTCTTTCATGGTTACTTTATAAATTATAAAAGCATGTTAAAAACGACGTAACATTTCGGCACATTAGCGACTATTGCATGCCGAGCGATAATAATATCGAGGCGTGTAAGTAAAGCTCGCGTTTCATGCGTTTATGTGGAGTTGGAATACTGTTTGTATTATAGCACAGCGGAGTTCCGCCTGTGACATCGGATAACACGAGAGATTGTCATCGCCTATTTGCTGCAATGGACATTAGAAATCTCTGCAATGTACCGCGTATAGAGATACAATACTCGATTCAAACAATGCACTACAACTATTGATGTTATTGTAGATTACGAGTACAGATAACTTTTGTCCGCCTAGTTATTATACTATCCTATAGAAATACTGTACTTTCCGGGATGAAACGTATAGGTAAGGATTTGTGTTAATCTACGGCCAAAACTATGCAAAATATTTTGCTCAAGATTCATACCGTAGATTTATCATGAAAAACATTAAAGAACAAGAAAACCTACTGACACACAAATTTTAACTTTAGTTTGTACTAATATGTATTCTGTAGGTACTTTAGTATGACAAGATCGCGCAACTTAGTTTATCACCAAAGAACTGCACAACTCTCGGAATCGAACATTATTAAATCATTCACATACGTAACACAGCCATAATTCGTGTTTTTGGGCGACAATATTTTTGTGCGAATGCCGTATATAGTTTTATTCGAGACAAGTGTTACGATTTGCAAACAATAGCTTGTCGGCCACTGTGTCACTCCGGCATTTCTTAAAGCTAAGGCCCTGGCGTTAAATTAAACGCCGTCTACATTTCGTGAACTTATTGAATTCGGATCTCATAAATATTATTTTAGACGGGACATATAAAAATAAAAAGTCAAAAGAAAGGTCACCATTGAAATTGTTTAGCCAGAAAAAAAAACATCTTTTCATAAGGAATATTACCCAGAAGGTGTTAGTGAATCATACAGTAAACAATCGGACCAAAATCCGATATGCTGCACAGTGCAAACGTCATATCAGAAAATTGACAGAAACGTTGTCGAACAAATTATTTTGTTTACTGTATATTGATGCTGGCTCTAGTGAAAACAAGTAGGTAATTATATTATCTTATTTTAACACTTTTTTTATTACGTAGCTAAACTTGAGTTTTCGCATAATTCCGCATTCATGAAATGAAGCTTCGGTCAAACCTACGCGACCAAAGCGACTGCGAAGCGGGAGCGTCTGCAACGCGGGACGTTCGCGTCGCGTCGGCAGAGCGGGAATAATCTACGGTTTCACACCGTCGCGTAGTCGCGCAGGTGTGCACACCAGTTTCTCTGCCTGCCTTCCGTTAGCGTGCTAGTGACATTTTCGAGGCACGAGAATCGGGAGCCCAAAATCTTGAGACGTATAGACAGCGGCATTAGCCAGCTTTGAGCCTCCACCTGTAATCCTTTTCTCTTAAGCTGGATTACAATCGGCCTGCCTAAGCGCCCTCGCTTGACGGCGTTGTTACCTTGATACAAGATAGTTAGATTCACTCTAATCTCAGTAAACCGGGGTTGTTACACCGTGAGGATTCCTTCCCCTCACAAACTCTTGATCCCCGCATAAACTAATGTTCAAGATAACTTCACGTTTAAAGAAATACAGGGTTTTAAAATTTATGAAATACAATTAAGATAAGCTCCTACTTTCGTGTAATAATTTAATTAAAGTGTCTTACAGCGCCGAGATAGTTTTTAACGTTTGCTAGCGGGATAATGTTCTTACTTCTTAGGCCCAATTTCACCAACGTCTGTGTTAACAGCTTGTTAAAATGTCTTATCTTCTCTTTCGTTCATATGAAAAAAAAGAAAGAGGTAACATGATACTAATTCGAGCATTAACTTTAACCATAGGATCTTTAACAGTCGTTGATGAAATTGGACCTTAGTCTTGGGACTACAATTTAGAAGCGTAGCGTGCCTTGGTGGGGCCCCCTTATAATAATTTGTTTAAAGGCCCTTAGAAACGGGTAAAGATTTCTCACAAAACCAAAGATAGATAAAATAGGGGACCCCCGTGGCCTAGGGACCCCGTATAATTGATACGGCAGACACTGTGGCAGCTACGCCTCTGCTAGTACTGTACAAGTTTTGTTGTGAAAAGTATGTAAAAATGCTCTAATAGATATTCTTTTATAGTCTTTCCAATAAATAAATTTGACTATGAAATATAGTTGATATTATCCACCTTTTATTGTGAAATTCTGAAGGCCACCTTTATCAACACAATTCATTATCATTGTCAATATATTTAAAGCATAATTTATTGAGTCAATACAAATGCGTCAGTTACGGCAAACTCCCAATAAAATTACACTTAATTACGGTGGTATTCAATTAAATTTTAATGAGAACAGACAGTTTTATTTTAAGCGAATTATTTTGCGGAAGTCTATCGAAATTACCTTCGATGTTGGAACATGGATTATTTAAATTCGGAATCATTTTAACAATCTAATCATCATCAGCGTTTATACAGGAAGCTATTCAAATAGAAGTTAATTTTCGAATTCGCTTTTCCAATTAGAATGGGCTATTGCGCAGACATCGTTATACAGGCACTCCCTTTACTTTATTGATATTGTTTCAACGGGAGTCGTAATCATTAAAAGTAAATTATAAAGATTTTATCTTTATGGCAACACGAGAAACTGTTGCATAATTGGACTTTCGAAATTTCATATAAGCCATAATAATCGTTTTGCTTTCGAAGATGTGTTAACATTTAACAATATTACTTTAGACGCATCGTTTAGACCAGAGGTTCCCAAACTTTTTTTTCTCATAGACCACTTTCAACACACAAGAGAGACATACCAAAGTAAGGATTAGTCCTTTAAGTAAAAAAAATATATCTGTAAACAATAACACCAAGATTTAAGCGCATCACAGACGGTGAAGATAATATAAAATATATTATCTTAGAGCATATTTTAGAATATCGCTCACCATAGAAATCCTATGAACCATCACACACGACGAAGTTAATTTATATTTTATATCTTAAGATACCGAGCGATATGGAAATATATATTTCGTATCTTAATATGTTATCTTAAGATACGAAATATATATTTCGTATCTTATTATGTTATCTTAAGATGCGAAATATATACATCTTTATGAATATAGGGTGTTTTTGTGTCGGGCAGCGGGCTCATCAATCGGTGATCGGACGCACTAGTGGATGCAGTGTTGCCAGTGCTGTATGTTAGAAAGTTACATACTCTCATTCGAAAAGTAACATTTTGAGGGAAAAAGTAACATTTCGGAAAATTTTAAATAAAATTGACTTATAATTTATTGCTAGCTTAAAAAGCTCATGAATCGAAATGAATGTTTCTCTTGAATTTCTAAAATACTCCTGAAACTTCTTCGTTGACAGATATTGATAAAGGTTAAATTCGCCGCAGGTTTTTCTCTTTTTTATGTGAGGCTCTATCCAAATGTTTCTCCTTTTGGAATGTGTTACTGCAATCTGCATTTCACATTCTATATTAGAATCATCGTCTGAGGAGCTGTCTAACAAATCAAGAAGTAAGGCAGTATCAGTTATCACTCATAGTCAATCACCCTGTATATAGAACTCTAACAAGGAATACGTGTGGCACCAACGCAGACTCGTAAGGAAATGAACAGATTTTTAATATTATCGTATCTTAGCCGTGTGTGATAGCTTAAGATACTGTAATATTTTATATTTGGGCATCTTAAGATAAAATATTATATTATCTTCACCGTGTGTGATGCGCTTTAAGCTTAGTACTAGCAAAGCATAATATTGCACAATAAAATCGATCGTCTAGGGGCCCACTTTTCTCCTTGAACCTGCAAAATATTGAGCGGAGCTCTCCCAGGCTTGCTAATTAAAGCCGATACAGGCAAAATTTTCTTAGCAATTGATCTCGGGGCTCAACTATCACTTGTGCGGCCGAGGATCTAATCGCGGACCATCGGAGTCGCTCATTAGCGAGATTTATGGACGAAATAGACCGGGCGCGGGCGACGACGTCGTGCGCGATGTCTTATTTACGGTGGCCAGATGGTAAGATACCCCGTGCCTTATGGAGCAAATATTGTTGGAACACACTAGGTGGAAAAATGTGGGGTGACCTTTGTGTGTTGTGGTATGTAGGTGGCCATAATGATCTTTCGAAGCCATATGTCGTTGTTTCAGACATGTGTATAATATATCGCGCCGATCTGAAATGATGATAAATACGGTTTACTGTCTTCATGCAGCCACACATTTGATGACGTAAGTGGATAAAGTAGTTAAAGTTGAGAAATATTATGTTTATAATCGAAAATTAGTGGCCGCCCTTTGGTAAGAGATCTAGAGTAAAGTAAGGTGTAAAATAGAGTACAGAACACTTGAAAACAATTCGGCAGCGGAAAGGATCACATAAGATTTAATGGTCTCAAGAGTAAAGACTCAACATAAGAGTAAACGTTATGGAAATAATAAAAAACTACTGGAAAATATCCAACTTTACCGACGCTCAAAAGAATCATAAAGGTCGATTCCTTAGAAAGCTTTCCTTTGAAGCAGAAACTCCGATAAACTGGAGCCAAAACAAAAAAGCGATCACATAAGATTTAGAAGTCCATATACTAACATCGGTTAGTTCGTGCGAACCGAGCGTATCGGCTAGCCGGTAATCCGATAATAATGAATAGAAAATAGTACCTACGGGCGTGCCCCAGTTGAGTTCCGAACTGGAGGCACGAGAGTTTTATCGCGAGGCATAATTCGGAGTCGACGTCACGCGCTGTCCGCTCGAATTTATCGCTCGCCTCGATAGCTCCCTCGGGTATTGTGAAGAAACTCACAATATCCCGGTACAGTACAATCAGAAATCTATGCGTGCACTATAAACTTTAGTAGCGGATAATCCGGGGTGTCGGGATAAACGTACGCGATATTTTAATGGGTGCGATGCTTGTTCGTATGTGTCGGGCCGTGTAGCGTGGTTTGTTTTAGACACTGGGATGGCGCGACCCGACAATATACCGTGTTCTGATTGAACGATAACAGTTAACGGAGTTTCAGATTCTGGCCCTCTATACTCATAAGGAACGAGTTGGGAACTTCACACGCTATCTGGGCCTACATGACGCGCTATAAAATTGAATGGTTTAACAATACCGCGCGCTAGGGAAATATTATGAAACATCCTTTGTTTTTACAGTAATTAGTGGTGACCGCTGTGATTTTGAGTTTAACCTTTAACTATGGACGCGCGGTCTCACAGAACGCTCATACCCTGCAAGAATTACATCTACCCTACTTCCTCTTAAGCTTCACTCATGCAGCGCTTAGTAGCGTCAGTTTTAGTCGAAAAATGTATTCTGAAGCAAAAAAAATCGCAGCCGACTGCAAGTTTGCAAAGTTATTTCGGTTTGAACTTCGAGCGCGGTCTGTGAGACCCCATGTCCATGCTTCCCATACAAAGAATCATGTTTGTGTTTTCGGTAGTGCGCAATCAATGTCTAAATAAAATGTCTTGAAATAACTTCTACTTATGTTTTTAGTGAAATTCTTCGTTGTAATACATAAAAAAACTTGGAATCGGTCAAACGATTGGAATATTGCACTGAAAATGTTCTAAGGAACAAATTTGGGTCTAGGAGAGCTAATATTTAGGTAACAAATTTTTTACAGCCAAAACTAATTGGATCTGTCTAGATAACTAAAATAAATACTAACCACAATATTTTACGTTATATTATTTCAGCTATAAATACGTTTGCAGTGGCCTTTACCATGTGAAATGACTGCCAATAATTTTGTCCATGTTCGATCTATGTCATAATTTTTATGTTATATGTTCAGAAGTTCAAATTCCAATTTTTATATTTAATATTGCTTATATTAATAGAAAATTAAGGCAAAAAGTTTTAAAACTTATGTTTCTTACATAAAAATGTCATTTTTTCGTCACAGGAGAATGAAAGTCTTAAAAGTGACCTTTTTGCTTAAAATGCTTCATTTTACGATATAATTTAGTATTTTCGGATATTTAACCTATGCATTCCCTAAATTAATTGTGTGTTAAGGCATTTAAGCAAAAATAATACAAAAACATATTTCAATTACCTAAAAAACAGATGAAAATGCGAGCGGTCTGTCAGACCCCATGTCCATAAGTATGTTACAACTTTTAGATGTCCATAGTTAAAGCAGTAAAGGTTAAATATGACTATCGAGTGCCTATAGATATGGAAATCGAAATTATTGTTATGTTATGAATATTATAAATCGTAGCCCTTCAAGATTGGGCTGTAGTAATGACTTTATCAGTAACTTTTTTAACGAGCCCATTATCTATAAAACAACGTCCCTTATTGCCTCCGGTAAATAAAAGCATTAATGTGAGGGCTTGTAAATAAAGATTTATCTATCGCATCTTTAGAATAATATACTACAAGTTTTCTAAATGTGAAGAAAAATAATTTATTGTTATAAAACCATTAAGTGAGGTTATATAAAGATATAAATCTTTTCCGGTGCGGCTCAGAGAAATATACGACGGATACTAACTTTATGCCCCGATCACGTATTTAAGATTGAAATTCGAAAACGTAAATTCAGCGTCTGAATGTGGGGATCCGAGTGTGCGAGTGACTGCAGGTAGCCGGCGACTCCTAATGGCTGACTCTGACATTTCTTACGATATTCTCATATATTATTTCACCTATTACTATGTACTATGTAGCTCCTACTTCTAGTATTTTTAGTATATCGCTATCACGATTGCTTATAATGACGCTTTAATTAAAAAGTTAAAAAATTCATCAAGTTACAAAAGCAATAAGAATGTTAGAGAAATTTATTTTTCATTCGTAGATACAAATAAAATATTTTAGTACCAAACATACCAATAACTAAAATTGCACCATAAGAAAAAACAAAGCAAGTAATGTTGAGTCTATTAAAGGTTTAAAGCACAGACGGAGACGATCCGCTATTTTCTATTTAGTTCCTTTCTATTTACTTCCAGACGCACCTCTTAATATTAAAATTAAAAGGAATGCATCAAAACGAAACTTGAGTAAATCTTGAATAATTCTTCAAACTTTTTTTATTCTAGTATATTTAGTAGTAGGTAGTTTAGTATACTCCTTTATATCGGCTCAAAACTTTGTGTTCTTCTCAGAAGCACACTAAGGTTCACCATTGTCCAACAGCAATACAAATGATATAACAAATGCAAGTTATCGAATCACCACACACTCTAACAAAACAAAGTAATTACTTATTACTCTTAAAGGTGTGTTGCGACTTGCGACCCTATACATATAACTTTAGACTTCTATGATTCCATGAGATATACCTCAACATCATGAATTTGCCAATACAATATTTAAAATAAGTTAATTCTTAAAGTGCTTTTACTTCCACAGTGAACTCTATAAGATACACAGTACACATACACATCTTAGATCTCTTTGATGGGCCAGACAGATCTGAAGCCATAAGGACACTAGACCCTAGAGTGCCCGACAGATAAACGGGACACCTGATGAAAAGCAACTACCGTCGCCCATGGACACTCGCAACATCAGAAGCACTGAAGGTGCATTGCCGCGTGGGTATCGCAGACACAATAGATTTTTAATTGTTATGCGGCAGCCGACTGCCTCTTGGGGATTGATAGGTTAAGAGGGAATATGCTCTCTTCTTGAAGGTTTGAAGGTCGTATAAGTATTACCACTATGTTTTGTTACACCCTGTACAGAAACGAAATTTCATAAACTTTTTATATGTATCCGTCGCCTTTAGTCCAATTTTTATCCCCATAATATCTAACTTATCAAATCAACACTACTACCCCAACTCGTTAAAAACTAACCAGCAATTCTAGACACTCGTCATAAGAGATATAAAAGTAGCTCCACACAGGCACGAGCGTGTGACAAACCCTAACCAGCCCGCCCGCCCATGTCACCTACCCGTCGATTTACTGAAAATTGACATCCCGCACTGCCACCACACTGATACTCGCTGGGAAAATCTTATCTATTTTTATTTCAATCGGCTTCAACTACAGAGAATCACTTGGATGAAAATATACGAATATTCACGCGATTTTGTATTGGAAAACTTAATATATTTAGTAGTTATAGCTGAACTTATCAATATACATACATTCTTTGCAACTTTTAAATTATATTTCTGTAGGACCAATATGTAATTCTTCTACCACCTTTTAACACATAATAGTTAATAACTTAATACTTATTTGGGACAAAACAGGTAATTAGTAGGTAATTACACTTCTGAATTGTGTTTCATTAACATCTTAAAATAACGTGACAACAAGGTGTTCTTTATTATATTCCAGTTTTTTTGCTTGCAATATTCTATAATGTCACAAGTCATCGATCGAGTAAAGGAGTTGCTTTTAAAAAAAACCTTGATTGTTGATGTGTTTTTTGGGGTGTTTTAACCCAAAAACACACTTAACGGAAACGATTCCCGAAAACTAATCGATTTTTATACAGTGGGAACTTAGATCCGTTTCGGCATCTTTGTTCGAGATTGCCCTTTTGTTCTATGATAGCGGGTAAATTATTCTCCATCGATCCTCCTTTGCTCTCGTTTCATTTTGCCCGTATTAGTTCCACTCGATGCGTAACAATTACTGCCTTTATACCTTGGATGACGCGAAAATCGCGCGTCTCCTCTATAATTTCACGCATCGCTACTACATTCAGAACAAAGGAATCTCATAATTTTTGACCAAACATTTTTCAATATTGGTTGCAAGTTCTTTTACATACTATCTAGTGATACCTTTAATGTTGATTAGCTCTATATGGTTTCCGTAGAAACAAAATAAAATGTAGCTTATAGTTAAATAAAATAAACTTATACAGTAGGGCCTCGTTAATCCGGAGAGGCAAAAACACTACCCTTTTCGAATTATCGAGGCGTCCGGATTATAGTATGCAATATTTAATGTTAATAAAACACATGTTTATAATCTTAGTTTCAATTTTTAAAATTTTTAACAGACTTCCAAAAAGGAGGAGGTTATATATCATAAAGACAAAATGTACATGTTCATAATTAGGTACAAGTTACAACCATGTAAGAAATCAGTAAGTTCAAATAAAACATTAGTTAAACCTAATTCCTTTTGAAAAAGTCTATAATACTCTTCTGTTTATGATTTTCGCACGTTATTTCGAAAGCTCGGTCTCTAGTCTCTACTAAGTTGACAGAGGAACATAACTTCGTGGCTATCAAATTCATTATCTTCAGCCCATTTTAAAGCAATGTTTAAAGGTCCGGCCGGCCGGATTACAGCGATCACCGAACAAGCGGGAGTCCGGATTACCGAGGCCCTACTGTAATAAGTTAATGCTGCAACGTAGAAAAACTAGCACTCTTACTAATAAAAACTAAAAAGATTAACAATGGGCAGAATAAAATAATAAACTTATATATAAGTTTATTATGTTATTAAATTTTATAAGTTAATGCTGCAACGGAGAAAAACTAACTCTCTTACTAATAAAAAGATCCACTACGTAAAACGTTACAACAATATTTTGTCTAATACGTATCAAACGTGACTTTAAAAGATTTTTTATTACAGGGTGTCCTGTGTTTCTCTTTTTTCAGTAAGGGGTACAAATAAAAAAAAATACAACAGCAAAGTCATACATCGTTTAACATAAAGTACAAAAACATTCCACGAACATAAGTGATTCTGTAGGAATTAACTGTTATACGCATTCATTACATTCAGTTTGCTCCCGGGCCGCCGGGTAGCCGCGTATAAAGAACTTTAAAGGACACTTTCATTAAACGCAAATCGTAAAATGTACATAAATATGAATGATTAAGATGGCGACCGTGGCGGGGGGTGTGAGTAATGTCAAAAGAAATTACTTTTTTACGACGAGATTCGAACATTGTAAAAAATGTTACATTAACGTAACCCTTACTCCAATCATATTTTACAGCATATGGAACGTTTATGACTCCTTCGTTTTAAACCTAACAGTATGAGTTTGCATATTTTATACTTTTTACTGAACTATACGGGTTCAAAGTTTGACATTTTATGTAAAGACTGCGTTGTAGCATAAATGAAAACGCTCCGAGATTTGATAGAGGTAGCAAAATTACTACAGACATTTAATTAAAGGACGTAGCTATGTTGCAAATTCCAATGCACCCATGCGCCTTTAGGCGGTAAAGATATTAAAAGGTATTTAATAAGCAGGTCCATTAGTAACAACTAATAATTCTAAAATATGAAATCGAAATAAACTTGAATGGAGTCAGCAATGAAAAACATAATTAAAATCTCATTTTAATGTACTTTAGTTATTCTAAAGAGAACTGTAGTACAATTAAAAATATTAGGTACGAGAATTAATTTGAGACTATAAAGATGTATTCCAGTATGATTAATAAGCCTAATTTCTGTTTTATATGAGCTAGAGTCTGGACGCAGCACTATCCATCGATGCCACTTCAAAAACACCTACCGACTTTGCGCTACTTCCAAAATAAACTTCATAATTAATTGAATTAGGTTCAAATTGAAGCTATCGTGAAATGCTCTGTTCCAACAATATCCATAAATTCATCATAATATTTACTACTTGCTTTATTTTTGGCAAACACCTTTCTAATTTAGATTTTCCTTAGGACCTCTTGTATTATCTTTAGCTGACTCGCATATTATTATTTAGCCCTACCACAATACCCGTAACAACAGAAACACCAGTTAAAAATCTAAATCAGTTATTTTATTTACGTTTTTTTTTCCAACTACTAAATACATACACATAATTAAAAAAAGAAAATCCATCATGTAACTATTAGCTCGGCGTGGCAGCGACAAATCGCTCGCTCTAATACATTTTATTTATAGTTCACCGGCTCTGATTGATGTCCGCGCCAGAGAAAAAAAAACAAAACGCTAATGGAAAACGTTATCCATCAAACCGAAATTAAGCGGTAACTAGTGTTTTATCTAAATGACGAGAAAACCGCGTTTAAATACTGTGAGAGCCAGTCCACACGGCGCGTTGCGTTGCGTCGGCGCAACGCAAATATTTTGACGCACAGCCGGCCACGCAGGTGCTATGTCATAGCAGCGTTATTACGAAGCAGTCTGGCTGCCTTTTCACCAGAGTTGAGCGAAGTTGTGTTGCGATGAACGTGTTTTTGAAAACCAATAGAATCGCTTCAATAGAAACGCAGCCTTAACGCAACACCCTCCCGCTTCGTCTCGGTGCTTCTATCCGTCATGTGTGCGTTGCGATGACGCAGCGTGCCTTGTGAACACCTTGTTATTTGTAAGTAAAACAACGCAACGGCAGCGCTGCGTCGACGCAGCGCGCCGTGTGGACTGGGTCTAACAGCTGATTAATGGGGCGAGTTACAAAAACTGTGCTTCTGTAGAGAGGCTGTATAATTAAGTGGCGCGTCGATATCGAGTAGTCCTCGGGGTAACAATGATTGTTGAGCTGAAGTGTCTTTTGGGGAACTGAGAACTATAAAACTAGTGTGGTACAAACGAAAGACGCTAATAATAAAGCACGTAGATTTTATTTTTTGAAATAATTTATTTTGTAGTGTTGTGCGCTTATTTGGGATGGATAAAAAAGTGCATCGAGACACGTGATCTTAAAGAAAATTCATAAGTTGGACGAAAAGTAGAATACTAGCGCGGCATAGGAGCAAGAAGTAAGCGATTTAATAGCTCACATACATTGATGTAAAAATTTGGTACTACAACAACATCTAAAACCAATGACCCAATTAAAAGCAACAAACTAACACATAACCCGATATTTTGATAGACTACCCCCAGTAGGTCAAAACTCGATTCCCAAAGTATCCACGTTATATATTCCACACCAACAATCACACGTCGTTCATTACTTCTGACATGGACGGCTCCAACTGTTGATCCCCCAGGTGAAAGCCCCATTCGCCGGGATGAAGCATTCGCTGCATTAATTACGACTTTTTGATTATCCACTCGCATCTTCGCATCGCTTTGTTTGCCCAGCCCTGTGGGAGTAGCGGTAATGGAGTTAAAAGAGTCAGTATGATCATCACTTTCAGATGTTTGCACGCTCAAATGCAAGCTTTCCCATTTATGAACCTAGCAATTTGGTAACATTATTTGGAATAATAATTTATTGGAGAACAACATAATAATAAATGTTATGAATAATATGATAAAATCTTAGCACTAAAAATATAATCTTAAATATACAGATATACACAAACTTTAAATATAAAACTATAAAAAGAAAAACTTGCCCAAGACGTCCCCATCCGGCAGAGTGCCCAGCAAGCTGACAGCATTGCCACGTTGGATGGCAATTGCTATCCGCTGTGCCAGGTAGCTCCCAGCTCTGGGGTCTCGGGTGGCTTCAACAAGCTTCTTAGATATTCCTCTAAAAAGCTTTTGTGCCCCCGGACCCCATGCGCCTAGAGTTTCCACCCCAAACGGTTCAAATATGAGATCTCCGCTGAGGTTCTCATATTTGCGCTGCTTGAGGTTCTCTGCTAGGTTTGCGGCTGCGCCCGCACAGCTCGAGGTACCCTGAATAGGGGACGAGGCGAGTGTGTCGACACATTATTTGATTTTAATGCAGTAATTTCTACTCACGTGGAGTTTACGTTAGGAATCTAAAAAAACTCGAATCGAAAATGCTAAAGCTTTGTACAAAACTATAGATATTTCACAAACAAAAGGTAGTTGCTACAATTAGTTTCAGCGCGAACGAAAGACCGAATGCAAAAAATTCGAATTCATTTTTCCGTCGAAAAATCAACGGCACTCAATCAGGCAGATTTGTTTGAGGGGCGAACAATCTGTTCGTATCCATAAACCGTTAAAATTTAACAGGAGTAGAGTATTAGATACGTTTGCTGTTGTGACAGGAAGGCGGACTCGGGTCATTTCACACTTGGTCGACTTTCAATTTGGCGGGGCCGATGGTTTGTTTATCGTCAATACGCGCCGAGTGGACACGCAATTTGATAAAACAAAACGCGATTACAATACATCAAATGTGTCACCGCTTTTCCCTGAAAGCCTCGCTCCGTTTCCAAGCTATGATTTCGCCTCATCCGTTATGATGTCAAATCGTTGAGTAAACCTGACACTACTATTTTAAAGCAATATTCAAAATTAATGGAGATTATTTGCTTATTCTATACAGTTATTACCCTACTATTATAAGCTACACAATAGTATAAAATAAAATAATGCTTGTTTGACGTATACCTATATTATCTATCTATTTAATAGGAAACGGACTGGATCGGACAATGAACGAAATGCATTTTATGGGGCCTCAAATATAATAATCTATCGCCTTGATCGTGGCAGTCTTCCACAATGCGTTTTTCACGTAACTTTCTGCCAAGCACGGTAAAACTCTGGAACGAATTGTTGCTAGCAGTATTTCCGGGCCAATATGACCTGCAACTTTAAAAAAGAGAGCGTATCAAAGGCCGGCAACGCACTCATTCGCCTCCTAATTTTGTATTAAAAAAAGAATCAAGGGAATCGCAAATTTTGTAATATTACTGATATCACAAAATTTGCGACATTGGTTTCGATGATTGTCGGGTTTAAAATCAACAATTACAAAATGCAATATACGCACAATACATTACCGTATAATTACGTTAACCTTTAAGATTACAGATTACAGGCTTACAACAATTACTGTTTGGCTAATGGGTGCGACGAAATATTTACTCATAATGTGCACGTTAGAAGCCACAAAAAATACTAATAATATTTTGTACAATGTTTCTGTATTTGATAACAAAGGCAATAAGGATATTTACATATAAAGCAGCAAATTTGTGTGAATATTAATTGGAAAAGAGAACATTGTTACATTTTTTTCAACATTGAAAACTTCCAAAATATCATATATTATATACTCTAAAGAGTAAGCTTCAGATCCCTACAAATATTTGGTTTTAATAAGTTTTATATTTTTCAGTTTACAATATAAATTCGTATTCATCAGCAAAACTGCTCCAATTTATTTAAAAAGCAAAGCTTAATCAATAAACAAATCAAATACGAGAGCGAGTCAACACCGACGACTATCCAAATATTGTTCTTGAACAAACTGAAGGAGAATTATTGTGATGGTGCGCGATACAAAGCGGGGACAAAGGAGCCAATTTCCCATACATCACCGGCCACCTCCAAATAAAAACTTGCCCAAAATGGTATCGAGGTCTCGCGTCAAATTTGTAACAGAGATCGTATCTCGCTAGGCGCCTTTAAAGACACGAAAACTAATTAAGATCAGCCGCTTTTCTAATGCGATAACTCGCAATCGGACAGGCCATATTCGAGTACCGGCAATCAAAACAAATACGATCCAAACTGATTGCTCGTTAGTATTTTAATGAAAAATAATTAAGGCTAACGAGTAGGTTATGACGTAAACTCATAAATTTTTATTAGGGCGATAGAAATGCATAACTAAGTTTTGAATTCCCCTCAAATACGGTCACAATGAAAATTTAATACGAGAATGAGAAGCTTCGAAAAGGGAAATAAAAATGAAAACTCTAACTAAACGCCGCGCGGCGATCAGAGCGTGAAATAAATAAACTGGAAGCGCCGGGAAACGGGAAAAAAGGCATAAAAATTATGGCGTTAATTTTCCAGCGAGATTTCCCAGCAGTCTCGGGCCATGGGGGGGGCGCGTGCATCGGACACATGAATTAAAAACGTTAACAATGCCACCGCGACGGGCTCCTTAATGAACCGCGCTCGGGGCCTCTCCCCGACTCGCGGGTCGCGGCTGCGAAACGCACCGTTATAAAGCCTCAAAGCAGCTAGAAGTTTCTATTGAAAATTTAATCCTGTGTCAAATTAAATAAGAGAGCACTTCGCACATTTCAATTTTATGACTGCTAAGCTTTAAAATGAAAACTTTAAACCAGCGAGCTTTTGATGTGATAAACGATGATACTTTAATTAAGCCATAAAACACAAACAATGGTCTGTTAACTGGCTGGAAGCGATTAAATGTCGTATAAGGGATTAAAGACATCCTCATGGAGGCGAAAAAATTCGCAGGCGAAGACAGCAATCGGATAGGCTGTTCGCCTGTGGGAACTGTCACTCGGAGACAATTTGTCCGTTGAATATTCAGTATTATGGCTAGATAATTACCCCGGCGAATAACAAGCATAGCCCCCGCGCCGTAAAAGAGCAAAATTTCCTGCTGCGAGAGGGAAAAAGCGTTATTGAAAAAGAGGCAAACTGATATATAAATAAAATACGGGTTCAGCTATCGGCGGCTTGTTATCGCATGCCTGGATCGCCGCTATTACGGCAAAGTATCGGTTATTCGCGCGGCCGTGGGCACAGTTTGCTTTGCACACGCCGCCGAGCCGCCAGCTCGTTATAATAATGTGAACTTCGGGATATGGGACGTCTATGGAGTAGAAAATCGTATTTCACTTTAGTGCACTTCAATCACACGATATGCTCGTTCGACTTCCATAATGTGGTAATAAAACATTTAGCTGGAGTTCTATTTTTGTACTATCAGAGAAGTTGATTCATAGGCAGATGGCGGATCTATTTAATTTTGTCGCGTTATGACAAACCCAGCCGAGAAATCACGATTCACGACTAATCATTATCACTGCTTTAATGAATTAATTTCTTCGATGGTACATATAAAATACAAATATTTAAAATATAACTATTGTAATCTTTCATAAGTCACAGGGCCAGCTGTTGATGGAAGAACTTCTATACCTATACCTGAATGTAATTTATCGTAAATGTCTAAAAAGTTCAAAATTCATTTTTTTACTGTACATAAAGTAGATTTTCCACAAGACTTTTTAAACGAGCTTCGAGCTACAATATTAATTATGCAAGCAGAATAATATAACATAATTCATAAATCAATCAGAAATGGAAACAGTAAACTTAAAATAAAGGTAGTCCACTCATCACCTCTCCCTGTTCGGGATCAAAAAGAATTTCTTTTACATACATAATAATTGCGAGTTGTCTCGAGGCGTCACGATCCTGATGCATAATGACAAAGTGCACACTGACGTGGAAATTGCTCTGCACTTCTTTATACAGCCTACTTCACTTCTGCCCCTTATACGTATTATTAGCAGCTATGCGCGAAATCATTATCCAATAAACGGTGGCTTTTCGCAACGATTTATGTTGCTATTCATTATATCTGATAAGTAAACAAAAGTCGGTAGTAAACGGTACAGGAAATGGTTACGATCTAAGTTTATGTAGTAAGTAGCTTCTAATATACCAACTGAATAAATAGGATAGAAGTAAAACTACGATGGAAAAAATAAAAATAAAACTCATCATGAAATGCTTAGTAGTTATACTACATAGGTGCTATTAAGCTACGAACCGTAATTTTTACAACAAATATAAAGTTCGAACGCAATTAAAGAAACCATACAACTCCAGGCACCAGATAAACAAAAGGGAGTATAATTTATACGGCGATAAAACTTAAAGAAAAGTACTTTAGCCCTTCAGCAATTTTCAAAGCAAAACTCTCGGACGTGATTCAACTCCGATTACATTATTCCACAAACTAATTTCGTTAAATAAAATTTGCACACAAAGGATGCAACAAAAGGAGGAAAAATAAAATTTGTAGGTGTCGAGACAGTTAAATCAAAGGATCGTAACGAGATTTCTCGAGAAACCACTCGAATTGCCCCTTCGTTTAAATGCAATTTGCCCGAGAATTAAAATGAGCAAAACGCCACATCACCTTTAACCCGTAAATACTTAGCTGATTACATTTTTTGTATTGGCAAATGGACTTACGGGTACTCTGCTGTCATGAAGGATGAGTTAATAAGAAAATGTACTCGTGAGTAATATACGATTACATATAGATGAACTGCAAAGGTGTTAAAGACGAAAAAGGTTCTTTCTCTACATTTCTTC
This sequence comes from Polyommatus iphigenia, assembly GCA_963422495.1. NCBI lineage: Eukaryota > Metazoa > Arthropoda > Insecta > Lepidoptera > Lycaenidae > Polyommatus > Polyommatus iphigenia. The sequence continues at coordinate 33,261,491 of OY730185.1, read as the reverse complement.
ACGAATTATTTGACATTACCATAGTTGTTAATTTTCGAGTGATTCAATCATAATTAACTATGCTAAATTGTACAAATTACACCAGAACATTTTAAGTTTGTAATATAAAGCGATGTATTCTAAATTCTAATCTATTTATCTGCTACTAAACAAAAGGGCACTAATTGGGCGTTTTTTGGTGAATCAGTGTTATTTCCAGTCGACAGAGGACTAATAACCCGACCAAATGACGTATATCCACCATCTTCCTATAAATCAGTTTCTCTGATAATAGTATAAGTGCGTAAGAATATTATTATTAATTATACTTACGCAAATTAACGAAAAATATGAGACGAACTGTTGAAATAGCGGTACCTACCACGAAACGAAAATTACCGTCAACAATTTCGTGGACTGTTCGAAGTGCGAAGTGCGTCGCCCGCAGGCCGCGACTTAACGCACCGCCGTACTTTAATTGGGCGGCTGACATTTTAATCAATACACAATTTAATTGCCCGCTCAAATCTGATGCACTTTTATGGCAATGCTTGATTGCTTGTACGCTTGTTAGAAATCACTGGTTAGCATTCGATCCTGTCAAGTTCAATGTAAACTTGTTTTAACCGACTTTCAAAAACAAAGAAGGTTATGTCAGATTTTTGTAGAGTACATTCAATCATATTTATAACATTTTTTATAATTGTTTTCCTGATCAATTCAAACAATAAAAAAACTTGAACGAATGGAACGAAGCTATAAAAAAACGCCATCTAGTTGAAGTCCAGGAATACTATCAACACCCTCTGCCCCTACTATGCAGGTACTAGTAAAAAAGTGTAGTTACACATGACGTATATTTATTAAAGTAATATATTTTCAGTCCAGCCCCCTTTCGCAACGCGCGATAAGGAACTTCGTTCCAAAATTAGCTTCATGTTTCGATGTTCAAGATACAAAAAGCTGAGATTCTCACAGTCTCCTTAGAGGTCATAACCGAGGAATATGCAATCGTAAGAGCAATATTCCTACAAGAGTCGCACACAAGGTATACAACAGTCAATAATTTAATAGAACACAAAGACGAGATGACACAGTATTGACCACAGGTCGGCCGTCCGCAGAGAATGCTGTTCGGTTTGCGTACGACCAAGTGGGCCATCATAATTCATATTCATTTATTCATTCGTCCATTGAAAGGCCTGGGTTATCGAGGTATGGAACCAATATTCGCAATAACTAAGACTATAACAACATCTAAGATCCTTCTTTAGATATTCGTTTTAATTTTTATTTGAAGATACGCTACTTTCTTGTTTTTTACCAACTGCGAAAAAGTATTAGCAGTTAGAAAACCACCATGTCTATTATATCAATGTAAAATTTCCGTGGCGTAGGTGGATTCTTCTTGAGAAGGACTTACTTCCTCCCTCTATAAGAGATAGAAATTTAAGTTTTAACGAACTTCAAAATGTAATAACTTAATAAGTAAAGGAAGCCATATTTAAAAGTAAATTTATTTGACATAAAGAAAAGTACCTACCTTTATTAGCATACATAAAAATATAAACTTTTAAGTATACTGTATGTTCTTACGAATTTGGAAAATTACTCGCATAGTTATTACTCGCTATAAAATATGTCAAAGTTTTCGTCATACTTTTCAATTTACATTTTCATTACTGTTTACAAAGTCTGTAATTTTGTCTTTCACGTCATTACGTGTATTTTAATGCCGAGGAGCACGCGAGTCACATTTGGAACTTCATTTTATTATAATGAGGGGGCAATAGCGCGATGTAGGTAATAACAAAGTCGAATAATTATATGAATCGGGTTGCAGAGGTTGTTCACTGTCATAACTAATGTACATTCCAAATATGAGGAGAGCTTGGAATCGCAACGACTGGAGCAGAAGACAAACGAGGCATGAGTGCAACTTAAGGATATTTTGTTATAAATTATAATGAACATTGTACTTTAATGATAATATAATATGAAGTAATTAGTAATCTAAATGTTTTTTGAATTCTTCATAATATTGTTTGAACCAGGTTTATTTAGATTCCATATAATATTTTCGTCTATTTTACCGAGATATCAGATAGAAAACGACACCCTCATAAAAAACATTAATAAAGCTAAGCTTCTAAGCTATCTTTATTTAGCTTCATCATAATGTTATCAGTCAAATTATATTTAGGCTTTATACAAAGTCCTAACTCACAAAGTGCCAAGCATAATATGCTTGGCACTTTGTGAGTAAGGACAGTACAAAATATTGTAACACATAGTTATCTTCAGACAATGATTATTAAATTGTAAGCCTTAAATAATGGGAAAACCGTTTTTTAATAATTGCAACTTTGTAGTAGCGTAAGTGGTTTTAGTAGCACTACAGTCTACAGCAGAAAATCTGATGGACACTGTAATATAAATTGACACTAAAACACCATTTGCTCGTTCTTATAATGAGCAGAAAAAAGTAATTAAACGGTCGCCTGAACACTTTAATTAAAATATCCAGTCTATTCTCATAAAGTTAATGCCCGATAAAAATGAGCCTAAGTCCAATATCAGGACTACTAGATTGTACTTCACACGGGCACATTTAATCGCTTTTTTAACATTTTGCCGATTAATGGAAAAGATAAAATTTTGTGAATAGCTTTATCTGCAAGCCTCTCACTGCTTTTAATGTCGAGAATACTGTTATTTGTGGGAATTTTCGCAACATCCTAAATCGTAGTCATTTATAATTACGCTCTTACAACCGGGTCAAAATATCTTATTACATCTAAGTATGGATTCATTATATTATTATTAAAATGACTCTAGCGGCATTGTGTATGGTTTTTTTTTTTGGAATGAATAAAAAAAATTTACTTTAGCGTCAGGACATGTGGGAATGAAATTCATAAAGTTGAGAAATGCTTTTTATAACACGCGAGGAAAAACCATGCCTGCTGCTGCTGATTCTTTTTTATTTCTGTCGGCATTCCCGGAGTGTACCTTGATTGTTTATACATAGTGAGTCGTAAATGATGTATGTCTAACTAGATTTTTAGCATTGTGCTTTATTGAGACAAAACAAACTTTTTAGACTAATATCCTTATGTTCGCGTATGGATTTAATTTCAGTTAAAAAAGCAGCTCTGACTTTAGAAAAACACTCGTAAGTATAAGAAATCGATATGTAGGTTAAGTAGGTTAAAAATAAAAGCTTCTGAAGATATCTAAAGTTAAAACCCATTACTCCACTGTGATACGTCTCCATTACCAACTTCTTTCTCTCAATTTAAATAAACTAACCGCAAAAGAAAATGCTAAAGTTGTGTACACTTGGATACAAAAATATTTATATTATACAACTAAACAGATTTCTACCGTTACCGTTAAGATCGTTTTTACTACAAAAGAACTGTCATTTAATTAAGGTAATACCTACGTTCTGAATATAACTTTATGCAAAATCGTAGCGACTTTCAAGGTATAAGAATCGTGCCCCATTATTGAGGTTTTTAGTAGGATCAGAGACCAGTGTAAATTTACTCTATAGTAGGATCTAAATCTAAATTCTTAGTTGAAGACGTGAGTGGAAGAATCGAACAAGTAACATTTTGTAACATACAGGCAATAACTAATTTTCCCTTATTATTTTCATAAAACTTGTAACTTATATTCTTCATAACCTAGCTAATAATATATCTGGCTACACATATTATAATGTACAGCTTTTCTATTTCAAATTATTTTTCCGGTCCTAAAGCCTCCATTTAAGCAAAAAACGGGAAGTTTTTTCATGTTACTTACCTTATTCTTCCACTCACGTCTTGAATTATGTATGTACTAATAATAATTATCCTAAGGTACCTAACAGTAGTAGTTCCATGCGAGATGTATCAGTCGTAGTACATACCTGAAAGAAAAGAAAAAAACATGATGAGTATTAGATAAAACCTAACAAAAGTATTCATGCACACCGAATTACCAATTCTAACGAAAGTTCCGATGACGGGGGTCGTAAATAATGTCTGATTCGCAACAAAATACAGGATGGCGCAAAAAGTGATACAAAGGCGAAGCATTCGATACCTTTTCGTAGAAGACGAGTAAAGAATTCAAATTTAAAAGACCGCGAAAAATTCTAAAAACAAAAGAAAGAGGACATGGATGTCGGGCGTTCCGACCATGTTAACAACGAAATTGCGAGATACAAGCGAACAGGGAAATCCTTTTAACAAGTTATTTGCGCGATTTATTATTGTACTTCATTCGATATTTACAATCAGAAACATTGAAGAGTAATTAATAATAACGTAATTAAAAATATAATAGAAAGCCTTTATATTAAACAAAATTATTTGAGTAGTGTTGAACTTAGAAATAATGGAATAAACATGCATGCTTCGTATAAAATTTCAACAAAATAAGCCCGAGAAATAAGAATTGATGGCGGAGAATTAGGGCATGAAATTTAAATTAACGACTACAAACAATTCGGCTGCTATAATAGAAATGAATGCCTAACTTTAAAACTCCATTAAAACGGCGGCCAAACTTCCCATTCAGGAGCGAGAGAGCAAGTTAGTGTGTTGATGGCTGGCGAGGATATTTTATTCATCTTCCCTACATGCGGAGCCTCGGAGATGGCTACGAGATAAAAGCTAAAATAAACAAAACAAATAAGTGTACCTGTCACTCTGGCCTTGCTTTTATTTCTAAAATTTGTATAAAATATTCTGAGATGCGTCGCACCGCGTCGGTTTTTGTCGGTAACAAAAAAGCACAAAACTAAGCGACAGAGTTATTCACAAGCTGTATTTTCTTTAACGGCTTCTTTCCCTCGACTATTTCTCCACGAGATGCGGGCATATTTTCTGATTAGTTCAAATTGAGCGAGATTTCGTCGAAAGCCCCTTTTAGAAATTCCTCAAATGTACAAACACACCACGGTTCCTCGAACGCCGAATCGCGCGACGTGTCAGTCATTCCATTTATGTCCCTATTTTCTGAGACATTTGGATTTGTGTCCGCGAAGTATTTGACGCTTCGGCGTCAAGATCGGGACGTTCCCTCCATTGTACGGCGTGGGAACTGGAGTAGGCATTTTTTGTTCGAGGGGATAATGTTTAATTGATAAATTGCAGTAATGTAATAGCCGATGAAAATAAAAAAGCGGTTGTCTATCGCGGCAGTGACGTCGCGATCGGCGGGCGGTGTACGCCGTCACAATAGCACAATTAAAATGCCAACAAGTCCGGTTGCCAGCCCAATCCAATTACAGTGGACAAGGATTCCAACGAGTAATTGGGACCCGGGTTGTACAGTAGCGTTTGTGAAAACGTGGCTGGAAACACACCTAGCTAAATGTTGAATTCATTTACGTCGTAGGAGGCATCAATACACAATTACCTAGTTATGTTACTTTGGGAAAGGAAATAAAATTTATGATAGCTACTAAAAGTAGACATAAACCATGTTTGAATACTGAAACTTTTGCTGTATATTTTAACATACAAATTATAATATTAGTAGATGTTCCGCGCGGCTCCGCCCGTGTAATTTAGGAATTTTACGGAAACCGTACATTTTTCCGCAAAAAATAGCCTATGTCCCTTCACGTGATCTATTCTTCATGTGTGCACAAATAACATAAAAATTGCTCCAGTAGTTCTAAAGATAATAAGCAATTTCATATAATTTTCTCCGTTTTTTCCACATTTTCCTCTGTTTCTTCGCTCCAATTGATCTTAGCTATATCCAATAGCCTCCCTCGATAAATGGGCTATCTAACACTGAAAGAATTTTTCAAATCGGACCAGTAGCTCCTGAGATTAGCGCGTTCAGACAAACAAACAAACAAACTCTTCAGCTTTATAATATTAAATATATTATATAGATAATGACTATTGAAATAATATTGAAATGTGACATAAAATACTGTTCATATATTTGGTTTCAAAATGAAATGAATGGAAAACCTTACACAAAAACACTTCAGCTTTATCACCGCGTATTATAAAGAGATTTATAGCAGAGATCAGAATAAAGGGCGGATTAAGCTCTCGAAGCTACTCAATAGCACACTGTAAGTTCGTCAACATCACACCAGCAACGTATATTTCACTATTTGCCTTCATTAAATCTGCGTCCGCCACTACTGGATTTTCAGATTTATTACCTTCTTCTTACTTTATATACGTGGCTTTTATTAAGTGCACACTTGGCCTTGCTACACAACTTATTCAGAATATAACTTTAGAAGCTTTTTCCCGCGACTTTGCTACAGTAAAATATTGCACAATATAATAATATACGCGACGTCGCATCACAGTTTTGTTGTCGAGCCCTATACCCTTTATGCAATGACAGATTATTTTTTATTCTATTTCAGTTTTTCGTTATAAATTCTATCTAATTCATTGAACCTTAATCTCCAAAATATAAGTATCAAAATGCAAGGTTCGAAAACTTCTTGTTTGCCAACCTCTTTGAAAGACATTATTTCATATACAAGTTTGAAGTAGATAGTTACTAAAGAATCCTTTAAAGGCGAGTAAAATCTTGGCTGGGGAATAGTGTGGCCCCAAGCAGACGTTCACTTCGACTGATCGAAAAGAAAACATTGTTAAACTGTAAAACAAACTGCCGGAGGCGCTTTAAGCGAAAACAACCAATATGATTCTATAGAAATTTAGTGAAAGGTCCATGAAAGTTCCATGTACAGAGCATCCTCGTTTAGTGAGTCGGAAAAGATTGCTTGTTTACAAAGAGGACCTTTTCACATTACGGCGGTAAGGGGAAGTCGACTTGTGTTATGAAACACGATACATTTCTGGTTAGATTTGTAGAAGATTATTACATTTCAATTATGAAGAGGGCGACTAGCCAAAAAAATCAAACATCGTACGTCTCTCTTCACACTCACGTGTCTTTCATATGCCAGGTGAAAAAGGACGACGCGGAGTCATCGCCAAGTTAGTTTTTTCTTAATAACTCGATAAATACACCTACAACATTTTGGAAATCCGCTAGGTCAGTTTCTCAATGATAGAATTTTATACAATGTGTTAAAATATTACCTTAGTGTAATGCAGGGTTATGGCAATATATGAAAAATTTGTGAAAATTAGATGCATCTTTGTGATTTTTTTCTATCAAGAAAATTTTAAGATATCGTGTTTCTGCCAGGTCGGATCCTCGGATATAATATAGGATCTATATTTAAAAAATGAAACATTTCGGGGTTTTATTTCAAGTATAAAAATAAATAATAAAATCCACAATTTTAGGTTAGTTGCCCATTTAAATTATTTTAACGTGATACTTTTAAGCCTTTATTACCACAACACAAATGCAAAAGTATTGCTGTATGTTACCTCCTCACTCTTAAGCGATTGAACGTATATAGATGGATATGGAGGTACTTTGAAAGATGAGGAAGGGCATATAGGACAGTTATTGTTTCAGAAAAAATTACGGCTTCTGCGTGATGAACAAACAGTGCATTTGAGTAAGCAATACAGTCTTCTCTATCTCTATAGGTAGAGCATCAACAGAATCCATACTAATAATATTATAAATGCGAAAGTGTGTCTGTCTGACTGTTACCTCTTCACGCCCAAACCGCTGAACCGATTTTGCAGAAATTTGGCATAGAGATACTTTGAGTCCCGGGAAAGGACATAGGATACTTTTTGTTCCGAAAAAATGTACGGTCCCCGCGCGATAAAGGAATTTTGGCGCAACGGAGTTACGGGCATCATCTAGTTCTCAATATTTCCTACAATAACTTATTCTAGAGACTACAGATGCATTAATCCCCGCCGGTCGAACAAGCGAACTACAAACTGAACTAGTCCAGGAGTTTTGAGCACTCTTACAGAATTAAACTTTACTTTGTGAAAATAAAGACGGCAGTATTTCATTGTACAATAATTGTCTTCGGTGTCCGGTTAGCGGGCCAACTTAAATGAGAAAATTGTTGGTGATTGTCTAGTTCACGGTCAACTCGGCTATCTTATTAGCTTTTGTTAATTACTGAATTCTCTATTATTGGTTATCATTAGTCATTACTTTTGTTTGTGTATTAATTTAGGTTTAATGGTTAGTAAGCTAAGGCTTTTTTTAATGTAAACATAATCATAGCTAATGTAGCTGATAATATTTTCTGGCGATTATTTATTGCAAACATGCCTCTACTTTGTCAATACAATATTATGTATCTAAAACTTGTAACTTGGAGATTTGTAGCGCTTTTAAAAAATAAAAAAGTTAATTTAAAATACGGAAGTTCCGTTAAATACCATGACTCACTTCACTAAATGTAAACTAGAAAAATATTTGAAATGAACGCGCTAATGGTAAAAACATTGACGGTACAATTTTATGCCCGAAGCTATGTCCTGATTTCTATCTAATAAGAGCTCATAAAACTCGTTTTCTATTGAAACATTTTAAGTGCGTCGTTATTACTGATAAAATTAATTGTATATCATAGATTCGCTTAATTTGATAAGACTTCCTCGGAAAGACGGTGAAACCACAAAGAATTTACGACTGTCATGAAAAAGTTGTGCTCACGCGAATTTTCTCATATAATATGCCTTGGCAAAGTAAGCTAATTTGTAAGTCATCTATCCAACAGCAGGTATTACAGACCGGTAGGTATTAAGGACACGAGAAGATAGAGATAAGAAAACGGGATGACGTAAACGTCAATGTTTATAATTTTATCTCTTATAATTTATAGTAGCTATATGACCGAGTTTTTATTCAAAAATTCAAAAAACACACATAAAATGACATTTTATGAAAATGATTCCTAGCTAGATCGATTTATCTCCCCCGAAACCCCCTATATACTAAATTTAATGAAAATCGTTGGAGCCGATTCCGAGATATATATATATATATATATATATATATATATATATATATATATATATATATATATATATATATATATATATATATATATATATATATAATCTCGGAATCGGCTCCAACGATTTTCATTAAATTTAGTATATAGGGGGTTTCGGGGGAGATTATTAAATTAAAAATCAATCATAAAAGATCCTACAATGTCCCTGATAGTAAACAATTTATTTGCTGCACAATAAATAACCCTAGGAAATTAAGTGGGTGTGCGATTATATTGTAAAACACTACGTGTGGGAGTCGCGTAACAGCCGCTTAAGTGGCATTTCCATCCATTAGGTTCTATATCAGAATTATTAAGCACTTTCAGATACTTAATCAGAAAACATTGCGACTTTATTTAGAGCTCTTATCGTAGTATAAACCCGAGCACCGGGGTATAGGTGCTAAGCTTTAATGGACTGACTCCAGATTAGATCATCGTAAACAGTACTGACGTACATTTTACTTTACAGCTTTATTTTTAAAACACGAAACTCGCGTAACATTTTATATCTATTAGATTCACTTTGGTTGATTGAATGTGAAAAGGAACTGTAGTATTGGAAAAGGTAGTGTTTTATGCAGTAGGTGCATGAAATTTAATATCGACGTAGGTATATAACACTAAGAAGTGATAGTAATTTGAAAATTCTAATACGCATTAATCAGTAGATATTTAAGTTGATTTGTGAGTTGTGACTAAGCCCACGGAATGGCCCATCTAGATATTGTATCGTGTCTATTGAAAAAAAGACATCATAATATTAGGTATAAAGTATAAACATATAAAGTAACATCTACCCTCGTAAATCTACATTAAAACATACAGCGGTACCAACAAACAGTATTCAAGTAAGCGCGTATGAATGCGAAATATATCAGTCAGATAAAAATGGAATTTTGAGAAAAATATGGAGTCCGAGGCGTTACTTTATATGTGTTTGTGCATTATTAGTTCCCTTGCGGCCTCTGTACCATAAAATATACCGTACACAGTAGACGCCTGAATGAAATCGACAATATGTAAATCCTTGCCCTCGAGTCTCGACCGATACGCGGTAAGTCCAAAAAATCGGCCAAGTGCAAGTTCCAAAGGGAAGGAATAAAGGTTTCCGTAGCATTTATTGATCAAGCAAAAATAGGCAAAAAATTCGTTTTTCCTATGGGAGCTCCCCTAAAATATTAATTTTATTTTGTTTTTAGTATTAATTGTTATCATAGTGGCAACAGAATACTTAATAATTAGTGAAATTTTCAATCGTCTAGTACTGCGATCTTTGAGAAACAGCCTGGTGACAGTAATATGGACGGAAAGGCAGCATCAGTAATAGGATTACATTTTTATCCTCGGGTATGGAACCCTAAAAATCACGTGGACACCAATCATTCTCGTACCTCGCGATACGCTAAGTGGCCTATCATGTTCAAAATTAAAATCCCTTAAGTCACATAAACATATTGTTCGGCTGGGAACATTAAATATACATTAAAGGGTATCATTGTTATCCACCGACCGTACAGAAACGTAAAATGCTTTATCTTGGTCGCTCGATTTTCGCTCTTTTTGTACAGTCACTTTTAACTCTGGAACGAACTGTCACCAGCAGTATTTCCGGACCTATACGTACTGCAAACCTTCAGCGAAGGCAAAGAAGCAAAGAAGAGAGCGTATTCTCTCTTAAAAGGCCGGCAACGCACCTTATGTCACCTTACGGCCGGCAGCTCTTCTTATGTTGCGAGTGTCTATAGGCGACGGTAGTTACTTTCCATAAGGTGACCCGTTTGCTCGTTTGCCCCTTATTTCATAAAAAAAGTCATTGACCTTTACCACACTGTTACTCTTGTAAATCAGGATTGACAGTGGAAAACAAACACGAAAAACCCTTTAATATGATCTCAGGGGTGCCCGAGGGACATGCTAAACTATCTTGAGACCCACAACGAAATTAAACCACAATTTCCACTCTCGCTAAAAATGTTAAAGGATATATTTTATTTTAATGAGGACTTTTTTTAGCACTGTCCCTCCGGAAGAGTCATATGGTAGTACCTACACTTATCCTGATCTTAACCCTTAATGAAGGGGCGAGAGACTTTGGCACCCTCAAAGGCCCTTCCACATCTGTAACACCCCAGAGCCCTTCATTTTGTCCAGCAAAAATAAATTTAGTGCCTAAAAAACTCGTATAAGTTATTCTTCGTGATTAACAGCTATGCCAGTAAAGTTTAATGAAAATCATCTTGTATCAATTCTCGTGTTGCGAATTGCGATGTTTGTTGCCAAGCTTAAGAAACGACTGAACCGATTATGTTGCAATTTTTTGTGCTTGAATATGTGGTTTTGAGAAATGACCAACATCTATTTTACATAATATGCGAAACAAAGCCTAATCCTGAATCGCGTCAATCGAAGTTTCTAAGATCATCAGCGAAAGACAGCAAACAACGACTTCTGTACGACAACGTCTAAAATAATATCAACCCAACACTGTAACATGACAAAAGGATGCCGGATCAGCAAGTGTGCGTATTAGTTTAAATTAGGATTATAAGAAGCTTCTTCAATATAAATTACCATAAAGCAACCATAAAGTCATTCCTCGTTAAAATGACAGCAGCAATTTTAATAAACAAAGCACGTTTGATATTTCATAATTTCGCAATCACGTCGCGCTACCTCTGAATAGAGGAAGTTTGTTGAGGTTACGTAGAGGTTGCGGTGAACCTGAAAATTAACTTGTTTTACTCTATTGCTTTCGAATTAATCTAACCTATAGCATGTTAAACATTCGCCAGGTTCGTACACGTTTATGTTAATGATTTATGTTGCTTTGAATTAATCGATTTAGTTTCTACATGGGTTTAGTAAATAGGTTTATGTGAGTGGAGTGTTTTTAAAATACTAGAACGTCTAGTATTTAAAAACGACGTCTGGCTCTGCTAGGGTTACTAAGACGTAATTCTGCGGGAGCCATGCATTTTTCGAAAACGTAGCACAGGTCCTTTCCCGTGGTTTACTATATATCTGTACGAAATAACATTAGAAATCAGGCCAGTAGCACGTTCGTAGGGTGTCTAAACAAACAAACTCTTCAGCTTTATAATAATAGTAGTGATTACATTCCCCTTCCTGCTTTAGACAAAAAACTAAAGGATACTGGCAAGCTTTAAAAGGATGTTGTTTCAGCGAACAATAACATTATTTCACACCAAAGCAAAGGTTAACTCGACAGGTTCATCTGATTCATAAAGTTATGTAAAGCATAAAATATTGAGAGAATGATGCAATTATATTTAAATCAAGGCGCAACGATCGGTCAAGTGCGATATGAGGACCTCATCATCCAGGACTATTTTACCTCTGAATTCCAATAACATTGAACCTTACCTTATTGTCATAAGGGTTTTATGCAGGTAAAATATCTCCGAACGGTCAGTAGGTCGTAAATTCGACGCCACGTTTACGGCACACGGCCGGAGGCGCTTCGTGACCCGACTCGGTACATTCATTTTTGTTGTGGCGTAAAAATGTACGAAATCGCGGACACGCCTCACACGCGTAAGCCGTGAGCGTGACACAGGAAGCTACGTGGACCATCTCAAGAATTCGATTACATTTAAATTATATGAGATAGGGCAACCAAATATTGAGATTTGAGCTTCATACTACTGAAAATCCTGTTAAGTATATTGGCATTCTTTGTAAATAACAAATTAAGGTGCAAATAAATTAAACACATACACACACAAACAAATCAAATCTTAGCAATCTAGCTATGTAGCTAGATTGCTAAGATTTGATTGCTAAGATTCGATTGAATTTTGATTTCGCATTAGTCAAGTGAAAAAGAGGAAGCTTTATTCCACTACTGTAGCCTTCATACTTCATAGTCTACAGTCATTGCTTGTTTGACGTTGCTACCATTATTGGTAATTTAGTCCACCGCGTTAGGAAGTGCAAATTCCTGCGGGTGTTGGACATGTATTGGTAAACACGTTTCCATACCTTATTTAGGTTTTGTTTTATAACTAAACACTAAAATTAGGTCAGTATATATTTAACTTTATTTACTAGACGCCGCTTACAACTTTGTAGAGTAGCAATTAGTACAAATTAGTAGTAAATCGTACCTTTTAACAATTAGTTCTAAATTTATAAGCTTTAGGGCCTGTTTCACTACTTCCTGATAAAGTGCCGAATAGGCTATTCACAACTTTTTTGACAGTTTCACCATACTTCATCTGTCAAGTTAAGTGGTGGATAGCCTATTCGGCACTTATCTATCAGAAAGTAGTGAAACAGGCCCTAAAAAGTGTAATAAATGTATGTTACAGACAGTCAGACACGATCGCGTTTATAGAACTTAGTATTTATCCATAAGAGAAAAAAACGTTTCAGTAGCACAACAGCCCACAAAATTTGAAGCGATAATACACTTTTAGCGGCGTATTGTTCCCGTACAATAGTATTTTTAGTACAGTAAACTTCATTAACGCTTTCAAAGATACAGAACCCATTCAGAATTTAATTTAGCAAACGAACAAAGCTTTTACCCTGTCACAATTCATTGTGGCCGGCGCGGCGTTCGCGTTCCCTACATTATTTTATTTGCGACAGTTATTCTGTTTTCTGAATGGGTTTCGTCTACAGAAATAGACGAAATATAGAGCAGGAGACGACCATAAAATAAGAAGAGTTAGGAGACAAATATAAGAACGCTGAGATATTTGCCTAATTTGGATACAAAATGCGGAAACAAAATATAAAAGTAGAAATAACACAAATATAACAATTAGAAAATCCTAACTTGATAATGTAAAAATGTATCTGTCTGTCTGTAACCTCTTTACGCTTAAACGGTAATTTGGTAACAAAGTTCGGTACGTAGATACTTGAGTGATGGGAAAGGACAATAGAAGAAGATTCGGCTCAAAGGAGTTGCTCCATTATTAAAAAAAAACAAGTGTTTATATTTTGTTCATGGCTTTATATTTCATAGATCCAATGCGCTAAACAGCCATCATAACAACGACAATATCATAGGACATCCGACATGACAATAAAGTCAACTTCCCCGTTAAGATAGTTCGTATTGTTTATAATGGCTGCGGGTACATCGTGAGGGCCGTTTAGAAGCGGACCGATACGGGCATGTCCCGTAAGTCCATCCTAAAAAGACCTCACCTTTGAAGGTACGCGCACACTATGATGGGCCGCAGCGTGTCGGGGTGGAGCGCAACGCAGCACAAAATACTAACCTAGCACATTCGAGACGCGCTGGACCGCAGTATCGGGATAGAGAGCAGCACATTGACAGATTTCGAGTACAGTTTACAGCCAGGATAGGTTTGCACACTGTTGACGGGGTGCAGCGGGCGGGACGGGCGGGGCGGGCAGCAATTCCAATGCGCTGAGAGCTACAGCTACGGCTCCACAATATCATGCCAAATTCATAGAAATTGTATTCAAATTATTTTCCGGGCGCTCGCGCTGTTACACGCAGTGACAAGGCATAGTGTGCGCGTTCCATCCGCGGACTAAACAGGAGTGATCCGGACCATGAAACGATAAGTAAAAGGTCTCCTGGAGCTAGCCACTTTATAACCTCTCTTTGCGGGGAAGTTTAGCTGAAATGCGTTACGGTATTCCATGTACAATTTTGCTATGAGCTTCTAGTGTCTATAAAATATGCCCCCAGGTATCATCGTTCTTGGTTTTATGGCCATTTTTAACATGGCATACCGCAATATAGCGATTAATTTGGTTCTCGAGAGACATGCTTTCAACACACATTTCTACGTGGGAGAGCCATGCTTCGGCACGAATGGGCCGGCACGACCGTAGAAATACCACGTTCTCACAGAAAACCGGCGTGAAACAGAGCTTGCGCTGTGTTTCGCCGAGTGAGTGAGTTTACCGGAGGCCCAATCCCCTTCCCTACCCTCCCCTATTCCTTCCCTTCCCATCCCTACCCTACCCTATTACCCTATTCCCTCTTAAAAGGCCGGCAACGCACCTGCATCTCTTCTGATGCTGCGAGTGTCCATGGGCGACGGAAGTTGCTTTCCATCAGGTGACCCGTTTGCTCGTTTGCCCCCTTATTTCATTAAAAAAAAAACACATTTTAGAAACTTGCACGGATGTGGGTTAAAGTTAACTCTGTGTTAAAATCTGTTATCTATTTCACTATAAACGAAGAACGAATAAGATGACATGATATTTAAGCCAATTAACTCTTAACTTATATCTTTGCAAGTAGGGCCTAAATCATTTTAAACAACAAACTACGTTAATAATTCAGCTTTTATAAAACTAAAACTTTATTTACGTGTTCATCACCATAAAGATTACATACATACTAGCTTAAACGTGCTTAAATCTTAAATCTTAAGTTCCCACATTTTTCCGCAAAATTTACGTAATGAGCTCAAAATGTGATCTTTTCAGGACTCTAATGACTAACGTCGTAATCCCTAGAGATTAAAAATGGTCCACGGGCCACGTCTAAATAAATCTCATGAGATGCCCTATAAAACGTGTTTCAAGTAATCTCGTTAAAATCCTTTGCGGGTAGTTTTAAAACAAACGAGAGCGGGGAGGCTGAGGGGGGAAATTGGAGGGAAAGAGGGGAGTTTGCGGGGAAAACCGGGGGCAGAGAGGACGTGACGCAACTGACGTCGCTGTGGTCGCATCTAATTAAATGGAACGCTCCCATTTTGTCCGCGACAATTTTATGTCCAGATTTAAGACTTAGCATAGCGAACAGTCGGGATTTACGATCGCAAAACTCGCCAGGATACTGAGTACACCTTTAATGACTGTCGGGCGTGTGTCCTGACGGTATTATGGACCGATATTTTACTTCGGTCTATAATCATGGTGATCCTTTTTGCCTCCACCAAAAGTCGTGAACACCACATAAATTATTATTTACATTTATGTGGTGTTATGATGATGTTTGAAAGCGTTAGGAATTATCGTGTATTGATAAATGAAATCGTATTATTTGGATCAAGAAGCTCAGAAACAACAGATTAATGAATAATATAACATATTATATTTAAATTTAACTTTTTGAATTCAGAAAACTATGCTTTAGCAGAAATAGGTTTTAATTCATTTAAACAAAAAAGCCTACACAGAAAACAAACATAAACGCTACTTAGGATCTGAGCTAAAAATAGGTCGAACACCAGATATCTAGATTAGGGATACATCGATGTCATACACACTCGAAATTGTAACGCCTCTGTAATCATATATACATTCCATGAATATAAAACCTTAGTCGCCGGTTTTAGTAATTAAAAGTGAACAATGTTAAATAACGGTACATGGTACCAACGTTAATAAATACGTTAGATGACGCCCAGTTACCGGGTAAATTAACAGATCCCGTGTCGATAATCTCGCTGGCCGTGTAAATTCCGCCGATAGCGCCTCCTAACGCTATTGTTTACAAATCTACCACCACTTAATATTATGAACACATTATTTTCTTATGGCATAATTCACACGCATTGTATCCGAGTTTTAAGTGCTTTTAGTGCAAGTCTTTTGATGTAATCAAATTATGATATTGTGTCATTGTTAACGCAATCATATCTCAAATTAAGGTCTCTTCAAATGTAATAGCTATCATGAAACAATCACAATTCCAAAAAACGCATTTCCACAAGCACGCTCCAATTTATAGCTCTTAATTTTCCTTCAGTGTAATTGACAGAAAGCAATAATTTTTCAGCTGTTAACTGAAATCTCAACTGAAAAATCTCACGAGCAACTAGATAATAAGTTAAGCTCAGCAAAAGCTGCAACACATTTCCGCGCTAATGCAATTTCATCCGGTCTTAACAATTTACAGAACAATCATGTCGATAAATTGAAAATGATTACATTCGCACAAACGAAAGTTGTGCTTTCACACTACGTATAAGGACTCCGTAGATTTATAGAGCTAAATGTCACCTGCCAGCCGCAACACTTGCTGCTTCTGTGTAGCCATCGATTAAATTTCAACTGTAAACTCGTACGGGAGAGTTCAAAATCCCTTGTCGATAGTTAAGGGTACGAAGCAGGCACCGGAGACAACCGATACGATGGCCACCGTGACAGCAGTATTGTTCCAGTGCAATCCGACGCCAGCAGCTAATTTATATCGATCTTGTTGCGACCGCTAGCCGACTCTAGTGCAGCCTTCAATCTTCATTGTGCGGACGATATTACTCACAATTCACGCTGCGCTCAGCAATGTGTCATATGCATAACGACCGCAAGGCGAAAAGATTTATCGCTGTCAGTGACGCACTGAAACTGAACTGTGAAACTTGGTCGGCTTCGTGAAACTGAACGCCTTAATTACATGCCTAACACTATAGACCCGCTATCCCCAACCCGCGGCCCGCGGGCCGCATGCGGCCCGCCGGGACTTTATTTGTGGCCCGCGTGATGTTAAACAATTTTGAAATTCACGCCCACCGGCAAAATAACGTAGTCTAAATATCATTAATAATATTATTAAATATAATATTAAATCTTTAATTTTGAAGAAAGTTATTTTTTAACCCTAAAAAATTTTTGTTGCGGCCCGCGAGACGCGACACCAAGACCAAAACATGTTTGTGGCCCGCATGAAAAAAAGGTTGAGGACCACTGCTATAGACTATACTACAATAGTCTATAACACATAATTGGATACAGATTCAGTACGTTCTTATAACATGGTTATTATATTTTGACAGAATAATTATAAGTTTTTTTATATTAATATTGTCACATGTTTACTTTAACTATATTTTAAAAGGTATCGAGGGTCTATTTTGAATCACGCAAGTAACAATATAGCCTCCTATTTTTGCTCTGCTTAAGTATTTTATACTGAACGTTAGAGACGAAAACTTCACTACGCGTAAATTATTAATTAGGACACTGTGAAATAAATCTTATAATATGCAACGTAGAAGCCAGCATTTTTTTGAGTCTTTTGACCAACTAGAGATCACAATACGGTGATAGTGATGTTTACTAATGTACACATGCGCGGGACTCAATTTCGAATACAACATTTCAAGTTTCCTTGAACGATGTGGGAAACATCGAAAAATTTATACGAGATGTTACTGAGTTGTGTTTACGTGCCTCGAATATAGCCAGCGTACGGATGACGTATGTAAGCAAATTTATAAGTTCTGATTAGATCAGGGAGGAGCAGGCGTGACAGACAATACTGTTATACTTTTACATTGCTGTCAATTTTAGTTTGTTTCATATTTTGCTTCTCTCTTTCTATATGTAAAATATTTTTGTTTGTTTTTCAAATTTTTTGTACATCTACAAAATTTGTTTAAGGTTACCAGTAGCTCTACCATGAGTTTAAAGCTATAGTTTTTATCGATACTCGATACCGACGATACTCGATACGTAAATTTTTAGTATGGCAAATTTTACAGCGCCTCTAGCGGTCACTTGCGGAACTAAAATCGCCATACTAAAAATTTACGTAGTCGGTATCGAGTATCGATAAAAATAACTATAGCTTTAAACTCATGATATAGGTACAGTTGCTTCTAAGTTACTGTGAGTGGGTATATTGCAAAATTCTAATGACATTTAGGAAAGTTTTGAGGTAAAACTTTTACCAATTTTATCAAAATAAAATCTGAGTGAAACGTGAAATAGATTATGTGTGTGTTTGCGTTGCTTTCAAGAGACAACTTTTCGAATGTAGGCTAACTGAAGCGTTTGACAGAGAGCCAACTAAAAGCTCCTGTCAATATTCATTGAGTGTTTCAACAGCGAAAATAAATAAAAAATCGTTTCATTTAGATTTTAGAACATACTAGAGAATTTAAAAAGCCAATATCGTGGCTCGAAGTGTGAAAATATGTGTTTTAGTTAGCATGACAGTAATTATGAAAGTTATTCTACAAAAAAACATTAATAATTAAAATTAAGTTTAAGATAATATAACTACCAAATGATCCACTTAACTTATGATTAATCATCAGAAAACGTGTAAGAAAAGGTCAATTGATCATAAAACATTTTACGACTATAAAATCATAAAATGTACATGAATATTTATAATTAATAAAATTAAATACAATTTATAATTCATGTAAATATATCACAAACGTAGCTTTGTCATAATCAACCCTTTAAACACGTTTTACAAAACTAGGTAATTTTATAGTCCTATGTGTTTAAAATTCTCGTGTCACAATGTTAGTCCACGAACTCCTCCGAAACGGCTATACTGATTTTTACCAAATTTTATATGCATATTCAGTAGGTCTGAGAATCGGCTACTCGGTACTTTATATATTGATAAGTGCATTTGTTGAATAAATAATAGTAAATTATTACAACCTGAGACTGACGGCGACCATTGTTTGTGCGACGGGATAGCGATCGACGTTGCCATGGTGACATACTTATTTAGTCACTTCAATAAAATAATATGGCAAATATATTATGGCAAAGCAACGTTTGCCGGGACAGCTAGTAGTACTATTAAATTATCTTCGGTACCAACATGAATAAAACTGACGGTAACATTCTAATGCCAGAGTCTTTTACTCGCACAAAGGTAAATTTAAGTTAAACAAATTTTATGAAGTAATTTTAAAACAAATTAAACTCGTAGACAGTGTGGTAGCAGTGGCCCTGCGACTCGCAGAATTTCACACTTCCCAATGAAAGTTTTAACACAATTACCTTCCACGGCCGTTTCGCTTGGTCCTCTCTGAGCGGACAGGAAAAAACTTGGCAAAGAACAAACTAACCAGCGGTCCAATTTAGCTACATTCGTATAAAGTTTAATGTACCAAATCTGAAATGCAACCCGTTCTCGCATTTTAACTAAGTATATACGAAGCCATGGCATGTTGCAGACTTTTTTAAGCTTTTTGTTTTGTTTATTACTTTGAGACTTATTTGTTATTCTGTGGTCTATTTGTTTCACTGTTATTTTTACAACCATGTTTTGTTTAAAAATGTCAACGAAGAGTACCTATTAGCATCCTAAGTATGTAAGTAATTAAACAGTTACCTGTACAATCCAAAGAGCACTTAATTTAGATACGGGGTTCCTAATTAGGTCTACAGGGACAGTAATCAAATTCACATTAGTGTTTGCTGACATTGCTCTTATTTAAGTCTGTATCTTTTTAATTTCAATTGAACCTCCTACTTACTCCCAAAAGGCTCAAAAAGTCATCTTATAGACAAAAGTTTTTTCTTCTTTCTAATCAACCCACATTGCGTCGTTCACTTATGTTCGCTTCATAAAGTCCCAACTTTTTCTGACCCAAACGAATTGTGTTAGTCTGTCCCCATCAAGACAAATTGCCTCGTATCATTTATAACTTTATAAAAACTTAATTAAACACACGTATCACGGAATAACACGTAATTAAAAATGTAATCCATAATTCATCGCGCTATATTATTCTCGTCTGTCGCGCGCTAGCGTACAACATCGGCATACAAATTCCGACAAAGTACGAGAGCGTAAGAACATGAATAAAGTAATTATTAGCTTCACGGGTTGAAATTTACATTATAATATTCTACTAGCGGAATCCTTACCAGATTTATTGGGTCTAAACATAGAGAAGGAAACGTGTTTCCGTATAGAATTACTACTCTATTAATGTAAGCAGAAGCATGAGGTATTAAGACTTTACTTCTACTTTAACCGCACATGTGAATCGAAATTACGAGGATACAAGAAATAAATCGATAAAGGCATCATTATAAATACGATAAGCGTGAACAAAACGCTTAATATCTCCCACTTTTTATGACACGTCCAAACGACCGGACATAACAAACGCACCCGCCCTATTAAGAGCCGGGCACTAACTGATAGTAACATATTAATTATCGAGCGATTAAAGCGCTTTAATACACAAAGAGGCTGCGAACGCTTGATCATTTTTAAGCTTAACTAACAATAAGTACGTATGAATTATTGATGAAGCATTTACGGCGGCGGCTTATTACAAGGTATTATGAAACCGAGCAGGGAACATCCATTATCGCTGAATATTGAGGAGGTCTCGCCACGAACTTGCCAGGACTAAGTTTTACATCTCATGGGGTAATTGAAATAACTTGACTAGTGTCACGTACTCTAGTTGCTTAAACTTTAATCAAAACATAGAGATTACTTAGATGTATGTATCAACAAAGGAATCTTTTTGTAATGTATTTTCTATTTGCGAAGAAATAAAGAATACTTTACTGAATATCATACTAATATTACACTTCACATTAATGTACTAAAGGCGAGAGTGTCTAAGATTGTGAGTTTGTTACACTTTCACGCTTAAACGGCTAGAGCGATTTCGATAAAATTTTGCGTGGAGTTAGCTGATATCCTGGATTAACAATAATCTACATTTTACTTCGG
Organism: Polyommatus iphigenia; assembly: GCA_963422495.1. Classification (NCBI taxonomy): domain Eukaryota; kingdom Metazoa; phylum Arthropoda; class Insecta; order Lepidoptera; family Lycaenidae; genus Polyommatus; species Polyommatus iphigenia. The sequence continues at coordinate 33,240,168 of OY730185.1, read as the reverse complement.
CAATACAATTCAAAATTACAAATAATTCTTTGTAATTTTAACAATGAAAATGAATTCGCAAAAAATCATCTACTGTTAATACGGAATTTATTTTAACAAAAATTCGCGAGTAGCATCGCGGGGCAAAGCTACTTCTTAAATAACTACAAGTTACAACAAACATGCAAGAGTCCCCAAACACTCGAAAGTCCATCAAAGTTTTGCGCACCGTCAATTTTACACTTTTAAACCCCTGCACCGGCACTTGGCATACAGAATTGACCAGTCCGATTCACAAAAGCTTAGGACTCAGTCACGCGTTCAGTTCAAAAGTACTCTCGGAAGTTGTGAGCGAAATGCCAAATCTCTGCTACCGTGTCGGGCCACGTCCACACCGACGGAAGTTGCTTTTACGTGAATATATGTAAATTATATGTTTACCGCAACTGGTCTCGGCAGTCAAGATTTTAGGGTTCTCGATGTCACAGTCTAAGCCAGAATATGGTTACGGTGCAATGTTTACTGTCATTAATGTGTATTGTGTTCACTACTCCAAACTTAAATTTCACGACAACTTCGTTTTGCAAACAAGTGAAAAATGTTGCTGGCACAGTTACGGTAGGTTCTATTGTACGAGCAACTCTGTCTAAAGAGTGAGCTTCCTGCAAGCGTAGCATGGTCACTGTAGTAACGGTTTCTTTCAACGGAAAAATAGTAAGTACATATTAAGTAAGAAAGAATAGTATAAAGTGACAGACAAGACAAAGTGACAGACAATAGAAATCCGCCATTTTGTCGATAAAATCTGTCAGTATGTCGATTCTTTCCAATGTCTACTGTTGTTATGCTAGCCCTGCTGGAGTTTAACTGTGTAGAGCAGCGGTCGGCAACCTTTTAGCAGGCAAGGGCCACAAGGTGGCAAAATAAACTAAAGGCGGGCCGCAGACCATACATACTCGTATTAACCCTAGAAGCTCAATTTACCTACACGTGATGAGGGGAGATAAGTTTTTATTATCAAATGACACAAACAGCTACGTTTTTAAGTGGCGATAACTAGTGGAAATATTAAAAAAACATTGTTTTTGATACATAATATACTTAACTTATTCACAAGACATTCACGGGCCGCAAGTAAGACTTTCGCGGGCCGCGTGTTGCCGACCGCTGGTGTAAAGCGTACGCCAGGGGAATCCCACATACCCCGGCCGTTATTCCAAATCCACCGGGGATGCGTAAAGCCCCATGTAAATAGTGCCAAAATTTTAATAATTAACAATAGCCAGTGGTGTCCCATTCCTGAAAAAAGTTTTAGCCGTGACAAGAAAATAGGCAGTAAGTTAAAGTTTGAAAAAATCATCCACACACAAACTAGCTACTGAACCATACAACGCTAACTGGGGCCTGTTCCCCCAGATACCCGGGGGTTATCACTTTCGTGTTATTAAATGCCTTCATGGATAACATGTCGAATCTCAATCAAGCCCTCCGCCCGAGGTGTTGGGCTGAATGTGAATTAATTTCACACGACACACCACCACCAGCCGAGCACGCAAGATGCGCGCATTCAATTATTTGTATTCCACGCCCGTGTTCTGATGAAACTTAATTATTTGTTGTTGTTCGCTCACCAAAATCTAAATTACTAGTAAACAGGTAATATACAGCTTAATAATCTCGCCAGCGATGTGTATTGTTTGGTTATTGCATGTTTAATGTAGAGTCCCACGAAAAAAATGGGAAGTTTTGCAGATGACATTTTTTTGTTTTTTTTTTAGCATCTGCACAAAGAATACGCTATTCTTACGTTTTGTCTGGAACCTAAGTAACTAATTTAATGAGGGAATTAAATACAGTAAACATAATTCCTATAAGAAAATCAAAGGGCATGTTAAACAATGAAAAACATTCTAATTTATTTATGCTCCATAACTATTTAATGAAGTCAAACTACACCTGTTATTCCGAACTTGTCCTGACTTCTGCGAGAATCAAATGAGTGCTGCAAACAAATTATTCACTCTCCATGTAAGGTATGCATAAAGTGGTAATAGCCAAAGCGAGTAGTTTTTGCAGGGAGCCGTTTTATTAATAACGGTGGTCAAAGTTGGTCCGCTTACATAAATGGACTTATCCGTTTTTGCTCGACTCGTCGTTTCGTGTTATTGTACTTTAACATTAAGAATATGGTACGAAATATGTTCCACATTTTGTAATTGTCAACTAGAACTTTGTCACTTGCAGTTACCACAAGTCCACGAGTTTTATTTTCCACCGCACAAAAAAGGATGATTACTGTAGAACAGCTTTTACTTTCATGTAAAGTTGTATTACCGTTTATTACAAGAGTAATGAAATTAATTATTACTGCAGCGAAACAAGTAATTGATACTTATGTAAAAGATGAGTAATTAAAAGATGAAAGTAGTTTTGTACTTGATATCGTTTTGTCATTGCTGTATTAATATAGAAGAAAAGCATCAGTATTCTATTGGTTTAGAACTTAAGAGGGCGACTAACCCAAAAAATCAAATATCGTCCTTCTCTCTTCACACTCACGCCCGTCTTTCATATGCCAGGTGAAAAAGGACGACGCGGATTCATCGCCAAATTAGTTTTTTCTCAATAACTCGATAAATATATAATATTTAAAAAATCCGCTAGGTCGGATTCTCAATGATAGAATTTTATACAATGTGTTAAAATATTAACTTAGTTCAATGCATGGTTATGGCAATACACGAAAAATTCGTGAAAATTAGTTGCATCTTCGTGTTTTTTTTCTATCGAGAAAATTTTTAGATATCGTGTTTTTGCTCAGGTTGAATTCTTGGAAATATAATGTAGTATCTAATTTTAGAAAATGAAACAATTCAGGGCGTTTTTTCAAGTATAAAAATGAATTATAAAATTGAAAATTTAGGGTTAGTCGCCCACTTAAGAACAGTTTCCGAAGGTCATAGGTTTGATTTCCGCGTTTGTTTCTAAGTTTAGGCAAATGAAGGCTTATGAACAGACAAGAAAGATGATCGACTTATAAGCATTTCAAAATTCGGTCCTGTCTTGCCCCTGATGATGCTGATGATGAAACACAAGTTTAAGGCGATAAGTCGGTTTATTATCAAGTTTACAAGTATCCAGCAATAACATCGAGGCATGCGATGGGCTTGATTTACCGTCGGCAACAACATTAAATTACATCTAGATCCGAACATCGCTATAAATTATCGGTCGCATTGTAAATCTGCCTGTATCCTCGGTCAAATCATGTATCCAAACTATATCATCGATTGACATACGCCGAATCGCCTGGTGCAGCGATGAAACACAATGAAACGAGCGCCAACTGTTATAGCCCAGTTACCAAAACAATGAAATGTGATGAAGTGAAATATTGAGTTAGCGGTGATATACGATGAAAAGGTACCAAACGCTGGGCAATTTCGATAATGTTGTGCACTAACGATAGTGCTGACTGAATTATTAGTGCATGTTTGCTTGTATGAATACCATTCATATTTGATATTTGCAAACAATGTTCAAACGCCAAAAATATGGCTCTGATCTTGTAAAACCTTTCACTTGTTCGACTAATGTCCAATTCTAAAGGTTTTTCGACAAAAGTTTATCTAACTAACCGTGTTATTTGTTTAATATCGTGACGTTAGCTAATTAAAGACAGTAATATTATATGAGTTGATAAAAAATTTAAAATCTGATATTTTTTGCATAATTTGCTTTAGGACGGAAAAAATGATTCTAAATCAAATTAAAAATCTGGATTCTATGATTCTAGATATTTTAACCAGATAATGAAGTACGTAAGTTACAAGGTTTGTTCAAATTATAAGGGCAAAAATGAGTAATTGCTCAAGTTGTAAAATGAAAGTTCTGTAACGTCCGTCTTAAAAACCCTAAAAACCAGGCATCATCATTAATTAGGTCATTCGGAATTCCTGTGAAAATCTTTAGAAACGGAGGACAACGTTATGAATAAGGCTATCACATCTTTCGGCCCAACTATGAGGCTAAAGATCATCTATACTTATTATAAAACAAAGTCGCTTTTTTTTTCCCTCATGTCCATTTGTTCCCTTTAATCTTTAAAACTACGCAACGGATTTTGATGATTCTTTCAGTGTTAGATAGCCCATTTATCGAGGAAGGTTATAGGCTATATTTTATCACGCTAAGATTAATAGAAGCGAAGAAATAGAGGAAAATGTGGAAAAAACGGGGAAAATTATTTGAAAGTGCTAACTTGAACGCGCTAATCTCAGGAATTACTGGTCCGATTTTAAAAATTATTTCAGTGTTAGATAGCCCATTTATTGAGGAAGGCTATAGGCTATATTTTATCACGCTAAGACTGAAGAGGAGAATGTGAAAAAAACGGGGGAAATTATTTGAAAGGGTTTATCTCGCGAACTACTGGAGCAATTTTTATGTTATTTGGCACAGATAAGAAGTAGACCACATGAAGGATCGTGATAGGCTATCGATTTTAATCATTTTTTCAGTGGCTATATATTTTATACCCGTGCGACGCCGGGGCGGGTCGCTAGTTATTCATAATTAAGCGACACAGGATCGTCTCACAAGTGCTCCAGCAATAATTCCACTGTAGTCTCTAAGCAATAGTGTAATCCTGCTTAAATGTCACACTGATCTCACACGTACTTTGATGCAAACACTTTGTCTCGGGCCTTTTGTCTGTTGCTTCTGTTCAAGACGTTGTGCTCATAAATTAGGTACAACTATAATATTCTATAATCATGATGTATTACACAATGTATTAGACTTCTACTTCGCAGTTCTAGAAGCATCATATTATACTTTACAGACTAATTTATAATTTTAAACTACGAAAAACGCTTGCTTTCTTTCTTCATAAGCTGTATGCGATTACTTTTTAATTGACAATATTTTTTATTGACAATATTTTAACTGTGCTGATTTATTTTAAATTTTTGAACGACCATAATGTGTAATTATTGGCTACTTTCTACCTAACAAAGACACAATTCAAATAAGTAGGTAATGCACATTTATCAATAACACAACAACAACAGTGGTAGCGACAGTTGGTAATACCAAGTAACAAGCTAACGAGAATTTTTGAAATAGTAAAACCCAACCAAGCTTTAGGGAACAAAGCGAATATTTTGGAACCAATTTTTAGAGCATTCATAAAACGTGGATGCAAATATCGAAAGTAGGTATTTAACGAATTTTGAAACGGTAAACGCTTCGAGAATAACCAAGCTTTGGGGAACAAAGCGAATATTTTGGACCAATTTTAGGGCATTCATAAAACGTGGATGCAAATATCGAAAGTATTAAACGATCAATCAGCCCCAGTCTCGGGCGGTTACGGGTTCGCCGTAGTGGAGTACGGCTACAAATCGGTGACCGTTAAAAATAAATTATAAATAACGAGCGGGCAATAAACGGCTGTTCGCAGGTCGCCGATGCACTCCGATAAATCACGGCCGGCCGAGTGCCGGACAATCTGATGGCTCATCTATTACATTTAAATATAGCGTTGTAACATTTTAATACACCACCCAAATTAAAAGTCATTAAAGATACAATCGTGGCGTCGATTATGAGCTGAGCTTGATTGGTCTGGTTCGTGGCGATAGAGCCGAGCTCCGTGGTATTCACATGTTCGAATAATGAACGGTGCCAAAATTTTGAGTTAGTCTACGCTGGACCTAAACAAAGCAAGCGGAAATTAGACTGGCGGGGGTCACGAGAACACTGACAAACAAGATATCAAAGACATTACGTTAACCATAATAAAGTTAAATTAAGTTAAAAAAAAACAACCCCCAATTCAACACCCTGATGAGTGTGAGGAAATATGTAGAGCTTACAATATTTTCATGATGCAGAAAAACACTTTTCTAGCACCGAAGAAGCACAGAAGAGTTCCTACTCGTCTGTGCTTCTTTTTTTCGGTTGTTTTTTTTTTAACTTAATTTAACTTTATTATGGTTATAGCAATGTCTTTGATAGGTATCTTAGATATTAGTGAGTATTCCTATACTCTTTTACTTCTTTTCTCTTCTTCTACTTGACAGAGTGATCATATTATCAGATTTCCAACAAAAAACAAACAAAATATCAAATCAGTTCGAACGTTACACACAGACAGCCATACATAAACATCAAACTTATAACACCCTCTTTTTTCGCGGGTTAAAAACGAAGGTTTTTAATGAAACGCACGAAACTTTTTATCATCGAACAGCGCACCGTGCACCTGTCTTCAAAGTAAACAGTTGTGTTTGTATTCCAACAAAACCGTGTTATTGCAAACAGGATAAGAAAATCACGCAGTCAAACACGGCAAAAGGTGTTAACCACACAGTCGAGTGGTCTCAACACCTCCCAATTATCACTTCTCTGATATCTACATTTTGCCTTCGAAAGAATAAACGGTTACTTCCGATGCCCGGCTTATAATTAGGGTGATGTACTGGCAATTATTGCACGCCGTTCGCAAAGGAGCTGGACTTAATAAGGCCCACGTTAACTCTCTTACTATTATAAAATTTCAATGCCAGACTGTAACAAGCGAACACTTGAAGCCCTATTCATCTCAGGTTTTCGTATTAGTTTTAAGTAATTATTAATCCGCCTTCACTTTCGTTGGGCGCTTTAATATTTAATTTTTATTCGATACTAGCTGTTGCCCGCGACTTCGTCCGCGTGGACTATAGTTTATAGTTGTTCCCGTACATCGATCTTAAACGTATATAGTGTGAGACAATACACTTTTATGCTATGATAGATGTTCCGCGCGGCTTCGCCCGCGTAATTTGGGAATGTCACGGAAACCGTACATTTTTCCGAAAAAAAAAACCTATGTCCTTTCACGGTCCTTTCTATTCTTCATATGTGCCAAATAACATAAGAATTGCTCCAGTAGTTTCTTAAGATAATAATTAATAAGCAATTTTAAATAATTTCCTACGTTTTTTTTCCACATTTTCCTCTATTTCTTTGCTCCTGTAAGTTTTAGCGTGATAAAATATAGCCTATAGCCTTCCTCGATAAATGGCCTATCTAACACTGAAAGAATTTTTAAAATCGGACCAGTAGTTCCCGAGATTGGCGCGTTCAAATAAGCCCTTTCAAATAATTTCCCCCGTTTTCTCCACACTTTCCTCTATTTCTTCGCTCCTATTAGTCTTAGCGTGATAAAATATAGCCTATAGCCTTCGTCAATAAATGGGCTATCTAGCATTGAAAGATTTTTTTAAATCGGATCAGTAGTTCCTGACATTAGCGCGTTTAAATAAGCCCTTTCAAAAATTTCCCCCCGTTTTTTCCACACTTTCCTGTATTTCTTTGCTCCTATTAGTATTAGTGTGATTAAATATAGCCTATAACCTTCCTCAATAAATGGGCTATCTGACACTGAAAGATTTTTTAAAATCGGACCAGTAGTTCCTGAGATTAGCGCGTTCAAACTATTACTAAATAAGCATTTCATATAATTTTCCCCGTTTTTTCCACATTTTCCTTTATTTATTCGCTCCTATTAGTTTTAGCATGATAAAATATAGCCTATAGCCTTTTTCGATAAATGTGCTATCTAACACTGAAAGAATTTTTGAAATCGGACCAGTAGTTCCTGAGATTAGCGCGTTCAAACAAACAAACTAACAAACTCTTCCGCTTTATAATATTAGTATAGATATTACTTCTCTCTCAAGATGAGGTTCACCTCAGATGTCCACAAGATTTGGATTTATAAAAAACCGTCTAAAAGCTCCTTTAGGTTTCCGTATCTGGTTTAACCGAGAACCTTCTCTAGTTAAGGGTTTTATAGCAACAAAATAAAGACAGAAGATAAGCATTCCTCACCTTGTTCCAATTTCGAATTAATTGATATCGTCGAATCGTTGATCGAAATTCCGCTACAAGACTCGTCATTTTTGATGTCTTTAAAACAAGTGCGCTCAATTTTATCGAAAGGCACTTTAATAAATTTAATAGTGAATACCTGAGACGGGGTTTTTCACTTGCGCGTATCTGAAATTGGGAGGCGTATAACGGTAAACAGATATTGCCCGTGAGCAATCAAAACTTATCAAATATCAAAATGACTTTTAGTACCAATAATTCATGAGTTCGTAGTTTATTACAAACGATGTGTAGTAAATACATTATATGATCATGAATTACATAAATCAGTCGGTTCTGATTTTGTGTTGACTTTAAAAGGGTGTAACTGCTAAAACAAAATAATTTGTAAAGGTTAGGAATTGTAACACAAGACTTTTGTTCACTATTTACTTATTGGCATTTGTTCAGGACTTAATGATGACGAATATCAAAGCTAGGTTACATTATTTTTATGGTAAACGTCTTAATGGACACTAACTTTACAACTATTGCTCTTAAGTCTTAACACAAGTAATTAAGGAGCATCAAATCATTCAAAGCTAACGGCGAAATAGTACCGAGCTTGCGACTTAATGTACATTTTATTGTCGTTAAATCTAATGTAATTTTCTAAATACCACTACACTACAAATCTTCAAACAACCATCATTCGAATCTGCGTCCTATTCCGATGCTAGTAAGGTAACATATCGCCTGCGGCTCTTGAATCCAATTAGCGAATAATATTATCAGCGAAAACATTATAAAACTAATATAAAAGCCATAAAGTCAGCGGCAGGTACGAATTTATATGATTACAAGCGTGACAGTCTCAATCAACAGCCTAACCGACGCGAACATGATATTTTAATGGTAGGTTTTACATCGACATAAAATAGCCCGAGATACTTATACGGGTGATAGAGATAACGACTTTTTTGCGGATTGTTTTAATGTCCGTCTAAAAACGAGTTATAGATGTTTTATTGACGTTCTTTGTCATAACATAAAAACACGACAACTTGCTATAATTATTTTGTAAAACCTTTTTGTGGTGGTCTTTTTTGTCACACGACGACAGAGTGCCATAATAAAGCTTTTACTACCATACCCATTCTTAAAGTCTAAGGGTCTACACAGACGGACTGCATTTCAACTGCAATCCGTGCAGTTTGAATGCAGTTGACACGACTGCAATGCGACTGGAATAGAACTGCAAATCAAACGCGCAGTTGGATTGCAGTTCAGTTGCAGTCGGCGTGCAGTCGTGTGAACTGTTTGGTTTGCAGTTCTATTGCAGTCGAATTGCAATCGTGTCAACTGCATTCAAACTGCACTTGAACTGCAATTTGCGGTTGGATTGCAGTTGAAATGCGGTCCGTCTGTGTAGACCCTTAAGGCGCCTTACACATTGAGCCATTATGGTTTGATTGTTGGTTGTGAAGCTGTCTTCGAATTATTATCATCGATCATGGGTGATCATGAATTGACGAATGTTATGCCTTTCTACAGCTTTGTAATTGGTCCATGGATCGTAGTGAAAAGTCCGCATTAAATGTTTACTTAACGCAAAAATATTTAATTGATGTTATAGTTAATAAAATAGATCTTACAAATTTCATAAGGTCTATTTTTTTCTTAATTTTAGTATTTTTATCTTATTTCCCTTTAATTACGAAAACAAAAACGATAATTTCGAAAAAAGGATCTGCAGAAAATTGCCATCCTGTATCTGTAGCAGTACAAGAAATATCATGTACCTCAATTATGGAACACACCCGCCTTATTATTTCGCATTAAATATGCAAAACAAATGTCATACTTCAGTATCACTGGGTGCTATAAACAGGTTCACTTGGTGGAATATTCATTGATCATACAGATTATACAGCTTTAGAGATACCTACTTGGATTTCTAAGTCAAGAGGAACGTGTTAGAAATGTCTAAACTGCACATCGTGACCGCTATAGGAAGATATTTAGTTGATTCTATAAGATAGAAATATTAACCATTAGTGAGTATATTAATGTATGTATTAACTAATACCACAGAGTACTATAATACTGGCGTAACTAATACTTTGTCCAATATTCAAAGAAGCCATTTCTCCTAAAAAGTAGTCATAAGCATTGAAAATCTAACCGAGCTTAGATGGAAAAGATTGCCTTACACAAATCTCTACATAAAACAAGCCCTACAAAAAAGCGAGTTAACATTGTTCATGCAGCATGGCAATGGAAAGAGGTTTCAAGTGATTAATTTTTTTTAATCAAAAAACTTTATTAACTTCTCCCACAATACAAAAGAAAGTAGTGCAATTAACAAGATGTAGTTACAAATTATCGCAGGAGACTGGTGCCCCAACTAGGTTGCCCTGTGTTAAGGGGTCACCAAGTGACGAATGACTTTTATTTTTTCAATAATGTTATCATAACAAAAAAATCTAAGAACTGCATTTCAAAACGAACTGCAAACAGAATATCAAAGCGATCTTGCAATACGGCGTTGCTATAAAAAATGCAATTAGTAACAATTTTTCTCACTTAGCCGCAGCAGCGCAAACAAGAATGTTAGCGGGGTTAACTCACGAGTATAATTTAGACTCATTTCGTATGGACACGTATGAAAACAGGACCGCATTTAAATGCAGCTGGGAACGGGTAGTAATGAAAGTAACATCGGAACGAGTCGCGAATGACGTAACATTGTAACAGCATGTCATGTTAAGTTGTGATTTTTTCAGATAGAAATTTAAGGATGAAGCAAACTCTCTTGTTTAGGTAACTGTTGATCTGAAAAGTGTCTCATCAAAATCTACAAAAAACCCTTAAAAAGCGGGCCTTAATGTTATGTTAATATTCTTCAACTATTGTTGTCAATTACTGTATCAGTTGACAACAATAGTTGCAGAATATTAACATAATATTATTAAGGCCCGGTTTTTAAGGGTTTTTTGACGGATATAAAAACGCTTTTGATTGTCTGACCGCTGACTTCAACTTAACCAACCAAAAACGCTGTTAAAAAGATAAACTACATTAGAATAGTTAAGCTGTAAACTGTGTGTCAAATGTCAATACTCAATAATATGAATTAATTAAAGGAAAATATGTATAAAAAATGTCTCCAACATTAAAATGCAATTGTCACCTAAACAGCATTTAATGTTTCGGAACGACAAAACTTAAACCCTACCGCGAACAATATTACGAAACATCGCTTGATCACTTCCCGAAGCACGCGAGGGCCTCATATTTCTTATTTAACACAATATCGCTTTTTAAATTGTAAACGGACACCGACAAATGACACCTCATTATTACTCACGGGGTTCCTAATTGACATTTCCACAACTATAAATTTCCACGGGCCTACGAAATAATTTATTGGACCAAAAAATGAATTACCAAGCGGCGGTCGAAGCTGATTAATAGATCACACGCACTCGTTCGGAAGTTACTTATGGGGCTAGAACAAGATTTATACAAGCCTCCGTGTTGCCCGCTACTTTATTTGCGTAGAAACTATACCTACAACATTTTGACTTAATAAAAAGTAATATAAGTCTTATTAATTGTCCGACTTCCTATTTCTCAAATCTTGGTAAAATCTGATGAAAGACTTGTGCGATTGCCTACTTTGCACAATCTTTAGGCAAACCAGAACTGGAAAAAACTATTTAAACTGTAACATTATTTAAGTTGGTAACTTGTAATAGGTACTTGATTTATTTGAAAGAGAACTGTCAGCTCTTCACGAAAAACTAATTAACGACGACCGACCTAGTAAATAAAGCCTTATAATACGTCTATAAGATTTGTTAAACTATTTTTTACATCAATTCTTATTACTAATTATGCATACGAGTGGTGACACCGCCATTATAGATTCAACTGATTACTAAAAAACGAATTCGATAAAAATGACTTCCGTATGGTAATAATTGGCGCAACAGGTGAGGAATAAATCTCTTACAGACTAGGATCGTATATCAAGTGCTAGGGGCGCGAAGATCAAAGAATCAAGGGTATGGATCATGCATGGCTTATTGAGACAAGAATGTTTTATTGCTTACAAAGCGCGATTAAATTTTGTATGATTTAGTACTAGTTTTCGTCCGAAGAACATAATATCAGTTTTCTTACATTTCTAATGACTACAGCTACAAATTCTTTGCAATAGCTAAATTTTAATAATCTCTGTAAAATATAAAATATCCATCCCTAAATTAAGTTAAATAACGAGCAGCGGTTCATTTAACATAACTGAAAAGAAATTAAATATAACGTAACCAGACGCTCGCAAATAAAACTAAAGCGCGAAAAATTTCAAGAGGTCTTAAAAATTCGAACAACATTTTCCGAGCTTTGGAAGATATAAAAGAAAACCGACGTTATTTCCATTCCGAGCATCGGGGAGGCCAATGAGTCTCCGCTGACACGCCAATTAAATACCAATTGGTTGCAAGTTACAAATAAATTTATTTCACGCCTTCCCTTTTATCTTAAATCAGCTGGATTGTTCTTTCTTTAACAATCGACGCTGCTCACATTTTACTGTCGAATGAGCTTACGTATTATTAGCACGGTCTATTTATACAAAACTCCATCTTCTTAATGTTTAATTAATCAAGTTTAAAAATACTTCTTCGAAAAAGTTAATCAACGCACCGAGGATCAGCGGTGCGTCAATTTAAATCTACGTCGCTCGAAACAAACGAAGGTCCCACGTGTCATATATAAGGGGACGCTAATACATGCGCGTTTAAATTTATTTGTATACGAATTGGAAATTGTATTTTCTGAGGAGGATACAATAAATAACAGAAGGTCGCGTTAACGAGTCGGCCCGACGCGAGATGCGAGGAACAATAAAGAGACTACGAGTCGAAGGCGAAAGAATGTATAAAACGTTTAAAGAAAATAATATCTGAAGGGAATTTCCATTGCAATTTTAAAGTGTACGGCAATCTCGGTGAAGATATTTAGAAGTTTGCTATTACGGAGCTGGCACTTTATCAAGAACAAAATAAGACGAGGCGAAATGAATCTCAAAATACCTGCGCGCACGTCGATCCGTTTGGAGAGCGCGCCGCATAATATTCAGCCTGGATATCTCCATAGATCTCGCAAAAAGCCGGCTCGACGCATACCTCGGCGAGTAATGATTGGCCTGCGTATCAAACCCATGAATCCCTTGTAAAAATTACCGCCGCGTTGGAGGTGCCCGCGTATTTTAGGCGAGATTTCCGATTTCTTATCCTGCCAACTCAATCTTCCGCTTATGACGCTGCGGACGTACCATCTCGAGGGGAGTAATTTACTTACCAGTTATCTTCGAAAGTTAACTGAGTTTTAGCTTTTAAAGAGTACCCTGATTCTTTTATTTTAAAACCAAATACGCAGCCTCGATAAAATGCGTTTCAAGCATTAAATATATCAAAATAATAATGTATAATTAGTAATTATACATACAACAAACCTCAAACGCTTTATTTTGGTAGTTTTGAGTTTTTGACCATGTTGCATTGCAAGCAGAATGGAGGTATAATTTCACACAGTAACATGTAAACAAATGTTACAATTTATAATAATACCACAGATAATATGTAACATGCATTAGTGCAGGCTAATTACATTTTGATTAGCCCAAGGAATTAAGTAAACAGCATCTAGCGACCTAACATGCAATCATATTTAATACTTAATAAGGTGCGCGATGAAAACGAAATTACTGCGCCATATGTAATTGAAAACTGTCGGACATTAATTGCAATTATAGTAAACTTATTTCAGTTGTTCGCTTCGATAAACGTAAAATATGGCAATTCATAAATTGCATTAACCATAAAACAGAACCTGATTAAGATGGCCTTTTCAACAATGCAGATATATTCAACTAGCTCATTTCTGATTTAGAGTATGTTACTGATAACTGCAAATTGGCTTATGCAACCTTGACATCCTAAAAATACTAGGTACATGCTGTCTTTATCTGATGATATAATATTAGAATAGCTACTCGATAGACTTCGCAATGAAGTCGCCATGTGGCGAAGCGTGGAGGCTGGAGAGTGTTAAGTATATTAAGGGGATTAAGTATTATACTCGTATTAAGGACGTCCGAGATTCTTACTACCTAATACCTATTTTCCTTGTGTGGAGGCAATATTTTGACGACTTGTTCTCTCATGACTCATGAGTCATGACTCAATTGGACTGCAGTACATTATCCAAGTGCTGCCCTTCAAGTAGTTTTGGTTTTCCCACACCTAGAAATCTAAATACTTCAGTACAAACTTCTGTGGCACTTCAGTTTTGTGACAAATCAACACCTTTACGTTTACTGTTCAGTGTTCACATCTCTATGAGTTTTGGTAATGCACAGTATAAATAATATACAGAAGGCAATCAATATTCCTACTAGACCGTTCGATTCAGGCTCATACAATAAAACCACGATTTCCGATAATTTTAGAGGGCTGAACAGAGGGGGGGACTAGGAACATAATAATATTATGTTTTTACTACAGACTGACAGCTATTTAATAATTTAAAGTCATACCTCTAGTAGGTTAGTACATGTGTAAAATGTTAAATGTGTAAAAGTTTAAAAAAATTCGTACAAATAATAATTATTGAAACATTACGATTACGCACTTCTTTCAGATTAGGTCTCATCAAAACTTCTGTTCACCAAACAGTGCAAGTGCCCAGTGCACCTATCACGCCGCACGTACGAGAGATTTCTCACTTTTAACACGAATTCAAGATCACGGCCAAGTTACACTACTATATTTATTTGAACTATGACGTGTGCCGTGGGAGCGTGTTGTATGAATGTCCATCACACGACCTCAGCGTTGCGCAAGCTGATTGGACGTTAAAGTGAATTGGAATTCTTCTAACGAGCCCGCCAATAGAATCTCTGCGTTAATTTGTATCAATGAAGGGAAAAATAATATGACCGGGCTTTAATAGAATTGTTAAATGTCAATTAATATTTTTATAGCAAAAAAAAAATGTACAGTTTTAATTTCTCAGAATCCAATAAAACTACATTAGTCTTTACAAATCAATAGGCAAGCTGGCACTATCATTTTAAAATATGCTTCATAATAAGCAAACGCATTAAACTATAAATAAACATACACATGGAATAATTATTTGTGCTAGTATCCTGTACCATCGACGTGAATGTCTTTCAGCAACAGCTTCTTCTAATCTAAACCTACTGTTCTCCTATGAACTATATTTCCGAAAATACTATATAATTTTGCACTGTTGTTATAAAATATTGCACACAAACAGTGATTTTCAGCTAGAACCCATAGCCTGAAGGTGGTTGCGAACCACCATCACGCTCACCGCTCGCGCCATTTAAAATTCAGTACAGGGGAAACACCTCGTTCGTGTTGCAGAAGTGTTCCGCTTATCAAATATTACCGCAAACACCACCTTTATAATATTATGTACAATACTGTAGTACAGGGGTTCCCAATCTTTTTCAGCCTGTGGCGCACTTACAAATCAATATTTTGTCACGGCGCCCTACTTTACCTAGCTTTTACAAAAAGATACATAAATAAACACCTTTAATGGTTATAGTTAGGTTAAGCAAGTAAATAATAAAAAAACAAATATTTAATCATCTGGCTGCTTTGTATAATTCATATTTTAATGTTATTTTATAATATTTGTGGTTATGGATAATGATGGAGGATCGACTCACGGCGCCGCGCCCCTCTTGCCTTTCCGCGGCGCACCAGGGCGCCGCGGCGCACAGTTTGGGAACCCCTGATGTAGTACATTATTTTGATCTATCTCGTAAGGTTCGGCCAGTGTTTGAGAAGTAAGCTCAATAATAAATCTGTTGATTTAAGGTGCTCCCAGACAGAACTTATATAACGTTAGATAATATTTTTGTATAACATTTTGTAACAATTTATCCCACCAAAACATTAAATGTAAAAGGAGCCAAGCAAAATATTGCAGCTATGCAATACTTCTGTCGTAAGAAGTTTTCAGATCACATTCAAGCCAAGCCTTCAACTTATTTTGTAATTGAAATCAACATTCAGTGAATGTATCCAAAGTTTTCTGTATTTTAAAATTATTATAGTAAGAAACAAATATAAAGCTGCATATTTGGAGGAGTTCATACTTACACAGACGGCAAGCGTAAAGTGTTTTTTTAGTTTATCGTAACGACGCATCTGGTCGATGCAGGTACCCATATAAATCCAATTAGTCGCTGATTATTTCTCTAGT
Organism: Polyommatus iphigenia; assembly: GCA_963422495.1. Lineage (NCBI taxonomy): Eukaryota > Metazoa > Arthropoda > Insecta > Lepidoptera > Lycaenidae > Polyommatus > Polyommatus iphigenia. The sequence continues at coordinate 33,224,019 of OY730185.1, read as the reverse complement.
ACTCATTGCCAAGCCACTATAATAATTTTAAAATAAAGAAAACTATTGATACATTCACTGAATGTTGATTTCAATTACAAAATAAGTTGAAGGCTTGGCTTGAATGTGATCTGAAAACTTTTTACGACAGAAGTATTGCATAGCTATGCAATATTTTGCTTGGCTCCTTTTACATTTAATGTTTTGGTGGGATTTCATTTCTTTTTTTAAGGTTTTTTTTTTCTTTTCAGGTCACGTTGAAACTATTCTACCATATTAACAAAGTCTTAAGACTTCGCTGTCTGTCTGTCACCAGGCTGGATCTCGAGTACCGCTATAGCTAGATAGTTGAATTTTTTACAAATTATGTATTTTTGCTGTCGCTATAAAATAGAATAGTCCTATTAAAATAAAATAATTTAGGAATGGCGGGTCTCGTGCAACAAACACGGTTTTTTTGCTTTTTTTGCTCTATCTTCATAATGGTAACAGTAAGGTTTTTGGAAATTTCAGAAAATACTCAATTGTATTTCAACTTTAATAATAAATAATTAAAATTAAATAAACCTTTTATTTAAGGGGGCTCCCATACAAATTTACGGTACAGAACCCTATCTACGCCAGTCCGACTCGAACTTGGCCGGTTTCATAATTTTTCCTTTGATTGTGAATAAAGACCTATCCAGGTACCAAATTTCAAGGTTCTAAGTCTGCTAGAAATACCTTAGAATTTTGATGATCTGTCAGTCAGTGACAAAACGTAGTAACTTTGACCATCCGTAACTAGTAAACTTTTAATCAGAATATAATGTAATTTGGAGGTTAAGCTAGTTTTAATACTTGCTCCAAGGCATTGAAATTCTAAATCTCTAGCTTTGTTAACATCGAAGATAAGGAGGGTGTGAAATAGCCGCGAACCGCTTCGAGAAAAGTATGGTACGGCTGTGCCTTTGCTAAAAAGCTTGGCTGGGGCACTGCCGTGCCCCCAGATAACAAAATACACGTTTATTTTTTGACATGTTGTAGCGTATGTTACACGATGTTATAAAATGTTATCGTGTTACACAATGTTTTATAAACGTTATATGTATAACTTCTGTCTGGGAGCATCTTTACATAACCTCTGAATTTTTTTATATTTTCCTATTGCATCACGCGTTTATCAAATCAAACGCATTATGCACACCTTCCTCATAAAATATTACTCTTCAAAAGCACATGAAAAAGACTTTAAAAGATGAGCAAACATAGAGATAGACAGACGCACTGAAGCCTCTTTGCTTTCTAAGTTTCTACTATGTTACATCTAGTAGATATATATTTAATTTTCTTAGATGTTAGTAGAAATTAAAGGGATGGAAACTAAAAATCGCGGGACTATTAAAATATTAAAACGACCTAGCCTTAATAAAAATCGAGAATTTAAGTAAGTTCACAGTATTCTGTCTTTTATAGTTTTTTTAATGATACAACGTTTTACAATATCTTTATAACTTTGTATTATAAACAATAATTATAAGTACATTATTGTTTATTATACACATACATAAATATATCTGAACAATGTTATTTTATAATAATTTGCTTTAATTAATGATACGTACATAATTTAATTTAAATGTTTTTTATAATATATTGATAAATGTCATTTTTTTACACTGGTATTTTATGAAAAATTGTAGTAAATAAAACAGTGAACCTAAAAATACCACAAAATGATTTCGCCCAACGTGGGGCTCGAACCCACGACCCTGAGATTAAGAGTCTCATGCTCTACCGACTGAGCTAGCCGGGCTGTGAGAGAGAAATCGAAATACAAGAACAGAAGCTGATAGCAACAAAGGAACTTGAATAATTTGTTTACTATTACTTTGACACATATTAGCTGACATTGACGTCAGTTTTAAGAAACTATAGGTGGCAGCATAATATAATCTAAGGAAACGTAACTCCCATACTGCAACCGTTTTAAATTTGGCACCTTTTCGCAAACTAAAATTTGACAATTCAGATTTTCGCCAAGGTCGTATCCCAGGTAACGTATCATAATATTGCGCGCCGGACGACAGCCTGCGCGGTTATTGTCACTGTCACAGTTATGAAACCAAGCCGTTGACAATAATTATTCTCAAAAGCGGATAGTATTATGCAGTATATACCAAGCACATCAGCTACTAACACGAAGAAAGGAGCGCATAATTATTATTTCAAAATCAAACATTAGTCATCACAAACTAAAGTCATCGATAATAATAATATATAATAATCTTGAACAAACCTGGTACGACTCGGACGAATCTAAAACTGTCCAGAGCACCTAGAGAAGACGAATTGAAATAAAAAACTTACGATGCAAATAGGCAATGTAGATTTTTGTAATCTCTCAAATTTTCGGCCATTACTCATAAAAATAATATTATCATGACTATTAAATTTACGCTACATAAACGAGTAATCTGGCTCGGCATCCAATTCGATTCGTTTCTTTCTAAACGAACGGCAGTTATCCACTTTTTTCGTTGCATTGCATTCTTATGGCGCATTTTCACTGGTCGATAGGGCCCGCATGCGGGGTGCGGGAGATTTCTGAAACGCATGCCTCGACCAATCAAAATGCGCCATTAGTTGTCATAGACTCCCCGTATGCTGTATACCGCACGAGTTAACGACTAATGAAAATGCGCCCTTAGGATCTTAGGAAATAATACTTATGTCAACCAGACCCTAAAATTTCGCTTATGATTAAATTGTTACATCTTGCATTACACTGTCCATGGCGACTTTGTAAAAATTTTGTAATTATATTATTTTTTGATTATTGTACTTTTACAATAACATGTAAACTTAAGGCCGTCCCCCGAGCAAACGACCTTGGTCATACATTTGCCGCGTTGCCGAGATCGCACCAAAACCCTATTTTTTTTACTTAACTTAGTTCAAAATTGTCAAAAAAAATTTAAAACGGGGAATATGTAGTTTATGATATTGTCGATCTATTGGCGTGTGTTTCAAATAAAAGTAATTTGTAAATCCTAAGGAGATGCTGAATTTATGCTTGAATTTTAATAAATTGGCTTTACTTTGGAAGCTGATATCATGAGTATAATAAACGAAAATAGAAAATTTAAAACGGGGAAAGGAATGTTGATATACTGAAGATTATTGTTGTATTTTTATTATAACTTTGTAGCTTTCAAATTATGAGTTTATAAGGCTTGAAATACGGTAAATTACGGAATCTCCGTAAGTAACGCCCTTAATAAAACAAACACAAATAGACCAGCTTAATTTTATGCAAATACCATAGCATCCAACTTAAATAATATTTTTTGGGTCGGAAAAAATACAAGTTTAAGCAATAAGTAATTTTAAACAATTCACTTACAGATGAAAGGTTATTCCTGTTTTAAAAGTCGTATCTGTATGACTTCTACACCATTTCACAGGCATTTAGGCATTTTAACAACAAAAAAATTGGAAAAAAGCTAGTACGTAAAAAGTAAGTAAACAAACTGTAAAATGAGTTTGACAGTAATTATCATGTCAACCTGGTTGAACGTCACTCGAGTAGGTATATATACACGAAAAATGTGTACCGAACACATGCATAAATGTGCATGTACTTATTCGGGTCACATTTTGTAGCCTTTTGGTGCACTTTTTTTGACGGAGTTACTCTTCCTTAGTTTATATTATTCGTAGGCAGATTACGATATGGCGACGCCAGTAGACAGCACTTTCCTTACGTCCATACCTATTTCTGGCTTATAAAAAAATTTACACTGTAGATAAAAATGTTATAAGTTTAATAAAGTTATAAAAGTTATAGTTAAACAAGTTCTTGTCTGATACGTTAAAACAGTGGCTTGATCAAGGAAAAAACATTTTATTACTTCAACGACGTGTATGTGACATTGTAGACCTTTTTGTTGAACTGTAGGTATTTTAAGATACTGTTCCCCTTACTTGATAGTAGCTCAATCAGTGTTCTGTAAAGAAAATCTAATGGGGATTTTTTTTCCAATTAGAAATTTCGATGCAGAATACCAGAGTGATAGGAATACGTTTATTAAATTTTAAAATCGCATTTCCATTTGCGTTATTTTTAACTTGTATCACTAACAATAGCCTACTGCCTGCAGCCTAATATTAACTAGGTATATTCAGTAGGACATCGTACAGTCATAAACAAAGTTCAATCCAACAAAAATACACACTGTCCACACCTGTACTTGTAATTAGAGATGAAACGGATAGTAGTTTGGCCGGATACCAGATGCCGGATATTCGGCCAACCACCTGGCCGGATAGCCGGATATCCGGCCGCCGAATATCCGGCGGTACTTAGCCGTTTGGTGCAAAGCACATATACTTTCAGCACCTTGTAGCAGTGTGTACAGCGAAAGACTTTTTCTGAAGCTGGCCTTATTTATGAAGAGAAGCGAAACCGCTACTTCTCAATGCAGAGAAGTTGTTTTTTACTTTTTATTCACCATAATTTGCCCTTAGTGCAGTATAAGTACTAATTAATTCATTTTCTACTTTAAAATAAAACTACTTATATTTCTTAAGACTAACTAAATAAAGTAAATAATTACTTAATTTTTTTTTTATCCAGATCTTTTTTTTATTCGGCCGGATGCCTATCCGGCCGAATAGCAGCTATCCGGTATTCGGCCGGATAGTATTAAGACCGCCGGATAGGCCGGATACCGGATAGTTGCCGGATATCCGTTTCATCTCTACTTGTAATAAATTGACGACAATGTACCAACTTGCAAGACGGGTGGAAATTACGTTGATATCTATTTGAATAGAAAACCCAACGTGTTTATCTTATTGGACCGCGACAGGTAACCTGTCCGCGGATTGATTGAGCCGTATTCACCCTTAAAGCCAGTCACGTTTGTACAGTCGTGTGCGAAAATGCCATTGAATTTATTTTTATTCAATGTATACAGTCCAGCTTGGTCAGCATAGAGTTTATGTCTACTGAAGAATAGGTAAGGTAAGAGAAATCTGTCAATATTTTTATTTCTTTGCATTTCTCATGTAGGTACTCATGCTAAGCTAAGCATGTATTGTGTGTCCTATTCTGCATAAGTATAAAAAATGCAATATAAAACTGTGAAGCAAAAAAGTTAAACTTTTTTGCTTTTTAATTTAGTAACGTATTCCACGCGAAACTAATCGGGCTAAGACCGATTTAAAACAAAAAACGGAAAAATACTAAATTACAATTATTATCTAGCAAGTAAAAAATTATCTAGCTAGTAATCTTCTTACTTCATAATATTTTCGTTGAACAGATTTTTCTCGTAAACGAAAAGTGGACTTAAGTACCTGAAAAAAAAACCAAGGTGATATTAAAAATTGGAACATCAACAGCCAAATTTCTTACGAACTAATAAGAATGATTTTATAAGATTCCAATAAGAATTCGTGATTACTTATAAGACATTTCTTGTACTAAACTAAATGATACGATATTTCTTGAAACAAAATGTTATATTGACTATACAACTGCATTTTTAGCTAGAGTAGGTCTTCTGAATAGAGCAAATAAAAACTTGGAAGACACTATAAAGTGCATGTATCATGTATCATCAATATCATATCGTATCACTCGATCTCAGCGTCAGCCCAACTCGACTGAATCTACAGGAGCTTTATTCTTATGCCTCGAATGTCACTTATACAGGCATTACAGGCCCGATTACAGGTACTGTTGCCATCATGCGAAAAAGTACCTACGTATGCGTGTGAGTGAGACAGCCCGCACTCGAAATAACATTCGAGTTAAGAGAATATGGTCCCATGCAATGCAACCGAGCTGTTGAGTTTATTTGGTCGTAAAAACGCATCCGATAATATGTCATACGTCCGACCTATTGATAAGAGTTTGATGTGTAATTTATTAATCTTGTAAGCGAATTCTTATCTCCACAATTTGATTTATAATGAATTTTATGTGTGGGTTGCACCAGATAAAACGGTTCGATCAAATTGAAAGCTTTTATTGGTCAAGTCATTACTAAAATAATGTGTTATAAAAAACAAACGTTGATTCAATGCTACGATTTTAATAACGAATAATAAATCTCACTTAAGGCGATGAAATAAGGTGTTGGGGATCATTCGTCAATATCATTTAGTGATAGATCAGCCAGATAACAATCTACCAATTTGAAATCTACCAAATATAAAATTTACCAATTTGAGAATCGTACAGTAATAGGAATTGCTGTGATCTTAACTATATTATGAAGACAAACATTGGTAAGTAGTTTGAGTAAAACATAACCAAAATAACTTACAAAGTAACAAGAAATGAAAATCTATTATTATTCAAATTTCCATTATGAAACACCACTAATACTAACGCTGCCATAAATTCCGACTAGATTAAGTGGACATCATCCGCAATTAATAACTCTATGAATATCCTATTATTAGCTTATAGAGAAAGGTGGCGATAATAAGGACGGCGCACGAATGTGCTCCGGAGTAAGCGTATAAAGGGACACGCAATACCAATAAGTAATGGTCGGACTGCGGGCCTTATCTCAATAAAGAGCAACAGCCTGAGTTCATTAACACTTTGACAAGGCGCAATCATAAATTGTGGATCCCCGCCGCGACCCACACGCCGCCGTACCTGGCCTCGCCCGCATTCTCCTTTTTGCCATTATCATTGTTTTTGGTAGGAGCACCATAAACCGTAACGGTCCGATCTCAGATACGAGCGCAGGTGTCGCCCTTCACACATTTTCGACTTAATTATTTTCGTTTTTAACTATACGTGTGAATTGTATCAATTTGCCCGCGCGAGTCCCAGCTGCGACCGAGTGACTCAATAATTTCTCTAATTTGCCGCATTGTCGACCACCCTCGACAGCCTTATCGGGCCCGACGATAATAACGAGGTAAAAACATAAAAAATGAATTTAGCAACGGCGATAGGAGTCGACCATCGATCAGTGAAGTTATATCGCGTCCTGGGGCACCTTAATGCTCGACCTATTGAACGAATACAACATTCGGAAACTGTAGAAAGTTTTCGCAACGGTCCCAGTTAGCATGGGAAGTCATTAAAGCGACCGGCATGGCACTTAGCAAACTCCTATTGCCGTCTGGCCGAGCATGAAGATCAATATCTCGATGGCCCGCTGCCAAATCTTTTTAATATCGTCCCAGACGCATCTCGAGAGGAGTTACGAGAGATAACAACAAAACTATTACGTGAGCAGCCCGCCGGTCAGAGGACGGTATCAATAGCTCCCAGTTATATCTTATCTGGGGGCACAATAGGGGACATTACTGCGGAGTGCTCACAGACATTCCGCTAACTTTTCACTTCTTTTATACATACGGGCGCACTCGTGCGTGAGTTTTGATAACAATTGACAAATAAGTTTTAATTGGATTAAGTTTTCTCAACTTGAAGTAAACAGGTACGATTTACTAAAATTAGCTAACTATTTTTGGTTAAAATCTAATCCGTAGTCAGGGCAGTGATCAATATACTAATTTTATTCACAAGCAAAAAGTAAATAAGAAAAATATACAATCATTTCTTTGCTAATCTAATTTTTAATTAGATTAGCAAAGAAATGATAAGCTAAGCTAACCTATCGACTATATTATAAGCAAAAGAATGAAGAAATATTCAAAAACACGACCGGCACGATCGTACATGTTCACGCCCATGCCTCTAAATTTTCACGAACATTTTTTCTGAAGTAACAACTCCTCGCTAAATTGCGATAATAAAGTCCGGGTGAATGGAAGCGTTAAGTTTCACACCGTGTCGCTCCCGAGGTGGGGCCGAACGCCTATTATTATCATAAACCAAACAACAATGTAGAAAACTAACAAATCCAGCCAGAATGGATCAGTTGGCGAGATAAGAAACAGCTATTTCGTGATCACTTCAGTTGAATAACGTGATCCACAAAATACGAGTCTAGGTTGTTCACAGTTTTATAAAGCTAAGCTAGAACAGAATTTTATGCTAAGTACTGACATACGGTTTTGCTCGATAGTTTTACTCCAAATCGAGCAATAACCACCATGTGGACCGCCAAAACTGACAGCTCGAAGGCTCGCTTCGAGCCGACTCGATGGAATTAAATATGTCAAATATGTAATTTCCTTCGACTTGGAGTAAAACTATCGAGCAAAACCGTATGTGAGTACTTAGCAACGATGATAAGAAGCCAGAATGTCAGTGACAAATCTACTGGCTTTTAGTAAAAACAAAACAAAAATTGGTAACTTTAACGCCAAGCAAATTGGGACAAGACAGAAATATCGAACATTTCAAGCTGACACGGATTTTTCCAATTAACACGAACGAACTTGTGAAACGAAATTAATGACTCGAAAAACAATTAGCAATACAAACACACACTTCTATCAATTTAAATCGTTCTATGAATAATAAAATATCAGTTAAATATAAAATGATAATTACCAATCCGTCGGGATATACAAAACAAACTGGAGCGATATTCGACACCGGGTATATTTGTGTGGTCCCACCAACTGCTGTGGCCATTAAAACGTTCATGTTCCGCGAAAAAACGAAGCGCGTGCATTTAAATTAATTCCTTTTAAAAGGTGTATTTATATTAAGCTGTAAAAGTTTATATTAATAGACAAAAAAAAACTAAAAACCCGGTTTATAACGGTGATCAAGTGATAAAGGAGTACAAAAATTCAACAGGTCTGTTTGGCAAATACAAACACATTATGGTATTATAGCAGCAGCTTACATATTCAGTTTTTACCTGAAATTCAAGCATATTAAGGCGGATAAAGTTATTCAAAGCACATTTAGTGTTATTGCAATAGCATATAAATGGGCGATGATAACCCAACGCCGCTACCGTGCGACGGAGGACGTTCGTAAAAATATCACGACTCAATCCTGGGAGGGCAGACCAATGTTTTAATGTGTATTATGAATAAATTTACTTATCTACGTTCACATCTTCATGTTCAGTTGATTTATTTTCTTTCTAAAAACCAGTAGTTGAGACATTAACATATTTTGTCCGGAAATTTGTAAGTTTTTTTTGCATGACTAATCCTTCTTTGGTCTCGTTGAAAAACTTTACACTAAAAACTCTAGGTTCAAGTTTAAAATATAAATTCTTAACTGTATCTTTGTAATACTTGCGTCTTTCGTTTTCAAACTTAAATACCTCCTTTTGGTGCCCTCCCAAGCTGTAAATGTACTTTCTTTCTTTGGTAAATCCGATATTAAAATACAATATCTGCTTTATATTTCCTGTACATATATCTAGATTAGCCTTCAACGCAATTGAACTGATTTTTAAGCGAACGTTTAAGCAAAATTTATTTAGCATATGGTTTAAAAAGCGTTTGGGTTATTTGTGATCCATGTACTTTGATGACAGCATAAAAAACGGAAAAGATTGTACGCTTGTAGCGATCACAAGCACAACAACGACCAATTTAAATCCAAAATTTACGACACCTCCCAAAAGACATGATAAAACTGTTAAAACGTGGACAAAAACACATCCGCCTCGGATTGAAAGATCACACTTTTTCGATGCGACAATTATCTCAGTCAGTAGAAAAGGGCAGTATCCTGATATTTATGAGGGCGGCGAAATGTTATTAAACAAACAATTCGCCCTTTTGACGCGTCTTCGGACACAGTCCGAATAATTGATTCTTTCCGGGGGCGGGGCATTGTCGTCCCGAGTACGTCTGTTGACAAATAATATTCCCATTTCAAAAGGCTCCCTGGGAAATTCTTCCTCATTTCCGTTCCTGAACGAAACCTTACTCACCGACAATGGCCGCGACGTGGCTTCAAATTAAACAGAAATTGGATGTCGTGAAGTTATGACAGTGTGTCTCTACGGTCCGATGGAAATATCAAATTATAATAAGAACATCTACTAGCATAGTAAAATAGTATATACTAGTTCTTTTCGTCGCATTATTTTTTTCATCTTTTCTGGCTTTTGAAATGAAATATGAGATTTACGTTTCAAAATTTAACTTACGTCGAATAACGAACTAAGGTTTAATGACTAAACTAGTATAAGTTTACTTTCCTGGAAACTCTAAAATTAAAACAATATTGTGACCTTAAATTCAAGTTAATTCGAGTATGTCTAAAGCCGTAGCGTAAGCTGTATCAAAATTGTTTCACCTGTAGGCTGTAAAGCATATAACTAATGTGATTTCTGTCAAAAAAACATCAGTTAGACATGCAATCAAGCTTTTAATTTGATAACGGACTCGGGCATCGAAACTACAGTTTTTTTTAAATTGGTCTAATTTATTGAAATAACAAATACTTTGGTAAATGAACGATCCCGAACGTTTACATCCCGTCATTATAAAATATTTAGCGATACATCTAATTTAGTGAATAGCATGATGTTAATTTAATAGAATGTTCCGTAATAACCGAGCCCCCGACCGAAGTACGCCCAAAAGTTTTGGGTAATGACCACTTCCACCAGCCCCACGCGAGATTAATACGTTCGAGGGATTCCAAATTCGAATAATAACAATGGCGGCGACAAAAAACCAAAACGGCCGATAAACGCCCTTTACCTGCTTTAGTCAAAAACGGTTAAGAACGGTCCGTTGCGTTGAGCAATCGAACTCGTAGATAACATCTTCCCCAAACACAATAAATCTAATAGATAAAAATTCTTCTCTAAAACAAAGAAGGCCCCGCCTAATTGCACCGTGAACCCCGTCATTAAAATCGACTTTGCCCGGAGTGTAGGCCGTTTTGAACTAAGCCTGGGTTGTTATTTTACAATATTAATTATTAATTAATAGCTAGTATGGGAAACTAAGGTAAACATAATTATATACAAATAGTTTTAGAGATAATGCTATTTTCTTAAATAAAACACGTTATGTTTGAAGCTAACTAAGACAATAAAAAATTGTTATGAGAGTACAATAACTAATTAAGACCAAAAAGAAAGACAGAACTCACTAGGTCCCTGCAGCCTTATTTGTATGAGCTGCCGCATTGACACATTCAGTTAAAAGTGAAAACAAAAGAGAAACAATTTCGTTTTCAACAATATTAATAAAGGATACTAATAATCCTTTAGCATTGTTTAAAAAGCTATAACTTAATTATTCTATTGCTGTAATATTAAAATTCTGTGTCGGCGATGGTAACAAAAGAAGAAGTGAACGATCGAAGTCTTTGCATTTTAAACGAGACCTCACAATACAAAACAATAGTTTTTATTGTTGGTAATAAAAAAAGTGAAAATGCTGCCAGAATAAATAGATTAGGCAATAGGCATGTAATGTATGCGGCGTTTTATTATTTGGGAATACTTTTTAACGTTGTCAACCTACCGCACGGTCTATTCCAGAAATCCTTTCCTTTTACTATTGTTACGAGGCCCGACTGCTGACCATATTTTGGAAATACTTATTGTAGTTTACATTTTTTGGCTACCGTTCTGGTTATTCGTTTGATCGTTCCGCCTTTTAAAACTGCTGAGGCGCGAAAGAGCAACTTGTCGTTTTTTGCTTTCGGAAATAAGTTTTGTAAGGATTCTTCGATCTTTATTCCTTAGTCCTTACATTCAATCGTCGAAGACCTACTAGTCATCAGCAACAAATCACTTACAAATTACAATCAAAGTGATTAATGTTAAAGTTATTCCGAATAATTTTGTGTAATTACAAGAAATAGTACCCAATATATATTTTAAAATTGTTTTGTCCCGTCTCTCTATAGTCTGTTGTATAAGATAAAAATCTTTCGTAAATAATTATGATACGCACTTTAACCAGAAGCCTCTGACTCAACACATACATAAAAAAGAGACAAAAATAAAACAAACCAACTTTGTTTTATTATTCCGGATTCGGGCATAAACAATTTATGGTAAGTACCTACTTGCCTAAAATTCCTTGAACGCCTCATTTGCTCTACTTTGGTGAAGTCATAACTTTTTCACACAATTTGCACGAACAAAATTGGTCACTTTACAGTTAGCAATAAAAAGTGGGACCAAAAAGTGGAACACGTCATTGTCAAGTCTATTTGCGACAAAAGACAAAAATGAAGTTGTACAAATTGTTGATTTCAACTTTTGTTCTATTGTGTAATCTGTATCGAATTGTTGGATTGTTTCAGGGTTCCGCGAAAAAACAAAAAAGACAAATAGTTCTCATAAATAAAACAAAAAATGCCACACGCGACAAAAGCTGACACTGTTTTTGCAAGATTTTGGGAATTACCGCTACCTAAGTTTCGGGTGCGAAAAATGACCCAGTTTTGCATTTTGAATATTTTGACTTATTGGGGTAATAATTTACTTAACTTGATTTTTAGGAGGCAGATGTTAAAATTGAGAGATTTGTAATACGCATTTTTTGTATACTACTTTCCTATATTTAGGAAGTCTTCAGAAAATATATATTATTTAAACCTTGGTCAGGTAGTATCGAAAGTTAAGGAATAACACGCATTTCAGATAAACGTCAGCCGAACGAAGCAACCACAAGGTATCATCATAGTATGTTGTAACAGGCGCCAAATTATAACAAGGCGGATTTGACCGCAAACAATTTTAATGGTCCCATTAAAAAGCTGATAGATACAAATTGTCGATGGCGGTTATCACGTGCTATCATCCGATCATTTGAACAGGAAATATCTTTTTTGTACACCGATTACTCGAAGATACTTTTTAAATCAATCATGCCGGCTGAATATAAATAGGGTTGCCAGATCACTTAAACAAAAGGACGGACATAACCTGATAGCCAGCATGACATGACATCAAAATAGAAATCTGCAATAAAAAAAACAACGTACTCTTAAAGTTGCTAATTAAAAATCATTTTATTATAGATCCACTTAAAATATTTATACTTTAGTTGTCAATTTTCACCCATTAAATGTTTGAAATTAAACCTCACAACCAAGATTTCGTTAGACTAATATACTTCCAAAGTGTGTGTAAAGAGGCTAATAGAAGTGGACTCCGTTGATTTTGCCGGTCAAGTCCCTTTTGGATAAGAAACCTAAAATACGGCTTTAGACGGCAACCCTAAATATAGAAAAGCAATCACCAAAGCAATGAAACATAAATTCACATTATTTGCTTATGATGACTGTATTGTGTAATGGTTGTTATTTTGTTACTTATTGGATATATTTTATGTAACATCTCAATAAAATGTTACCATTGTTATCATTTACAAATTTACATAATATAATTAAACACAAATTAAAATGTGTCATTTAGAATAAGCCCCACATGTAAACGATTTCAAACATATTGAAACACTGCAGTCTACAATAGTTCTAACTTTAATTACGTCTTTCTTGCCTACAAATTGACATCAGATGTCACAACATACAACTCACAAGAATAAAAGTAGAGAGATCTATTTAATGAGCGTCGCAGTAATGACATTATTATTGTGACGTCTGGTGTGAGGCCTGGGCGGGCGATTCCTGACAAATTGTTACCAAAACAGTGTCACACCGAACGACGATTCATTATCGAACCCCCCACGTGGTTAAGAGGCGGCGCCAGGCAAAGTGCAAAATGCACAACGCGGTTTTCATCCTAAGATAACATACTGTGTCGGCAACTTTGAGCAAGTTATGTGGAATCAGTGACGTTATTCTATTCTTACAATTTCAATAGGCTCATAGCTCTATCTAATACTCGAGACAGTAAGAATGTCAAAACTTCTTACTTATCTACGCTCTACATTCTACATAATAATATTACAATCTGCAGTCATTTTAATATTTTGTTCTAGTAAAATAACAGTTCATTTTATTTTCCATTACGAAATTACGGTATCTTGAGGAACCACGCTGAGAGAAAAAAAATTCTTTAAAAAAATACTGTCCCAAATTCAAAATAATTAGGTACTAACTTCTTGCCAACATTTATTCGGATATGCTTCACAAGCGTAACTAAAAACACATGTTTGGAACAAATCGTCAAGATAATTGTTAAAAATGCACCACGTGTGACTCACTGTAACAAAACTATTTTTCTATTATATGCACGTCAAAGTGCAGTCTTTATCTCACAGAGTTGATTTCGAACAATGATATGAAGGTAAGGTTTTGTAGACAATAAAATGAGACATTTGGAAGAATACAGAATGTGCAACTGTGTGTAATTAATTTGACTCAAAATTTTAAATTATCCTTAAAAATACTTTAGTCATGACTCATGAGTTATGACTGATCCTGATAATTATTGTTATACTATTATAATATTAATGACTTAGATATATTATAATAAGTACGTACAGTTTATATGACGACCTCCGTGGCGCAGTGGTGAGCGCGTTGGTAGCTCAAGCCGGAGGTCGCGGGTTCGAGTCCCGCCGACGGAACAAAAAGTTTATGAAGTTCCTGGGTCATGGATGTGTATTATATATGTGTATCATATAATAAAAATCTTAAATATATGTATAGTATAAAAGTATTAAATATATTTCCGTTGTCTGGTACCTGTAACACAAGTCCTTCAGGTACTTACCACGGGGCCAGACTGACGTAGTGTGAAGCGTCCATAGATATTATTATTATTATTATTATTATTATTATATTATATTATTGTTGAGGACAGCGGCCTCGCTCCCGAAAAACGTATAGTGAGTGCACATAAACTAATTAAAGTGAAACGTGAGAAATAGACTCAGTGCAAATCAGTGTTTTTACAAACAGACTTTAAAAGTGAATTACCTTAAATCTGTGGCTCCCTAAGAGATAAAATATAGTTAATTTAATAAGTTAATGAGTTATCTAATAAATACAGGAAAAATTAGTTGTGTAACATATGTAGTTTGGAAAATATTAGGAAAATTGTGTGTAAAAATGTGTAAATTCTATTAACTTTTATGTTTACTTAGCTATAATTACGTTAAAATATAAGTGGTGATACTTAGATTAAGGTACATATTGTGGAACGATGAATAAATAATCTCCCGAAACGCGTTTTAATTACCTGGCTCACGGAAAATGGCGAAAATAGGGGAAAAGTAGCCGTCTCCGATAGCAAAAGTGAGACAGAAAACTTGCGAATCGGAGCGGCTTACTATATGGCATTCGCCCGAGCCAGGTAAGCGAGGTGCGTTTCGGGAGCAATGTTCTCCTCGACTCTCGTGTGTTTTATTTACGCCCCCGCTCTGCAAGATTACCGGTGTAGCCTCGGTCTTCGAGTCCGATCTGAGCCAGCGGCGAAAACCTATGGGCGAATACAGTCTCGAATAGTGAATTTGGTCCTTCGAGCCGGATGTGAATTTGGTCCTTGCGATCCGGATTTGAAGTTTGTCTTTTGCGATCCGGATTTGAAGGCGACACTTAGAAGAATTTCAAGAGCCAAGACGACACTTAGAAAAATTTCAAGAGCAAGCTGGACTTAGAAAATTTGGGAAGACCGGACCCGAAGAAGACTGGACTCGGAGACGACTGGACTCGAAGATACAGGTCTACACCACCAAGGGGAAGCAAGGATTCGTAGATTTTTGTCACAAAACCTACTGAAGTTCCTTGAAGATTGAACATTGAACATAGAAGATTGAAGATTGAACATAGAAGATTGAACATTGAACATAGAAGATTGAACATTGAACATACAAGATTGAACATTCAATAGAAGATTGAAGATTCAATATAGAAGATTGAAGATTCAATATAGAAGATTGAAGATTCAATATAGAAGATTGAAGATTCAATATAGAAGATGGTCATCACGAGGAGTCAGAGCGGGGCCGAGGAGAACCAGCATCCGAAAATATTTTCGGATCCGCCCAGGTCGCCGTCTGCAGCCGCAACCAGCCAGCCACCGACCGAGGGGAGGGCGGATCTGCTTCAAACTGTGTTGAAACCGAGGCCGGGCACTAGCAAGACACCCGCGCCATCGGGAGTACCTGTAGCCAGGGAGAAGGCTATTTCAATTGGGTCGCGTCGATCGACAGCAAGTGTCGTCGCGCGCCTGCGATACGAGGCGGAAGAGAAACTTGCCGCACTCCGTAAGAAGGAACTGCAGATCGAAGCAGAACTCATCAAGAAGAAGCTCATCGCTGATGTCGCCACCGCCGAGGAAACCAGCAACCCCGACGAAGACGAACCTTCAGAACAGGTGGAGCAACGGGTCCGAGCCTGGCTAAGCGAACATGGTCCTGACAACGAAGAGACGACCGAGGAACGGGTCGTGCCAGAGGAGGAAGGGGACGCGCCGAAGCCAGAAGACATGCCACCTGCGGGAAAGAGACGCGAGCCGCAGAGATCGAGGTTCGAGCGGCCTGCAGCCGGGATCAACGGGGTGGAACAGCTTGCCGACACCCTAGACAAGCTGTTGAACCAACGACAGCCGCGCCATCAGACGGAGTTGCCCATATTCATGGGCTCTCCTTTGGAATGGCTGCCGTTCAAAGCAGCCATGGAAGATACCACCGCATTTTACAAGCTCAAGCCAATCGAGAACCTGGCGCGCCTGAGAAGATGTCTACGGGGGGAGGCTCGAGAAGCAGTGGCGCCGTTGCTGAGCATCGCAACACCACCCGAACAGATCATGAAGACTCTGGAGCAATGCTTCGGCCGGCCCGAGGTGATGGTCGACCGCATGATGGAAGATTTGAAGAAGCTTCCGAGGCTCGGAGGCACGGCGGCAGAGCTCAACCAATTCGCGGTGAAGATTCAGAACATGGTGGCCATCCTGAAGAAGTTAAAGCACGGGTATCTCTTCAATCCGTTGCTTGTGAGAGACATCCTGGAGAAGCTCAGCCCATTCGAGAAGAGCAAATGGTACGACTACGCAGAAGAGACATCGCGCTACCGGAACGAGCCCGATGTCGTCCTTCTCTCTGAATTCCTAATGAGAGAAGCGGACAGAGCGCTGCGCTACGGATTCACCACGGCTCCGGCTGCAAGAAAGGAAACATCGCGTCCACCTCCCAACAAGAACGAAGTTAGAACGAGAAGACCAGTCTTCGCGATAGCAGAAGAGGGCCGAGGCACACCGAGCCACAGCCCGCCGAAGAGAATGCGCGAAGAACCAACGAAGTGTCCGATGTGCACCGACCGCCACGCTCTGTTTCGCTGCGCTGCTTTCAAGAAACTGAGTGTGCAGAAGAGATGGGACACAGTCAAGCAAGAAGGGCTGTGTTTCCTGTGCCTATCGAGCCGACACAGAAGATACAACTGCAGAGCGAAGCAGTGTGGTATCCAGGGATGCAAGCGGCCTCACCACCCACTACTACACGAGGAGAGGTCCGACGGCGCTCCACCGATCGAGGACGCCGTAATCACCGCATCGGTTGCCTCCGACCGCGCGGTGAAACTGAAGATGAGAAGAATTCAAGTCGTTGGGCCACGGGGCGAAGCTGACATCTTCGCGCTGTTCGACGAGGGCTCGACGGTGACTCTGCTGGATGAAGACGTCGCTGAGGCTATCGGCGCAGATGGTCCACCGAAGATGCTGCGCATGCACGGGATCAACGCCGAGAGAAGGGAAGAGAGAAGCCGCCTCGTACAACTGGGCGTACGAGGTCGCGACGGTACCAGACACGACATCACCGCGAGGACTGTGAACGGGTTGAATCTCTTAACTCAATCCGTTCCGGAATCCCTTCTGCAGCTCGCTCACCTGCGCGATCTCAAGAACGAAGAGATGTGCTACGAGAACGAGAAACCCCAACTTCTCATCGGCACGGACAATTGGCAGCTCATCGTGTCTCGGGAGCTGAGAATCGGGAAGAGGAACCAGCCCGCAGCCTCTAAGACGAAGCTTGGATGGGTGATACATGGCAGCATCCCCAAGCGCATCATAAGGCAGGACGAGAACGAAAATATCCTGCATATATCCACGGTGGAAACCAGAAACGATCGTCTGGAAGAAATGGTGAAGAAACACTTCGACATAGACGCTTTGGGAATAGCGGCTAAGGCGAAGCTGAGCAACGAGGAACAGCGAGCCATCGACCTGTTTGGCAGAACGGCCAAGAGAACGGAAGACGGTCGATTCGAAGTGGGACTCCTGTGGCGCAAGGATGGCGTCAAACTGCCCCTCAGCTACAATAACGCGCTGAGGAGGCTCAAGAACTTAGAACGCAAGCTCGACAGAAACCCCCTAGATGCGGCGCAGTATCATGGGCAGATGGAAAACCTCATACGAAAAGGATATGCAGAGAAATGCGACGGGACGGAGGCCGGAAGCGAGAACACATGGTACCTGCCGCACTTCCCGGTCAAGAACCCAAACAAGCCGGGCAAGCTGCGCTTGGTCTTCGACGCGGCGGCCAAAACGAACGGCGTGAGCCTCAACGATCACTTATTGGAGGGGCCCGATCTACTGACATCCCTGCCGAGGATATTGTTCCGGTTCAGGGAGGAAGCCGTGGCAGTGAAAGCAGACATAGAAGAGATGTTCCTACGCGTGAAGATCAGAAAAGAGGACCAGCCGGCGCAGATGTTCCTGTGGAGAGAGGGCCGAGAGGAGCCGCCCTCTAAGTACAAGATGATGGTCATGATATTTGGGGCATCGTGTTCACCGTACCTGGCACATTCAGTACGGAATCGAAATGCAGAAGAACACGCAGAATCGTGCCCAGAAGCCTATCGCGCCATCACCGAAGCCCACTACATGGACGATTATGTGGACAGCTATCCAGACCATGAGAAGGCCAAGCAGGTCGTGGAACAAGTGGACCGGGTGCACAAGATGGGCGGATTCCACTTGCGGGGATGGACGAGCAACGACCGACGAGCGCTGACGGGGCTACCAGTGGACCGCCTAGCTGATGATGTGGCGCAGCCTGTCACCAAGGATGAACAGAAGACCCTGGGGATACTGTGGGACTCTCGAGGGGACACGCTAAAATTTAACACATCTCTATCAAGAGTCCCTAAAGAGGTCCGAGAGCTGCAGCGCGCACCTACCAAGAGAGAGGCCCTTAGCACGGTGATGAGCATCTACGATCCGCTGGGGCTACTGAGCTGCTACACCATCACCGCCAAAGTCATCCTGCAAGGTCTGTGGCGTCAGAAGCTGGACTGGGACGAGCCGCTGCCGGCGGAGTCAGCTGAAGACTTCACTCGATGGCTGAGAGACATGGAGCACATCAGCCACCTCGCGCTACCCCGAAGCTACAACGGGGGGAGCCCCACAAGAAACCGGCAGCTGCACGTGTTCTGTGATGCGAGCAAAGACGCGTACGCGGCGGCCGTCTACTGGAGGCTGGAGCAAGAAGATGGAGAAATTCGAGTGATGCTGGCCGCAGCCAAGGCTAAGGTGGCACCACTGAAGACACAGACGATACCACGATTAGAGCTGCAAGCCGCTCTGGTGGGAGCGAGGCTCGGGAACGCCGTCGCAGCGGAACACAGATGGAAGACAGATGCGATTTTCTACTGGACCGACGCTCAGGTGGTTCTGTGGTGGATACAGAACGGGAGCAGGAAATATACACCATACGTCGCCCACCGATTGGGAGAGATCGCCGAGCTGACATCCGTACACCAATGGAGGTGGGTGAGCACGAAGAATAATATCGCCGACATGGCCACCCGAACGGGCTATGTCACCAAGAGCGAAGAAGATCCGTGGTTCAATGGACCAGACTTCCTGCGCAGGCCTGTGAACGAGTGGCCCGCGGAGAGTCCCGTTCAAGCCGAGGACCAAAAGGAGCACGTCGCCTTCCAGACCACGGAGGCGAGCGACATGGACTGTCTGCCAGAGGTGAGTCGCTTTTCAAAGTACGAGCGCCTCGTGAGATGTACGGCGATGGTTCTACTATTCATCGAGAAGTGTCGCGATCGCCGGGCCAGTCTCGACGTGCGACACCTGGAGAAGGCGGAGATATTGTGGTACCGAAAATCACAACACGATAGCTTCGCACGGGAAATAGAGAAGATGAAAAATGGAGGGACGGCGCCAAGATGGAGCTCCTTGTACCGGCTCAACCCGGTGTACAGGGACGGCCTGCTCACGCTGGACGGGAGGATCAGAGCAGCGCAGGTGCCGGATGAAATGAAGAACCCAATTATCCTGGACGGAAGACACCCCTTCACGAGACTGCTGGTGGCCAGGGAGCATGCCAGAGCCGGGCATGGGAGCCGCGAGAGAGTTGTGAACGATCTAAGACAGAAATTCTGGATCCTGAAGCTACGGCCGACGGTGCGGAGCATCATCCACAACTGCGCCTTCTGTCGGATGAGGAGGGCGCGCCCGAGAATCCCGCAACCTGGAGACCTGCCACCGGAGCGCCTGGGGGTGTTCCAGAGACCATTTTCCTACTGTGGTCTCGATTGTTTCGGCCCAATGATCGTTACCATCGGCCGACGTCATGAGAAGAGATGGGGAGCGCTGTTCACCTGTTTGACGACGCGAGCGGTTCACCTGGAACTGGTGGCCTCGCTGTCGACCGATTCAGCATTGATGGCAATGAGAAGAATGGCCGCACGGCGGGGATGGCCGGCGGTCATGTACAGTGACAATGGGACGAACTTCAGAGCCGCGGACGTCGAGCTGCGACAGGCGTACGCCGAGTGGATGCCGGCTATGACCGAGCTGGGCCTCACACACCGCATGAAATGGAAGTTCACTCCGCCAGGGGCGCCGAGCCAAGGGGGCGCCTGGGAGAGACTGGTGAGGTCAGTGAAAACCGCCCTACTCGCCACACTGAACGAGAAATCACCGAAGGAAGAGGTGCTCCAGACCCTGATGACCGAGGCGGAGTACTCCGTGAACGCTCGACCGCTCGTTCACGTTTCCGTGGACCCCGACGACCCAGAGGCGATCACACCTAACCATTTTCTCATAGGGTCATCCACGGGACAACCATACGTCGGGCCGTGCGTGCAGGCCGACAAGAAGACGTGGAGGGTCGCGCAGGCCTTGGCGGACGAGTTCTGGAGGCGATGGGTGAGGGAATACCTGCCGACGCTCACGCCCCGTTGCGGGGCACCGAGGAGCGGCCGCAATCTGGCCCCGGGGGACTTAGTGATCGTCGTGGACCCCGCGCTGCCGCGTAATACATGGCCGCGCGGAGTCGTACACCGTGTCTACCCGGGCCCGGACGGACGAGTGCGTTGCGCGGACGTGCGTACGCGCAGCGGAGTGTTCCGCAGGCCAACATCAAAGCTGGCGGTGATAGAAGAATCGCCGCCGGAGCAGCAGACGGCGCCAGGAGAAGAGCAGACGGCGCCCGGAGAAGAGCCGGCGGGCCGAGACAGCCCGCAGTCGCCAGAACGAGTCGCGACGGGCTCAACCAGCTCGTGCTCAGCAGGGCAGTCAGCGGCGGGCCGGGACAGCCCGCAGCCGCCGGAACGAGTCGCAACGGGCTCAACCAGCTCGTGCTCAGCAGGGCAGTCAGCGGCGGGCCGAGACAGCCCGCAGACGCCGGAACGAGTCGCGACGAGCTCAGCCAGCTCGTGCTCAGCGAGGCAGCCAACAGCGAGACCGGCGAGCCCGCAGTCACCAGAGAAGGCTACGTAGACCCTGGCTACTGCGCCGGGGGGAGGATGTTGAGGACAGCGGCCTCGCTCCCGAAAAACGTATAGTGAGTGCACATAAACTAATTAAAGTGAAATGTGAGAAATAGACTCAGTGCAAATCAGTGTTTTTACAAACAGACTTTAAAAGTGAATTACGTTAAATCTGTGGCTCCCTAAGAGATAAAATATAGTTAATTTAATAAGTTAATGAGTTATCTAATAAATACAGGAAAAATTAGTTGTGTAACATATGTAGTTTGGAAAATATTAGGAAAATTGTGTGTAAAAATGTGTAAATTCTATTAACTTTTATGTTTACTTAGCTATAATTACGTTAAAATATAAGTGGTGATACTTAGATTAAGGTACATATTGTGGAACGATGAATAAATAATCTCCCGAAACGCGTTTTAATTACCTGGCTCACGGAAAATGGCGAAAATAGGGGAAAAGTAGCCGTCTCCGATAGCAAAAGTGAGACAGAAAACTTGCGAATCGGAGCGGCTTACTATATGGCATTCGCCCGAGCCAGGTAAGCGAGGTGCGTTTCGGGAGCAATGTTCTCCTCGACTCTCGTGTGTTTTATTTACGCCCCCGCTCTGCAAGATTACCGGTGTAGCCTCGGTCTTCGAGTCCGATCTGAGCCAGCGGCGAAAACCTATGGGCGAATACAGTCTCGAATAATTATTATATATTATATGATTTCATAATTTTGAGAGAATAAGACGTATTTTTTTGCTAATTGTTATACTTAAAAAAACAGATCATTTTTTTTAATTCTAAGCTTCTAAAGTTGTTTTCCTATAGATAAAATTGACGTAGCATAGATCATAGCGGATGACGGCGAATGTATAAATCCTGTTATCTCCATCTTCTGCGGAACTATAAACCTCGCCTGACATGCCAGAGACCAGAAAAACGTCTTCTAGATCGCTCTGTGCTCTGATTTTATATAAATTATACATTTACGAGGCCAACAATCGGCCATCTGTAATTATAATAAGGCTCGGAGTCACGTTCGATCGCCGATGCGATGTGCCGTTGAAGGATAAATACCTACTGAACTTGCGTCGGCCGATGACATTTCCATGTTCGATGCAATTTTAGAATGTACGCTTCGATATACTGTTTATTAAAGTTATTTCCTATATAGGAACCTATATAAATGTTGTCTGCAGTCTGCGTCAAAACTCAAATATTCCTATTCCCCTACTTGATCTTCCTGAGGGTAGAATTGTGAAACATAATATAGGCAATAATTAACAAGGTTAAGAATTTCAAATTTCTAGCTCTAAGAGTACTCCTATATGTGTTGACCAATA
Organism: Polyommatus iphigenia; assembly: GCA_963422495.1. NCBI lineage: Eukaryota > Metazoa > Arthropoda > Insecta > Lepidoptera > Lycaenidae > Polyommatus > Polyommatus iphigenia. The sequence continues at coordinate 33,201,210 of OY730185.1, read as the reverse complement.
AGCCAAATACTTGATATAATAAATAAAAACCTAGTAACTTTACGTAGCATTTCATTTGTCTCAAGTTTTTTATGCCTATCATTTGCCAGCAGCGGATATTAAAATATACACTAGACAAAGTTATTTTAGACATTTTTAATAGTTCGTGAAAACTCAAAAGAACCCGCGACTCAAAGAACTATTTAAAGCTCATTCCACCCTAAATGAAAATTTTAAAAGATTTCGTGGAAACCTTTTCACGATACCCCACACGTAATTAACATGGCACGCCGACTTTTATGAAATAAAACTATACTTTGCAAGTTAATAATTCTTTATCCCCCGTGGGGGTAGAGTGGATACTCACCACCCCATAGCCTCGGAGAATTAAATCGTCTAGACTGGTTTTTATCTTTGCACCACTCATTTCGATATGTGAAAAGTTAATATCGCCTAAATTAGCAGCAGCTTGGATGGCTAACGGCTTCTATTAATAATAAATCAAAAGTGCTTAGAAACTTAATAAGGGTCACCGTCAATGTCTGATTCTTTTCCTACAGGATGTATGCAAACTAGATGTACTATAAGGTATGTAGTTCTTTTGGTCCCAAGTTTCTAAAATGAACATGACCATGAAATCTTACACTGTTGTGTCGCATCACTCGCATGCTTAGGAAAAGCATGTACTACAATTTAGTAATATACTTAGTCTGCCTAGGTATATAATAGAGCACATAGTAGAATAAGTAACTTTTTTTTAATATAAAAAAATCAAGATTAAAAAAGTCTGTTCTTAAAATTCTGTAAGCATTTGTAAAAAAATTCGTTTCAAATCGATCATTAATTCATAATAGGCAATTTTAATCTTTTGTAGGTGCGCCGATTTCAAAAAGGACCACTTTGATATGCACATTAATATTATTGTCTTGTTAATTTTAATATGATCCCTCTGTATGTTTGTGACCTACCTCAACCGATAGTTATTAGTTGGCTGAGAATGCGCCGCGCACAAAAACCGTATCAAATCACATTGCGGTCCGGCGGCTCTCCCCTAGGGCTGTCCAAACTCAGTTATATTCACTACTTTGCCGATAAAATTTCTTTAAAATTTGCGAAAACGGTGGTTTTATTGTGGTGTCAAAACTCAGTAAAATTTCTCTAATACTTTTTCGATAATATTTACTACATAGGTAATATTAGAGAAAACGAACAAACCAGCTAAAAACTAAAAATTAAATTATTCAAATTGTAAAATTATGTAAATATTTTTTTTTATTTCTGGAAATGCTTTATAGTGGCAAACAGGGAAATAATGATTAAACAATATCTGCTAAGTTAATCAGGTTTAAAATTAGAATATAAATACACACACACGCCTTTTTCTTCATCCATCATGTCAGGTACGTGGCAACTCTATTCAAAAGATCATCAAAAACCGTAGTTTTCTTTTATTTGCCTTATGTTTGTAAAATTATGTAAATATTTATTTTTTTATTTTTAGAGAAGTGATTTTTATTTTTTTATTTTTAAAGTGGCAAAAAGGAAAATAATGAATAAACAATATCTGTTAAGTTAATCAGGATTAAAATCAGAATATGAAAACATAATTATTATTATAAGCACGCCTTTTTCTTCATCTATAACATGGCAACCCTATTCAAAAGAACATCAAAAACCATACTTTTCTTTGATATGCCTTATGTTATCCATATTTTTATACCGTAAAACCCACATTTCTCTAATTCGAATCATTCACACACTCGTTGGGAGAGTCACATGTGTATGAAGAGTGGAGAGACATGCCACCACCGCGTTACCGTGTCGGCGCATGTGTTTGTATTTTAGTTTTTACCCCCAAACCTGTGGCACTTTTTCTTGTAAAAATAGCAAAGTTATTTTACGTTAAAGGTTATAATGAAAACAGATGTGCTCTACAGAAGCTATACAAATTATTGTTGTAGACACGATAAGAAACGATGTTTTGATAACCTTAATGGATGTCCATTGCTCCAAGACTTCTTCTTAAATAATATGTATATTATAATATTCGAGCTCTTATTAATCCTTCGATCGCGGATTCTTGGAAATCTATTGTTATTCTATTGTTATCGCGGTCGCCGGTGTCCTTATGGGGGTTGATAGGTAAAATATGATTTTTATAAATTTTTCCTAGAGAAAAAAAAATACGCGTGGCACTAGGAGACTGCCGCGGTAAAGCTATTGCAAAGCATTTTTTCAAACACTGTGCCGAAGTCTGGCAACGCTTAAGATCCTTTAGCCCTTTACCTTAAGGCCGTCCCCCGAGTAAACGACCTTGACTATGGCCAAGGTCGTTTGCTCGGTCGTAAATGTATGCATTTGCCGCGTTGCCGAGATCGCACCAAAACCCTATTTTTTTACTTATCTTTGTTCAAAATTGATCCAAAAACAAATTAAAACGTGGAATATTATGTAGTTTATGATATTGTCGATCTATTGGCGTGTGTTTCAAATAAAAGTAATTTGTAAATACTAAGGAGATGCTGAATGAATACTCGAATTTTAATAAATTGGTTGTACTTTGGAAGCTGATATCATGAGTATAATAAACAAAAATAGAAAATTTAAAACGGGGACAGGAATGTTGATATACTGAAGATTATTGCTGTATTTTTATTATAACTTTGTAGCTCTCAAATTATGAGTTTATAAGGCTCTAATTACGGTAAATTACGGAATATCCGTAGGGAAGGCCCTTAAAACAATAAAATGTATATTTTATTGATTCATCAAACATCAGTTGCAAAATCGCATAAAATCCTCACATTTCCACGTCAATTCTTGTAAGCCCCGCATAAACACGATAAATGTTTTATTGGCGTTCAAACTAATGTTCTCGATACACAATAAAAAGCATTTTCAATTCATACGAAAGGTCCCCAGAGTGGAGTTAGTATTTACATAAATATTGCCTCTATCTGACACTCCAATAACGCGAGGCAGTAAAAGATAATAGATTCAATCATACACAATCGTACGGCGGCCGATTCGATATCATTTTAGTAAATATGTTAGGCGTCCCTTGATAACTTTCAAGACTTACAGGTATTTTATTCAAATCATCAAACTTTAATTATAGAAATGTGAGAAATGAATGTCGCTTAGGCGACACCAGGGACGACTATTACCCGACACCTGTATAGACTACTAGAACCAATGAAGAAATATTTTAGTAGGGTTTTCAAAGATTAACTTTGAATTTAGAATTCGTTGTCCTGAGCAGTGAGCTCAAAAACTTTTTTGCAGGTACCATACATTCGACATTCACAGTTTTCGAGTAAAGGTAAGACGGCACTAGAGCGACACAACAGTTATATAGAAGTGAAGTGTCGCGTCGTGTCGTGTCGCACTAATGCGGTTTTGCCTTTAAATTTAGGATTAGGCAGAACTCTTTTTGTCGAAATAATGATAAGTCTCTACTCTCTACGTCTTTTCAACGAACTGAATCTAGACACGCGGTAGCGCGTCAAGCCAAGTTCCAGCATAACAGAATGGCGAGCATGCACCGTGTGTAATATACATTATACATATTACCAAACTCTTCTCTTACTTGTCTGATATCTAAATCATATAATCAAACCCCATGGTTCGATTAAAACCTCTTTGTGAGCATAATCGTAATTTCACGCGTACTTATACAAGAAACAAACACGTTAACGTGTTAGTCACGCCGGCTTTTTGTATGCCTTCCACGTTCACGTTTGGGACTCCGTATGTGTGTTTCTGATTATTACGTTCGGTCAAATTTTCTATAGTTGCTTCCTTACATTGTAAGTCCAGCAGGTACTTGGGCAGATCTGAACCCCAAAGCTATAATTCAAATCAGACTTTCATGAAATAAAAAATTATGTCATTGAATTATAAAAGATTCGGGTTGGAAAAAAAAAGTAGTTTTCACCATAACTTTAAGTCCTTAACAGTGCCTCTCCTCAGGAAAAAATCGGGAACACATAACAGCAAACCGTGGTTGCCATCAAGGTTGCGACTTGCGAAGCTGGCTGTAGCATGTAGAAATTTGATGTCGATAAAAAACAATCAAAGACAAATATCTTCACAAGTCCGTAGTCGCTTGTGCGTAGCCTCTAACAACGTAGAGGCCTCATAAGAGAAGCTGACAAACCACAGAGTGTAACAAAAATAAAAAGTAGTTTAGGAAAGATCAGGACCTAAAATGTGTTTGATACGAGCACGCAGCGCCAAATGAACGCTCCGTGTAGTAATAAAACGAAGCCAGGGTAATTCTAAGGGACATCTATAAATTCTTTATTTTTATGATGTCGGCTATACAAGTGTATATTTAATTCTGAGGGTGTGCGCACTGTTTTTTATTTAGACTCTAGATGTTTTACGACTTGGAATTTAAATTTGAACGCCCTTATGTAATTAACCCACAGGGTATACTGAGTCAGTACAGAAATGTGTTTTCATCGCCATTTATAACCGATAGCTATTAAAAGGGTAAGTTATTTATTAGTTTATTTAAAACTCTATCAAAATGTTTACAAAAGCGTTCTTACTGCGTTGTGGCAATCTGTACCAGTAAACCTTAGGATACAGAGAAGGTAAAATAGCCGCATTCCAAAAAAAGAAAACAAAATGATACAAAAATTGTCACCATACTGTATGATACTTACACTATGCTCAATCATAAGCTCTAAGCCTTTGAAAAGAAGACATCATATACTAATTAAAACGTTCGTCTTTTACAGCACTCATAAACACTAAACAGTAGTCATAAATACGTACAATAGACCCGCGTAGGAGGGATTGTTGGTCGAATAACGAACAATATAATAATAAACTTCGGTCCCACCTTCCAATTTTTACGATTCATTTTATGCGTGATGCTTGGATTTTACTTTTTTATAATATGAAAAGTATAAATAGAACACAGAGGTTATAAAAGAATATTAAATAATCGGCCAAGTGCGAGTCGGACTCGCGCACGAAGGGTTCCGTACCGTTATAGAGCAAAAATAGGCCAAAAATTGTGTTTTTTGTATGGGAGCCCCCCTTAAATTTTTATTTTATTTAAATATTGTTACTAATTATTAAAGAACACATATAATTAAGGCCTTTGTGAAAATTTCAAGTACCTACCTGTTGTCATCATTGATACCGAGCAAAAAATTTTTGAAAAATCACGTTTGTTGTATGAGCCCCCCTTAAATATTTAATTTATTTTGTTTTTAGTATTTGTTGTTATAGCGGCAACAGAAATACATAATCTGTGAAAATTTCAACTCTCTAGCTATTACCGTTCTTGAGTTACAGCCTGGAGACAGACGGACAGACAGACAGACAGACAGACAGACGGACAGACAGACAGACGGACAGACGGACAGACATCGAAGTCTCAGTAATAGGGTCCCGTTTTTACCCTTTGGGTACGGAACCCTAAAAACTAAGTCACTTACTGATAATAAATAGGTAAAAACCTTCAGTTTGGGTAAGTACTTAATTTACGCTTATTACCTTTTCTTATGTACTCATCTTACCTTCTTACTATGTAGGTAACTATACTCATGTAAAAATGATCATTAGGGTGATTTCAGATAGTTTGAATTATCAAAATGATGCAGCAATCAGCATCATGACATGATGCTGATTGAATTTTGAATGATAGATGACATTGTCATCTATCATTCAAAATTCTACTGCATGATATTTATACTACAATTCAGGATAATGGTGAGTATTAACATTTTAATTTAAGCGAAATCTTGAAATCGAAGAAAAAACAGTAAACAATAAAAATGTACATAGAGAGGTTAGGGAGTGTTCTGTTTGTCCAAAGATCGCTTTTAAATATTTCGCATGTTCTCGTGCGTTGCAGTGTTGACTTCAAATAAATTTAGTAGGTAAACTTGTTAGTAAAGTAGGTTTAGTTAGATATAAGTATCAAAAAACCGTAAAAACGCTAGACTTATGATGTTAGCTTTACTAAATGTTTTAGGCTATTGCATAGTTTTTACAGCGAGGCGACCGAATCAAGAAATTCCGTAAGCGTAACGAAAATATACCTAACCAATATCTTTGACATAACAAAAATTTACAACTGACGTTAGTACTTAGTACCTATATTTTTTTTTTAACCTTTAACTATGGACGCGCTGTCTCACAGACCGCTCGTACCCTGCAAGAATTGCATCTACCCTACTTCCCCTTAAGCTTCACTCTTGCAGCGCTCAGTAGCTTCAGTTTTAGTCGAAAAATGTATTCTGAAGCAAAAAATTCGACGCCGACTGCAAGTTTGCAAAGTTAAATTACGGTTTGAACTTCGAGCGCGGTCCATTGTCCATACTTCCTATACAAAGAATTATGTTTGTGTTTTCGGTAGTGCGCAATCAATGTCTAATAACATGTCTCGAAATAACTTCTGCTTATGTTTTTTAGTGAAATTCTTCGTTGTAATTATGTAAAAACTTGGAATCGGTCAAAGGATTTGAATAATGCACTGAAAATATTCTAAGGAACAAATTTGGGTCTAGGAGAAATCTTGCGGTAAAAAATTTATTTTCTAAATATTACTATATTTACAAAATAATTTTTTTACCGCAAAAACTAATTGGATCTGTCTAGGTTACTAAAATAAATACTAACTTCAAAATGTTTAGTTACATTTAAGCTATAATTACGTTTGTAGTGTCCTTTACCATGGGAAATGACTGCCAAAATTTTTGTCCATGTTCGACCTATGTGAAATTTTTTATGTTAAGTATATGTTCAGAAGTTTAAATTCCATTTTTTATATTTAATACGGCTTATATTAATGGACAATTAAGGCAAAAAGTTTCAAAACTTATGTTTATTATATAAAAATGTCATTTTTTCGTCACAGGTGAATGAAAGTCTTGAAAGTGACTTGTTTGCTGAAAATGCTTCATTAATTTACAATATAATTTAGAATTTTGGATATTTCACACATACATTCCCTAAATCAATTAAGGCATTTAAGCAAAAATGATACAAAAATATCATTAAGTTACCTAAAAAACAGACAAAAATACGAGCGGTCTGTCAGACCCCATGTCCATAAGTATGTTACAACTTTTAGATGTCCATAGTTAAAGGTTAAATAATCAAACAAATAAACGCCTTTCTTTACGTAATACGGCTCATAACCAGACGTGGGACGGCGAAACGCATACTAAAGTAAACAACATTATGATCCTAGTCAACTATTGTCAAAAAAAGAAAAGAAAATTATCGATACCTATTGAATGGACGTTCGGTAGGCGTAGGTGCGACAAACGTCACACAAGCTATGTGAGTTGACCGATATTGATACTTTTAATAATTTTAAGGTGGGTTCAAAATTTATTATGGTCACAGTAATAGATTATAGAAGAAATAAGGACGCAAGTAATTTTGTTATTAACTTAAGTTGTATGTTCTGTGATTTTGTTATTAGATTTTTTTGTTTTCAAATCTTTCCGTTACTATAAATCTTAAAGTTTAAAATCTCATATCAAATCTCACATTTTAATCATCAATACGCACGCATTGTAATAATCCTCAACCACATAATACAATTTCCTGAAAAAGAGCAGTAAGAATAAAAGTACATATTCAATATTCATTGTAGGTACTATCAGAGAAGTTGATCCCTAGGCAGATGGGGGATCTACGTCGTTTGGTCACGTTACGTCAAACCCAGCCGACAGATCACAGTTAACATTGAATTGACACGATCCGACCACATGACGTTGGTCTGTCAACTGCCTAGGAATCAATATCCTCGATGGTACAATACGTATATTGTAAATAATATAATGTTAAAAACATTGTTAAAATCAAAAAGTATCAAGACTTCCAATCGCTGCACAACTACCGATCTCAAATCAATGTTATAACTACAATAATAGGCTTGGGATATACCAAACCTACTGCATTCAGAGTTATTCTACCTCGGAATGTACACGATAATAATCCTTATATCATCAACACAACGTCCATTTATGGATATAGAGGTGTATAACCATACAAAAGCCCTACACGTCAGCGCCCATCATATTGAGCAGAAACACAAACATTCAGAATATCATCAGCGTTAACACACCACAAAAAACCCTGCTCCTCCACAATCACACAATGGGTCTCACAAAAGCAAACATCGGACCTTCGGTCGGTACTATGAGGTACAAAAACGCTTTGGCATATAAAACTACCGTATGAAATTCGATGTTAATTGTTATAGTGTTCAAATAATATTCGTTACAAAGCATTCACTGTATGTACAGTACACATGGGTATGACTCCATAGTCATACTATCATACCCCTTTTATCTTAAAGTTACCAGTGCTGAGTGTTAGACGTTATGGCGCATTTTCATTGGTCGATAGGGCCCGCATGCGGGGTGCGGGAGATTTCTGAAACGCATGCCACGACCAATGACAATGCGCCATTAGTTGTCAATTACTTGTCATAGACTCCCCGCATGCTGGATACCGTACGAGTTAACGACTAATGAAAATGCGCCCTTAGTAATACTAAAACACTAATTATAGTGTACTAATAATTCCAATCTTTTTGACGCCATAAAATTGTACTCAACGTCGTCGTGGAGTTCTTCCCGTTGAATGAGAAATGTCATCAGAAAGAAAGAACTTATTTCTGAATAATAAAATAATAATTTCCTAATCTAAGACTAGTCTATTTGCATACTCAATAACCAAGCCAATACTATTTAACGTTTATCGAAATATCAAAAATATCAGTAACAATATAAGGCACATCACACATTTAAACCACAAACCAAAATTTCAACACATAAATCTCTACATCTCTATGTTATTAAACGAGGAGCAGAGAGCTCCAAGAACGCTCCAGTTTCTGTTAAAAATCACATGAATATTGCCATGTTATTTCAAACGTAGATAGATGTTAGTTCAGGTGGTATCATTTCGTATCGTTTACAATGGATATATGACGGGATCATTTTTCTGCAAATGCATTATGCAAGTGTTGGTTTAGGACCAGTTCTGATGCTGCATGACGTGCAGTTTTGATACTAATCCATAAGTTACGCCTTTGTTAAGATATGAAAACTAAATGATGAGTATGTATCTACTATATTATAATTACTACGAGTACATATTTACAGAGAACAGTAAACTTGCTTCGGTAAAAAATATAGTTTATCGATTCGAGTTATTTTTTTTGCGAACCCTACCATAATTTGATTTTCAATGTCCTATTCAACTTCTGTAAATAAAAGCATACAATATAATATTATACTCTTCTTCGTAGTTCAATTTGATTTACATGAAAACAAAATTTTTAATCATGTCTTTATTAATTTTGTACTGCTTTAATGGGCGAAAAATCTTACTGTAGACCTTAGAAATAGCAATTTCAAATATGCCCTCAAGTTTCATCTACGTGTTTTGGTCGTTGCGGTAATGTTATGACTTATGACAATAATTATTGTTCACTTTTACTAGCCCACTAATTGTATTTGTTTTCACTTTTCACCCATTAAAATCACTTTTTGATACCTTGCATCATTTAGAAAACGAAACCACAAGCGTTTGTAAGTAAAAGTATTGTTGGGTCTAATTTTAATTCTGTTTATTTCGATTTCTGATTGAATAACTATGAGAATCCGCCCACTATAAGTCTATGGTGACTGCGCACAATTAAACCCAATATATAAATATATTCAACCAGTGGATCCCATCCCTGTGATGGAATGTGAACAATAAATATTGAACACAGATCAAGGGTTTTGTTTTATTGTTAAGACACGACACGATAGGAGACAACTCGGTAGACTTGTATGGAAATTAAATATGTGAATGCCCACTGTACATAATATTATTGTACGCTTAGTTAAAGCTGTCTTTAAAACATTATTTCATAATAAAGTCTTTCAATACAGCAAAAGTATCATGAACTCGGAAAATTACCGAATCAAATTTCAAATCGCAAAAAACGTTCGGTCAGTGTCAGACTCTGTAATCTCTAATACATTTTTACACATAATTATATCCTACAAAAGTAGATAGTAAAGATAGGACATAGATCTAGAAGAGCAGAGAAATATATTTTATTTTCGCTACCTAATCATCAAATTAGAGTTCACCGTTCAAATTCATACGACGCTTGAAAGTTGAAACCTTTATCATTTAAGCCGTATATCACCGATCGGTTATCATAAACCATCTCATTGCAAGATACATTAGTAGATGTTCTTCTAATTTCCGTAGTGTATTATATCGGTTTTTATTTGCGGATCTGGCCCTTTAGCCAAGATCTTTATCGCTTCTTTATAGAATCGCCGATCAAAATGTGTGGAATTGATGTAAGCATTCATTAATATGACGTTGACGTTCGACTCGTCTAATGTCAATTCCATACATTTTGATCGGTGATCCTATAAAGAAAAAGAAGCGATAAAGAAAAGATCTTGGCTCACCCCCCAGTCCGTTTAAAACTTTAAACCGTATTTTGCAGATCAATTATAACTTATAAGAAACCACAGTATATAGCCTAGGATCCCTTCATAGAAGGACCTTCACCGAGCTGTTTATTGGATGAAAAGTATTTTATATTCAATTACGTATGTCAACAAATTAATTGCAAGTGGGTTGCCTAAAAAATTTCTGTCCAGAATAAAAAAATAAAAAAAATAAAAACAAAAAAAAAGTTTTTTTTTTACATTTTTCTGGTTTGGTTAATAGACAAATTCCATACCAATCGAAAGTATGAAGCCCATAGAATATGCATTAAGCATTAACCAGACCGGTACTAGTATCGATTTACCTGCCTACCCAAGAGTTGTGACAGGAAAAAAATAGACAACCTAACGTTTTCATACTCTACGGGCTCCATACTTTCGATTGGTATAGAATTTGTCTATTAACCAAACCAGCGAAATGAAAAAAAAATTATTTTTTTTTCTATTTTTTTTTAATTCTGGACTGAAATTTTTTAGGTAACCCACCTGCAATTAATTTGTTGACATACGAAATTGAATATAAAATACTTTTCATCCATTAAACAGCTCGGTGAAGGTCATTCTATGAAGGGATCCTAGGCTAATAGCAATATCCCTGAGTAAGAAACCATCTCATTGCACGATACATTCGTAGATTATCGCCTAATTTCCGTAGTGTATTGTGTCGGTTTTTATTGGCGGATTCGTCGGGCCGTTCGGGCGTGTCAGCACGACCGACGGCCGCAGGTGCGAGCGGTCACGTGCGGCTCCGACAGACGATGTTTTCAACGCGCTCCAATGTGCCGAAAATAGAAAGCCTATTCCATATTTTTTTATACAAAAAGCTGACCGCGATACAGAAAACAGCAATTGAATTAGACGGTCATGTTTTTAAAAAAGGTAAACGCGTGACGTTAAAAATGTTTGGAACAACTGGACAAGTAAAATAAAATAAAATAAAAATTGTATTATTTCTGAATAAAACTGAAACGATCATTTTCAGTAGGTAGGTTCTTACGTCAAATTAAGTGTTGCCTACCACCGGTTCGGGAACTAAACCGGCGAAAAGAACCGGCGTTAGAAACTCGCACAGGGCCACTTTTTACCAGACTTCTATTTAAACTGAGGCTTTTTACCAAAAAAGTGGTACATAGGTAATTGCAAGTATTTTTCGAAACAATATTTAATATAAAATTTGGTATTTTGATTTATAATTTTAAATGTACCATCGAGGAAATTGATTCCTAGGCAGTTGACATACCAACTTCATTTGGTCGGATCATGTCAATTTAATAATGTTAATTGTCTAGTTCTAACTGCCTAGGAATCAACTCTAATAGTACCTACAATCTACATAAAGGGGTAAGTACACTACTAGAATATAGACACAGGAAGTATAATATGAAGATTGAAGAGTCTACAGGAATATCACATTATATACCTAAACAACGTAAAAACGTTTTTGTAGCCACTTTCTAGTTCAATATTTTTCTTATTCCGTCATGTAAATTAAGTATTTATAGCAAAAATTTAAGTATTAAAGTTATACTATACTGGCAACTTCAAAAAACTAATAGAAATGTTACAAAACTGTCTGAAAAATATTCAAAACACACCAAAGAAATAGAGGTAGTATTAAAACGGATATTTTTACTGCACTATGGACTGGGGTATTCAATTTTAAATCTCTTTGTCCGGATAAAGCTGGCGGCTCGTCTCGTTTGATACTTTTCTTTGAAAAAAAAAATCCGCTCCCGAATCCCAAAGTTTGTTGAAAACCGTATTTCGTTAGTGGAACAATGCCTCGGAGTTCAGCTTAAGTTTAACTGATGCTTTTAAGAGAATCGCTTACTGTAAACCTTTTGTCTTCCATTAGTTTTGCTTAAAACCAATCAAGCAAAAGCCTTTTTAGTATTTAAATTCGAACAGATTAGGATTATGTATTGTGGTTTCAATGAGTTATTTGCTTCTGTATTTTTTCTTAATATATTTAAAATTAATACCTTTTAAGTAGCTATCAGACATATTAACAGTAATCCTGAATTTTTAGAATCTCAAATAAACAATTATAAAGAATGCAGAGATAATGAGTTTTTTACTTGTACGTGTGTTTGTTTAAATCCCATGTAAAATTCTGCTGTTTGCAAGTTGCAACCGTTTGTATTCTTTATGGCCTTTACCATGATCACTTTATATCATACTTACCAAAATTTAGATCAAAAATTCAAAACAGAAAATCTGATGTTGTTCAAACTACATGTCGCTTGTTTAGCAACTTGTTGATAAAAAAACAGTGTAATAATCATACTAATTCTAATCAGCCATCACTTTATTATTCAAGTTGAACGAACGCTAACCGTCTATTAATCAGCCACGAACAAGTCATAACTTTATACAGAATGTATACCTACATTGAAACTTCACCGAATTTATTTTATCACTTAACAACTTAACACATCAACAATTACTGATCGACGGACGAGGCATAAAAAATCCTATTATAAGATTATATTTACCGAGCAAGTCATTCTTCTTGTATTATACGGGTATTAAAAAAGTTAACTTGCTTGCAACTTTTTTTGGTCAATAGATTATTTAGTTTTGACACACAATGACGTCAAGAACAAAGTAAAAAAGTTAAGCGATAGATCTTCAATGACAAGTAATTTCTTAACAGATAATTCTTTTCTTATATAAGTTGACAAGTTTATCAAGAAAATACTAGAAAGACTGTTAAAATCACGATTAGTTCAACAGCTGAACAATTTAAGAATCAAAAATTTTTTTTAAATAAGAAGAAAAACATAGAGCACGTTTGATTGAAAAACTATTGATCAAAATTCATGAACTAGTTTCATTACTTTTACGTCCACACAAAAACCAATTGGGCGTTTTTTTATATTATTGAATAATGAACACAAACGAGGTCAGACAGTCTAGTCTTTCACAGTCCCTAAGTTAATATTATAATATTAATAAGAAATCCCAAGAACACCTTTATTCTAGCGAATACCTGGACATAATGCTTTCCTTGACAATATTATTAACTGGCATGTAATTACTAAAATATGGTAGCCAAAATTACTAACCAAAGCCTAAGGAGCTGGTTACATAAAGTACGAACTTAGCTCTACAGAAATTCATTAATTGTACAGAAAATATACAACCTTTTTGCAATTCAATCAAATATGACATTACGTTTGAGAGATCAAAAGTCATTGACTGATTAAGAAACCTTAACCTCAATACAATAGAACTCTATAGAACAGTAGTAGCTCGCCGACCAAAAACTCTAATCAGTCATTTCACGGCAATAAGAGCAGGCAGGTGACTGGAGTCGTGATCAGTAGCCACATACTCCGTACACCTTTATTTCACCTCGGAGTTTGATCCTTATATCGTTGGAATAAAGGTGATATTAGCGTTGAAATATTTGCAGCTGTGTCGTGCGGTCACCGCGTGCTTACACAATAGTGTTGAACGTAAATTAACTAGGCGTCTATTGGAGTCCAGCAAGAGAATTGTTTTAAACCAACTTATTTAAAAGCGTAAATTCAATTTTTTACGCTATCGTGGCCAATGTGATAGATATCGACATCTTGAATCTCTAAGATACGTACCATAAAATAAAGAGCTATTCTAATCATAAAAATCAATATATTTTAGCTCCATATTTTCCTTAATAATAAAACACACTAGCACTAATACAAGAGGGTAGCTTATTGATGTTAAGTAGCTTATTGATGTTAGGTATTAAGACTTCTTTCCAACCATTTAATATTACAAGAGAAATAGACGTTAACATTAGCATACACTTTATCATGTATTGACGGATGATTTATAAATCCACTAGCGATGAAAAAAGTGTCCGGTACGTTCCGGTAGTCGAAACAAGTCTCACTATTAATCGTCTACGCCTACAAGGCGGGGCCTGTGCTTATTAATTCGTGAGGAATTATAAATTCGAACAGTACAATGGCCCCGCGAACAACGAATAATTTGTCTTGTATCTTCGATCACACCTCCCGATACAGAATATTACTCAAGATATCCATCGGAGCATCGGCGCTTTTGAGATGATTGACAAACGTTTGAAAAATTGTTTTGACGAACGAAAAATGCTCGGAGGCTCGTCGGCGTAAAGGAATGTTTATAATTGATTTGGTTATCAATAGTCTAAAAATATTACCGCTGGAACCTTGTGATAAAAACTTAATAAAAGTACAGGACTCGCGACCGAAAATGTTAACAATTATTTAAGGAGACACTTAATGAGTCCATATTATTCACTAACTAATATACTTTATTTATTAGGTATTTATTTATTTAAGGTCGCTTTAAAATCAGAGTCATTAGCGACCACAACAAAATATAGTACTATTATAGAAGACTTAAATACATATTTTGTATATATTTATCATTTTCAAATATTTCAGAGTTTTAATACATCCATTTTCATCATTTAAATATTCTTTTAGATCGGTAGGTAATTTACAATAGCTTTTTTCAACATTATAGGATAAACATTCAACAAGGTGGTGAAAAACAGCAAGAAAACATCCACATTTACATTTGCTTTTTTCAGTCTCAGTGCTATGTATTGTGAATATGGGTGATGTTTGTATGTCCAATTCGCAGTCTGGTTATAACTAATATACTTACTATAATATACTTTGGCATTATAATAAATAGACATAATAAACTTTGAATCATTATTCTATCAAAGACTTGATTAAATTACTAAGTATATTTAAGTGAGACCAAGTCTCACTTCTTCGGCTGAACCTAAGCTTGACAATGTAAATATTATAAAAGTTTTAATCCCCGATATTTCTATATTTAAAATTTCAAAAATATAAAAGTTTCATAACATAACATAAAGTAACACCTTCATTAGATGTCCAACAGAATTAAAAACCTTAACATTATAATACCATGGCAACATAAACAGAATTAGTAGCATAAATCATCGGGCCCTATAATGAATTTCCGAGCGCAGGAGCAAATTGCTCGCAGCTTCCACACTTGCTACGAAACGGTTAATTATATCTGGCCACTAAGTGGCTCAGCAAGTGCGCTATTTATTGTGAACTAGCGAAGGCAGTGAACCACCTACGAAATAAATTATACGCGACGACGTAGATAGATTCAGTTGATTAAATATTTTGCGCTCTCTTTCCATACTAGTTTTGAAATTAAATAGCAAATACAACCACAAATCGTTACAAAACGAAAAAATACATACCTATAATCCTTCAAGCCCCATATAAGAGCACCGGTAATCGCGACAACAATAGAATACAATAGCATTTCCAAAAATCCCCGATCGAAGGAATAATATAAGAAAAAATACTATGGAACATTAATTCAAAAATAGCATACCGTATTTTACTCGATCTTAATTACATTAAATTACTTGTAAAATATAAAAATACAAGGTAAATTAGGCAACTTGGCTTGAAAACGGCTTAAGCTCGTGACTACCCAACAATAGCATCAATACCTTAGGTCATTTACAATAAATCTTAAATTTTATTTCCGTATGTAAATAGAGGAGCCGATGATCAGAGTAGCCGCATGCAGCCGCTGTCTTAAGATGACATCGATTGCTTGCGTGGGATCAAATCTCGCTAAAGGCAAATATTTATTTGGCTTTATTATTTTCGTTCCGTTATCGTTCTCATTGTGTATAACAGGATGTAGATATTGCAATAAATAAAGCCAGATGTCACATTGTTATCGGTCATTGTAGTATCGGACATAAAAATCCTAAAAAAGTAGCTTTTTGTCCAAAAACTGCAGACTAAAATATGGTTATCGCTATTATTAATTGGATAGAGGTGTCCTATCCAATTGAATTATCGATCAAAAAAGTAGAAAAGAAAAAAAATCAAGCAGCTTTAAATTGAGGAGTCTCAGATAGACATAATAAAGAACCGCTGAATAGATAAAATTTATTATTACAAGTTAAAGTATTATTTAAATTATATTAAATTATATTATATTAAATCTATATTATTTTATTGTTAAAACCTAATTTATCTCGACATCATGATGACACAAAAAAAGAAAGAAAAGTTGATGCAACTGATCAACCTGATTTTTTACCAAAACCACAATCAAGAAAATTAACATAAACATAATTTTCAATTTGTCATAATAACACGGTGCCTTGAAAATACTTTATCATTTCCGACGAATAATTCTACCCAAACGAAGTATTGACTTGAGCTGTCCGAAGAGAGATTCGATCGAATCCATCACAGTCACATGCCTAAAATAATATTCCGTCGGCGGTGACCCCGACGGTAACGTATGGAGATGAATTCCGCTTACACCCCGACAACACGCTGCGCCACAAACTAATACATCCTTTACAAATCATAAAATCACCTTTGTTTTACATAATATTAGATGACTGTCCACTTTTAGTGCAGCAACTACAACGTACATTAAAACTATGGCACATAAAAAAAGCATTATTAAACCTTAGTTTAATAATGATCGTCTTTTTGTGTGTTTTAGAGACAGACAATTTAGAGGCACGAGTAATATTTAAGCTAATTCAGGATAAAAATTACTTTGTAATAATCTCTTAATACTCTTCAATAATTCAGAACAGGTAATGATGAAGCCTCTTAAATTCTAAATGAGAATTAAGAATAGGGGAAGCATCTAAAATGGAATTACCTTCACGGCCAAGTAACCTATGCATTCCCGTGGGTCATAAAATATTAATGTTAATTTCTAGGAACAAAATTGTATTTCAGCATCCACGATGATTAATGCTAGACGGAGTTTTTCACTCGGATGCCCCGTAACGAAATGATCAAACAAACGAGGATGCGATCGGTGAGCTCTCGACAAATGTCTGCTGGGAATTCATTAAGATCGGCGACGCTCCCGAAGAAAAAGGTGCTATCTGTGATTTCGCATTATTGTTTGGCTGACAAATAGAAATCGATAAATTCTCTCGCATATTAAAAGCTTTCAATCTTAAGCAATCGAAATCACAAATCATCGAAAGGAATTTTGAGTCACGTAATAAAAAAGATAAAGTGGACGCTCAGTTTTTCATAAAAAAATGACATCCTCCAAGGTTAAAAGCCTCTTTGAAATTAAGTTCATAATGAAGAATATATTATGGGATCGTGATTTCGAGACCTGCACTCGAGTGATATTTCCGACAGCGAGCGAGGGGCGCATGCGATTAATGAAATCAAAAGGATTAAGAGCATCTGCCCGCTTGTTATTCAAATCGATCGAGGGCTCGTTTATCATTTTAAATAAGCTACTGCTTAGATAAATGTTGGGTGTGGTTTGAATGCACAAAGGAAGTGGTGTGCAGTAGCCCAATTAACTAAACCAGTTATATTCATGGATTGAAGAATGAAAACGAAATAAAATAGACGCTGTCATAAATTACCTGACAAAGGAAATTAGTTTTCTACTATACACATGAACGTTTGGTTTGTTTTATTAGATTTTATCGTGTTATCATTAGTTTTCATTAGTTGCTTGAATGCGCTGTGGAAGGGGTATGCACTATGCATAGCCAAAACAGTTGCATCGATTAATATGTGACATCTGTTCACTGCTCAGTTTGGGCGAACCAAAATACATTCTTCAAGATTAATTAAATGTTGTG
Source organism: Polyommatus iphigenia (assembly GCA_963422495.1). Classification (NCBI taxonomy): domain Eukaryota; kingdom Metazoa; phylum Arthropoda; class Insecta; order Lepidoptera; family Lycaenidae; genus Polyommatus; species Polyommatus iphigenia. Next base: position 33,183,102 of record OY730185.1, on the reverse strand, counting down.
TCTTAAATACTATATTTATTTTTGGGTCTAAATCGCATAAATGAAAATATAATTAAATTAATTATACGCATCAAAATATTACAGTTACGACACCTTTTATGTATTTTTATACAGTGGGTTTTTCTTCTGCGTGGCAATTAAGAAAATGGTAATAAAAAGCTGTTATGGTAATTAAAATGCAAAAAAATAATTACGACAATAAACAAAGAGAAATACTGTCTACTATGTAAATGAGATTTTAAGGGCGCATTTTCATTAGTCGTTAACTCGTACGGTATCCAGCATGCGGGGAGTCTATGACAAGTAACTGACAACTAATGGCGCATTGTGATTGGTCGTGGCATGCGTTTCAGAAATCTCCCGCACCCCGCATGCGGGCCCTATCGACCAGTGAAAATGCGCCATTAATTTTAGTTTTTGTCAGGTTTTAAATGCAATAAGGTTAATTTATTTCTCACTGCAATAACAAAACTTTATTACTTACATGCCAAATTAATAAAAAAAGAGAATAAATTAGTTACAAAAAGCACAAACATAAAGACACAAAAAAATATAAGAAAAAATCGACGGAGACAAATTAGAACAGAAGATTAAGAGACACCCTGAAAGTTTCAGACAAACCTTTCTCATGTCCAATATCAACATCCGAAGATATTGAACAGCCCGAACAGAGCTAAGTTGGTTAGAAAATTGAGAACACTTGCCTTCTGTTCTGTTGAATCTTTGATAGTGTCTCGACGAAAGGAAGAATAAATCTGAGTTAATTGTACGTGTCGTGGTTGCGACAACATAATGTGTTCGTATTGCGGCTGACATTCCTTCAACGGGTTGTATGCAGCGAATCAAGATGGATCATGTCCGCACATACTTATTTATGTATGTTAATGAAGCATTTCGGATTCATTTATGCCGTTATAAAACAATGCTGGTGCCTGGTGATAAAAGGAAACGAAGCAGTGGAAAAATCAAAAATTATGATTACTCCTTGATTCATCTGTTTCAATGTAGTATTTATACAACATTCCTTGTTCTATCTACTCCGTTTTCCATCAAACAGCAAAATATTATTTCTCACCTCCGGGCAGAAAACGTCAACTTTCTTCCCGCTGAGCTTACCGATGTTGCCGTTTTCCGCCTCCGTCGATAAGAAAAATAGTATACGCACCATGGGCAGTAAACCTGCTTCGCCTCGGCCAACAATTACATGTGATCTGAGACATTTCTTATTTTCCTGTCCTAAGTGCGTAATGTACTAATTCTTACACACGCCAAAGACGTCAAACTATGACTTTTGGAATTTTGACAATCAAAACGCGTTTTAAGTTGATTTTATATTTCATCAAAACACCATTTTGTAGTTTGATAAAAAATGGATCGAACAAGAAATAAAACATCAACGTGACATCAAACCTAGAATCAGGGTTCAAGAATTTACTAACATCGCAGAACATAAAGTAAGACCACGAGATATAGACTAACAGTAACATAAAACACGTTATCAAGTTTCTGCAGACTCAAATAACCTATGGGACTATTTGCTAGGAAACTGCTCGACTTACGCGCTCGAAAACACTCTCTGGTGGTAAACTACATGCATTTTAAAATAAGCGCAAGAAACTTTGCAAAAATATGGTGCAGCTAGAAAATTAAGGATCATTGTAATAAAATATCAATACTTTGTACACCCGTACAGATATTTAGCTTAAGCAGTGTATTGTCCTAGCCTGTGACGTTAGAAAAGTGGCTTAACACATTACAAAACATAGTTTGAACTTTGACTATACATTTGTATACACAGTGTAATTCATAGTAGCTTTCAAATATTGGGTTTAATTTCGTTACTTCATGTTATAACAAAACTTCATAGTAAATCCTTTAATTTGTTTACACAAAACGTTACAAGAGGAACTAATTAAGAGGATGTAATATGCAAATAAAGACAGTAAAAATACGAGTCACTTATAAATAGAACCTATTTGTACTTGTTAGGAATGTGTAGCATTGAAGGGTTAAGAGAGAGATCGGGCGATAAGAGCCGGCCTGGTATATAGCCGATACTAATAATTCAAGTCGCCACCAAAACCAAAAAACCCGCAGGACCGGCCATTGTTAAACGATCGTGGCCGTGAAAGCTAATATCGTCTGATTAATCTATTTTTCATTTAAATTAGACATCAAACACGTTACCTATGTAATTATTGTTACACAGCTTCAATAATGTAAACAATGGACAACCTTATTACGTTTAAACCACAATATAAACAACTTACAGTAGAAATACTTCATTTATTAATTATTACTATGAACTAGTTTGCATATTATACCGTGGTCTAGTAGTAGAGAGCGCGGCTCTTGACTCGGAGGTCGTGGGTTCGATTCCCGCGTTGGAAACATGTTATTTCCAAGTTTGGTTAGGACAATGCAGGCTGATCACCTGATTGTCTGACAAGTAAGATGATCCATGCGTCGGATGGGCATGTAAAAAGTCGGTCCTGCGCCTGATCTCTCGCCAGTCGTGTCGGTCTTCCGTCCCACTGAGTTATGAGAGTAAAGGGATAGAGAGTGCTCTTGTGTACTGCGCACACACTTGGGCACTATAAAATTACTCCTGCGTAGCTGGCCTGGTTTCAATGAAACCGGCCACCGTCACCGAAATCGGTGTGGGAGCTATTATTATTATTATTATTATACCGAGATGAGCATGAGACGATAGAGAATGCAGTTCTGAGTACTCTGTCATCTCATGCTCGTTTTCTAAGGTTTTAGACAGGAGTTTATCTGTTCGACAGCGTTTTTTTTTGCTTGTTAACTGTTATAGTTATTAACAACAAAATAATTGTAAAAATTTGGCTTATAAGTACCACTTATTTTGGCGCTGGCGATTGGTATATATTTTGACGTGACCCAATCAATAGCGCTAGTCAAAATACACTTCAGTCTGAAAGCTTTAGATACCGGGCATAAATCGGACTCACTCTTAAGGGCATTCCCTACGGAGATTCCATAATTTACCGTATTTAGAGCCTTATAAACTCATAATTTGAAAGCTACAGAGTTAGGGAATGCAATACCGGGATACCGGGATCCCGCATGCATTATGCGGGACTAATCCGGGTCGAAAATTTTGCGGGATCCCGCGGGACTGGCGGGATTACAAAAAAATGTGATTCATAGGTGTAACTTTGCGCGCGGGGGTGCGTGAACTGGCTATAGATAGCCCGCTAAACAATTTACCTTCAATTCACCTATAATTCACTTTGACAAAATGACAATTGAACCAACCAGCGTGGATGCTGAGCTGCCTACCTTGTGTCGAATATCAGGAACCGTTTCGGAATCTTTGGGCACGATTTTTACCTATACATATTTCGAAAAAAAATTTGATAAAAGATGAAAATAAATAAGCGAGTTTTTTTAGTTACCTTTCATTATTATTATTACGAAGCCATTTCCAAAAAAATGATTAGTTTTTCTTTCATTTTTTATAAAGCCTGAAGTAGGGAGGTGTTAATAAACCCTTGAAAAAAGTGTCCGACAAAGTTTGTTTAATTTGAGATTCTAAAAATAAAACGGGGTCTATCAAGTAAAGTCATTGTAACGATTTATTTTAAAAGTTTATGTCCACCCAGCGGGATCCCGCAAATACCGGGATCCAGCGGGATTGTGATGGTTCAATCCCGCAAAAACCGGGATTGAAATTCTCTTGCGGGATTGCATTCCCTATACAGAGTTATACTTAATAAAAATAGAGCTATAATTTTCAGTATCTCAACATTCCTTTCCACGTTTTAAATTTTCTATTTTTGTTTATTATACTCATGATATCAGCTCCCAAAGTAAAGCCAATTTATTAAAATTCAAGCATACATTCAGAATCTCCTTAGTATTTACAAATTACTTTTATTTGAAACACACGCCAATAGATCGACAATATCATAAACTACATATTCCACGTTTAATTTTTTTTTAGGTTAATTTTGAACTAAGATAAGTAAAAAAATAGGGGTTTGGTGCGATCCCGACAACGCGGCATATGTATGGTAAAGGTCGTTTGCTCGGGGGACGGCCTTAAGCGTAATTTAAGATAATTTTAAAAATCATAAAAATTCATTATTAGTATTGCACGAATTTGATTTTGAGAACACGACCGAGTTACACTACTCTTTATAATTTATATTTATATTGTGTTTAAATACAGAAAACACTTTTCTCACTTTTATTATCTTTAATCTTCAATGCATAATTTAGAAGCTATATCGTTTAGAGATCCATTAATAAAATGTTCTAAAGCGGCTGGAGGTACCAAAATATAAAAACTCATTTAACGGCTATTTCGAAGTCCTTATCATAGAAGCATGAGATATTTTCAATCTTAATAGCGTAATTTAATTTCTCAATTAAGACAATAGTATCATTAAGACGTTTTTATTCAGATTGTCGGTAGAACTTATACAAAGATTAGGAAGTAATAATGCTTAACGTATTTCAATTTATTTAATCAAACAAAAGGGCTGAGGTAATAGAAAAATAGTAAAACAATATAACGATAAGGCGCTAACTCAATTAACTATAGATCTATGATTGTTTTAATAGGAATGGTCTAATTAGTTTTATCTAGCACGTCTCATGCTCCGATGCTATAATAAATAAATGATTAGATAATATCATAACGAGTATTTCCTGGCTGGTTATTATCAATACCAAAAGAATAGCCAGTTAGTACGGTTTAAATAAATAATTATCTTCCTATTTATTTTAATTAATTCAAGTTACTTATAATTAAATACAATGGCATAGATGAATAATACTAATTAAAGTTGTGAAAAGTAGAGCTTTCGATGAACTTTAGAAAAGTAGATCTATAACACCAACATTACTACTATTTTTTTTAATAAGTACAAAGCTAATCTTGGCATCACTCTTTATAGCACCAATAAAATCAACATAACAATCGTAGAATCGATCAAATTGAATCCCATCAAAACTTTAATTCTCTGCTAAAGCACTGACAAGATTATTTTGCTGCTTGAGTTTCTTAAAAGACGATTGATTTAAGAGCATATTTATAAAATATATAAATGGTATAATTTCCATAGGTACCTACATTTCACGGCCGATAAAAAATCCCATAAGCAGCAGGGGCGATGTGATACAATCGACATGCTGTTTTTATTCAATAAGCTCGCCTTTTTAAGGACGATTCGTATTACATAACCCTTTGTTATTTTTAAATCGATCGAGACCGTATGCGATTAAGCGTTCAATAGAAATAATATACCCGTTGATGTGGAGTCGTTACGTGTGCTTAAGCGATTTCGATTTCGAATACTTGTAATAGCGATGTATTTCATGGAGCGTGTGTTATTATTTTACTGTATGAATGGGATTTAACGCATAATAAAATGTTAAAAGGATCGATCGAAAATAATATTTTCTTAGCTGCTGAATTCAAAACTATTGGCAAAGGCAATAAGTGCCGCGTTCGGTAGTAACAACATGAATGACCAATCAACAGCATCAGTATTTCAACCAATAAAACTTGCCGTGAAATCTGATATCAGAATATCATAAGCCAAATCAATTCTCAAAACTTTTTATTCGACACCGTCTTTTATGCTCACAATTCGGCGGAATCGGCGAAGCGCCTTGATAAAAAATGCCGACAGCGCGAAGAATACAGAAGCCAATGCCGAAATCGAAGATTCCATTCAATCCTTTGTCGCAGCCATTTGATTAAAGTAAGGACCCGCAATCACAGGCGGAAGTATCGCGTGTACTAAAGTCTCGCCGACTGCATTGTGACCGGGAGGATCCCCCATTCTCAGAGGATATAGGATCATGATATCGACGATCATCTGTAAATTGAAAACGGCGACATTTCAGCAGGTGAACGTCTATGGGCGTAAGTAAAGTGGCGTTTGTATTGTGTGCATTGATTTTTTTTAACGCCTCCGTGGTCTAGTTGTTTAGAGCGTGGCTCTTGACTCCGGAGGTCGTGGATTCGATTCCCGCGTTAGAAACGTGTTATGTCTAAGTTTGGTTAGGATTTAGGACAATGCAGGTTAACCACCTGATTGTCTGACAAGATGATCCATGCATCGGATGCCCATGTAAAAGGTTGGTCCTACGCCTGACCTCTCGCCAGTCGTGTCGGTCCTCCGTTATGATAGTAAAATGAATAAAGAGTGCTCTTGTGTACTGCGCACACACTTGGGCACTTTAAAATTACTCGTAACTGGCCTAGTTTGAATGGCTACCGTCACCGAACCGGTGTGGGGGTATTATTATTATTGATTTTTTGGTCGTAGGCGGGGAATTCGATAGGTTATATCTCCGAACCGGTCTCGTCACCCTCGTAAACTCCGACTGGATTCACTTCTGATGTAATTGTATGTCCACGTCGAATGGATGAAATTATGTATCCTGACAATAGCAGCCATATCGTGTGACGGTCGACCAGAAGTACCCATTACTATTGTCTATTGAGATACGATCTACCAACGTTTGTGACATTCTCATTCATTTCTTCCGATTCATGCCTATTTACAGCAGTCATTATTTTAAAATATGATAAGTTTTATGAATATGATGCATGTAGTTATAAATCTTATTACTACTGTATGAATAACTGTAGAAGAAATGCTGAATGCAGATGCGAATAAGTTTACTCTTCACACTAACACCACTCATCCAATTTTGATAAAATTTGGTACGGATAAACTTTCAGACCCAGGAAAGTATATTTATCTAGACACGCGGTAGCGTGTCAAGCCAAGTTCAAGTATAACAGAACTGGCGATATATTTAATCACGATAACTATCTGCCACGTTAAAAATCGACACCTACCGTTTAATGAAATAATAAGACCTCGCAAAAATTAACCTCAAAACGCACGTAATGATCACGAAATTCGCGAGTCGACAAGCCTAAACGGTAAATAACGGGGAACCGGCAGATCATTAAGGAGAAACATTATTTACGATCACGTGAGGGGAGGTGCGAGCGAAACAGTGCAGAGGCATCGGATATGCAAGTAATTAAATCCCTAAACGAGTGTATAACAAGAATGTGTTTTCGTTCACAGCGTGTTGCGCTCACTGATATATTTTGGTAGAGTCCGCAGGAAAATTCAAAATGGTATGTTTAAGCGAGTCTTCTTGTCATTTGACGCCAGGAGAGAAAGTTATTTTCAGAGCAAAACTGTTTAATTTTTACTTCATCGTAGGCATTTAAGACAACTTATTTAATATAGGATTAATTATATTAAATAAGTTGTCTTAAATTAATTATAGGATTAATTTCGTCCATAAATAACCAAAGACTAAAATTTTATTGCATTTAGCCAAATATGAGATAGCCACACTATTTACTTTTAAGACATAGACATATTGATATAGGACTTTTTCGATTTTGGTAAGAAAAAGCTTCATGGAGGTACAAGATTTGTTAGTAATTCAGCTAACTAAACATACGTCCATGCCTGCGACTGATCGAAAGATCGCGTCACCGTTTTCATTTCAAAGATGACATATTATGTTGATATAGGACTTTAAATATTGTATTAAATAGTTTTCAGTTAACCCTCCATTTTTTTTCCGCGATCTATTAATTCAGCTGCATCTAGCTGAATATAAGTCTATGTCTGCGGCTGATCGGTTCACCGCGACAGTATTTACGGCGAGTCCTCTCCGCAGGAGGCTCAGCGCCTAATTTCTTGGCGCGACTCGCTCTCGCAATTTATTTAAAGTATTCTTTATCACACACCCCGCTGGGGCGCGCCGATAATTCACACGTTCCTAGATGTATGGGGAGATATCTTAATTTGGATTAGATGTAGCAGCTATGGTCTTAACCACGAGTCACTAAAGTTTACAAGTGACGTCAAAACGTATGTCTGGTTAAGCTCGTAGTTTAGATTATAGTAACAAACTATTTTAGGGTATCAAAAGTATGAATAACAACATTATTCTAAATCAGAAGTCTTCTTACTCCATAAACTATAAACAAAACTATTGGACACAGATACTTGATATGACTCAAGCTCAATCTTTGGCAATAGGGGTGCCAAATCCAATTAAATTTCCAATTTATTAGCAATGCAGTTTCGTTCCAAACTGGCGGTCAATAAATAAGTAGTTTCGATATATTTACATTATGACAGTATGACAGAATTCATTAGGGTAAGCGATACAGCTTTGCGGTTCAATGGGAGTAATTACCGCCATCGCAACAATCCGGGGAACCCTGTCAGAGTTAATCGATTCGTGTCACAGCGACGCCAGGTACTGTTACGTAGAGTATCCATCATGTGGTGAAGGAGTTCCTAGAAAACGTGTGCCAAACTAGGTACAGGGTGAATACTGCATAACTATTTCCGGTACAGTTATCAACTTGGTACAAAACTATTTCATTAGCGCACTAGGACAGCCAATATTACAACGAAATATCATGAATATTTAGTCAAAAGCATTCCTAGTATAATTGTCATTTCAGTAAATCATTGAAGTGAACTCAAATGTAACTCAAAAAAGCTATAAGTAAATATATAAAATAAAAATGCACCACATCTGATACTTTTAAAAATAAAGACGTTTAATTCTATGGACTACAAAACGTCAATTACAAATTGGATTGAGATATTTTAGATTACAATTATCATAAGATCGGACCTTTTTAGCCGCGATAAAAGGCAGGTGTCCCTTTGAAAATAAAACACCTCAAACGTTATAATGAGACGACGCGACGGGCGACGGGTTAGATTGTGAGAATCCAATAGACGGGTAGCTTATCGCCCTTAGAAATCGAAAGGGTGTATTTTGCTTTCGTTACAAAATAACACTTTGTAAATAATGACGAGGTAAAATTGAGCAAAGGTATTCAATCAAGGACTGGGAAATGTTTGAAAGTGGTATGGAAATACTTTAAGTCCCAAGAAAGGTATCCTTTATGGATAGTTACCTTTATCTCTTTGTATCCTAGAAGAATGTGCGGTTCAAGCTCAACAAACGGAATTAAGCACAACGAAGTTGCGAACTTCATTTAGCATGATAATTATTGTTTCTTTACAATACAAAAATATTTATTTTCAAATCGACCATACGTCCAGCTTTGAGGCAGTCTGCCCCGCTGTCCCCCGCGAGGCCGAAATTGTCCCGCTTTTGCAAACAGACCAAACGATAACAATTGAAAATTATATTTTTATGTTTAAAATGCCTGTGCAATGGCTGGAAGTAACGCATACATACAACAAACGTGATTATTCTGCCATATTTTGCTCGATATCAATAACTAGACGTTCCGCGCGGCTCGCTAAATTAGAAATTTCACAGACAAATTAGCCCACAAAAATTAGCCTATCATCCTTCACGTTGTCTACTTTTTATCTGTGCCAAATAACATAGAAATTGCTCCAGTAGTTCGTGAGATAAGCCCTTTCAAATAATTTTTCCCATATTTTCCACATTTTCCTCCGGTTCTTCGCTTCTATATGTCGCGTGATAAAATATAACCTCAACCTTGAGAAATGAGCTAACACTTAACACTGAAAGAATTTTTCAAATCGATCGTATAGTTAGCGCGTAGGGGACTCTGTATTTGTCCCGCCTTGGCAAAAAATAAATAAATCTCCATACTTCAAATTTAACGCTCAAATTAGTATCACGTTACCACTTTCGTTTTTCTTATGAAAGAGAAGATATGACATTTTAACAAGCTGTTAACACAAGTTGGTGAAATTGGGGCTTAGTATTTTGCACTCTCAACTTAATTTGAACAACTACAAGCAATCACAAAGATGAAAGCTCTGTTGATAAACAAATATCAGTGGGCCGCAAAACTCTGACCCGTGTAGGCGAGAAGGTGTCAAAACTGGGCCCAGCCTCGGCCACGCGTGAGAATATCTGAACAAACATCCCATAGTTTATTCTAGTGGTAATGAATCATTTCTTTAACGGTCACACCACCTGCGTTAAACACCGTTAAGCGACCATTAACCTTTATTATTTACATGCAATAATTCCTAGGAACAATAATTATTACTTAGCGTTACCTTAAATGAAACCTGCCTGCGTACGCTTGCATATCTAAAGTTGAATATTAGTAGAAAGTAAAGGATTTCAATATATTTTGAATTAAGATAAAACAATTGCGAGTTTAAATTAATACTGAGTTTTAACTACTACTCATACAAGTTGGTCTTATTTAATCTAAATATACAATAATAATTGACGACGTGAGTGGAAGAATCGAACAAGTAACATTTCGTAACATACGGACAATAACTCATTTTTTCCCTTATTATTTTCATAAAACTTGTAACTTATCTACTTCATGACCTAGCTAATATATCTGGCTACAAATATACTCCACAGTTTTTCTATTTCAAATAATTTTCCGACCCTAAAGCCTCCATTTAAAAGCAAAGAAACGGGAAGTTTTTTCATGTTACTTACTTTATTCTTCCACTCACGTCTTGAATTATAACATAATAATTTCTTACCAAATCAAGACGCTATTTTATTGTAAGAACTACATCTAAATTATTAACCATTTTAATTTTTTTTTAATTGCCAAATCAATCGTCTAGATGCGAATTTGAAGTATCGAAAACTACGCTTTCAACTTTTATTGAATTCTATTCCGATTCTATTGAATAAATTGAATAATTAAATAGAGTATAGACAAATATAACAAGTTCATTTACATCCGATGAATCGTAAAATCGCCAATGTTCGAATATGATTTACGATCACCCGGCGAAATGGCATTCATTTAGACGTTTAAGATGGGTATTATGTTTTTATGGCCGATTAAAAGCTACTTATCGAGTTTCATTTTGGTTTTATAGATCGAATGATGTAACAGAATTTGCAATTCAAAATGTTTCAACGTAAGCTCTATACTTAGCAGATAGAGTTACAAAACATAAAAGAAGACTTTCTAGATATTGAAAAAGAACTTAAATCCAAACACAATGAAAACATCTTTAAGATTAACTAAGATTAATCACACAAACCAAGCATTGATTTAGTCGCGTTAAGACAATATATTGGGCGGGCATTAAAAATATGACGGCCATAATAAGGTGTTGATTTAGCGCCATAAAAACCCGCCGGCCGTGTCCGACACTCGTAAACTATGAGATAGTGCGATGCCCGATGCCTCACACGACGGCGCGCGGCGAGCCGACATAAATCATACACTAGAACAGACAAAATTAACCGCTAAATATGTCTACTTGTATATAACTCTGAAATATACTTTTTCGAAAATTTAAAAGCAGGTAAAAGATGAGACATTTTACAAGATAATGACACCATAAGACTCCTATAATACATTGAATATTATAAGAATTAAAAAGCAAAACAGTCTATACTCTCAAATTCTCAATGAGCGAAAAAAATCTAATGTTTTACTACATATTATACTGTACTCGGCGAAACATGGCGGTAGCGGTCATTGACTCTCTGTCAAAAACATGTCATTTTCTATATACAAAGCCGCGATTGACAACATCTGACACTTCATTGTTAAGAGCATACGCTAAGACAATTTTTCCATACAAACGTATTCCCCAATTTACTCCCTGGACAATGCGTCTAGACAAATGATTTTTTATACAATATTGGGATCTGTAAAAGCTATGCGTGTACGTACGATTTTTTCTAAATTTACTAATAGATAAAAAAAATATGAGCATTCGAAAATCACCAAAAACGAATGCCGCGTACCCCGCCAATCGACCGATCATAAAACAAATTTGAAAGATCTTTAAAAAAAAATGAAAACGTACAGGCATAGAGGCACTCTTCCTGCAGATATTTCTTGAAAAAATTATTAGATAGGCTCAATTTTGAAGGAGGAAACTGAGGAATACGGGACCTCGATTTACGCTAAAATTTTGTCGAAAAATGGGCCTGAGCTGCATCTGTCTCTATCACAATCTGCGGGGGAAGGCAGGAAGTGAGGGGGGTATTGTCAGTCGCTACAGTGTTTTGTACACATACATATACATCGCTGCATACTGCGATATGACGCGGGTTTGCCTGTCGATTTATGATATTATAGCGTAAAGTACTGTATGAATATGGTAAGAGAATGTACATTTTATATAAGTATCTAATCGGACTATGCAGTATAATATAACAGTACCTATTATATTATGAACAGCTAGCTGTTGCCCGCGACTTCGCCCGCGTCAAAGTATAATATTATGTCCTTCTTTTTGGAAGTCGGTTAAAAGTAGCCTTTAAGTTACTCCTTACTACATCAGCTATCTACCAAAAAAAAAGTACCATCAGAATAACTCCAGCCGTTTCAGAGATTAGCCGGAACAAACAGACAGACAGACAGACATACAGACAAAAATTGTAAAAAATGTTGTTTTGGTGTATGTAGCGTAGGTATGGACATAATATAATATATTCATATGCATGTAGTAACAAACGGTTCTTTCAACATTACAAACAGACACTCTAATTTTATTTACATATTATATTATGTATAGATGATAGATTTTACGTATAAAACTAACTTTTATCTGCGGCCAAATTTTTTTTTTTCACTTTTGTATGGGCAAGCGCCCCAGCGTCACGAGTTTCCCCATACAAAAGTGAAAAAAATGTGGTCTTTCAGCACTGCTACTTTCACAGTGAACTCTTTACACCCTGTACATCTTATCTGTACATCTTCCATACATCTTTTGTTACAATCTGTATATCAGCGTCTGAACAAATGTGCCTTTCAAATCAATAGAGTATGTATGTATGTATGTATGTATGACATGTAAGTGTCATACATACATATTACATACTGTAGTATATGTATGTTTTTATGTTTGTGTTCGCATATCTCTGAAAGTACTATTCCGATTTCAGTAATTCTTTTTTCGTTGTACTAGGTATTGTTCAACTTAGGGAATAGTGCAAGTTTCATCAAAATCGGTTCTCGTTTTTTTTCAAAAGTTTTAATTCTCAATTACGTACAATTTTCAAGTCGGTTTTATCTTTTTAAAATACAGTTATCATCACTCAAAAACAATAATATTTTTCCCAAAAAAACTGTCATAGTAATGGGCCTGCTCAACCGGAGAAATACCACGCGCTCACAGAAAAACGGCGTGAAACAACCAACAACAGTTTCGCCGAGTGAGTGAGTTTACTGGAAGTCCAATCCCATACCTTATTCCCTTCCCTACCCTCCCCTACCCTATTCTCTTTTAAAAGGCCGGTAACGCACCTTCAGCTCTTCCGTTGTTGCGAGTGTCCATGGGCGACGGTAGTTGCTTTCCATCAGCTGCCCTAGCACGGGTTTGTCGATATAGAAGAAATAGATAAAGACAAGAAGTTCTATAGTTTCTTGGATAATAGCTCCTGTTTCATAAGGTCGTAGATTCATGGACAACAGAAATCGTTTTTATGTAGGTTTTTCGAGCAACTTTTACGACCTATAATTGTTTTGCGAGCTCGGATTTATAAACATTTTATAAAATGTTACACAATTTGTCTAGCACTTGGCGATTTCGATTCATTTTTGAGGGTGGAATTATCAATTTTCCCACGCTAAACAATGGGTAATAAAACAGTTCAAAAAATGCACATAAAAGTAAAATAGCATTGACAATGAATCTACGACCTTATTTACTTAGCCGTGGGATCTTTTATCAAAAAAACTACGTGGTTATAAATTATAATATTATTTTGTCTATGAAGATCGGAAACACTTAGCAATTCCTCTCAATCAATTCAGCAAATGAATTGTCGAAACTGTCAAACTGACAATTTTAAATGTCAATTTACTAAGTTAAATTACTAGACATGAATTGTGAATTGCAAGCAGAAAAAAAAGCATTTTGCGATTTATAAAAATGAATCACATTATGATGCATAATCATAATATGATTCTACTAAGCGACCACTTTAGTCCCGCCACAGTATAGCAATATCTATACTGAGGCCCCGCACAGCACAACGCGACGCTAACGTAAATTATATTCACAATACCATGGTCCATGACAATACTTAATAATAATATTATTATTATAGCTCCAAGTTCCAAGCAGACTGCGTCGAGGCTCTGCGCGGGAACGAGGGGCCCAACGGGGTGAGGGCGCGGGCCGGGCGGTAGCGGCGCACGCACACTGCACACATAGAATACTCACACACACAGGCCGGCGCGCGGCGCAGGGCGAAGCGCGATGGCAATAGTTTCTTCAAATACCTATTTTTTAAATTCTCCTGTACCCGCGTTTCCTCTTAATCGCGGATTATATAGAAAATGACAAGTTTTTGACAGGGAGTCAATGAACGATACCGCCATGTTTTGCCGAGTACAGTATAGATGAAACTACTATCAAATTTTGAGATACATCTATCACCGTACCGTACCTAATAAATACTAAAACATAGTATTTCTTTCAGAATCAGATTCTTAAATTGACAATTGCTAACTAATTTCGCAAAAACAAAACGAAGAACATCAGAAATTATTTCCAGCACACATACATCTCTTCTATAATAGTAGGGGAGGTCGCGCTCAGTTTAAAAAGTCATTTCATACCGAGCGAAAATCGTTACAATAATAGAATTCCACTAATACATAACAGCTTTGATCGTCAGCTGCTTCAGAAGTGGTGCAATAAAAATTGAGAGTATCTCAAAGTTGTTGTTGGGAATCGTATTGAATTGACATTAAAATGATCCCAATTCGCACCCAATAAAGGTTCATATCCAGATTATACACGTTTAGGTTGGGTAGGTGTCGTTTTAGTATATAACAACAGATGGCGCTTTTAAAGTAAAATTTATATCATTCTTCTTCACAAATATTGACTATCGAATCAATTACTTAAAATTGCTATGTGAGACAATTTTATGGTTAATTCAAACGAAAATCGCCGTCAGCTGAATGTTTGCAGGTGGAAATGTCGTCTACGCGACGCCCTAGGATACATTGAGCGCGAAGTAGGGCTATATTGGTTATAACTAGAGACCGGATTATATGCAACATAAAAAGCTTGTTATATGCATGCAAATATGCATGAAAAATGCTTGAAATATGCACGAAAATTGGCAGAATATGCAAAATTATATGACAATATGCAAATTCAAAATCTGCATACAATAATAGTAAATTATTTTTTGTTAGGCGATAATAGACCGTACAGTAACATTATAATATTATGACATTAAAATTATTTAAATTTGTATAGGCAAGCAATCAAATATTTTTCTAAATTTTCAGTAGTAAGATTGTGTCTACGATCATTTAGAATATTTTTTTAAATAGAAATGGTTCGCTCTACATTCACTGAGGAAACTGAGCAGAATATGAACTTGGGTGCTATGTTAGTACGTCTTACAGTTTCTGGCAAAAGTTCTGCCGTTTAATTTGTAGTTAGCGAGCGCGACTTTCTTCTGTCTTTTTCATTTTACTATCGTAACTGTCAAAACAAAAGATGCGCACGGCTACAGACTGCATTCGAAAAGCAGTTTTGTAAAGTTTTTGTTAATATTGTTATTTTTGGTCGCATTTCGAAACGCAGCATGAGTGAAAAATATTGTAAATGTACCGATAATATGCATCATAACTAGATTTTAGGTAAAATATGCTATAACTGCTAAAAATGGCTAAAATATGCAAATGCATATGCAAATATGCAAATGCATATAATCCGGTCTCTAGTTATAACTTATATCGCTGGCTGACGGTTTTTCCACCGTCGTATTAGCGACTGACGGTTTTCTTTTTATATACAAAGTAGAAACATTCACCTGTATACATTTTGTACGGTATAAAATGACTTTATATTCAAATTTTTTTTACATGTTCAGTAACGCGACTGACGTTGAATCCCCCGTCTGCAATACGGCTGACGGTGATTTTTTGGTTAAACATGACCTCAATAATCATCCATCAAAGTTTCATTCGGTATAAAATCACTTTTCGCAACTATTTCTTTTACAACTTTGAAATACTCTCAGTTAACATTCCACCACGGGTGCGGCGACTGACGCTGATTATATTGATTGATAAATATTAAGCTACCGCTGGACAAAAACTTGGTCGGTATGAAATCACTTAGCAAACGATAGCACTACCTCCCCTACTGTTCATAAGACTACATTAACACCTACTTTCATAATGTTTAATTTCTAGCTAGGCTAGCTTCATAATAACGCGTCCAAACATATGGTTTTACTAACCGTGGTAAACACCGGAACTCGGAAGACATTAGATTTTGTTACAGGGGCAACTAAGAGCAGTATTGACTTGTTCGTATTGTTTAACGGTTTTGATTGTTATTCGTTTGTTTGATTACACACACCACAGAATCATTGACTACCATTAAAACTCGGTTTCAGCAATTATTATCAAATTACTGGAAAATTTGTCATTATTTGGGTTCTTAAGACTGAATTCATAGGACTATACAATAAAAAGTATTTAAAAAATCGACAAAGATTTTTAACGACTTCAATAATAATTATTGTAGAGAAATAGAAACCACAATTTATGGTTTAATATAAATTACTTACTTGTTTCATAATACATACAAGCAAGTTCTTGTAAAAGTGGCTGAACATAAATGGACAAAATACACAGTATATCGTCGGTATACATCTGCATACGTAGTGTCGATATTTTGATTAGTAACAGATACTGCTTAAAAATCTGCCAAATTGCTCCAAGCGAAAATTATTCGAAATAGCTTGTCAATTAAATACAAATGAATATTTACATAAAATATGAGATGCAAAAGATTGTCGGGGGCCGGGGCCAATTAAAACGTCGCAGTCGTGTTAAATTTATAAGAGGCAATTATAGCCTTAATTTGACATAAACGTTGATCAATACGCAGATTTCATTAACGAGCCTACAATTTTAAAGCTGACCCAATTGAGAGGAGTCAATGAATTCGTAAAACAAAGCTAAATATAAGGACGGGTAGAAATTTCGTTAAAACAAAATGAAAAAGGTTAAACTGGAATTCATTGAATTCAAATTGTTATGTTCAGTTATTTTGATGAACATACTCACTATTTATCGCAGTTTAAAGCCAACTCTTTGCTTAAATTGTTCAATACGTCCAGTTACGGAAAAAGCGTCCAAAAACTTCGGATCCATTGTGCAAAAAAATCAGTTCGGTCTGGCGCAGTCAGGTGAAAAGATAAAACAATTCACTGAAAATGCGCGCTTTAAAATTGTGTCAACGTGCCACTAAAATGGGAACAATTGTTGGAGCACACTGCTTGACACTGGGAAACTCGGTTCACGGTTAGGGCGACGAATTTAACACACGGTAACAACAATGACGTAACGCTAAGTGGCTCTTACACTTTAAAAATCAGCCAAGTGTGAGTTGGACTCGCGCAAGAAGGGTTCAGAGCAAAAATAGGTAAAAAATTTGTTTTTGTGTGGGGTACCATACAAAAAACAAATTACTTAGTTTATTTTCATTTTTATATTAGTCATTATTAAAGTATAAACATTAAATAATAATTCAAGTGCCTAGTTGTTGCCAATATTGGTATCGAGTAAAATATAGCAATAAAATCACGTTTGTTGTATGGGAGCCCCCCATAAATATTTAATGTATTTTGTTTTTAGTGTCTTTTATTATAACGGCAACAGATATAGACAATCTGTGAAAATGTCAGAAGTCTAGCTATAGCGGTGGACAGACATCGAAGTCTTGGTAATAGGGTACCGTTTTTACGCTTTGGGTAAGGAACCCTAAATGTTACCTCGGGTAGGAAGCACGCTATGTCAATTTAAAATATCAGTGAGAACTACACACGGTGCTTTATAAATTATAATGCACTCCATTTTAAACGAGAAGTATAAGTAAACTAGCTGTTGCCCGCGACTTCGTACGCGTTAACATAGTATAATAACAAAGAGGGATAGCTTTCCCCTTTTTGTGGTTCCTTATACAAAGGGTAAAAACGGGACCCTATTTAAGCAAACGTCAAACGCAAACGTCAAAAAACTTTCATGTTTCTAACTCAAGAAATGATGGACTGTCATTGAATCTTTCTACCCCAATTTCACCCCCTTGGGGGTAGAATTACCAGAAACGCTTAAATACGTATCCATTCATTTATAATCAGTAGCACAAAAATAAAGTTTCATGTTTCTAACTCAAGAAATGACGGACTTTCATTCAAACTTTCAACCCCAATTCAAACCCCCTTGGGGGTAGAATTTCCAAAAACGCTTAAATACCTATCCATTCATTTTTAATCAGCAGTCCAAAAATAAAGTTTCATGTTTCTAACTCAAGAAATGACGGACTTTCATTCAAACTTTCAACCCCTATTTCACCCCCTTCGGGGTAAAATTTTCTGAATTCCTTCCTTAGTGGGTGTCTACTTAATAAAACAACCCTACTCACCCAATTTCGTGGCTGTAACTTTAACAGTTTTTGCTCAGCGATGATGAATCAGTCAGTCAGTCAGTCAGTAAGTCAGTCAGGACATGTAATTTTATAAGTATAGATGTCAACTTGTTAATGATACTGACATAACTATATTTGGACGACATTACTACTGTTGATTTTTATTCCAGACACTATTTCCTCACTTGCTTTTACACAGCTATAAAAATATTTTTATGCTACTGGCATATCTCCTGATAAAGTAACGTCGTTTATTTTGCATAAGCTAATCATAACATTAAAAATTTTCCCAATCTTTTTTCCCATAACGAGCTGGTCTAGACAAAAATTAATACACATAAACTAACAATAAATTATTTACATTCACACAGCTAAACATCCGGTTCACTTCGAAACTGCAGTCTCATTTCTGGCATCGTTCGCAGTCAATTCCGTCCATACAGGGCCGGGCGAAATAGAGCTCAATTTTAAAGAAAACAACGATAACTCAAGCTATACAGTCTGCGCTCCTTTCTTCCAGGCAATTTCTATTACCATATAGACACGCTACTTTTCAATTCTTTTCCATTAAACTTGGTGCATCGCCATTCGCCATGCGTTCGACTGGGGAACGTTGTCTCGATGCTTCCAAAACACATTTGTAAATGCTCTTTAGTTATCCGCTGTATGGTCTTCTCCGATAATAATTCTCAAAGTTTTGTGACAAACATAATATTTAGTCCACATGTTGTAAAATTACTAAATTGGGAAGTCGGTATCAGGCCTTTGCAATACATCTATCATAACACAAAATCCCTCGCTTATTATAAAGCAATTCCAAAACCATGACATGTGTGTCGCGGACCTCCCAATTTGTCAAAAGCATAATATTTCATAGCCAAAACACGAATCAACAACAGATAACCATTGTGCTCCCTAAATCCTCGAGCAATTTTTTCTGACAAAGACGATTCAATCGGTACTCGGTAGCCGTTGTGAATTATCTGTCATGTTTAACAAATAAATAAGATGGATTCCATCACAATAGGGCAAACCGTTTCTCAAACAACTCTATACAGAGTACGGGGTAGAATATATTTATCACTAAGATGGGTTTTAGAGATAAAAAAAATCTCCCAACCCTTTGAAATGTAGTCTAAGCAAAATGATAATGCATAATAGAAATGTGTGATTATTGGGCTAGATATGTTCGTATAAAAACCCACAGGTGCATTTGAAATCTCTGAGTATGTTGGGTCTTTGTTCGATCATTATCGTTTGTATGAATGTGAAATTCAATATTACTCGTAATAATATTAAAAGGCCTCTGTGTTAGTTGTTTCATTGTACACATGGGTGCACCGATTTGTATACCTATTATTTTGTCTTATTAGTGATATAATTATTTTCTTCAGATGAGGATCCCTACCTCAATATTGTTTAGTTCAAAAAGTTTTTACTTAGAACCCTGATTTTAGTCACATAGATTAAACTTTCAAATAAATTGAAATGAAGCGTTTGATGTCAGAAGCTGAATTTTTAAGTTTTCGACAATAAGTCTGTTTGACAAATACGAGATTACCAATTTGCTGTTTCACGCGATCCCAACAGGAGACTATAATAAGAAGTAAGATCACATAACCAGATCAAAACTATATTATTGTGAGATTAAATAGCCGGATTGCCCTTCTGTGGATATGTTAGGGCTACAGGTCATTTAAATTTTATGGTTTATAGATTTAATTCAAAACAGTTCCCTCTCGGCGCTCCGTAGAGCTCTCTATTTGTTAATAGCTAGTACTAAATCCTTTATGGCTGGTCGATTCCACCTTGCGATAATGTCTCATCAGTAAAATAATTCATGTTCGGCGGGATCGCGCAGCACGAGAACACACTCACGATCGGACCCCGTGATCGAAACATATCGTTATGTATTACCATAAAAGATTTACCGTATGATGACTCTTTTAGTGCACGTGGAATATGAATTCGCTTGTACACGAAATTGCATACATTGTCATAACATTTGTTCCTTGCGGATTCCACCGTCGTTTTGTTTGCTCGAAAAAGCCTCGCTATGTTTTTATTATTCCTGAATATTGCTCGGAATCCATATTGAATTTAGGTTCGTGCGCCTAAATAAATACATCCCTAAACATGGCAAATCGAATTGCGCCAACATTCCTTTTGTAAACGCAAAAAATTTATCTTACCAGTCAACTTAAAAGTTTCATCATTCAACAATTAAAGGTCAACCTTGAAGAATCAATCACCCAGTCAAAAAAATTGACACGTAAGGTAGAAATCAATACGATCGATTATTGTTCATGGTGCGTTGTAATCGCGGACGACATAAGTAGGCTTGCCGGCCAGGGGCACGCATCATTTGCCGGCCGTCCGCCTGATAACTGCTGCTCCTTGACATGGGTTAAAACTGGATGAGTGGGTACGCGAAAAGATGGGATACTTCGATAAACCTCCATTGCCAATTGTCAGTCATCGCCTACGTTAATATGCAATTCAGGAGTTTAAAACGTCTTGTTTAAAATATTAGTCATGTAGAAAATTGTGTTTATTTATTCGTTTTACGATCACCTAATAAGACTTGGTTTATTCTATTAGAACGTTTATAAAAAATATTTGATGATTCTTTCCCTAATTTATCTGGCATTAAATTAGCATATCACACTTTCTTCCATACACAACCACAGATGCTCATCTATTGTAGTGTTGTTCATATTTGATATTATACAGACTGACATAATATTTTAGGGCGAACGCTCACCGTAAACAGCACTCATCAGTATAAAAAAAAATTTAGTTTGTTATTATTTTAAGGAAGTTTATTTCGCGGAATATTGCTAAAAATAATAACAAACTAAATTTTAAGCTATGGATTTCCGCAAAGTAACGCCTGATTCCATTAACTATCCAACACTCATCAGTCTCAAGACAAACTATTTCAATACAAAAAATGTGATTGTATTTGTGCATCTCTATGTAATTTGCTGTCTTCAGACTGTCGTGTCTTATGTGACCTCAAACTGAACGCGTGTCCATTTAACATTAAGGAGCCAATGCAGAATACACATTACACACCTCTACACCGTTACATACTCTTTAGCGTAACCACGTGACCGTGTATAATTATTAAAAGTCGACTTCCACTGCCCATCGGCGGAGCGGATAAAGATCTTACGTACAGTTAAGAAATGCCACGTACTCAAATTTATTGAACCGCGTTAATTTATTCGGGACAATTATTTAAACAATCGGTTAAATTCCATTGGAATCACTTATTTCGATGGCACGATCAGATATCGTATAATTATACTTGTAATTATGAAGTGCGCCTTGCATTTACATTTTATGTTTCAATTCATAAATGTATGGGGCCCATAAACAAAACGCCACATCCAAATTATGATGTTTTTGACGTGCAAATTGGTTGCTGTGTTGTACACTGATGAGAAAAAAAGTCAGTTCTGTCAGTTCTCTGATGAATTCAATAATTGTGTTTACCAAAGATTTCTGTTGTTGTTATGATATTATTTTTCCTCATCATTTATCTAAGATTTTCTTAGACAAGAAATAAAAAGCAAATACTAATAATAATTTAGGACACGGATTAAAATTTTGATAAAATAAAAAAAAGTAAAAGAAAATCTATAAGAAAAGTAAGTTAAGAAAAGCATAACCTTTTTAGATTTTTTTCCTTAAATTATCCTATGATCGTCAACAATACCTATGTTAATATTTTTGATAAAAAGTGACAATCCATTCACAATAAAGGAATTCTCGTTAAATTTACGGGACTATAAATATCTTATTTTATGGTATATGTAGCTCTAATGTGTCGTATTTATAAACTCTGTAACATCGATTAAAATTATATTGTGTTTGATATGATAATAAATATTATAACAACAAATCATCGTCCTAACGCTATTCATAGCGGGGCGCCAGATATCTGTTTAAACGACACATTTATTGTGGATAGCCATAGATTTGAAAAATATAGACGTACCATCGAAGAAATTCATTCATACGCAGTTGGATGGCATGGCATGGCAAAGGGTCTGCGTGATTTTCATGGATTTCGTCAATTCAATGTAAGTCGTAATTTGTCGGCTGGGTTTGACATAACTCGAACAAACTACGTAAGTCCATCTGCCTGTGAATCAACTTCTCTGATAGCACCAGCATGTGCGGTCACGGGGGACACATAAAAAGGACTTTCTACGGTAGAATAGGCGAACTGCTAATTAGACAAAGGATATGTGTAATTTTTTGCTTAAATCTGTGAGTGTTTCTATCCTTTTTTTGCATTTTCACTCTGGCCATGCTAAGCTCGCTTATTGTTTCAACAATTTAAAGAAATTTTATATTTACTTAAATATTTGGCTTTAAATGATAATTTACTATTCATTACTTTATGTTCTTACATAAACAGGGTTAAATATTTTGCAAGTATGTATGTAGGTGCACACTGCACTTTTTCAACTCATCTACCATTACATTGCCCTATCTGTTCCTTTCTAAGCCTTACACATCTTGACCAATAAAAACATATTTTGGGTAAACTTTAAAACATCTTTGGTAGAAGTGGGAGATATTTATTCAAATAAGTCACCAACAACCCGACTATAAGGTTCGGAGGGTGTATTTAGGGTCAAGTTTTATTCATATTAAATAAGCTTCACTTAATTTGATTTCTCAGTCCTCGAAACTCGTAAAAATTCTTCTGTTTAAAAGTTTTTTCTATAGTTTTAGCTCAGCCTTTCAGGCTAAAAAGGTCAATGATTGCGCACCCAAAACAAACTATGTTTGGTAAATATTTCAAGGTTACTTAAGTAGGTACATTAAAAGAAAATAAAAAATCCAATACCATAGGCAAAACAAAGAATAATAATTATTATCTACAAAGAATGGGTTTCTCTTCTTGTAGAACGTGGAGACTGTAAAAACAAATAGATTTTCATTATCACCCTAAATTAGTGTAGGAGGCACAAAGGATTAAGCCCTATGAGAATGCCAACCACGTTCAGTCTAGGTGCTTCTATAATATTATACTTCTAATAATTTAATTCTGGCTTCTTGATACGATTTTAAGATTCCACAAAGTGCGAGTAAGGAGAACCATGTGGAATTTCAAGCAGCTAAAGTTTTCATTTTAATTATTTTACCGAAGCAAGTAGACAGTTATACTACTAAATAAAATACCATTGGAGTTTTTGACTTACATATTACAGTTGGCGAGGAGAGTGATTTATGTCCGTTTTCACCAACAACGCCTAAAATTTAGGTGTTGTTGGTGAAAACAACACCTAAATTTTATTGGTTGTCAATTCATCAAGAACAAAACTTGGAATATTGGCTTAAGGGACACCTAAATTTTAGGTGTTGTTGGTGAAAACGGGCATAAAAGCTTCCAAAATTTGTACATAGATTGGTTCAAGCATACAATTTAATTTGCCCATAGCTTATATGAAATATATTTATGGTTTTTAAATTACGCGACAAAAACCATTTTGTCGCTTACGCCCTTTCAATTTCTTGCTGTTCCATTTCTTGTTTTGTATGAGAGGCCGGCCTCTCATAGAAAACAAGCAATCTAAAACATATCCAACACGGTTTTTTACTTTAACGCGGCGTTACCTTAATTTGGTCTGGTTACGTAAAGTCGTGATCTATCGACTTGGCAGGACATAGTCCGACAAAATAACCTACAAGCATCCTGAACGATAAAATAACCTACATCCATCCGCCTGAAATAAAACCGTAATACCAAATGAATTAAAGACTAAAGTGTCACCGCTGAAAACTAATGAGGCCAATAAAGTTTGAAACATCTGAATTTATAGTACGGCTTTAAATCAAAGTCCATTTCCAGGCTTTCCATCGATCGAGTCTATTGGTTTAAATAACCATAATAAAGGGAATACATGACGAGGCGTCGGGCTCTTAACAATCGGCGGTAACTGTAAATCGATCTGTGTGAGAAAACAATCGGATGCGGCCTCGCGCGGAATGGCCAATATTATCTCGCTATAAAACAACGCCAAAGTGCCGGTGAGTGCTCTCACCATAGATTACTCAACGAAAATATAAAGATATACTAGTTGATGCCCGCAACTCCGTGGCACAGAAATTTGCTTATCAGATTAAAAAAAGGAACAAAAAGTATCATAATAATTTGTCCTTTCCCGAAATTTTAAAGCATCTCCGTACCAAATTTCAATCCAATCGGTTCAGAGGTTTAAGCGTGAA
This sequence comes from Polyommatus iphigenia, assembly GCA_963422495.1. NCBI lineage: Eukaryota > Metazoa > Arthropoda > Insecta > Lepidoptera > Lycaenidae > Polyommatus > Polyommatus iphigenia. Next base: position 33,158,455 of record OY730185.1, on the reverse strand, counting down.
GAGGTTACACACAGACACTAGCTAGACACGCTTTGCCATCTAGGTATAATATTAGTATGAAAGAAGGGATTTTCCGCTGTATTTTCCATTAAGCCAGCACCTCCGTTGCGCCGAAGTTTGTTTATCGCGCGGGAACCGTATATTATTCCGTAATAAAAACCATCATAATATTATGTCCTTTCCATAACAAATTTCATTTATTTATTTATTTATTAATAAAGTACAACCACATCGCATACATTTTTTACTTAAAACTAAAATAACAATTTGTATTATATCTAATGCATACGACAACTACGGTGTACATAGCATTAATAACAATATGTAATTATTATTCATTAAAATTTTAATAAAATAATATAAACTTAAACAAATGAGTCTCTTACTTTTTCGTAAAAACATAATATTTATCATGGTACACATCGAGATCATTAACACTATTTATTTTATATATATATTGAGCAAATATTTTAGTCATCGGAGATTGTAACCCAAGATTGGTTTTGCAGGGAGGAATATAAAATGTCTTAGTTATTTTATTTCTAGGATATTTGTATGGTACGTTTAAAGTTATATGATCATGTAGACTGTTACATATGACCTTACCGTGGATAATTTTATACAGAAAGCACAAGTCCAGTAATATTCTTCTATTCCGTAAGGTGACCATATTGAATTTATTCAAACGTTGCTCGTATGGTTGCCTATGTGAAAATCCGCTACTGCCGTAAGCTAGGTATCTAGTAAAAGCCCGCTGAATGTTTTCGATCCTTTGAGAATGCACTACGTAATATGGACTCCAGACTATGCTACCATACTCAAGGTGGCTACGGACGAGAGCGTTATATAACATGATTTTAGTTTTGGGTTGTTTAAAATTTTTAGAGTTTCTCTTAACAAAGCCGAGCATACGAGCGGATTTTGCTACAATGTTATCATAATGTTTGATGAATTTTAATTTGTTATCTAAGATTACACCGAGATCTTTAATTTCATCAACCTCTTTTACAGTAGAGCCATCAATTTTATACTCGGAAACTAGTGGTTTTATTTTTCGTGAAAATTTTATATGGAAACATTTATTAACGTTGAGCATCATGTTATTAGAGTCACACCAAGATTTTATTTCATTTAGAACTTTTTGGACTAAAGCAACGTCACTACTATTTTTTATAATTTTATATATTTTCAAGTCATCTGCATATAAAGATTTCAGACAGTATTTTATTCGGGATGTAATATCATTAATAAATAGTAAAAATAGCTTTGGACCCAAATGGGAACCCTGTGGAACGCCTGACTCTGCGCAATACGTACGCGACTCAAAACCATCACAACTACATTTTGCGGTCGATTCAGGAGATATGATTTAAACCATTCCAAGAGAGAACCCGTGAAGCCAAAATTCCTGAGTTTTTATATTAGCTGACGATGATTCACCTTGTCAAACGCGCTGCTAAAATCAGTATATATCGCATCAATTTCATCACCATTATCTACATGCTCACATAAATCAGAAACAAATGGCACAAGATTAGTTACAGTAGAACGTCCGTTTCGAAAACCATGTTGATGATCTGTTATATTAGGCTCAGTGAAAGAAGTGATCGTTGGAAGTATTGCAGCTTCAAATAATTTTGAAAAACAAGAAAGTATGGAAATAGGCCTGTAGTTGCATACATCTGATTGATTCCCCTTCTTATAAACAGGTACAATTCAGGCCTTTTTCCATTCTTGGGGAAATGTACCTTCTTCTAGTGAGCGATTAAAGATCATGGTGAGAGGTTGAGCTAAGGCTTTCCCGCAGCGTTTGACAAATAGTGGAGGGATTGAGTCGGGTCCCGCTCCCTTCAGATGGTCGAATTTTTTATAGGTGGCCAAAACTTCACTTTCTGTTAATTTAATGGTTGACATAGTCTTATAATATGAGATAGTGCCAGATATATCCATTGTTGTGTTAGGTGATACATCTTTATTGAATACCGAGCAAAAATGTTGAGCAAATAATTCTACAATATTGTCGCCAGACTTAGCTACTACAGTATTTAAATGTATTTCGGCAGGTATTGTCGAATGACCACCACGTTTGTTTTTTATAAAGCTCCAAAAAGCCTTTGGATTACTCGGTATCTGGGATTTAATTTTATTTATGTATTCCGAATAGCATTTATTATATAATTTATGACATCTAGAGCGGAGTAGATCAAATTCAATTTTGTCGCGGGGGTTACAATATTTAAGAAATCTCTTACGAAGTTTATCTTTTTCAGCTAAAAGCTTGCACAGATTACTGCTAAACCAAACGGGTGTCCTATTACTTTTAACCTTATGCTTGGGAATATGATCTTCGATGACTTCTTCTATTACCTTATACAGTTCAGTAACAGTATCGTCAACACAGTTACATTTTGATAGCATATTACACCAGTTAACATTATTGAGATCACGTGATATTAAACTATAGTCAGCTTTACGATAATTAAGTTTTACATTTGTCTTTGGACGGAGATATGAACTAATCTGATTATTATAATTAACACTTAGTAATAGGTTTGGATGGTTTTTATAAATTTTACACAGATCGCCTAAGGGTCTAGATACAATTGCGTTAGGAACATTACATAGTATTAAATCTAAAAATTTCATATCACTATTGCTTATACTATTAATTTGGTGTAAGTTATTAGCTGAAATGAAGTCAACAAAGTTTTGTCCTAGAGGTGAACTATAATTAGATGGGATCATGATGTTATCTATGACAGCACCTTTAGACCAGTTTATGAAAGACAGATTAAAGTCACCGAGAATTATGATGTCATCTGTTTGATTTATTACCTTTTCAACACTATTTAAGAACCGAGTAAATGTTTCTAATTTTACAGGTGGTGGTAAATATACTATGCAAATCGCTATTTTTTTAATAGTTTTGCCTACTATTAATTCAACTTTTATCCACAGATTTTCATCGTCAGTTTCCCATTTTTGTACACGAACTGAAGGGATTTCCTTATCCACTGCAAGCAAAACACCACCTCCATCTTTCTTTATACTATTGGTACATTGTCTGTCTTTACGATACACTATATACCTGCTATCAAATATTTCTTGACTAGAAATGTTAGCATTTAACCAAGTTTCGGTAAAAGCAATAATTTTATATTTATTGCAGGAAACACTTTCAAATAGATCAGAAGTTTTTGTTCTAAGACCCTGGACATTTTGGTAATATATATCAAGCATTTTAAATAATGAGATCAAAAACATTTATAAAAAATAGATATTAGTATTATTACTTAAGATTATCTAGATATTCCAAACCTTTAATTAAAAGAGCCTGACTGTTTTCATCCTTACGAGGGCTGCTATTTATGTATCCGGAATTAAAAAAAGAAACAAACATATATCATTTAATATGGTTTTATTGCTTTTCAAAATATTCGCCGCGATGATCGACACACTTTTGCATACGCTGGAACCAATTTTCATAGCACTTTTTCCATTCTGATTGAGGTATCTCCAAAACGTGCATTTTGAACGCATCAACAGCCTCTTCGCGGCTCGAAAAACGTTGACCACGTAATTTGTTCTTCGCGTATGGAAATAAAAAGAAATCGTTAGGTGCCAAATCAGGGCTGTACGGCGGATGACCAGTCAATTCGATCTTTTGACCCTCCAAAAACTGAGTTGTTTCAGCTGAGGTGTGACAGCTAGCATTGTCGTGATGTAACATGATTCTGCGTTGTCGGTTGTCCTTTCTTATTTCTTCAAAGACTTCTGGTAAACAAATGGTCGTATACCATTCAGAATTAACCGTTTTACGATTCTCTAATGGCACTGTAGCCACATGTCCATTAATTCCAAAAAAACGGGCGACCATTTGCTTCAAAGTACTTTTTGCACGAGTAACTTTTGTTGGTTTCGGCTCATCTTGGAACACCCACACCGTTGACTGTTGTTTAGTTTCGGGGTCATATGCATAGATCCAAGATTCATCACCTGTGTAGATATTATAAACGGCTTTTGACGTACCACGGTTGTATTTTTTTATCATTTTTTTGCACCAATCGACACGAGCCCGTTTTTGATCGATTGTCAAGTTGTGCGGAATCCAACGCGAACATATTTTTTTTACAGCCAAATGTTCGTGTAATATCTTATGTATGCTCGTCATACTTATGCCTAAGGACGCCTCTATCTCGCGATATGTAACATGACGATCACGCATTATTAGTTCCCGCACAGCATCTATATTTTGTGGGACAACAGCTGTTTTTGGGCGACCTTCTTTATTTTCATCCGTGAGCATAGACCGCCCACGATTAAACTCACTGTACCAGTGATAAACAGTGGTTTTTGATGGTGCTTCATCTCCAAAAGTTGCGGTGAGTTGAATAAAGCACTGTTGTTGATTTAGCCCACGCCGAAAATCGTAGTAAATCATTGCACGAAAATGTTCACGCGTTAAATCCATGGCAAATGAAGACACGCAATTTTCAAAATGACGCCACAATGGAAAAATAATTGACAGTCACATGAAACAAAATGTATTCTTCAACCAAAGAGTTCTATTTTCAAATGTTGTAATTACTTTTTAAATATTGTTCTTGTAAGTGGCCAGTTCCGGATACATAAATAGCAGCCTATGTACGAACAAAAACACATCCGTTGCGGACCCACACAAATTTATACCCAATGTCCTTTACTTTTTTACGAGTAGCAGCATGCAGATATTTTCCAGCTGGTGTCAGATGCTCCGAAACAAATACTGGCGACTGAGTGCCTCCAATTCCAAGGTGGTGAGAATTCAGTTTGTTTTGGGGATTTGGCTTGGGCTATGTAATTTGACAATGACTGACCTCGGTCTCTTGTTTTCGTTCGAAAGTTTGGCCACTCTAGTGACGTGTTGGATATCTTCTTTCTGCAAGGGACTATCGACTGCTTTGGCCAGCTGGATGGCGGTGTCATATAGATTTTCTGACCGGTGTTCTGGTATACCATTAATTTCCAGGTTCGACTCCCGCATATGCAACTCCACGGTGTTCAATCGCGAGGTGAGTTCCTTGACAGTAGTTTTAAGATGTTCATTGTCCTTTGTTTCATTGTCCATTTAAGATGTTCATTGTCCATTTAAATAGGTGCAGCCGTTTCAGCGTGAAGAGGTAACAGACAGGTAGACACACTTTCGCATTAAGAGCGGGCTGCCAAATTTTGCTGTGTTTTCTAATAAGTATTACGATCCCGGAAGACGATTGACTTACATGAAATTGAGATTTATTTAATTGTTCACTATTAGCTGCAGCGCAAAGCACAATTCTCGGGGGCACGATTCATTGAATCATTATATTATCACGATTGAAGGATCGCGGGGTGTGTAGGCAGGGCTAGCGTGCTTTGATATTTTTGACAGCAGGCTCTTAATAATGCGTAAAGATTTCGTCAATATCAAGAGTTACGGAGATTACACCTCCCAGCAATATATAACTTTCCTATAATAATGTACCTTCGCTGTCTGCATGTCCGAGATGTACTTATGGTTAAAATTTAATGTTGTGTTTCTTTTTAATCCTTCAAGCCCCATAAGAGCACCGGTGATCGCGACAACAATAGAATACAACAGCATTTCCAAGAATCCGCGATCGAAGCATTAATTGCGTAAGTTGTTCAACTCTGTACTCTCTATTCTGTTCCTAATTTAATATGTCTTTTGGAGGGTTCACATAACACCAGCTAGTTCAGCGTAATGTTGATTTATATTTTATACAGTTTATACACTTTTATTTTAGATCAATTAAATCCTATAATCCTATATTATTCAACATAGTTTTGATTTCTTTATTCCAAATTCCAAGTTATTTTCCTTGGACATGCTTCTCTATTGTGTACCTCGCGTCCTCTTAAATTCCTTCATTACCTAGTAACAATTCACAGGCAATTCACGGGTGCCAACAATTGCACTAAATATTCCGGATTCGCCCCCTGTCACCATAAAACTGCCTTATTATTAGACGGGCGGTGGGTTTGTTTCGTCCCACGCCTTTTATTTAGGCCCGAACGAGTCGCGTTGTGGGTGTTATGGTGATTTTGGTGTTTGTCTGATTTTGTTGAATCTTGTTCCTGTGCCAACATTTTACAAACAATGGTACAAAAATAGGAACATAATTTCGTCAACATTTATCGCGCAGAAACTACACATTTTTGCGAAACAAAAACTATCGTGTATCATTTCGTATCTTACAAAGGATTTCCATACCGAATTTAATCTAAATCTCTTCAGCCGTTTTACTGTAAAGAGGTAAGATAAACAAAATACATATATACTTTCGTATCTATTATAAATTAGGAATTATGATGCCAGACAGATGATCATATCAACAATGTAACAGAAAAATCATCGCTCAATAAAAACGAATGCTAAAACAATGCTTTACTCACGACTGTGGAATGACTGATAGCTACATTGTTTTAATCCAAACGCGACAACAATGTTGGCACCGAAAGTGTTACGCGAAAGCTATTAATGATGTCCGATGAGGCTATTACACCTAAAATAGCGAATATTTGAATAATTTATTTACTTGGGGACACATAACGGCCTACGCTTTCGTATTTTTCAGTCAGATTTGATCACGTTATAAATAATACCGTGGACCGTTGGTTGTCAAAAGTATGAGGTGTTTCACCTCGCGGGCGTCGGGATGCCCTGCTGCGAACGCACGGATCAGGACTTTAATTTATCGCAAACGCAGACATATAGTTGAGGAGACCCGCATTTTTATTCCCTTAAGAGGGCGACTAACCCAAAAAATCAAACATCGTCCTTCTCTCTTCACACTCCCACCCGTCTGTCATATGCCAGATGAAAAAGGACGACGAGGATTCATCGCCAAATTAGTTTTTTCTTAATAACTCGATTAATATACAACATTTTAAGAATCCGCTAGGTCGGTTTCTCAATGATAGAATTTTATGCTATGTAATATTTACTTAGTTCAATGCACGGTTATGGCAATAAATGAAAAATTCGTGAAAATTAGATGCATCTTTGTGATATTTTTTCTAAAAAGAAAATTTTGAGATATCGTGTTTTTTCTGAGATTGAATTCTTGGAAATATAATGCAGTATCTAATTTTAGAAAATTAAACAATTCGGGGCTTATTTTCAAGTATAAAAATGAATTATAAAATCGAAAAATTTTGGGTTAGTCGCCCCCTTAAGAACAGTGAAAGCACGTTTAGGAAAAATATGAAAAAAGCTGTAGTAATTGCTTTGGTAAAATCTAGTTCAAGTGTCGGTCGGTAAATTCGTGCTGAGTGTGTGTAATTAGCTAGGTAACGGTGTAATCTACGTGTACTGTAAGTTTTTTAACACATTTGCTCGTACTTTATTGGATTTAACTCGGTAAGTAAATTTCTTTGTTCACTTTTATCAGTAGGGAATTGTAGGTAGGTAAAATATTGTGTGTGTCGGTACCGCTCGCGCGGCGCCGGCCGGCCTTGCGATCAGCTGACTGTGATTATTAAGCTAAACTTTTGTTTCATTCTAATTTAAATTAAATAAGTGTAATTGGTACATTCAAATTTTATATTAACTCACAATGTCGAGCCAAAATAATATGCCGCCAGATAAAGATACAAACCCGTTTAATAGAAGCGATAAAACTCCTCGTTCTCCGACATTCTCGTCCGGTAAACGTTTGTTGTCGGAATTATCTCCTTCCTCTTTGTCACCTGTCGAGAAGCGTCACCAACCCACTAGGGACGAGCCTCTGCTGTCCCCCGTTACGTCATTATTAGACACAGGCCGCGCATCCGACGATGCTTGCAATTATTACGAGCTCGTCCGCGAAGCTAGCTCGTACTTAGCCAAAATAAACGAGTTCGCAAATGACACCGTGTCTCGCCGTAATAATTTTGCCAACAAGTCCGATATTATGAGTATGACTCAAAAAATAACTACGATCGTCTCACTTCTCGCCATAAAGAACTCCTCCTTGGAAACCAAGGTCGCTAATATGGAACGCGAATTGTTAGCTGCCAAAACTAATCCCGTCGTACAAACAGTTGCCGCCGCGCCTTCTACCTCCTACTCGGACGCGCTTAAACTAAGACTTGCGAAGTCAGTGCCGCCAGTCGAGACCCGAAAACCGCTTCCCTGCGTTATTGCCTATCCGACACAAGAAAAATCGGGGGAATTAAAATCATCGTCGGAGACAAAACAAGCTCTGATGAAAGTCATCAACCCGGCCGACGGTTTTCAATTTCACGGCGTCAAAAAAACAGCTAATTCGGGTGTGATCTTGCGACTAACTAGCGAGTCGCAAGTTAATAAACTTAAATCCGTGGAAGCGCTTAAATCGGCCGGTCTGCGACTCGAGTCGCCTAAAGGACGTAACCCACGTATTCTCATAAAAGATGTACCGCAACATATGACGGATGATAATTTTCTTCTCGCACTTTTTAATCAAAATATTAATGGCGAAATGAATATGTCTCAAGAACAATTTTTGCGTTCAACAAAAATAGTAAGACGTCGTAATTTAAATAAAGATTACAACAACAGGAAATGGATAGGTATCGAATTAGACCCCGCTGTGCGTAAACACCTGATCAATTCAAAAGAAAAACTGTTTATCGATTGGGCGATGTGTCGCTTCGTGGACGACGTTGAGCTGGTCCGCTGCGGCAACTGCCAACAGTTTGGGCACGTCGCTAAATTCTGTCGCGATCCTAATCCTTGCTGCTATCACTGTGCCGAAAAACACAGCTCGTTGTCGTGCCCCAACAAAGATAAAGAAAATTTTAAGCCAGTTTGTGGTAGTTGCCAACGTTATAAAAAACCTTCCGACCACCCCACGGGCTCCCCAGACTGTCCAACATATAAAAGCAAAATGGAGCAACTTATTTTAACTACTAGGTATGGATAGTTTAAATATAGGACAGTTAAACCTCCATAATAACAAGCACGCGACTTTAGAATTAGAAAAGTTAGTTTCTGACCACAATTTAGACTTAGTACTTGTTCAAGAACAATATCAACTCGCGTCGTTTCGGTCGAAAATGATACAAATTAATAACTTAGCTCGCGCGGGTATATACACACCTCAGTCTAGATTTTCAGTCACGGCCCTAACTAACCTTTCGACGTCGCATTGTGCGGTAGCCGAGGTATCGTGTCCTCAGTTTAGACTATACGTTGTAAGCTGCTACTTTCAGTACGCGGATACCGTAGGCCCACATTTACATCAACTCCGCCGCGTATTACAATCTCTCGCGGGTGATAAAATTATTATTGGCGCCGACGTAAATGCATCCTCGCCCTTATGGCACGGCCAGCTTAGGTACACTGACCGCGACCGTCGTACCGCTGTAGAAGACTTTATTGCGGAGTTTAACCTCCAAATTCACAACACCCCCGATGCACCACCTACCTATAGTAGCCCAACGGGCGAATCGTCGATTGACGTCACGCTATCCAGCGCGTACGTCCAGATTAGGCATTGGCGTGTCCTACCTGATGCGTCATGTAGTGATCACCGCTTATTGGTGTACGAGTTTTCTCGTGCGGTCCCGAGTGATACCGTAGTCAATTCTAATGACTATAAATACAACGTAAAGAACGGCGATTGGAATTTATTCCGCTCCCTCATTACCGCTCATGCCGGAGACTTCACTCGGCCGGATTTAAACGTCGATGAGTGCGCGGAAATTATGACAAACACATTTGTTTACTGTGCCGATGTAGCCTTGGGTCGTAGACCTCTTAAAAAAGATCACAACTGTAAATGGTGGAACAGTAACCTTCTTAATCTTCGTCGGGAATTTAGAAGGGCCAGGCGCAAAATCAATAATCTTCGTAAATCTGGCCACGATCGTTCGAATTATAATTACATAATTAGTTTGAATAACCTACGCATTTCAAGGTCACGCTATCGCGCCGCCGTTACGTTAGCGAAAAATAATATGTTGAAGAATGCCGCGAATAGACTGGATAAAGAGGGCCCCTGGTCCTCTTTATACCACGAGCTTAAACCCGGTAGTAGTAATGAGCCAAGCTTTTTCTCAAATATTAAAATTAACAACTCTTACACTTGTAGCTTAGACGAAACGGCGAAGGCATATCTAAACGTTCTCATCCCAGACGATGAGCCCTCCTTGGATGATGAACACCACCGCGACATTAGGAGTAGAATGCTAGACCCCATACATACACCGGCCTCAGATTTACCAACTTCGGAGGAGTTTAGTAAAATAGTAAACCTTTTGCCTATAAAAAAATCTGCGGGCGAGGATAAAATATCGAATATTATGATAAAACAAGCGTGCTTAGCGGCCAGTTCATCGATTCTACATGTTTACAACAGATGTATCGCAGAAGGTATATTTCCAAAAATTTGGCGCACCGGTTGCTTAAAATTAATACCTAAAGCGGGAAACAAACCTCCTGACGACCCAAAATCTTACCGTCCGATAACGTTACTGCCTTGCTTAGGTAAATTACTAGAACGTCTCATCGTACCTCGCCTGCTACCCGGTGGCCCTAAATTTCATAGTCATCAGTTCGGTTTCACCGCCGGGAAATCGACTGTTGACGCGGCTATGCAAGTTAGAAAAATAGTAAATCTTTCGGAATCTAAATACGTGGTCGCCATTTCATTAGATATCTCCGGCGCGTTCGATCATGCTTGGTGGCCGATGTTATTATTAAAACTAAAAAATCGAGGTTGCTACTCTAATATTTATGCCATAATACGTTCTTATTTTTTTAACGGTCAAACTAAGCTTCGACTTGGCCATTGTACACACGCCAAAGATTTAACATGCGGCTGCCCTCAGGGCTCTGTTATCTCGCCAAAACTATGGAACTTCGGATTTGATGATTTATTAAGTCTTCCCCTACCACCGCTGTGCGTACTAGTTGGCTACGCCGATGACGGTTTTCTCATCGTTCATGCAAATTCACGTTCCGAAATTGAATCTAAAGCCAATGATAGTCTTAATTTAATATCGAGCTGGGGTAAACGTAATCGCCTGAAATTCGCCGCGCATAAAACTTACCAAATTCTTTTAAAAGGGTCCCTTATATCTTCCCCTAGCATTAAACTTGACAATATTAACGTTAAACGCAAACAGTCACTCTGTTATCTTGGTTTTTACTTGGAAAATAAATTTACATTTTTAGAACATATAATTCAAACCGGTGAGACAGCGAAGCGCAATTTTTACTCCTTTACCAAAATATCTACGTCGACATGGGGCCTCTCCTTCAAAACCCTAAAATTAATTTACACTGCTACTTACCTAGGCAGCATTTGCTACGGGGCCCCCGTGTGGGCCGACAGAGCAACAATCGGCGCGGCTCGTCGCAAGTTGCTACAAAGCCAACGTCTTGCTCTTATATTCTTATGCAAAGCTTACAGGACCACAAGCACCGAAGCCTTACCTGTGTTAGCCGGAGTTTTACCCGTTGACCTTGAGATTCAGCGTCGTGCGACAATGTACTATCATAAAAAAAACATTGACAACCCGTTCTTTTTAAGCGCTCGCGATAAAATTAAAATAGCAAGACTGTTTGAACCTTTAGAAAACTCTGTGCAAAGCCTAATCTCCGAATGGCAGTCACGATGGGACTGTTCCACCAAAGGGCGACACCTTTATAATTTTTTCCCTAATATTCGTGAACGGCTATCCAAACATTGGATGGATATTGATCACTGCGTTTCTCAATTCCTGACCGGTCATGGAAATTTTAAGGCCAAACTTTACGGATTTAAACTAGTAGCATCACCCATGTGCGAGTGCTCGACCGAAGGCAACATGTTTGAACAAACCGCGCATCATGTTCTCTGGGAGTGCAGTCTCTGGCAGGACGAAAGAACTACTATGCTAAACAACCTATTCTGTACATCTGGAGTAGCATACTACGGTGATCTCGTGGACAGCGCTAGGAACTTCCGTGCCTTCAAGCGTTTTTGCCACAATTATTATTGGCAACAGTCAAACACAATAAACTCCAATATTAACTCAGCTTTAGCTTAGGAGTCACAAGTATTAACCTTATTTCCGTGGTGCTCCCCCTTAAGTTCTTTGACTTTCGGTCATTGCAACTTTGTGCTGTCTCCCGCTTTTATGGGGAGGGAAATTGGAATCTTCCTACTCCTCCTATTTTCTTCTGATTAATTTCGTTGCGGGTCCCAAGACAGTATTTGCATGTCCCTCGGGCTCCCTGAGATCATATCAAAGGGTTTTCGTGGTTGGATGCCGCTGTCGATCCTGGCGACACAGGAGATACAGTGGTGGGAATGTGTGGTGGGCCAAAGCCCGTTAAAAAAAGTGTCGGTCAAACATAGATACCTACTACTAGTCAACGCAAAATTAATTTTAAACGAACAGACATAATAGAAACCGTAAAAAAACAGGCCAATTTCGAGCTTGTCGCAAACCACATGACGTGCAAGGTACACGTGCGGCATCTGCTAAAACATGTCTGCGAGCAAACAATCACATTACCATATCACTAACGTAACGCTGAATCTGCGTATGGATCTGCGTCCTTAAATGGTTTTTCGAGTCCTTTGTTGTCCGAAATTTATGAATGTTATACGTGCTTTTGTATCACCCCCTTGGATCCGTGGTTTTCGGGCCTCCGTGTAAACAATGTGTAGTTGTTTTTTGAACGATAAAACACGCACGACAATGGGCGTTTTTTACACTGCGACGGTAACGACACGACACGATACCACAGAATAGATAAGGGCCACCGCACATATAATACAATTTCAAGTTGGCCGACTATCGTACAAACTAAATTGCGTAGTGTCACAATTTATTTGGACAACTTGATCGTGTACGCTGCCAGCCGCAGACTTTTAGATTTAGTTGGTAACGGTGTTGCTAGCCTAGCGACGTGCGTGTTAAAATGCGTAAAAACACGCTTTTATTGTGGCACTAATAAAACGAAGGCGAAAAGAAAGGAGAATATTTTGGGTGCATTCAATATTAAGTGACAGAATATTAGAAGTAGTACGATAGTCAGTTTGTACGATCGTCGGCCAACTTGAAATTGTATAATATGTGCGGTGGCCCTCTATTCTGTGGTATCGTGTCGTGTCGTTATCGTGCAGTGTGCAAACGCCCAATACGAACGGCGTGAATAATGGTACGGTAAACGGACAATGATAACTTCGGTATGATTTATGAACTAATCGATAGTAAATGTTTAATAGTGGATAATAAGAGGTTATAAAACAATAACTATAGTGTGTGAGACGCTCGGAGACTCACTACTCGTTATTCTTGTCTTTGAATCATAAACTTTAATAAATAAAACTAATGAGGTATATTTTCTAACTCATAAAACTGCAGATAAATCTAACGACCAAATATTTTGATTACAATATTTAGTAGCTACAACCGAAATTAATATTCAACGTTTTGAATCATATTCTACAGTGCCTGGTTTCATCATTTTACGGTTGAACTTGGCATTGAAAAAAATAAAAATAGCACTTAAAACTTCAATTCACCCCTTTCATACGGGCAAGCTGACTATGAATTATTACAGAAATCATGAGTGATGTTCATAGCTCTACCCCTGTGCTGGTTATATGGCTAATAATAAATGGTACAGCCCATGTAACACAATCCTTGCCCCTTAACGAATGTGTTCGCTCCGATACGGCTAATTATAATTCTAGTTATGGACCCCTATAATTATTTGTCTATGGCAAACGGGTCGCCGCCTAGCGTTTCGTTAAAATGCGATTTCAAGTTCTATATATAATTGGTACTGAAAGGCGTTGCTTCCGCAAGTTCAACTTTAGAATTTATTTTAAGCCATTTTAGAAATTCTTTTTAAGAGTAATTATAAGATTCTTGGCTAATTAACGATGTTTTGTTTTTGACTATGATGTGATTGAGAAATTGAAATTGAAAATAATTGTCTCTATTATTTTAGAAAGTTCAAACAATTCTCTGTTTCTAATAATATCTTACTCTTATACAGTTTTTAAGCAGTGATTTTAATTAAAATCTACACCAAGCATCACCAACCCTTAATCGTCATTTAATTTTATAACACGTTATAGCTCTATCGTGGGGATTAAAGGTCCCATTGTAAAAACCCATGCGATAGAGCCAATGAATAAAATAAAAAATAGAATAACGTCGCGACTCACAGCTGAAGTAAGTCATGATTGACACACGATATGAGCTACGAGAATTTAAGGCAATTGTATTTTTTACACCACCTTTATTACGTCATTGTATAGCTCGTACAAGCCGCAACAAAGCGGAAAATATTTAATAGAGAGTTAACGTGACAAAGGAATGGGGTTTTGGTGAACTTTTAATAGGGAGCCCAAGGGATGGATTGTATTCTATATTCCAGCAGTGGTTTGGAGTTTTCGATATTCAAATGTAGATCGATGTTTGGTATTGTTATTAGAGATGTGCCGACTAGTCGGTAAAGCCGACAATCCGGCGACTTTTGTAGTCGGCGAATAGTCGGCAAAAAGCGCCGACTAGTCGGCTTTTTACTTTTTGCTATTATTGAAATTACACTAAAGAAAAAACTTGATTATTATTTGTAATGTGTACATATTATCACACTCAATCAGTGTTACATATTTTAAAATTATAAATGAAGTGTTTCCGAAATGACTTGCTAGTAAAGATATTATTTTTGTAAACTAATTAATATAATTTAAACAACAAATTAAGTATTTAATTAAGTATGTAACAAATCGAGATTTCGTGTACATGAAATATTTAATGAAAACTATCAACATCATATAAACAAAATAAATATCATAGAAACATTAAAAATAAAGTAACGTACGCGAAGTAAACAACACAATTCGACACGTTTGCAGGCGGCGTGTGCGACCTTAATGGCTGGTTTACACGTATTAAGTTGATTAGTAGTCAACTAAATTTTAACTTAATTTGAAGTGCCTGTCCTAAATGTGTCAAGTGACAAGCCTCGTCTGCCAATTTAACAGAAAATAGTCAAAATTCTAATTTCCTTGTTTAGTACTTAACTAAATTTTAACTAGCTACTTGCTACTAAATTTTGTGTTTACATGCAATTAATAACATAAAATTTAGTTAACTACTTATCAACTTAACACGTGTAAATCAGCCATAATGGCCAGTTTACACGTATTAAGTTGATAAGTAGTCAACTAAATTTTAACTTAATTTGAAGTGCCTGTCCGAAATGTGTCAAGTGACAAGCCTCGTCTGCCAATTTAACAGAAAATAGTCAAAATTCTAATTTCCTTGTTTAGTACTTAACTAAATTTTAACTAGCTACTTGCTACAAAATTTTGTGTTTACATGCAATTAATAACATAAAATTAAGTTAACTACTTATCAACTTAACACGTGTAAATCAGCCATAATGGCCGGTTTACACGTATTAAGTTGATAAGTAGTCAACTAAATTTTAACTTAATTTGAATTGCCTGCCCAAAATGTGTCAAGTGACAAGCCCCGCCTGGCAACTTAACAGAAAATAGTCAAAATTCTAATTACCTTGTTTAGTACTTAACTAAATTTTAACTTGCTACTTGCAATTATCATTTCGTGTTTACATGCAAATTGTAACTTAAATATTAAGTTAAAATTTAGTTAACTATTTAAGTAATTGTGTAATCCAGCTATAACCCGCGAAACAGCAGTAAAAAAGCGTTATGGAAACTTCCGAAACCATGATCGGCTTGGCCGACTAGTCTGCCGATTAGTCGGCTTCTTTGCAGCCGACTAATCGGCTAGTCGGCTAGTCGGCCAAAGTCATGATCGGCACACCTCTAATTATTATTTAAGAAAAACCCTAAAGGTGCTCCCAGACAGAAGATATATAACGTTAGATAACATTTTTGTCTTACATTATTTAACAAATTATAACAAAAGACACGTTTATTTTTTGACATGTTGTAGCGTATGTTACACGATGTTATAAAATGTTATCGTGTTACACAATGTCTTATAACGTTACATAACTTCTGTCTGGGAGCTTTTGGATTTTTAAGGGTTAGGTTAGGTAATAACTTTTTCCATGCTAAGCAATTTAAGAGAGCTTAAAATACCCACGAAGGACAAACAGTCAAAGAACACTCTAGTTTTCATTTCAACCAAATTTCACAATTATGTACACTATATGAAATGTAGCGACCTAACCTAACTTCATTAGACTTCCGTTTCACTATTATAGAATACAAGGCATATCAAATACGATCTTAATCGAATACACATTTGAATTGAATGAACAAATACAACGTTATATTTCGCGATATGAACTCGACCGCTAGTAATATACGGTGACAGGCTAGGCGCATTTCCGTCAAGAACGCAAAACTCTACATACCTATTACAATTATATTCTCACGGTTAAATTAAAGTAGGTATGTCCGACAGTTTGACTGTCTGTAAGCGTTTTTGAGTACCCTTTCCTTTAGGTATTTCCCGTGGCACAATTAAGTCATATAATCTATATATATAAAACTCAAAGGTGACTGACTGACAAGGTGATCTATCAATGCACAGCCCAAACCACTAGACGGATCGGGCTGAAATTTGGCATGCAGGTAGATGTTATGACTTAGGCATCCGCTAAGAAAGGATTTTGATAAATTCCAACCCCAAAGGATTAAAATAGGGGATGAAAGTTTGTGTATAATAATACTTCTTAACGCGAGCGAAGCCGTGGGCAAAAGCTCGTCTTCAAGAAGACAAAAATCAGTCAACCTCTAGCCCAGTTTTTGAGGTTTTTTTGACACTAATTCATCTATGTATTTAACAGCCATTACGATTGGTTTATATTTTGACATTAGACAAAAGCACTAGGCGCTAGTGAATAAATTGGTTTCACTTAAAAACCGGAAAAGGCTCCGAAATGTTTTATAAGTCTTGAAGACTCTTGGGTATTGATACCATTAAGAAGTGTATACTAACATAGTATTTGATAATGTCAACTTTGCCTACTGTGTTCACACTTCACCATCACATTCCACATAATATTTAAAAACTCGTGACTACTTTTTGAAAATTGACAAGGATAGGGTATTCTCACGGTATGATAAATAATACAGTACCATAATATCTGCAAACAAACAACATTCACATCATGAACTAATTTCTTTGCCAATTCAATGTCACAGTATATATATAAGTCTAGTGTCTAGACAAAGAGTAACAATAGAAAATAAGAAGGGCTACGTACTTGGCAAACCGTCCATGATGCTAATAGGGTGTGGCAAGGGACCAAAGATTAGACAATCCTACTTCCTACTAATATTATAAAGGCGAAAGTTTGTATGTGTGGATGTATGTATGGATGATTGTTACTCTTTCACGCAAAAACTACTGAATGGATTTTAATGAAACTTTACAATAATAATATAGCTTATACATCAGAATAACACATAGGCTACAATTTTAACCGACTTTCAAAATGGGGGAGATGTATGTAAGTTTTTTTTTTTATATTCAACAAAAACTCTGCCGTTTGTGAACCGATTTTCAAAATTTTGCTTTTGTTGTATAGAATATCATCCCAATTTGGTACCTACTATATTAACAAAAGTGGTGACCTGATAAAGGGATCCATAAGTAATCCAGGGAACTCCTCAAAATTTATATGGAAACATGTGGTGACTTCAGTTTCGTGAGAAGTATTCTAAGCATGTGCTATCAACAAGTAAGATTTTGCACGAGCGGTTTCCGTAAAATTCCTAATTTACGCGGGAGAAGCCGCGCGAGCCATCTAGTGGTAACATATTTTCCAAAGGCCACTTTATTGTGCGATCCATCGTTTTAATCCATGGCATCATTTGGCACCTCGATGACATTGTCTTGAAAGCAAAGCAGCTGTCAATCGTAATGATACCGTCAATTTTCATTTTGACCACACGCAAAAATATGATACATGGATGACATTGACAGGAGGGTGTGACTGTAAACAGCCATACAGCTGTCTCTTAATTGCCATTTGACAATATAGCGGCACACAATATAGCGGCACTAGTTTTGACATTGACACGGGCCAAAAAGCCTTGTAAGTTTGCATTAAAAATATGTACAAAACACTCTTATCTAAATGACTCATGAGTCATGTCTTATGCATTTTGGAATGCTACTTCCAAAGAATAGAGATAAAGCATTCGTATGGATAAATACCCCAAACACTACGCATAAATCATTGGGTATTGGCCGGACTAATATAAGACAATATTATTTGTTAGTTATTTATATGTGCAGGACAAATACCAGGCACGAGTCCGCGCCTACACCTTACAGTACACCGCAATAAATATACCCCGGAGATACAATGATAAACTATCTACAGATAACAAATTTTTATGCCGACAATGACTACTTCATGTAGTCTTGTAAAGGTGTTGGTAATAATTTTATGTACATAAAATTATTTGCCCACATTGCTATTGTTCTCGGTTGAATAGAGCTTTGTAACTCGTAGAGATCCGATTTCGATATAGAACAGTTTCTGTGCAGTTTAATAGACAAACTAAAGCGTTCAATCATCAATAGTTTATTTTTTTATTTATTTACTTACAGTTTATTGCACACAAAACCATTAAAAAGTAACATAATATTAGAAAGGCGACACAACAGATATCAATTATTTCTTAATGAAAACAAGGTATTTTAATTCAAAACAGGAAAGGTTATTTTTATTTGCTAGAAATTAAAAAAAAACCACAACCGAAAACAGAACCTCCTGTTTTTTGGAAGTCGTATACATTATTTTCCTCGTTTCGTCAGCGAAACGAAAAGAACTCGGCAATATACAAAATAAATATTTCAGTCTATTTCATGTCGCTTATTATTTATTCAACTATCAATCTGCACAGGTTCTGAACTTAGCTAGATACAGCTACAACTAGCAGAAACTAGAATATCTATTGAAATATCCTACTTATTATAAAGGCGAAAGTTTTTTTTTTATAATTAAATAAGGGGGCAAACGAGCAAACGGGTCACCTGATGGTAAGCAATTACCGTCGCCCATGGACACTCGCAACATCAGAAGAGCTGCAGGTGCGTTGCCGGCCTTTTAAGAGGAAATACGCTCTTTTCTTGGAGGTTTGCAGGTCGTATAGGTTGTTTATGGATGTAAAGCGATTTTAACCCATCAGTCGTGGCAAAACGAGACACAATAGCTTTTTCATTGTTATCGCGGCCGGATGTGGCCGCTTGGGGCTTCATGAATTAAAAAATCTATACTAATATTATAAACTTGAAGAGTGTGTTTGCTTGAACTCGCTAATCTCAGGAACTACTGGTCTGATTTCAACAATTCTTTCAGTGTTAGATTGCTAATTTATCGAGAAAGGCCTGTACTTATATTATCACACTAAGACTAATAGGACCGAAGAAACAGTGTAAAATGTAGAAAAAACTGAATTATTAGAAACGGTTTATCTTATGAACTACTGGAGAGATTTTGGAACAGATATAGAGTAGACCACGTGAAGGGACATAAGCTATTTTTGTTATGTTTCCGTAAAATTCTTAATTTACGCGGGCGAAGCCGCGCGGGACATCTAGTTAAACATATTATTTTACGTCAGTATGTTACGAGATGAAATAGAACATCGCAGTTCCGAGATTAATATAATATTTTAACGCGAACAATAACCGAGTGGATTAATGAAAAATGTCAGCGTGTTTCTTCGCTGATAAAATTTCAACTGTCGGCGTTTTATTGCAACGTGAGTCGGATAATTCAAGCCGTGCACTCGAATAAATCACGGAGGTCCCTGTTTTAAAGCATTTTTATAGAGGCTACTAGTTCGTACTCGGTTAGTGGTAAGTATAGCGATTCTGACGTATTATATTATGCGTGAGTTCCGAAATTTGAACCAGTATACTGGCCAGTGCTCGTGACGTGTTGAATCCGACTCTAGTACTGGTGCCAATGGGGAGACAAGTGTGACGTACCGATTAAAATGCCATCAAAACATAGTCATACGTCAATGCACTGTATATTTCGAAACGAATTGACAATATAACTTGAGTTTTGAATACAGTA
This sequence comes from Polyommatus iphigenia, assembly GCA_963422495.1. Classification (NCBI taxonomy): domain Eukaryota; kingdom Metazoa; phylum Arthropoda; class Insecta; order Lepidoptera; family Lycaenidae; genus Polyommatus; species Polyommatus iphigenia. Next base: position 33,138,402 of record OY730185.1, on the reverse strand, counting down.
TTTACAATATTGTAATACAGTGGTTTTGACATTGGTCGCTGGCGCCAACCTCGTTCACGCAGAAATTCGTTTACTGTGAAAGAATCGAATTTCTTTTTCAAGACAAAAACTATCTATCCTTGCCCGGGACTCACAGTATTTCGGATTTCCAAACTAAATTTGATCAGAATAGTAGCTTTTCTTCGTGAACAAGTACCTAACAAGCACACACAAAATTTTGCCATTACAATTCTAGCGTAATTAATGATCACAAGATATTAATATGATGAGCATAAAATAGCATTCTCTTTTTCGCAAATATGAATCAAAGGCAGTCACATCTCACTAAAAACGTTCATTGAGTAGCATGAGCCACAGAGGCATTACATACAAAAACAAACGTTAACCGCGGTACGCCATCGAAAAGAATTTAATCAGCCCTCGCCCCGCGAAGTATGCCGATGATATCGAGCGCTCATTGGCGGCATCGGCCGAACAAATTGTGACGGCGGGGTAACAAAAATAACAATTGAAATTTCCAGGATGCTTCCGACATTTTTCTAAGTGGAAGCACGTACGGAGCGGGGCGACCCTTTATACGAATTTCTACACAATAACGTTCCGTTTATAATTGCGCCGCAAATGTGATATTATCCGGGACGTGACGCAAAATCACAATGCTCGATAATGTTAGCTGAATACGACGAGGAATTCCTATCGCAATCATATGTATCGGCCGCGCTGAGACTAGTCCGCGAGCCATGTACGGATAAAGCCCCGATATACAGCCGTACATCCGATACGCAAATCGAACATACTTGGGTACTTAGCAAAGTTGCAAATGATAATTCAGACAACGAGCTAAGTTATAAAAAAATTATTAAATTCCTCATAGGGCATCCCAAGCGCCGTGTCGCAATCGTCCTATAAATAAAATTGAATATAAAGAAATCTTCACACAGCGACGACGACGACACGATATCCACGAAAATAGTTTTGATGTTTTGTAACTTCGCTGCCAAATTATCAAATACAAACTGTTTAAGTGTCCTGAATTTTAGTATCGCTAAATAAAGTTCTTACTGAACTCCTGGGCCATATACAGAACGAGATATGAACATAGAGATGGACGGTGTGATAGGCTGAGTATTTACATGACTTAAATATTTTATTCCAAATACAGACGACAACAAAAGTATATAAATGGTACGAATCAACGCACACGCTAAACTATTAGGCTGCCTTCACACTAGCGTTTGTCCAGCGTAGGCGTTCGATGAACGTATGCGCAGCGCAGACGCCGCTACAACGCGGCGCGTACGTCGCGTTGTCGCCGCTTCTCTACTGGAACAATCAGTACGCTGCGCTAGTGCCGCGTGTGCGCGACGTATACGCCGCGTTACTGCAGTGTAAAATGAGTTCAACAACAGAAAGTACTTTTGACATTGAAATGATTGTACATGACACCGCTGTACCGCGGTGTATACGTCGCGCACACGCGGCGCTAGCGCGGCGTACTGATTGTTCCAGTAGAGAAGCGGCGAGCCGCGTTGTAGCGGCGTCATACGTTCATCGAACGCCTACGCTGGACAAACGCTAGTGTGACGGCAGCCTTAGAGCGAGAAATTTGCATTTTGGCGTGTTATGTTGTATGCATCCAATAATGAATAAGAAATGATTTTATTAAATTCCCATGGTCAAAATATGCCTTGTAATAAATTTTTCCTTCATCATAACAAAAACGTAATATTTAACACAGGGTTAACTTTAACCTTGTCAACCCTGACACAAGTGGGCAGAGAGGGTTAAACAATTTGTTACATGCAAGAAACACTATCACATGGATAAAGACGAAGAAAAAGCTAGTTACAAGCATCGACTCTACAATGAAGCAATCGATAAAATAGTAACGCACATACCGATATCCGTATGATGTATTCGAGTGAATGAATCGATCAATCATCGATCATTAGTCAGCGCCTACGTTCCGATTCATTCAGCGTAGACAAGCCGTATAATAGTTGCGGCTCGTCAATAAATTGCCGGTGTCTATTACGAATATTGACATACTTTTTGTGTCGAACGGAAAGTAATTAAAAAATTAATGAAAGTACATAATTAGATTGAAAGAAAATTAAAAAAAAATCGGTAAACAATACACCTTTAGTTTAAAGATAAGTTTAATCCTTCGATCGCGGATTCTTGGAAATCTATTGTTATTCTATTGTTGTCGCGATCACCGGTGCTCTTATGGAGCTTGATGGGTTAAAAAATGTAGGTTTCAGTAGATGAGAACCAAGTTTCGAAGTTGCATATTCATACATACCCATAAATGATATTTATGTCTTAAAAATTAGAACAAATATAGTTACTAGATACTAGAATCGTCCAAGAAAATGTAAAATGTCTAAAATAGAGATTTTAAGTGATTATTTTAATGAGTTTTAAAATAAATTAAGGTCTTATTAACCTAAATACTTCCAAAAAATTGCAATTAACGGAAACGTCATTTACGCTTGCCCCAAAATGTTAAAACTTTTTTAATTAGGCGTCAAGATAATACAGGAATTTTGGTTTAATCTTTAACCTTTAGTGCTAGATCTCAAGAAATTCTTTATATTTCACAGTTGCCGAATTCTTGCCGAATTTGCAATTATAAGAACGGAATACCTCAAACGGTTTATAAATGAAGAGAAAGATAAACTAAAAGGTTTTGACGTAAAAAGATAACGAACATAGGTACATAATATTACACAGACAAACAGTATGTACCTACCTTTGTATGTAGATATTATATTAGTATGTAATTTTTGGTTGTCCATAAAATATGATCATAATAATATGATCACAACAAAACTCAAAGTAAAAAATATAAAATTAGAGAGGAATCTACAGTACCGTAATCTAGCTAATAGCCCAGTAGGGTTAGTTCAGCCTTGTGTGGGAATCTGAAATTAATTATAGTCAGATTTTTTTTTGCACCAGTGTTTAGTTTAGGAGGTCACAAATAGCTTAACCCTCCGTGTACTAGGTGACTAATCTCACCATGCTGTACTAGGTGGGGTGTGACATACCCCAACAATAAAAGGCAGTTAAATCCGAAAAATTGTTCCTAGTGATTGTAAATTAATAAGTAATACGAGTATATATAATTATCTAATAATTAATTGGTTTAGGTAAAATAAATTCAATTTTACATAATAAAATACATTTTATAAGTAAAAGTACAAAAACTTGACTTTTTCTTCAAACTATTAACTATGAAATCTTTTCTTCAGTACAAAAATCAAATGGTAACTATTACAATCAAATCTTCTCAATTTCTAAGACCATAGTTTATCTAGTTTTAACCTATTTATAATATCAATTTAAAATAAATGATATGAAACAGATCTTGGGCACATAGGTTTCCGTAATATTGACAGTTATTTAGACACAAAAATTAGTATGTAAAATACATAATATGGACATATTATATTTTTTACAAATGTGCCCAGTATTCCTATATATTAGTATAGATCATATCCGGTATCACTGATTTGATCTTCATTACTTTACATTCTTGTTCGGAATAATTCATTAGCTTAGTGTCACAATCATCATCTTCTTCAGTCAGTGCTCGTAAAATTTTTTTTTCGATAACCGAGACATTTTTAGCAAAACTTATACCAGAAATAATATTTCATCAAGTTAATCACAAAATTAAACATATAAATAAATAAAAACAAAAGAAGTTACACTTTCCTTTTCAGCTACGTGCTGTACTAGGTGGGGTATGTGATACCCAGACGCACTTTAAGCACATATAACAGAATTGGTGATAGACATAGGACTGAATATTTGGTAGGAATTAAAGCAGCAACGTCTTATTTGCAGCTATTGAGGAAACCAACTCGCATACTTTTTTCGTTTAAAAATGCTATCATTTTTTTTAGCGCTGGGGTATGTCATACCCCACCTCGTACACGGAGGGTTAAATTCAAAAACTCGACCAGCCACGACGTGTGCGTTAGCCGCCATATTGGTTTGAAGATCAAATCTTTTTTTAGACATATCTCCTTTATTTTATATTTTTTTACGAAAATGATAAGAACTAAATTTGTTGTAAATTTAAATTTCTATATTTTGAGTTCTTATAATTTTCATTGTAAAATCAATATTTACGGAGATAAATGCAAAAAACAAGTCAAAGTATAATTTCGCTTGTATTTCAATTATTATCGAATTTAGCGAAAATAATTGTATAAACAAAGTTGTTGGTGATACATCATTAAATTTCCTACAAATTTGATCCTTATGAATTTTTTTAGAAATCAATATTTAAGCTCCTACAACAATGGTAAATGTACCGGGACCCAAGCGACTGGATAAAACTGAATATTTCTGATCATGAATTAGACCTTATAATAATAACGGCACAACCTACACCTGAATAATTTTTGTGCTCTTTGTATGGGAGCCCCCCTAAATATTTATTTTATTTTAATTTTATTATTAATTATTAAAGTACAAATACAATTAAATATTTTATGCATATTTTAACTGTCTAAGTGCTGCTATTTTTGATAAAGAACAAAAAAGGCCACTAAAATCCTGTTTGTTATATGGGAGCCCCATCAAATATTAAATATAATATGTTTTTTAGTATTTGTTGTTATAGAGGGTAACAAAATACATAATATCTGAAAATTTCAAGTCACTACCTATCACCGTTCTTGAAGCCTGGAGACAGACAGACGGACAGACAGCGAAGTCTTAATTTTAATTGTGGGTAATGTAAAGAGCTACAAGTTTATTTCTGTTTTTTTTTTCTGTATTTGACAATAATCGCGATCGCGATACAGGTCGAACAGGTCGAAATTATACCTTGACTTGTTTTTGGCAGTTATTTCCTTAAATCTTGATTTTACAATAAAAAGTATAAGGACAAAAGTTGTAGAAAATCAAATTTTCGACAAATTTGATCCATATCATTACCTTAAAAAAATAAAAAATAAAGGAGTTATAGCTAAAAAAAGATTGGACCTTCAAACCAATATGGCGGCTAACGCACACGTCGTGGCTGGTCGAGTTTTTGAATTTAAGCTATTTGTGACCTCCTCTAAACACTGGTGCAAAAAAAAATCTGACTTTAATTAATTTAAAAAAAAAATCTAACCCTACTGGGCTATAAGTTTAAAGTTTAAATTAATCCTAATAAAAGTATAACAAATGGTACTCAAGTGAATACGTTACAATTAGCCGTAGCCATATACTCGTATTTGTAACCTTTATCCAACCTTTACAAAGGTAGCGGGGCAGATGCGGCGATTGTAAATGACAAAGAGCGAAGTCTGGCCACATTACTCCATTGCGTTGCGTCGTCGGAACGTAATGACGCAGTCTTACTGTCACATTACTGCCACACGCAGAGACAAATGTGTAATGTTGTAATGATTACTTAGCTTTAATTTCACGGAGAGCCTTATTGAAAATGTTTAGAATTATGTCAAAATCTACATTAAATTAAAGTTAAATATAATCATTCAATATCTCTGAGTGAAGCAGTTGGCTACAATGTGGCGCAGTGCAACAAAACATCACATGTGTGCACAGACAGTGCAGCTCATTATTTACCTTTCCAATTCATCTCCTATCGGTCGTTTCGTCAAAACACCATCCAACGACGCTTCGCATCATATCACATATCAATATGTATCCAATGTGGTTAAGTTAAGGGGAGGTAGTTCAAGAAACGGACGATTTTCAAGATTTAAACGGGACAACAACAACTAACAAATTGCCTCTTATTTTAAAAAAGACAAAGAATATATCTAGGGCATTTCGTTCATTTGACTCGATTTAATTGATGTATAAAATAACGACGATCAAAAATCTTTATAATTGCAGGCGCAAAGGCTCGGCTGGTGCTTTCAGTCACACACTTTGGGCCTGAAATTTTATAGTTTTTTGATCGTCGTTGTTTTATACATCAATTAAATCGAGTCAAATGAGCGAAACGCCCTAGATATATTCTTTGTCTTTAATTCAGTACAAAAATTATCTGAAAATTTCAAATAATTTGGACATAGTATGGCAATTTCGTTAAAAGAAGAGGTAACTTTGGGATTTTTTTCTATCGAGTGAAGTTCATGATATTGTGTAATAAAATATGAATTCCAATGTGTTAGATACTTAACTTACACATTTTTTTTTTTTGAATTTAAATTACTATATTTTTATGTCTCCTGTCCCGTTTAAATCTTGAAAATCGTCCGTTTCTTGAACTACCTCTCCTTAAATTTATAGTAATTAATCAATATAGTGGAAAAAGTGCACGTAATATTGTGTTTTATTTGTGTTTGTATGCAAAACCACCGCAGCAGCGACGCACCGCAACGGGGCAATGTAGCCACAAAGTTGGCAGGCGCGGGGTGACAGTTTCTAATTGTTCCACTTACAATACGTAATCTAAACGAGCCCATTCGCAAGCACGTCGCGTCACTATTACCCAAAGGTGTAGTATTGTTAAAATTTTTAATAGTTGGCCTAAAAATCGTGGTGACGAAATATACAGGGTAGGTGAAGTATGTAAAGGAGACAACGAAAATGCTGGAATTTCAAGAAAGTTTATATACATATTATATCATGTAGATAACATGCTAAAATAATTATTGTCTATTGCCTATATTTTGTATATTGAAAGTTCATATACAATATAGATATATCGTGTAGATAACATGCTAAAATATTGTCTATTTCCTATATTTTGTATGTATATCACGTTTGAAAATCTGTGAATTGTGATTAATCTTAGCGTCGAAATGGATTTAACTAAACAGTGTACAATTTAAAAATCATTTGAATAAATCTTAAAATAGATTCACAAACGTGTTATTAAAAGCCCTAGGCAATATGTACCATTTAATATTGTAATCAATTTCGATAGCCAAATAACTAACGTGTTAAAATGATAATCAAAATACCTTGTAGGCGTGATGAGATTTGATGAGATATAACTTACTACATTGCGTTGTAAATTACAATTTGTGAATAAAATATCAGCTCCGCTTAAATATAATGGACAAGTAATTGGTTTTAGTAACTCTAGGTTTCAATCTGACATTATATTATTATTTATTTTATAAGGTTATTTACATACTTAATAGCAATCCTTTGAGTTTTGAGGAGAGAGCGAAAATTTCTATTACTTTTATTTACTTCACGACTAGAGTATAATGCAAGTAATTAATTTTGTTTTAAATAAAAACAAGCAGTTGATTATTATTTATCCACTAGACTCTAGAGTCTAGAGTATAATGATGTATGCTTACTTCTTCTCTTAATTAGAACAGGTACCTACCTATTCAAAGTGTCAACAGCTGTACTCTGTTGCTCTTAAATACAATTAAAAAAAAACGTTCGCGTTGGCACACACTACCACCTGCTACTACCGTAAACCAGCATCGGAGTTTTGGCGGGCATGTGAAAGAGTGCTGTTGTGTTTTTGTATTATTTTCCTAAAATTGTGTTAGCTGGGTTTTTAATGTGTAATATTGGTAGAATATTAAACATTAGATATTCGTGTTCATGCACAAGTGTAGGAAAGTGATGTAATATCCAGAAACGTGCTATTTTGTGTTCCCTCCAAAACTCGATCGAAAGTTTCAGTAAAGCGTCTACCACTTTACTGAATCGACCGACTTGACTCCTGTGACTGTATTGACTTTTACTTAGACTTTGACTAGACTTTAGACCTGACGATACATGAAAACGATGATGAAAATTATAATAGGAGGAATATGGTTTTCCCGCCAAATTCCTTACCTTTTTACCTTGTCTGTGGCACAACATACACATCCTTTGTGTCAAGTTGCCAAAAAAGAAGAAAAAGAAAGAAAGAAACCAGCATCGACTATAATCGAAAATTTCACATAATTATATAAATCGAAACTATAAATAACTAGATGACATCCGCAACTCCGTTGCGCCAAAATTCTTTTATCGTGCGGGAACCGTACATTTTTCCGGGATAAAAAGTATCCCATGTCCTTTCCAAAATCGGTTCAGCAGTTTGGGCGTGAAGAGGTAACAGACAGACAGACAGACAGACAGACAGACACACTTTCGCATTTATAATATTAGTATGGATTAACTACGAAAATAAAATTACTGTATAAAACTACTCTGTGGCCGGTGTGAACGCGCGAATAAGTGCATCACGGCTCGTTGAGTCGGGGGTTGGTTTACGGCGCACGGGGCAGACAGATTTAACGCGAGACCTTACTAGTGCACCAGACACGGCCAATTTCGGCCGAGTTGAACAAACACCTGGCGCCGATTGGTTAGGGGTATTTTAGGGTTGATTTGTTCCTAAATTCGTCCGATTTATTTTTATCTAAATGTAAACGAAACTCTGTACAACCAATTTTGCTTATTGAGGATGTACGTGTAGCAAAACTAAATAATACTCCTCTATAATATAGAGAAACTAATTAACTGTGAAAGTAGTTGCGCTAAAAGAGTTAAGCCGCATTTACACTAGGGGACATGTCGCTGCGACGTCGGGCGACATGTCGCAGGACACGTACATTTCGTGTCGCGCGACTTGGTCGCGAGACAAAATATGTCCCCTAGTGAAAATGCGGCTTTACATACTTTTGTATTACTGTCTGGTTATTTGGACAAATTCATGAAGTTTGGGCATTTACATATAAACTCAGAAGTCTTTTAAATTATACCCGTCGAGCAATAAAGAAATTTCACATCTGTTAGGTAGAGTTTCAGTTTCTATCAAAATTTTACGTTTCTATAAAAATGCATTGAAAAGGAGTATAGCAATTCTTTTATAAATATGAAGAACGAAAGGGACAGCATTATCCACGTTTACCTTTAACGAAGACTATAAATATAATATAAGGTACTATGATATAGCAGAGTAAAGCTTTCGGGACATAGTTCAGACTCTACAAAACACAGAATCATTGCACAATACCAATAAACTTACTCGTGTTAAATGGCAATTCGACTTAAAGGTTGTGTTGACATCAATTACCTGCAACAAAAACACCAGGTTATAGTCATTGCAATAAGCATTAGCCACATTTCGTATCGGTACAGAAAAACCAATATTACTTAGGACTTAGGTAATAATATATAAAATATTGCAATGTAAATTGCGATATTAGCAAACATATTCTTAGAAATTATGTTTAAGGTAACTTATGAAAGTTTTAGGTAATTGTAGGTTTCCGCGCTACATTCTGATTCTTAAGACATGAATTATCATAAGTAATAACTAATAGCATTTAATAACTCATAAAAACTAGAAGTATCTCGTTTATCCAATAACAGCTAACACAAAAAACACGTATATAAACATACATATTTAGATTTGAATAACTGTTATCAAAGCAATCAAACCAAATAAGATCTATTTGCAAAGGCGTAGGTACAAGAATTTCTTTACACAGCACACACCTATATTAATATTGCGTGCCCAAAATCATCGCAGGAAAAGGCTCGGGCTGCTGAGGCTCTAAACCATTGATTCCCAAAGTGGTCCAGGTGGACCCCATGGGGTCCACGGGAGCCCGATAGGGGTCTACGCTTGCGTGGAAAAAAAATGGGGGTCCACGAGTCGTTCACGGGGGTCTATAAAAATTTGTTGACCCGATTTGACTTCTCCTATGAATATAGGCAGACAATATTCTATAATATTGTCTGCCTATATTTAATCTGCTATTACTATTGTTACGGATACGGACACGTGGTGACATCTAGCGCCGGACCAGCAAACTGACCAAGGGAACACAGGCAACATAAATGCCCTACTCGATACTAGATGGCGCTAGGAGTAAGTACCTACGAGTAATTTCTAGAGATATCTCATACTTGTTTACGCATATCGGGCTTACTCTGGGATGTTCCGGAATTTTCTGAGATTCGATCCGGCCCGTATAAAAAGTCGCAGACTGCAGCCGGCAATTCAGTTTTATCTGAGCGATCTTCGAGGCGACTTCAAAGTGAGAACAAGTGATCAATAGTGAGTGACAGTGATAGTGCTTAGTGTTTGGACTTAGTGCTTAGTGTTTGGACTTAGTGATTAGTGTGACCTAGTATTTGTGAATAAAGTCTTCAAGAGAGTCACCAGGTCTTTCTCTCCGAATCCTCGAACCCTAGCACGTAACAACTGGTGTCAGAAGTGGGATTTGGAGATGCCATTGACTCCGAGAGAGGACTTCAAGGGGAGTGTCAGGACAAGGGCTCAGCGAGCTGCTGCCATTGACTTCGAGAGAGGAGTTGAAGGTGGGGCTGCGGAGGCCACACCCACTGGGGACCAAGCTCCGCCCACTGCGGGGCAGGCCCCACCCGCTGGCCCCGCCCACCAGGCTCCGCCCACTGACCACGCTCCCCAGGCTCAACCCACTTCGGATAAAGCCACGCCCACTGGCTCCGCCCACCGGGACCCGCCCACTGACCACGCCCCCAGGCCCCGCCCACCCTGGACATGGCCACGCCCACTGGCTCCGCCCACCAGGCCACGCCCACTCAGGCCACGCCCACTGGCCCCGCCCACTGGGCCCCGCCTGCTCAGGCCCCGTCGACTAGCTCCATCCATCCTGCCACGCCCATAGTTTCTACGGCCCCTCAAATGGCTCCTCAATTGGAAAGCATAATTGGATTAATTCAGGCTTTGCAGGAGTCACAAGACCGCAAGCTCGGGGCGTTGCAAGATTCTCTAAGGGCACAAGACCGTAAGCTCGGCGCTTTGCAAGAGTCACAAGAGCAACAAAAGGACCTTCAAGAAAAGGCGCTTCTGGCTATAAAGGATGTCAGTGACACGGTGACAAAGCTTCGTAAAGATGTCGACGTAATGGACGAACGAGTTACCGGGTTAGGATTGGATGTGGAAAATGTGAAAACCAGCCTCACTGAACTTCACAAGAAAGTAGTGCGCCTGGAAACCACAGGAGCGGCGGTGTCTAGTGGAACTACTGGAGTGGTGCAAGTGGTACAAGGACCAAGAGTTAAAGTGCCACCATACGACGGTACTACTTCTTGGAACGCTTATCGTCAGCAATTCCAGACGGTTGCTTCTGCCAACGGATGGACTGACGAACAATGCCTGACCGCTCTCACTGTTGCGCTCAGAGGGCAAGCTTTGTCGGTCCTAGAAGCACATACAGGAAATGGGTTTAAAGACCTGATGAAGGCACTTGAATTCAGATACGGGGAGCGACACCTGGAGCACGTGTTCCGTGCCCAACTGCGTGACAGAGTCCAACGCTCAGGAGAAGGACTACAACAATGGGCGTTGGAAATTGAGAAACTTGTCAAGAAGGCACACCCAGGAGTCGACACCAAGATGGTTGACATGAACATTGTTCAAGCATTTGTCGACGGAATCAGGGACCTGGAAGTCAGAGCTGCAGTAAGGCTACGTTACCACACCTCGCTAAAGGAAGCATTGGCACATGCTTTAGAGGTCGAGGCTGTTCGGCGTGATATACGGCAGACCCATAAGATCCACGAGGTCTCTGAGGAAGTTAAGGAGGTCAAGGCTCCCACGAAGAGAAGTTTTGGAGCCATGTGCTACAAGTGCGGCGAGAGGGGCCATCTTCAGCTCAACTGCCCGCAGAAGGAGACTCAGATGGCAAGAATGAAAAGACTCGAGGAACGCATAGAACAAATAGAGGAGCTGAAGAACTTCGTACCCTGCCCGGGATCAGGGAAACGAATAAAAGCCAGGACTGAGGGGCGAGTACTGGCTGACGCGGAGGAAGCCCCCATAACTGTTATCTCCCAAGCATGCAGCGGGAATAGTCTTGTGATTCAGGGGACTATTAACAGGACGGATTGCAAAATGACTCTAGACACAGGAGCCTCTAGAACGATAGTGAACCCAAATCTGGTAAAAGCCGCAAGAAGACACAATAGGAGAATTAACTGTCGGCTCCTTACTGCCTCCGGTCAGCCAATACCCGTCCTGGGGGAAATGTCAGTTACAATTAATGTAGGGGGTTACTCATACCCTCATGACGTTATCGTGGCTGAGATTATGGATGATTGCATCTTGGGTTTGGATTTCATGGAGAAGCACAACTGCAGAATTAATGTCGCTGACGGAGTTTTCAAGTGTGGCGAAGAAGAAATTTTCATCCTTGGAGGCGCCTGCGGGAAAGTCGCATGTGTAAAGGAAGTCATTATACCTGGACGAGCGGAAGCTAGAGTGCTGGTGAAACTACCGCCAGCTGGAAAGAAGAAGTCAAACAGATGCGTGTTGATCGAAGACACACCTACCAAGACATCAGCGCAAAAACTGATGACGGCGAGAACCCTTGTTAGTGGAAGCAGTAACGCTGTGGTCAGGGTTTTGAATCTTGGTGATCACGAGATCTGCTTGAACAAAGGTGACGTCATTGGAAAGTGCGAGGAAGTTGTCTGGATGAGAAAGTGTAGTTCGATCACAGGCTTAGACTCAGCAAACAGCAGCAACTATGGAATAGTGACCGAGCTACTCGATGACTGCAAGAGTAATCTGACTTATTCGCAGAACATGAAAGCTAAGAAGTTTTTACAACGCCACGCGAATATCTTCTCCAGTCAGGAAGGCGACCTTGGAAGAACGTCGATGGTTCAGCTCAGGATAGATACCGGAAGCGAGAACCCAATTCGTCAACGAGCAAGACGGATACCCATTGCAAAGGAAAAAGAAGTTGAAGGCCTTTTGGAGGACATGAGAAGACATAAGATTATTGAACCGTCTGCAAGTCCGTGGTGCTCACCTGTTGTGTTAGTGAAAAAGAAAGATGGCAGCACAAGATTTTGTGTGGACTACAGGCGTCTCAATGATGTCACTAAGAAGGACAGCTATCCATTACCTCGAATCGACGACACTCTGGATACCTTGAGTGGCATGAAATGGTTCTCGACCCTGGACCTGAAATCGGGATACTGGCAGGTGGAAATTCATCCAAAAGACAAGGAGAAGACAGCTTTTTCCACCGGTAAAGGTTTATGGCAGTTTAACGTCATGCCCTATGGATTGTGCAACGCACCTGCCACATTCGAGCGACTCATGGAGTGTGTACTGGCAGGCTTAGTTGGAGAGGCTTGCTTAGTCTACTTGGACGACGTCATCATTGTTGGCCGCGACTTCGAGGACCATTTGCGAAACTTAGAACGAGTTTTCGCCAAAATAGAGGGGGCCAAGTTAAAGTTGAATCCGAAAAACTGTCGTTTATTCAGGAGTAAGGTCAATTATCTCGGCCATGTTATCTCCAGTGATGGAATCCAGACGGACCCGGAGAAACTGGAAGCAGTTCAAAATTGGCCAACCCCTAAGAACAAAATTGAAGTGCGGGCATTTCTCGGCCTATGCTCCTACTACAGGCGTTTTGTTAAGGTATTCTCGGAGATAGCCAAGCCATTACATCGGCTGACAGAAGATAAACGACAGTTTATTTGGGACGAGACTTCTGAAAATTCTTTTCAGAAACTGAAGAAACATCTGTGTGAAACACCAATCCTGGGGTATCCACAACCTGAAGGTCAGTTTATAGTCGACACGGACGCAAGCAACACGGCCATTGGAGGGGTGTTATCTCAAAAACAGGGTGAAAGAGAAGTTGTTATTGCATATTTCAGCAAATCTTTATCTAAGCCCGAGAGAAACTACTGTGTGACAAGAAGAGAACTCTTGGCTGTTGTAAAGACGCTACAACATTTCAGCAAATATCTCATCGGCAGACAGTTTTTATTGCGAACTGATCACGCAGCCTTGAAGTGGTTACTGCAATTCAAGAACCCAGAAGGCCAAGTAGCTCGATGGATTGAACAACTCCAGGAGTATGACTTCAAGACGGAACACCGCAGCGGAAAGGCGCATGGGAATGCCGACGCACTTTCACGAAGGTCGTGTTCAGAAGACTGCAAACATTGTGTTAAGCAGGAATCTAATGAAATTACATTAAAGTTAACGAAAACAAGTCCTTTGGGTCCATGGGAGAATGATGCTATGAGGGAGGCTCAAGAAAGAGATGATGACCTTCGGCACATCATCACATGGAAGAAACGGGGTGACGTAAAACCAATCTGGAGTGAGGTTGCATCCACTGGCGCTGTCACTAAGGCGTACTGGGCGCAATGGGACAGTCTGATTCTTCAAAACGGAATACTCTACCGGAAATGGGAGAAGACTAACGGCAGAGAGTTCCATCTTCAGATAGTTGTCCCAAGAACGAGAGTACCAGATGTTCTCCGTGAAATACACGATGGCGTATCAGGAGGTCATCTAGGTGTCAAGAGGACGTTAACAAAAGTGCGAGAACGATTCTACTGGTTGCATTGTCGAGATGATGTGCAGGATTGGTGCCGCAAATGTACTACTTGCGCTGCAGTGAAGGGACTTCAAACAAGGAGCCGTGGGAATCTGCGCTTGTATAACGTTGGCGCACCGTGGGAACGAATTGCAGTTGACGTAGCTGGGCCATTTCCTGTAACGGAATCGGGGAACAAGTATTTTATGGTTGTCATGGATTACTTCACCAAATGGCCCGAAGTGTTCGCCATACCAAACCAGGAAGCTACAACAGTTGCTTCTAAGCTGGTCGAGGAAGTGATATCTCGCTTTGGTGTGCCTCTAGAAATCCATTCCGATCAGGGCAGGAATTTCGAATCGCAGGTCTTCCAGGAAGTGTGCAGAATTTTGGGAATGCATAAAACGAGGACCACCGCGTACCATCCACAGTCTGATGGAATGGTTGAGAGATTTAACCAGACCCTTGAGAGGCATTTGGCGAAATTGGTAGATGACAAACAAAAGGATTGGGACAAGTATATACCGCTATTCCTTCTGTCGTACCGTACCGCCGAGCATGGGAGCATAAAAGCTACCCCAGCGTATGTCAATTACGGTAGAGTACTGCGAGTACCAGTAGACCTCTTAACAGGAGGGTCACCGGAGAAACCTAAGACCGTACAAGACTATGTCTGCGATTAAAGGGAAAAAATGCGCTATATACACGCCATGGTTCGGGAAAATGGGTTACAGTCAAGTGAGAACATGAAGACCAGATACGACCGGAAATCGAACACGAGCGGCTTCGAAGAAGGAACACTGGTGTGGCTGCATAACCCAACTCGCCGAAAAGGGAAATCTCCAAAGTTGCAGACCAAGTGGGACGGCCCTTACAAAGTGATTACCCGATTGAATGATGTGACTTACAGGATTCAAAAGCAACCAAGAGAGACATTCAAAGTGGTACACATAGACCGTCTGGCGCGTTACCATGGCAGTAACAACGATGCTCGGGACGAGCATCGCTAGGAGGGGAGTAGTGTTATGGATACGGACACGTGGTGACATCTAGCGTCGGACCAGCAAACTGACCAAGGGAACACAGGCAACATAAATGCCCTACTCGATACTAGATGGCGCTAGGAGTAAGTACCTACGAGTAATTTCTAGAGATATCTCATACTTGTTTACGCATATCGGGCTTACTCTGGGATGTTCCGGAATTTTCTGAGATTCGATCCGGCCCGTATAAAAAGTCGCAGACTGCAGCCGGCAATTCAGTTTTATCTGAGCGATCTTCGAGGCGACTTCAAAGTGAGAACAAGTGATCAATAGTGAGTGACAGTGATAGTGCTTAGTGTTTGGACTTAGTGCTTAGTGTTTGGACTTAGTGCTTAGTGTTTGGACTTAGTGATTAGTGTGACCTAGTGTTTGTGAATAAAGTCTTCAAGAGAGTCACCAGGTATTTCTCTCCGAATCCTCGAACCCTAGCACGTAACACTATTAATAGCAGATTAAATATTGCAGAGCGAGGAGATTTAGAAAGAAGTAAAAGTGTGGTAATTTTTGTATTAAATAGCTGCAAAACAAGAAAATATTTGCGTTTACTTTTTTACCACTCCGAAGTGAAGGTTATTGGTTCCTTTTACTGTGACTTGTGAGTCAAACTTAGAATACAAAAAAGTAAAGGTCCAACTGTTGGATGAATACGCTTTTTAGACCGGCTTTGAACTTCGGGGTAGCTGTGGGGTCCACCGGATCCAGAAAAATGTTTCAAGTGGTCTATGAGAAAAAAAAGTTTGGGAACCTCTGCTCTAAACTAACATAATAAACGTCATAAAAATCGAAGCGAACAGGCCGTAAACTAGCAGGATGTTAATTAGAAAATTAGATGAGAATTTATTAATAGGTCGACAGTGTCCACGATTAGATAACAAACTAGTTCATTAGCAGTACTCGACGGAGGTTCGATGCTAATTCGTCCATTGGATTCTCTACTCTGCTCCCCGAATATAAAGTTTAAATTTAATCGGGAAGCCCAAAAAGGACCTCACGATGATGTAGCGAGATAAAGCAGTAGCGAACAATACGGTGTCGGCTCGGGGGCGGTTTGACGCGTGGTTGAGGAATGATCATCGGCGTGGAAATGACGACTTAATGGATTATACGTGTCGGACGATAAGTGTCGTTAGTCGTATCGACCTGTCGCCGGAGATTAGCCACCTAAATTACAAAAATTAATAACACAATGGGAACCCATCCGGGAAATTGTGTACGGACCGATGCGTCTTCGGTTAAGCTTTTTATGTGACGGAGAGTCAATAATATTTAAAACGCACAACTTTTAGAAGGACATAACTCAAAAAACTCAACTTTCGGGTGATCGCGTTTAAAGTTTTAGAAACTTTATTTTTTCATTAAATTACATGTAGGTTTCTCTTATTTATAAACGTTTAATATTTATGTAGCTTTATAATTAATAAAGAATCTACAAATTAAGTTTCCGAAACTTTAAACGTTTTTCCCGAAGTTGAGTTTTTTTTGGTTGTGCCCTTCTAATACTAAGGGTGCGAAAAAATAAAAGTAGAGCAGGGTTATACAGGGCTCTTGCCTGTTACCCACATATGTTTCAGTATGAATTAAAAATTCTATAATACTATATTTTCTAACAATAGAGTACTTACGTGAGAAACCCTGGACCTCCCTTGCAAGTATATACATAGCTACTATATAAAACCCTGAAGCGAAAACTGTACCTACTTAAATATGGCTCTACAATAGCTACAGTTTACTTTATTGCTGGGAAGTCGGAAACAGTATTCCAATTTTACAAAGTAAATAAAGGAGGTTATAAAATTATGATGAAAAATACGATTCGCGTATACGAGCCACTCAATATGAATCGTACAATAACAATAAGAAATTTTAAGAATATACACCCAAACTTTATGACGCTGACCCACGCTACAATCGCGTGACGACACACGGCTATAAATTGAATATAAAAAAACATACAAGCCACGAATAATAGTTATTCAACTAACATTAAATTGTTCCACAATAACCTACAATTCACCGGCAATCCATTCTTTTATAGGGCACACGGTACGCCTATCCACTCGTAACAAAAAGTCGCAGGATCTCCCGCTGGCCTTTTGTATTGGTAGGCGTGAGTCGGATAAACGACTCGTATGAAATATAAAGGTACGCGCAAACGGGATACTAACAACTGCGACCGTATGCCATTAACACTATTTTTTTTTAGATATTTTAGATACCACCAGTAGGTACACGAGGTCTATTTATTTTATATTTTTCCGAAAGACTATACCACGTACCCGACGACCGCACTTAGAGGCATTTATTGATTATTACCTACTTCAGATTTTAACATAATTTTTTTGTCAAACTCTACATTAAATTAAGGCGTATTGCTAATTATTGCAAAATGTCTTCTGAGAGCGTCCTTCAGAATCATAAAGATTCAAATAATACTAGTGCAAATCAGCAGACAGCGTATGGAGCGCCTAAATATCGATTGTCTAGAGTCCGTCGCAACAATCTGTAGCTCGTCTGCTCCGACCCTCATATGAAATACCGGTGTTGGTGACCGTATAACTTTGTTTACATAGAGATGCAAATGTCGTGTGATTGCAAATTTTCTGCTCCTTGCGTGTCAAAGGAGATAATTTATTGCGATTGAGATATAGAGGGTGCCTCGGGACCGCAACACCTCACATAAATAGCGACGGACCCGACACCACTATCACGCTGACACTAAATAAAATTATGATCACGACTATTAGCTACGTATGTATTGCCATAATTTATCGTTATAAAATATAAACTAAAGACGTTTCCAAATTAGAGTATTTAAAGTAAAATGGCAATCCAATCATTGTTGTTTGTATTTATTATCTGTACTCAATATAGTTTTTATTATTTGTAGACTCAATATCATACTGAAATATGCTAGGTATTTATTATTCGGCGCCTGTGCCCGATTTTTTAAACAATGCAAGGAATCTCTACATGAACCACAGAAGCCATTGAACGCGAGGTCGAACTCGAAATTTCAAGCTTCATCTGGATCGGCTAACAAAAGAACAACGTATTCAAAAGCCATTCTTTTATAATATCACGCCATAAACAAAACTGCCAACGAACGCCTAATAAACCTCGCCCAGGTAAACGCTAAGGTGCAGTTGCGGTCACGTATACTATTTTTTTGCACTCCCATAATAAAAACCCTATTATCAAAAGGCAGAGATACAATAGGAGCATCTGCACGCCTGAAAGGTTCTTGAGGTTATTAATGACTCTACCGTATATCAAATACAAACTAATCTGCGTCGAGTGTTATTCGCAATGTGGACGATTCTTTCACGTCCTGTGGACATAAATCTGTGTCAGTAATTTTCAAAAGTCATAGCCTATTACACAATAACACTTGTAATAAAAAAAAAAACAAAAGTTATAGCCAGGAGAGACGAGAGATATGTATGTATAAGTATGAAAATGCAAATAAAAAGTATAAAGAATATAAAATACAAGCTATAGTTTTTAATATTTGTAGTTTAAAACTATATACTACGAATATTAAAAATTAACGTGGGAGAGCCATGCTTCGGCACGCATGGGCCGGCTCGACCGGAGAAATACCAATTTCTCACAGAAAACCGGCGTGAAACAGCGCTTGCGCTGTGTTTCGCCGAGTGAGTGAGTTTACCGGAGGCCCAATCCCCTACCCTATTCCCTTCCCTACCCTCCCCTATTCCTTTCCCATCCCTACCCTCCCCTATTACCCTATTCCTTCTTAAAAGGCCCGCAACGCACCTGCAGCTCTTCTGATGCTGCGAGTGTCCATGGGCGACGGAAGTTGCTTTCCTAAAAAAAATTATTTAACCTTACTTATTGTCGCTTTGAATATAATATAAAACAAGAATATAAAATAATGGGGTTAAAGATAATTTTAAAAACGTAAACAATGAAACTATTTACTTTAATATAAAAACTTAATCAACGCAGTAAAAAGTTTAAATTCGATCCAAACTTAAAAGTCGATGCGGTGAAAGTATAGTTTAAGTTACAAACTTAAATTAAAAAGATACCTGTTTCCAACCTAATTTCGACACAAAAACGCATCCCAATTATCTAATAATAGCTCGGAATCAAATTGCCGCTTTCGCTAAATACATAAACGTTTTAGTTTATTTGATGATGGGTTACCGGTAGATCGGTGAGAAATTATATCGAAAACGTTTAACTTAAAGGGCGATTAGGATCTGCATTCCGAGAACGTGCAATTTACTCCCGAAACACCTACCCCAATCCCCATGCAACTTTTAGTAACTTCACTTTCACATGCATAAGTTCAAATTACCAATATTCTGAGTCACACACATCTGAGTCATTTCCTTTAAAATTTATTTAAATATTATGCATGCGGATATTAGATATTGTAAGAAATTGATATGCGTTTACTGTAACTTTTAATAATTATTGCGTACTTAATATTACTGTTAACAAACTAATAAAAAAATGGTTTACAACCGGTTGATACAATTAATGAATTATGAGTTATTTTTCCAATATTCATGTATCAGCTGATTATTGTAAATAAGTTAAATATACATTTAATTTTAATATAATCCTTGGAAAGCTTAATTTAAAATATTTAGTAGAGACAATAACATACTTTATTTTTTGTTGAAATTTATAGGAAATGTATAAAAAAATAAAAAAAATAACATAAATAACGTTACCATAATTTATACATAAACTTTTCACCAAAATATCATCAGAACAATCAATTCTTGAAGTTCATTATTGAGGAATTTGTGTTTTATTGTCACGCCGAGACATTGGAAATATCAGTGGCTACAATTTCTTACGCTACCGGCTACACTAATTAAAACTAAAATAATACTGAACGAATTCAAAGAATTTCAAAACCGCCTAGCCCGTTATACAAACATAAACGAGGATTTTACTATCTCTCTAATTTTATGGTATTTTAATGTTTTTACTTAAAATACTTTATTTTTAAAGACTTTCAAACAAAGCATACACACCGCGTTATCTCGAATCACACGGCTACTTAGCTTTAAAATTAAAAATAGACGGCAAAAATTTTTCATCATAAACGCAAAAGTCAGCTGTCATAAAACGTTCGCAGTATAATTTTATCAACGGAGTGTTAACAAGCAGCGACCGCGGCAATGCGCCTGCGCACTACCTGGGCAGCTGTCAAGAACCCCCACCAGCTCGCTCACAGCCTGCACCCATCCCTCCGTCTCGCTCTGGCCCAGTAAAGTAAACCTAGTCCGAGCGTCATAAAAAGCGGTTTAGTTTCGGTGTGTTAGTGTATATCCTGCGTGTGTGCGCGTGAAGTATTTTTCTGGCGAAGCTCGGACGAAACGGATAGAGCCTAACTCTACATACGAAGCTCGGCAGTTACGACCTTTCGTGCGCGACGAGTTACCTGCTGGAACGCGTGAACCGGCGCGGCCTTGTGCGGGAGCGCAGCGCAGGTTCGATTTCAACTCAGTCCCACCCCAGACCTCGGCGCGGCGCGCGCGTGTTATTCACCGCGAGCGCAGCACTCGATCTTATCCAATTAGTATAACTTACAGTTAGAGTCGAGTGATCGATTAAGCTCGTAAATATAAGACGCTTCGAGTTCGGCAATAATGAGTACAATATACGATTACGGATCCGATAAAACTAAATAAAACTATGTGTGAGTGATGTTCAGTGAAAACAAAACAAAATGTGCTTAATGTGGTCGATAAGTGCTATCTTAGCGCTGAGCGCTATCCTGCCCGTGTGGACCGCATCCCTGTCAGCGATGACGGGGGCGCGATACCAGGCCCCGGATGAGTGTCGGTGGACGACGGACGATGATGATAACGGAGTGACATTGCAGTGTAGACTAAGGACAATAAATAGTGAGTTGGAGAATACGAATTTCAGTGCTATTCAACCCCACCTCACCGTGCGTTTGCGGCTCGAGTGTAGTGACGCTTTATTTTTCCAAAGTTCCTTAGCGCCGGGAAGTTTTCGTCAGTTGATTGAGCTTCGGGAGCTCACGATCGAATACTGCAAAATTGGAAACCTGTCCGATGGGGCATTTACGGGTCTTCGCGAACTGAGAAACCTGACAATAAGAACTCACAACACCGACTGGTCGACAATGTCGTTAGAGATAACACCCACCGCGTTTTCGCGGGACGTTCAGAACTTGGAGAGGCTGGATCTCAGCGAAAATAATATGCTCATATTCCCCGAGGGAGCTTTCTGTTCCCTGAGAAATTTGGCTTATCTCAACATGACTGGAAACAGAATGCGAGACATTAGTCATTTTCAATTTTCTACCGCTCATAGACATCCTACGGAGAAATGCGGTGACAATTTGTTAGTGCTGGACTTGTCGAGAAATATAATAGACACCATACCACCTGGACTACTGTCCGGACTGAAAAGGCTACAAAAGTTGTACTTGCAAGATAATGGATTAAACTCCGTCGCAGATAGAGCTTTGGAAGGCCTAATCTCCTTGACAACAATTAGATTCTCTGACAACCATTTGACGAGCTTACCTCCTGAGTTATTTAGCGATACAAAGGAGCTTAAGGAGATTTATCTTAATAATAATTCAATTACAGTCCTCGCGCCGGGTCTATTTAGTGATCTTTTCCAATTACTGGTTTTGGACTTATCAAATAACGAACTAACTTCTGATTGGATTAACACATCAACGTTTACCGGCTTGAAACGACTCGTTTACTTGGATTTTTCTCACAACAGAGTTTCTAAGATGGAGATAGCGCTTTTTAGAGATTTACACAACTTACAAATCTTAAAAATGCAGGACAACTTTATTGAACACATACCAGAAAATGTGTTTAGCTCCTTAAGTAACTTGCACACGCTAATATTATCAAACAACCGATTGACAAATATAGAAAGTTATGCATTTCTGAATTTACCGGTTTTGTCTGTTCTCTCTATAGACAGTAACCGCATATCTAAGATACATCCACACGCTTTGCGTAACTGTTCATCTCTGCAAGATCTGCACATAAATGGAAATCGCCTGGATGAAGTTCCTATAGCCTTAAAAGAAATACCGCAATTAAAAACACTCGACTTAGGAGAAAACCTGATAGTGAGCGTAGAAAACGCATCTTTCATGTCGATGAACCAAATGTACGGATTGCGGCTGACCGAAAATAATATCGGAAACATAAGCAAGGGCGTATTCGATAAAATGACATCATTGAAAATATTGAATTTATCAAGAAATAAAATTCATAAAATCGAAGCCGGTTCTTTTGATGGAAACATTAATTTGCAAGCCATCAGATTGGACGGAAATTATTTAACCGATATCGGTGGTCTCTTTACTAAATTACCTAATTTAGTGTGGCTCAACATTTCGGATAACCGCCTAGAGTGGTTCGACTACGCCATGATTCCGACTGGATTGCAATGGCTGGACATTCACGCAAACAGAATCGCTGAACTTGGAAATTACTTTGAAATTGAATCGCAACTATCGCTCAGTACTTTCGACGCCAGCTCTAATAAGTTAACGGAGATAACAGGAAGCGCAATACCCAACTCCGTGGAGATGCTGTACCTAAACGACAATTTAATATCTAAAGTTCAGTCGTACACATTTTTCAAGAAGCCTAATTTGACGAGAGTGGATTTGTACGGCAATAAAATAACGAGCCTCGACCCCAACTCATTAAGGATATCGGCTGTGCCGCAAGATAAATCGGTACCTGAGTTTTTTATTGGTGGTAATCCGCTAGAATGTGACTGCACAATGGAGTGGCTGCAAAAAATTAATACCGGCAACCGAGCCCGTACGCAACCTAAATTGATGGACCTAGATAGCATACATTGCAAATTACTTTATAATAGAGGTAATTCCTTCGTCCCGCTAATAGAGGCAGCTTCGCACCAGTTCCTGTGTAAATATGAGTTCCACTGTTTCGCGCTATGTCACTGCTGTGATTTTGATGCTTGCGATTGTGAGATGACTTGCCCGAATAACTGCACTTGCTATCACGATCAGTCATGGTCGGCGAATGTTGTGGAATGCACTAACGCGGGCTACGTCAGTACTTTACCGGAGAGAATACCGATGGAGGCGACCCAATTGTACTTGGACGGCAACAACTTCAAAATTCTTCCTAGTCACGCATTTATTGGCAGAAAAAGACTAAAGATTTTATACTTGAACGCTTCGAGTATCGAAACTATTCACAATAGAACATTTAACGGTTTGAAGGAGCTAGAAGTTTTGCATTTGGATTACAATAGTTTAACAACTATCGAGGGACAAGAATTCGACGGATTGGACAATTTGCAAGAGCTCTACATTAATAATAACAAGATAAAATCGATTGGCAAGGAAATGTTTAATCATATGGCCCGGCTGAAAATATTACATCTACATCATAATCGACTCGTCACGCTGGCGGTTTGGCAGATAAATCCTACACTGACATCTGTCGCACTGTCGTACAACCCGTGGTCTTGTGATTGTGAATACACAGAAATGTTCCGCGAGTGGACGAAGCGAGTGAACTCAATTACTGACTTGTCAAGTATCAAGTGCATTTACTCTAAAAACACGAACAGTTCTGAAATCACCATATACAATGAGAGCGTATTCGATGAGCCAAATTCTGGATTTAATATTGCCGAAGAAAATGGAACAATCTGTACGGGGCTGCCGAGCATAAATAACAGTATTAATGGAAACTTGACAGCAACAAAGACGATTATAATGAACGAAGAAGTGCCAGATTATATCCCCCTATTGATAGCTACTCTCGGGGCTTTCCTACTAGTTATATTTGCTATAATGTTAATATTTATATATCGACAAGAGATGCGTGTTTGGTTCCATTCCAAATACGGCGTGAGAATTTTTTACAAGGAGACCGACGTGGACAGAGACGACAGAGAAAAGGCCTACGATGTGTTTGTGAGTTACAGTTCGAAAGACGAAGCCTGGGTAATGGAAAAGCTTGCGCCGGAGTTGGAGCGCGGTAATCCGTCCTACAAACTTTATCTACCTTATCGTGATTTCCCCGTCGGTGGCTACATACCGGCAGATAACATACGGGAAGCTGTGGAATCATCTCGGCGGACGATCATGGTGCTAAGTGAGAACTTTCTAAATTCCGAGTGGTGTCGTTACGATTTTAAAACCGCGCATCATCAAGTGTTGAGAGACAGACGAAAGAGACTAATAGTGGTGTTACTAGGTGATGTGCCTCAAAAGGACCTGGATCCGGATATAAGACTGTATCTAAAAACAAGTACGTATTTCCATTGGGGTGATAAACGGTTTTGGGAGAAGTTAAAGTTCGCTTTGCCCGATGTTTCTCATAAGCAGAGGTGTGGGGGGATGCCGAGTCCCGGTGCTGTGCCTATGCATCGTCATCATCACCCTAGGAGTCACTTGGGAGCCCTCCCACCCCCACCAGTCCACGGTGCCCATCCCGTGCTGCCTCCTCATCCATCTCACGTCCAACACCAAATACCACCAGGTATCCGTTCCTCACCACGCAATCTGTCCGTCCATGTATAACGTCAAACTATTTCAAACAGTGATTATGTGTATATTGTGATGGCTAGTCTGTTTAACTGTGTAAATATGTATTCGAAATTGAAATTATTGTACATATGCTGTGTTATGTTTGTACTTAAACATTCCTTTTGTGCTTTGTTTCATATAAAACAAATACTGTGTAATAATGTGTAAAAAAAGTGAACAGTGTTTGTAACACTGAACTTTACCCACTACAAAGACTTTTTATAATGATATCAATCTGTGTAATTTTAGGCCTAAAAGCCTTGTATACCTGTAGTACTTGCCGTGTGCCTATGTTGTTGTAAAGGCGGTGTCGCCACCATCTGTGATAAAGTAGATGTAATTTAGCTATATAAGTGTCCTATAGTGTATATTTTAATGTAGTCATGACAAAAGAATATTTATTGTAAAATATCTAAAACTGACTGTGTCAAAAAGTGATAAACAAAATTAAATATGAACTGATTTAAAACTGTTTTTCATTAATTTACTCAGCACATAAAAATCAAACTAATTATTTTACATTCTAATAAGGATTTAGTGGTTTTAAAAATAGCATTTCATAACTTTTAAAAACATATTTTATTTGTGAACTTAACAAATTAAGTCTTAAAATAACATAATAGTAAATTTAAAAGTTTTAAAATAATATTTTATTTACAAGTAGATTTTTAAATTATTTAAACATTTTAAATGGTTAGATTTTTTCAGTGAAACTTTATAAAATACAAACTTAGCTTCTTGAACCACATTAGAATAATAAAAATCTATTTAAACTCCATCTCAATAAGAAAATATTCTTATTGGAATATATTATTATATAGCCATAATGAGAACAATAATTTAAGAACCTCAGTTTTACAAAACTCTAATAAGAATCTTAAAAAAGGCTATGGTAGATGGCAAACGAGGCCTTTACATTCGTTGTGGATGATTTATACAGTATTTTCAGAGCGAAGTAACCACTCCTCAAATACTTTAGTGCCAGGGACAAGATTTTTTTTTGGTAGATAAGTAATACTATTATGTATTTGCCTTTTTATTCCACTAAGTACCACTGAACACACTCCTTTCAATTTATTTCGATTCTAATATTATGAGCAATTAGCAAATAATGTATCGTATTCCCTATTTATTTATTGGTTATTTATTATTAGTGGTAGCTTTGTTTACATTTATATTAGTATATTGTTTACATTTACTATTTCAAAGTGACTGGAAAAGGTATAATTTTTAATAAGAATCGATATTATTATGATTTTTTCATTAAGTAATTAATGATTTTCTGTTCCAAAGCTCAATTCTCTTAACCTTACCTTATTGAAACAAGTAACAAACTAAACATGTATTAGTCTAGACTCCAGTTAGAATCCTATTCTAGTTAGACTATACATCAACGCTTAGAATAATTCCAGTTAGTCTCACGCAGGGTCCTCCGGCGCGTTGCATATCAGGTTTTTATGGTGGATCGGGCGTCGACCGGCGCTTCAAATCACAGTAACGAGCCCTAAGTAGGTGTGAAACGAGTAACAACAGCGATGTATTGTTTAGCCGAGGTTTCGGCTTCGGCCACCTTCAGCTAAATATCGGCCTATAATTATTGCCGAATTTCTTGTCCAGACCTTATTAAAAGTATTATTCGTTTAAAGTTTTTTTTTCTATAATTATATGCTTAACAGAGAATATAAAATAAATTAACCGCCTTACTAATTAAAATGTACAATATTGGGTACTCTTTAAAACATGATTTAGTCCAAAGTATCGCTAAAATTTTTTGATGTATTTGTCTATGTTACATAAAAATTATGCATCTTATTTATTACGTGTAATTTTTTTTATTCGTTAAGGGGTAAATATTAAAATTTTCCAAATAACATCTTTATAACATTTTAACTATTAGCAACTAATATATTGTATTCTGTGCTATTAGTAAATCCAAAATTTTATCTCTAACTGCCACACTCAGAGAATGTTATGATTACTTACTTTAACTTTAATTTAATAAAGATTTTGTCTAAAGTTGTAAGAAAGATTATATTTATTAATACATTTCCATATATTTTCAGTTAAACTCTTCATTTAATTAATGCTAATTAATCATTAAATATCTCTGAGTGCGGACGTAAGAGATGCTAACTTGGCCGAAAATAGTGATGAAAACTGATTTCGGCTTCGGCTTAAGTCGGACACTATAGTATCCTTATCAGCGGGGCTAAAATGGTAGCATAGCAATTCCTCTCAATCAATTCACAAAATGAATTGTCAAAACTGTCAAAGTCACGAATATCAAATTAGTACGAATTTAGACCAATTGAATTGGTCAAACTCACGTATATCAAATTAGTACGAATTTAGACCAATTGAATTGGTCTAACTTTGACATTCGTGAGTTTGATAGTTTTGACAATTCATTTTGTGAATTGATTGAGAGGAATTGCTATGCGACCATTTTAGCCCCGCAGTACCTACTGCTTTTATTAGTTTCTCGCGGGGAAACAATCAGGTGCGCGGTTAGAAATCAGTTTTGCTTCCGTGGAGAAAATTGTGCCACAAATACGTTCTTGTTGAAACTTGTAAGTAGAAAGAAGAAAATAATATAAATGTAAATCAAAACTAATTTAAATAGAATTTCAATGAAAGCCACATTATAAAATTAGAAGTAGGCAGCTTATGGTAAGAAGTGCAGAAGAAGTGCAGTGGTTACCGGCATCCAAAAATTGATAAAATTAAGTAAAATTCTATTTCTTTTTATACCTAGCTATTTCTTTTTAATGATTGTGTACCTTTAAGGTAAAAATTATAATTGCAATAAAATTCTTAAAATAAATATGAGAATCCATACAATGTAGGGGAAAAATAAAATATAATTTTCTTTTAGCTTTTATTCCTAACTTACATTTTCACATAATTTAAATTTTTATTGTTTCTACCGTAACGATAAATAAAAATAAAGTGCATTTTGTGACAGTAATTTGTTAAATAATCTCAGAAAAGTTTATTTTTAAAGTAACGGTTATCGCTAAGTTATTACTTAAATAAATTTTAATTAAACATTCGGTATAATGATAATAATATGTAATTAATTGTAATTATTCGTTACGGCTGTAGCTATGGCTGAGTAAATAAAATTTATATGAATAAGGAAAGGCACTAGCCCTTTGCATATTATATTAACACTAGATGACGCCCGCAACTCCGTTGCGCCAAAACTCGTTTGTCGCGCTGGAACCGTACATTTTTCCGGCATAAAAACTATCCTATGTTCCATTACCGGGACTCAAAGTATCTTCATGCCAAATTTCAGCAAAATCGGTTCAGAGGTTTGAGCGTCAAGAGGTAACAGACAGACAGACACACTTTCGCATTTATAATATTAAATATGGATAAAGTGATGGCAGTCAGTTCCTCTAATATAGTTGAAGTTTAAAATAGCTATACTGTACTCAGCGAAACATAGCAGTCATTGACTCCCTGTCAAAAAACTTGTCATTTTCTATAATATAAACCGCGATTGACAATGGACTAGGAACATCTGAAACTTTATTGTCAATCGCGGTTTATATAGAAAATGTCATTTTTTTGACAGGGAGTCAAAGACCGCTACCGCCATGTTTCACCGAGTACAGTATAGAGAGCATTACTTCTGCGTGATTATTTTACCAAGGATTGTAAGGAAAGTTCTGAAACTGCAGCAATTATTATTAATTTTGACGACGTAATGTTGACCATGGGGTAACCAAAAGCTTTTTTTTATCGCAGGAAAATGATCGGTTCCATTTAAGACTCTACTCATACACTATAATGAAAAACACAATGAATACGTTTTATATAGGGTGTAACTAAACTAAGAGTTAATACTTTAGGGTGTGTATGTGTTCTTTGTAGAGAGTTCACTGTGAAAGTAGCAGCACTGAAAGGCCACTCTTTTTTCACTTTTGTACCTATGGGCAAGCGCCCCAGCGTCACGAGTGTCCCCATACAAAAGTGAAAAAAAAATTGTCTTTCAGCGCTGCTACTTACACAGTGAACCACAGACCTCTACAGTGAACTCTATACAAGGACCACATACACGTCCTAAACTCTGAAGTATTATCACTTACTTTTGTTACACTCTACCTATATAGAGATAAACTACGACAACATGGCGCGCCCCTCCAAAATTCAAAACGTTTGAAGTGCGTTGTCTTGCGCGGTTGACTAGTTATGATCAGTTGACCAACAAATCTTGGTAATAAGTGACATATTACGAGTACTGGTTGATTGGTTGAATACTTACTACATTTGTATTACTCTTTCATAAGGATGTGACTACACACATTGAAACAGTAATTTGGAGGGGCGCGCCATACTATCGTAGTTTTTCTCTACAATATTTTGTTTCTGTGTATCAAGCGGTTTTCCAACGTCATACACATGGATACAACATTGTACAATGTGCAGTATCTGAACTTATTTAATAGTTTTAATAGTAAAGGGGTTAGCATATGACTAGTGATCAGTACAACAGCTATAACAAATGTAAAATCTCCCAGGCCATAAACAAAATCATACTTAAGATTCTTCGCGCCATCGTCAGAACGACTAGCTCGGAGCCACCATTCATCGCGAGGGTAACGCTCTAGGCCCGGAGTGCGGTCAGGAACCACAGTAATACACGGCGCGGATGGATGGATGGATATTATCCTAGATGGACGGCATTGTTGAGGGCAGTTTCTTAGTGATGCTGGTAAACAGGTAAAGGTTGTGTTTGAGTTATGTAGCGTTTTGTTTGGCAGTTGGTATACACTATACAGGATACAACAAAACTATACTGTACTCGGCGAAACATGGCGGAAGAGGTCATTGACTCCCTGTCAAAAACTTGTCATTTTCTATATAAACCGCGACTGACAATGAAGTGTCAGGTGTTGTCAATCGCGGCTTTGTATAGAAAATTACAAGTTTTTGACAGGGATTCAATGACCGCTACCGCCAAGTTTCGCCAAGTACAAGTAAGTGGTAATACTTTAGGGTGTGTAATGTGTATATGTCTCTCATATAGTGGTTACTGTGAAAGTAGTAGCGCTGAAATAGTTACTTAATTTTTTCTATAAGAAAATAAACGTCTAACGTTATGAATTTGTCCGTACAAAAAAGTAAATGTTTCAACGCTGCTATTTTTACAGTGAACTCTATACAAGGGTCGCTTAAAGCATTATGGAAAACTTAAATCATTATGTTTTCGTTATCTAACCGTATAATTTCATAAAACATGCTAAGTTAAAGGCGATGTTACATCGCATGATTGCCATCACGTTTATCTATATAGCCTTTACACTTGGCGTCATCAGAATGAATGAAAACGTCATATAAATTCTAACGAGTTATCGTTAAATCAACACTACGAGGTACTGCGGAAAGTAAGTATCGTAAAACGTCAATTGTATGTAAACATATCAACTGTACGGCACATACTTAGAGACGAGTGTGCGTTAGACTGTAAACATTCAAATGCATTGTAAATAACGCAGGAACAAAACCGTTCAGACAAATAGGAAACAGTTACCGAAGCACGGTCGGGGAAATTTAGTGTTTAACGAGTATACTTGGTTTTTATCCCGCGATGAGAACCGAGGGGTGATTAAACATCTAAACAGGTGGACTGGTTTTTAATTTTTTTGAAGCTGACATGATCAAGAGTTTTTCAATTGTCAGCTCGGTCACTGCCGAAAAAAACAGGTTTTTTATTCCTTAATTTATACTTATTCATGTTTTTTACCGTTATGAACAAATTTTGAAAACGGTCAAACTGCTAAACATTAATTTCCTCAACTGTACATAGGCGTGTCACCTACGAAGTTCATAAATTAATCCAATGAACGAAACACAGGGGAACGCATTACGGACAACATTAATCAGAGCTAAGAAGGCGGATAGAATTTATTCTACGATTGTTACACTGTCGATGAAACGTTAAAAACGCTGTTGGCTTTGTAACGAAAGATTCGATGTTATTGTTCATACCGATCGGGGCCGATAACGCACCGGGTATTAGGGTTGCCAACCGGGCGAAAACTTTTATATTTTCACTTGTATTTCCGGTCAGAAAAAACTTATATGTGTCAGCCCTACGTCGTTTTGGACTTCACACCGACCTTGTTGACTTACCAACGTAAACTATCGACGCCCGTAACTAGTTTCTTTTTTATTAGTACTGGTTTAGTGCGGGCTGTGTCGATGGACCGATTATGCCCGAGATATCATAATCACTAGCTAGCGTTTATCGAACGCATAATCGGAGAGAGGCAATAAATATGTCTCATTTTAATATCCTAGAGCGAACATTTTTGGACTATTATAAAGCCTGGTAGCCTACGGATAGATAAGGATTAGATAAGGCGAACATGAAACATTGTAGACAATAATTACTCGTATCGTTACTATACATTTTTTAAAGAAATATATTTTGTTAATATTAAAAAAAGTATATTAATATATCAATTTGTAGTATACAGAATAAAGCACGCACGTTCTTTTTAACAACTTATGTATTACAGTAAATAACGTTTAAAACCCTTCTTTGCTCGCCACAATATAAAGTTTCCTTAACATCAGCACTTTCGCTACTATAAAATAATTATCGTCACTATAACCTCAAAAGTCACAAGAGCAATGGACGTGTCTTCACAACTTGCAGCCAATATGGAGGATCTGGCCAAACTGTTTGAGTCTCGCATGGACTCTTATGAGAAGCGACTTCTGGGTGCCAGTTCTGCAAGTCCAACACCGGACATCACCACATTAAATAGTGAGTTCACTGAATTCAAGAATTTTGTGTGGCAAACTCTGTCAAAATTAAAGGTTCAGTTAGATCTTTTAACTTTAGGCCTGGACAGGCATGAGACATTCCTTCGTAAGAAGATATTGCTGTTCCACGGCATATCTGAAACGAAAAATGAAAATTTATTTGATGTCGTCTCAAATACGATCACGGACAAAATGAAAATGGAATTCACCTGTAGTGACATACAGTCCTGTCATCGTCTAGGCTCTCCCAATACAAAGGCCCGTGCTATCCTGGTCAGATTTCGAGATCTGGAACAGCGGCACTTGGTCTGGGATGCCAAGTCGGCTCTTAAGAATACCGGCATTGTCATATCGGAGTTTCTGACCAAGACTAGACATCAGGTGTTTATGACTGCACGCCAACACTTTGGAGTACGTAGCTGTTGGTCTACTGAGGGAAAGATTGCGGTCGTATTGCCAGACAAGTCACGTCGAAAAATAGAAAGCATGCAGGAACTGAAAGACTTGATGACTTCGTTCCCCATTGTCAAGGACACAAAGGCGGCTTCTACATCGACGGATACCAGGAGTGGCCCTGGAGTAGTGTCACAGACCAGTAAGGCGGAGAATAAGCCCTCTAGAGCTGCATCTTCCTCTCGCCGTGGTAAAAAGTTTTAGTTTTAGGTGTCGTGATTAGCTGTTATATTGTGATTAAGTGTTTGTAAATTGTCTCCTTGTTTAGTGATTGTTACAACCGATTTTATGTTTATTTAGATTTTAGCTGCAAATTCCGAGGTAGTTTGTCCAATTTTATACTTTGTATTATCACTAATTTTAAAATACGATACTCTGCGTAGCAAAATATTTGTTGACAGTTATCTGGCAATGGCAATTCATGTGACATGTCAAATGTCAATGTCAGCTGTAATTTTTTTTTTCTCTTTTTATTATGGGTATAGTAACAGCTGTATTTATTCCAAATTCAAATTAATAGGCTTGCCAGTTGTCATAGTAGACATTATATTATTATACATTATTAATTTTGGATTTGTGCCCAGTATAATTATGCTTTACTTTGTGCTATATAATTTAGATTGTGAGTGTTAAGTGTATTGTTTTCTACAGCCGTAATCTATGGTGAGCTAAGATGAGTCATGCACAGTTATATTTAGTAGGATATCATTTATTTAATTATAAGTTATACTTATAGTATTATATATTTAAGTATATTATTATTATTATTATATATTTTTATTTAATATAATATTATATTGATAGTTATAATATTATGGATTGTGCCAATTATGATGCTATTGCTGACGACTTTTTTTCATGCTCTTCGTCATCCGACAGTTTTATTAGTGTGGACAGCACTAGTGCTGAAAGCGTAGCTTCTCCTTCTGCTCATGAACAATTAAATGACGCCTTTTCCTCTTTCCCTAACAACTTTAATATGGTTCATGTGAATGCCCAGAGTATACCACGCCATTATTCGGATCTACTTACGATGATTGGTAGTAATTCTCATATTGACGCCATTTTAGTGTCCGAGTCTTGGCTTAAGCCTTCTCTTCCGTCCACAGCTTATGCTCTCCCAGGATTCAAACTAATTCGTAATGATCGCGTAGGGAAAAGCGGTGGTGGAGTTGCTATCTACCTTCGCGGTGATATAGACTTTAAAATAATCACAGCATCACCAAGCCGCTACTCCGGCGTAGCCGAATATTTATGCATTGAGGTCACCCTACATCATAAAAGAGTTCTGCTCTGTGTGCTCTATAGTCCGTCTCTACGTGTTGATTACTTCAACACTTTAGACTCTCTGTTAGCCACGCATAGCCCCAACTATGACCACACCTTACTCGCAGGGGACTTCAATACATGTCTTTTAAGATCGGATTCGCGATCTTGTAAACTCCGGGCATTATTCACATCCTTTAACCTCAGCATACTCCCACTTTCAGCAACCCATCACGCTCCAAATTGTACCCCTTCCTTATTAGATCTCCTTGTCACCTCCTCTCCCGACCTCATAAAAGTTCATGGCCAAATTCCTTGCAACCTTTCTCATCATGACCTTATTTTCCTCTCCCTTAAAATCAAACCACCTCGCCGCAAACCCAAGTTCCTTTTCTTGCGAAGCTATAAGGGAATAGCCCTAGAGGCTTTTAAACAGGAGTTGTCTAAATATGATTGGTCTCCTATCTATTCTGCTCCTAATTTGGATTTAAAGGTAACACTTTTAACTGATTTTCTAACAAGGATCTTTGATAAGTATGCTCCCCTAAAGAAGGTTAAGGTTAAACATGCACCTGCACCCTGGTTATCGCATGAAATTGTCACCTTAATGGCCAAACGCGATCGTGCCATGCGCAGATACAGGAAAAGGCCTACTTGTGACAATTTTGACAAATATAAGTATCTGCGAAATCATTGTAATCGTCTGTGAAGAAATGCTAAGAGACGCCACATACATTCCTCTATTGAAAAAAGCAACCCTTCACAACTATGGAAGTTTCTCTCTACGCTAGGAATCGGCAAGTCATCTGCCTGCATCAATAACTCAGTTAACTTAAATGAGCTCAACACTCATTTCTCAGTCCCACCAGTAATTGTCGACCGGTATACTAAAACACATACAATATCCCATCTCCGCTCTCTTTCCCTCCCCTCCTGTGCTCCATTCTCATTTAAGCTTGTCTCTGATGAAGAAGTTTATAGACATATCATGGCTATAACTTCTAATGCAGCAGGCGATGACAACCTAAGCCCTCGTATGATATCCCTTACCCTTCCTGAACTCTTGCCAATTCTCACTCACATTTTTAACTATTCCTTGACAACGAGTTCTTTCCCTTCTGCATGGAAACGTGCTAACATCATTCCACTTCCCAAAACCCCTAACCCCTCATCCGTGTCTGAATTTAGGCCAATTTCCATATTACCTTACCTCTCCAAAGTCCTGGAACACATTGTCCACGAGCAGCTTTCCCAATATCTATCCTCCAACAGTTTGCTCTCTCCCTTCCAGTCCGGCTTCCGTTCTGGTCACAGTACTGTCACAGCACTGCTGAAAGTCACAGACGATCTCCGACTAGCCTTGGAGAATAAATGTGTATCGATCCTGGTCTTGCTTGATTTTAGCAGTGCTTTCAACTCTGTAGACTTTGACATTATCCTCTCCATCCTCCGCTCCCTAAACATATCTCCCTCAGTGGTAGCCTGGTTTGACACATATTTTCGGGGACGCTCGCAGCGTGTCCGCTCTGATGAGGCCACCTCAGAGTGGTGTGATATCGAAGCGGGTGTACCCCAAGGTGGCGTACTCTCTCCTCTCCTATTTTCTATTTTTATTAATATGATAGTCTCACTTATATTTTCTAATTTCCATCTCTATGCAGACGATCTTCAAATTTATCGTCATTGTAATCTAGACGACATTGATTCCGCAGTTGCTTCAATCAACTCGGATTTACAGCGCATAGCCGACTGGGCTAGATCTTATGGTCTATTGGTCAACCCAAAAAAGTCACAGGCCATTATAATAGGAAGCCGATATATGACCCAGCGATTACGCCATGTGCCGAATATCATATATGACGGTATCGTTATTGAGTATACAGGAACGGCAAAAAATTTAGGTTTAATTTTGGACAGCAACCTCTGTTGGAAGCCTCAGGTCAACGAAGTTAGCAGAAAAGTACACCACTCGCTGCACATGATGAGGAACCTCCAAAGCTTTTTACCTACCCAAACCAAAATTTTCCTTGTCCAAACTCTCATTTTTCCCATCCTTGATTATGCCGATTCCTGCTACTTAGACCTGACCGAAGAGCTTTTAACAAAATTAGAGCGTTTGCAAAACCTTTGCATACGCTTTATTTTTGGCTTAAAAAAGTTTGACCACATATCAGCTCATAGGTCAAAACTTAAGTGGCTTCCTATCCGTCTCCGTCGCAATTCCCATATCCTTTGTCTTTTGTATAATATCCTGTATAACCCCCTTTCCCCCTCCTACCTAGTTGAACGTTTCAATTTTTCCCGACCACTCCATAATCCATGCAGGTCCAATAGAAGAATGAATCTTTCACTCCCATCCCATCGCTCCAATTTTTACTCCTACTCCTTTACCGTTCATGCAGTCAGATTGTGGAACTCGCTTCCCCACACTGTTCGTGATAGCTCTACCATCAGTGTGTTCAAGAAACGCTTGAAAGAGCATTATCTTCAAGAATCTCAATCCATTTAAATAACGTTATTAAATATACATATAGTATTTATGTATTATAGACATATTGTATAGTATTTATAATTTATAATTAATATTGTACTATTATTTATTTTGGTTAACATAATACATGTATGTTTCATTATTATTATTGTTATTATTAGTTTTGTGTATAATGTAGATTTAAAGTTTAATTTTGTTATTGTGCACGCTCTACCTGATGTCTTATATCACGTCTCTCTCCGTAGGGCTGCTGTAAGAAATTTCTTTAGAAATAAGCAGTCCTTTGTGTCGTCTTTCTATGTCAATTTTTATGTAAACTGTGTCTTGTGTGCAATAAATGTTTAAATAAATAAAAAAAATAAAGCATTGAAGTTTTAAATTATCGAATTCTAATATTACAAGAACAACAAAAATAAAAAAAATTGTTAAGTAAGTATAGAAAACTCTACGCTCACGCCTCGTGCCAGCCGCTGAGCCGACGGTTCATATAAAAGAGTTCAACGAGCCACCACTCATAACTATGTTAATTGTACTTTACTGACATTAGCATACCTTTTTAACGTTAAAATATATATTTTAATTTGATATTTTTAATTTTATTAGTTAAAATAAAAAATAATAACAAAAAAATAGTTTGACTACGAATTTTATCTAAATATGCAATAAATATTTGTGTTTAAAAATTTTAGGACGTTATGGAAAATATTTTAAAATGTAAAGGAAAAGTATAGACTTTATTCCTGTACAAACTATTTGTTCAATACCATTTAGACACAAATTGTTGGAAACAAGTAGTCACAAGAATTCCCGTTGAGAACTCGGTACTCGAGAGCTGAACAATACTCCAACTAAACCGAAGCCGAGTTCAATTCCGATGTTTCTTTTCACTTATCCTTTACAGTAAAAGATTTTGAAGACTTTAAAGTGTATATAGTGCTAGACTTTTATAATTTAAGCGCTTTCGCCCGCGGCTTCGCTCGCGTTAAGAAGTATTATTATATACAAAATTTCATCCCCTATTTTAACCCCTTGGGGTTAGAATTTATCAAAATCCTTTCTTAGCGGATGCCTACGTCATAAAATCTACCTGCATGCCAAATTTCAGCCCGATCCGTCCAGTGGTTTGGGCTGTGCGTTGATAGATCACCATGTCAGTCAGTCAACTTTGAGTTTTGTATTGAATATATTTATATATTTACATAGAATATAGATTATATAATGCCCCTTAGGTTAGCTAAGGGGCATAATCTTATAAATTATAATAATAATAATAACCTTGTTGACTTTAATTGCCCGTAAGCAAGAAGTGCTTAACACAAGCATAATAACAAAGTACATGGTTTCGATACAGTTTAGGAAATAAGTAGATATTACTATAAAATAACAAACATATTTCTCTCAAACTCTTTATTAAACTGATTTATAAATAATTTTCTACCTAATTAACATAACTTACTGTTCATCCAAATAAAAGAGAATGTTGTAAACAACAAAATATATATTACAATATTATAAAAGAATGTAAATTAGGAACAAAAACTATTTCAATACAAAAACTGATAAAGAGTTAATTTGTCTAAAAAAATGTGATGAAAAGCAATTTAAAATCACACTTTACACTGTCAACGAAATATATGTGTATTAATTGACATCATTTATAACTTTTTAAATCCATAATATTATATTCATCTACAATTTATTTACCAGTTATGGAACAAGGTGTTACTAATACTTATGTAATTTTACTTACGCATTATTCTAATGGTGAAATGTTCATTAAATCTGAGAGGTACAAAGAATTCGAAAAAATTCGACCAAGTGTAAGTCAAGCTCGCGCACGAAGGGTTCCGTACTAGCAAAGATAGAAAATAGTTTTGTTTTTATGGGAGCCCCCTAAATATTTATTTTGTTTTTGTAGCTAGTAACACCAATTACATTATTTGTGAAAATTTCAACTCTCTAGCTGTCACCGTTTTTGAGATACAGCCTGGAGACAGGCAGACAGACCGACAGACGGTATAGTCTTAGTAACAGAGTCCCGTTTTTGCCCTTTGAGTACAGAACTCTAAAAAGAGATAGAAACAGTATAAAGAGAGAGAGAAAGCATTAATTACTACATGTCATGTCATAGGTCGCCAGTTACAAACGTAACGAGAATAATTAGTATGAATTAAAATGTAATTAGCGCTGTAGTCGTTTAAAAAGCACCCGTGAAAAGTAGACTAATGCCGTGTCGGCCATTTGTATAAGCCGATACAAGCGTTATTTAAATTTTGGTAATTAATTTACGTGTAGGTATCATTTAGATATTAGATGATATTTAGAAACAAAATCATTTCATATTCATATTTAATAATGAGTTCAGAAATATAAAGGATCAGGGGAAGTTAAATAATAATCGGCCAAGTGCGAGTCGGACTCGAGCACGAAGGGTTCCGTACGGGTATAGAGCGAAAGTAGACAAAAAATAGTGTTTTGTATGAGAGCCCCCCTTAAATATTTATTTTATTTTAATTTTATTAATAATTATTAAAGTACAAATATAATTAAGGATTTTGTGAAAATTTCAAGTGCCTAGCTGTTACCATTATTGATTACGAGCAAAAAGGCGAAAAAAATCACGATTCTTGTATGGGAGCCCCCCTTAAATGTTAACTTTATTTTATTTTTAGTATTTGTTGTTATAGGGGCAACAGTTATACACAAACTGTGAAAATTTCAGAAGTCTAGCTATAGCGGTTCTTGAGTTACAGCCTGGAGACAGACAGACAGACAAACAGACAGACAGACAGACAGACGGACAGACGGACAGACGGACCGACGGACAGACGGACAGACAACGAAGTCCCGTTTTTACCCTTTGGGTATGGAACCCTAAAAACTATTGCAGTAGGTCGCATACAATAACATGTAAATTATTAGCGAAACATACGATATCTTATTTTAAAAAATACGTTCAGTTTAAAAACACATTTTTCATTCTCTCTATTTTATAACATGTGTGTAAATTTAAAACCATACTAATGTTATAAATGCAAAAGTCTGTTCGTCCGATCAAACCGCTAAACCGATTTCGCTGAAATTTGGTTTGGGCGTAACGAATTTTTGGATCAACCAAGTTGCAGGCGTCATCTAGTAAGGATATCAAGTACAGATTAAAAATTATCTTACACCAACACAGCTACTGCAGCACATTCCGAATCTAAACAACCACGGTCTAATAGACCCCACAAACACAAACACAAGTAACTGGTAATAAATTCCTCGTGATGACCGGATGTAGCGACAATATAGAATCACACGATGATGTATGTGTGATCACAGTTACGAAAGTGACAGACAAACGGTAGCTGTACGGAGGGTCAGTGAAAAAATGAACAGTACCGTAAGCAGATTTTAGATAAATTTATTATATGATGCTCTTTGATAAAATCTGTTGGAAATATAGTCGCAAACGTTCCATACTAATGTTACCTTTCACCTTTTACGCCGAAACCGCTGAACTAATTTTACTGTGTTATGGAGATACTTTGAGTCCCGAGAAAGGACATAGGATACTCTTTATCTCGGAAAAATGTAAGGTTACCGCGCTATAAACGAACTATAGCGCAATAGAATTGCGGGCTTCATCTAGTAATTTATATGTTGTTATTTATTTCATACTCAGCCAAAAGTTGCTTGCAACTTTGTTCAGCAAAAATTCAGAGAAACATCTACATAGCTTCAATTAATTGACAGTACTACAAGCATACATGTTCGTCGTACGCTTTTTTTCACTTAAAAATTTCACTACTGCAAGCATACTTACAGTTTATACACATTATACTCATGCACATGCCAGCACTAACCTAAATAAAATGGACTACCAACGACGATAGATCTGTACACAGTAATCTATACTCATGTAGCAAAAACAATATTAGCTTTTTTAATAAAGTGGAATTAAGCTACTAATGCACACATTTGTCATTTACACACAAATCTTTACCGACTATGAAATTAACTGGATATATTATAAAGTACTAGCTGTCCCGGCAAACGTTGCTTTGCCATAATATAAAGTATGTCGCCCATATTATTTTATTGAAGTGACTAAATAAGTATGTCGCCATGGCAACGTCGATCGCTATCCCGTCACACAAACAATGGTCGCCGTCAGTCTCAGGTTGTAATAATTTACTATTATTTATTCAACAAATGCACTTATCAATATACAAAGTACCCAGTAGCCGATTCTCAGACCTACTGTATATGCATATAAAATTTGGTAAAAATCAGTAAAGCCGTTTCGGAGGAGTTCGTGGACTAACATTGTGACACGAGAATTTTATATATAAGATTTAACAAGATGAACCCGCAACTCCGTTGCGGTAAAAGGTAAACATTATCCTATGGTCCATTTCCGGGACTCCATGTATCTCCATACCGAATTCCAGCAAAAAAGGTTCAGTGGTTTCGGCGTGGAGGTAACAGACATACATACATACAGACAGACAGACAGACAGACAGACACACTTTCGCATTTACAATATTAAGTATGGATACATAGTTATTAATTAGGTTTACAAGGCGTATAAATTTTAAGTCATAAAAATAGTCCCGCCTACACCAAATACTGAGAACGATCTCATTTCTTTACCGCATATTATTAATCACAATTTTATACAAACAACCGGACCTACTTAATCATGTCGTTTTATATTGCGATCTTCAACTGCCATAAACTATTTAATCAAGATAAAAAGTCGTAAAATAGGCATAAAAACACATATAAAACTAATGTTTTAATATAAATTACATGATACTGGTGAATCAAAAGCCACATAGACATTTTTGTATCTCCCTTTACAAGCCGGTAGG
This sequence comes from Polyommatus iphigenia, assembly GCA_963422495.1. Classification (NCBI taxonomy): domain Eukaryota; kingdom Metazoa; phylum Arthropoda; class Insecta; order Lepidoptera; family Lycaenidae; genus Polyommatus; species Polyommatus iphigenia. The sequence goes on along the minus strand of OY730185.1, from coordinate 33,097,668 downwards.
ACTACAATATGATTGCTAGCTTCATGGCGCTAATTGCGTAAAAGAACTTCATAGAAAATTCATAAAAACTGGTATTGTCGCTCCGGCATATCGTTTGCTAGAGCCATATCATGTCGTCTGCTACCAATTTGTAACATACAGACTAGGCCTGTTTCACATTCTTGTAATAAATGCCAGAGAGCATAGTTATTTGTATATGTTTTTTATGACATTAGCTTATTCGGGTACTTGTGATGTTACATACAAAATAATGCCTAAAGTGATGATGACGAGAAGTTTTGAGGCTACATCATGAATGTATAAAATATGATGCCAAATTAAATTCTTATTTATCCTAAAAGGTTCAAATATGTTTATATACCTGAGGGTTACATTTATGTTAACTACCACACAAAATCATTTATCTTGACTTGAATAGCGTAAAAACGACAATTAGCTAAATTAATTGACAAATTAAAGATTTTGACATTCAAAATTTTAAACATTTTAAACATTTCAAGACCAAAGTTGAATACCAAAAAGCCGGTTTATAAATGTCACGCTAGGTAATCTAGATAGCTTAGATCATTTTGTTAGATATCTGAGATCATAATACACAGAAACGCTTAAAAATCATAGTCCAAATATGTTTAGGATGCGACCTCTAATCTAGGACAGTTAACGACGCGAAGGCTATATTTACGGGGCTATTATAAAGCCAAACAATATCACGTGCTGTTACCACAATAAATACACATACAGTAACGTAACTCAACCAAGTTCTTGCAGAAATCTTTAACACAGACACAGGACATGCACGACGTGACAGGGCTTTATTCTGCTCTCATAGAAGCGCCTATTAGAGCAGAATAATTCCTTCATAATTAAGCGTAATCCACATATGCCCGTGTGAAGGACATAGTCGTCTATAATTATTACCTGTTAACGACGTCTGTGCTTACTGTAGACAGCAGAATCATTGTGGATTCATGGATATCCGTCAAAGCACATAATATAAACAAACCCATTAAATTACCTAAATTTCGCTTATGCTTTCGAATCAGGCAGTCTAGTTCAAGTGCGAAGATATTCTACTGTTTATACTTACACTGCGTTATAACCGAGGCGGCTCATCTAACAATCTTATTGAGCGCGGAACAATTTCGACCCAAATTATACACTGCCCCTCCATAATAATTAACTCGCTCGCCCTGATTAATTTGATTATCAAATATCTATTTCAATTATGTTAACAGGGCATTATTATTCTAACAGAACTATTTATACTACCACGATACAATCTCAAAGTACACGCAACGATTCCATTCCAATTATGAATTCGGACGTTTTGTTTATGAATATATTAATAAAATTCCGCTCGTTACTCGTGCCTCTCACTCCCATGTTAAACAAATAACTCACAATTAATAGCATACTAGAGAATAATGTGAATCGATTTTTTAGAATCGATGATTACTATGGTGTCGACGGTCCGATGATATTTCCATTTCTATTAAATTAAGTTCCTCGTGTTTAAGTACATAAACGTGATCATTTATCATCGACAGTTGAAAAATTTGTATTAATAAGCGGAGTCATTTGTTATTTTTCTACAAATCATAATTACTGTGGAATTCATCGAGAAGATATTTTAGTAGTTATTACGTAATATAAAATTAAATATACAAGAACGAAAAAAACTCAAGTATACGAGAACAAAAGACTCAAAATTTTAAAAGAACGGAAGATCAAAAACAAATTTAAGTACTTACCTAATTATAATCGCAAGGAAAAAAGTAAGTATCGAATACATAAAGAAATAGCATGAGCCAGACTCACGTACAGACGGCCAACAAGAATTAAAATGTCCCCAATACTAACAAGGCAAAAACAACCGCTAGCTTAAGTGAGGCGCTCGATATTCTATAATAGACGGTTAAAGTATTTAACGGTGAGATAAAATCTTAACAAAGGCGATTTGGTTGGCCGTCTTGTTTTTGTATTACATTCACATATACACTAATCTACGGACCACGTAACCAGACTAGTAGGAGCTCTGATACGCCTCAAAGTTTCTGCAGATTGCTTCAAAAAGGAGGAAGATAGAAAGAATGAGGAATCATTTTAAACTGGCGAAGCGTTAAATGTATTGACCCCGGGTGCGAGCCGGCCGGCGCGGTATGTCGGTTCCTCGTCTATGATATGTAAATGATAATTGGTTTCCGAATAGAAAACGTTCCTGTTAATGCCGCAAGACATTGCCACAGTATTCCGAGTTGACGCGTTTATGTTGCAGTTTTACTTTACGGTTTTAAATATCACAAATCAAAAGCGTAGTGTTATAAATACAGATAAATTACGTATCTAGCTATAAAAACCGATCATTGAAGTCGGCTATAAACTCTCGTTTTCAATTAGGAAACATCATAAAATGTTAATCTTACGACACTAAAAAAGTTGTAAAAAAGTAAGGTAAATTACTTGCGCAACGAAAATTGATTACGTTTGATGGTCAACGAGCAAAATTACGATCAAAAAGTTCGAGGGGGAACAAAAGAAGCGAAATCTATCGGTCACAGAGCGACAATAGATTAAAAAACAAGAAGCCGCGGGACTGAAATTTTGAAATGCATCACCCAGCGGAGACGGTGCTTTGTCCGGCGTCACACGATTCCGACCCGCTCATTAATGGCGCGTTTTATTTGCTCCTATTTAATTTGGCATTTATTTAATCTGGCGGCGCGATATTGTGCCCGTGGTCTTATTTCTCATCTTTTGTGACAGGGCTCATTGAGTGCGAGGTGTCGGGATGTGTTCTCCGCTTACACGCTCCGCGCTGCTGCCTTTCATCGTTCACAAAGCGTAATTGAATCCCACAGAATCTTACGCAGTCTGTAAGATTTAATAGGGCATTAAAACACTCGCATTGGCCATTGTGCATCGGTTTTGTGCGCGATTATTCATCGCGCACCGCAATGCAGCTAGCTTTTACGAACAACACTTTTTAGGCCGGCCCCGTCGACCGCAGCGTGCGGTTCCTCATTTACTGCACTAAAATAATTGAAAATAAATAGATAATAAATTTCACACTCCGCTTTATTTTTTAGTCCTTTTGTATGTTTAATATAAAACTTGGGTTATAAAAGTAAACGGCTCTCGGAAAATCAACATACGCGTTTACCATAACATAACCCGTATTTGATACTTCGATACACGCAATAACTTTCACCCGTAACAATTCTTCGAAGCATGCAGCGAATTATGTTAAAGCATCATATAGTCGATATAAGTGGGCACGTCAGGCGGCTCATAAAATTGAAAATGGTTCCTTGTAAATCGAAGGTATAGAGCGCGCGGCAAATTGTCGGACGAGAGCGGGCATTCATTTGATCACTGTACTTGTCGAATCCGCCTCGTCTTTTTGCGATGCGTGTTTGGTCGATATTTACACCTGTAAGGCCAGCCATTACATACTCCGGCTGATTAGTTCGTAATTAGTTCAGCACGCTAATGAGAGCGATGGGATGATTGGAGACACGATATACGGTTGAAATATTTAAATTGACAAAAAATTTGCCGCTGTTAAAGACTGATACCTATTAAGCTACAATTACATTTTAACAAGTAGATATATGTCGTGTGTTGTAAATTTTGCACTATAAAAGTTTGTATAAAAGTGGAAGTTCTGAAAAGAGTTCTCATTACAGCGTCTGAAACTCCTCGCTCGGGATCTTTTTCAGCTCTTTAGTATACTTCACAATGTATTTGGCAAAATAATGTTTACCGGTTTTTTTATAAAAGTAAGATACACTTAATGTGTATAAAAAATAAGCGATTGATTCTTGGGTCATGTGTTAGAAACAACTACACTCAACAGTATCAGATTTTTTGTCTATCACCATTACTTAGCTTCTAATGGAATAATCTTCATGATTGGTCAGTCACGATGATTTAAGACACTGTCAAGCATTTATCCACTCATGTTCACACTTAAAGTATTATGTTTGTACAATGATTTATTCAACTAATGACTGAATTCTTCTACTCAAATTGGGATGCACTCAAGTCACATTGATGTTCTTGCGTTTTTTAACATAAACTGCTCAAAATGAACGGTATCCTTGTCTAGCCTATCTATCTAGCCTATCTAAACCTGTCTATCTAGATAGGATTTTTACCTTGTAGATTTTGATTTTGATCTGTTTTTCTTCTCTCCGAAACAAATTTCGTGGCAGTACAGTAGAAATCGTTTTCTAAATACAAGATTCACTCATTTAAAATACACGTGCAAGATAACTGGTGACTTTTAAGTTGCTTCAAGTAGTCTTTAAAATCGGGTATTTATAAGGAAAACGACTCATTTTTCGGTAGTCATAATTTCGCTTACAATGTAACTAACTGCCTGTCGTCACAACTGCTCCAGGTGAAACACAAAATTTAACAAGATAGCGTCAATTCACGTTTCTTATAAAATTTAAATTGGGCGATCAATTTTGTCCTTATTTGGTAGTGCTGAGCATTGAGACTTTCAAAAGCTTACTATGCAAAACATGATATAACTAGGATTAAATGTAATGCAATGTTGAAATAATTTTATTTAATTATGGCTGTCCCAGATACGACCGTAATATTATTAGCTTCTACGACTGTGATTAAGTTTTCATTGCGTTCTAATAAATTTATTTACTCCTTACTTTATAATTACTAATCATTTCATCTAGGTAGGTATGGTTAGAAATAATTAAAATTATTGTCGTCATAAAATTTGATATAAGTAGCCTGTACTAGATACAATAAGAAATTGTTTTCGTTATATTTTATATCCTGTATAATCTTACACGAGCAAATAGTTTATTCATTAACTAACAGATAGCAATAGTTTTGCATAATAAAGTAGACATAATGGATCTTTGAACATTGAAATCAAACCATAAGTCTTTTACCACACATAAGTCTGTATCTTATTATTATTTATCACTTTTTCACGTTCCATTCAAAATCAAAAGACCGTATGATGACAAAGCTTAAGCATATATTGCATGTATTCGATTTGCAAATTAACAATTTAAAAGCGAGTTTAATTAAGCGGGAGGTCAAGCATTTTACTATAAAGCTATGAAACTCTGAACATGGAACATGGAATGTTCTCGGAGCTAAAATCTAAAATCATTTACGGCAGAACATAAAATCGTTAAACCCGATAATATTTCAAACTTTATACTTCACAGGCGATGTAAACTCAGCTTTTCTCCCTCATTGAATCTTTCAGGGCCGCGTCGAAGGCCGGACGCGTGTGAATGACGCTTAAAGGTTCGTGCACACTACGCCGGGCCGCAGCGTCCGGGGACGCAGCGCATATTGCTTGCACCTTGGTGACGGGCTGAGCGCAGCGTGGCAGGGTGACAGGTTTTGACTAGAGTTTACTATAGTAGTGGAGCGGGTTACAATAATATTTTTTTTTGCGGGTAGGCGTAGCAAGAACATCTTATTTAAAGTCAGGAACGTAATTTTCCAAATAAAAATACTTACAGTTTTTTAAACAACCTATGTATTGCACTAAATTATAGTAATAATCCCTCTTTGCTCGCCACATAATAAACTTTCAGTCATTTAAACACTTTCGTCAATTTCCATCGTCACTATAACCTCACTATAACCTCACTACTATGGATGTGTCCACTCAACTTGCTACCAACATGGAGGATCTGGCCAAGCTCTTCCAATCACGCATGGAGTCCTACGAGCAGCGTCTCCACAATGCCACCGCGAAGCCGTCGCAACCTGCAGATCTCTCCAGCTTAGCCCGTGAGTTTGTTGACTTCAAAACTTTTGTTTGGGAAACTCTATCAAAATTAAAAAAGCAAATAGATCTTCTAACACTGGGACTGGACAGGCACGAGACATTCCTCCGCAGGAAAATGCTATTGTTTCATGGAGTGGCTGAAACAAAAAATGAAAATTTATTTGATGTCGTGAAGAGCATAATCACCGACAAAATGAATATTGAATTTACCCGCAGCAATATTCAGACTTGTCATCGCCTCGGTCCCTCCAGCACTAAAAGCCGTGCAGTCCTTGTTAGATTTCGGGATATAGAGCAGAGGCGCCTAGTGTGGGACGCAAAGACTTCACTCAAGAGCTCGGGTGTTGTTATCTCAGAGTTTCTCACTAAGGCAAGACATCAAGCCTTTGTAACTGCACGACAGCACTTTGGGATGCGTAATTGTTGGTCCACTGACGGGAAGGTTCCTCCTCCTCTAACACAGAGGAGGAGATATTAGATTTTAGCAGCGCTTTTAATTCGGTTGATTTTGACATACTCCTCTCTGTCCTTCGTTCCCTTAATATCTCCTCCTCTGTGTTAGACTGGTTTGACTCATATCTTCGGGGACGTTCGCAGCGGGTCCGCTCTGACGAGGCTTTCTCGGATTGGTGTGACGTCGAGGCGGGTGTTCCCCAGGGTGGCGTTCTTTCTCCCCTTCTATTTTCAATTTTTATAAATACTGTTTCCAAATTAATTGCATCCAATTTCCATCTCTACGCAGACGACTTGCAAATTTATCGTCATTCGCTCATTGAGGACATTATTTCTGCAATTGCAGAAATTAATGCTGATCTCCAAAGAATTGCTGAATGGGCTAAATCATTTGGTCTGAGGGTTAACCCAGGTAAGTCACAGGCCATGATCATAGGTAGTAAGTACATGACTCAGCGTGTACGTGATGCACCCAGTATCGTATATGATGGGACTATCATTCCTTTTACTGACACTGCCAAAAATCTAGGCCTAATTTTAGATAATAATTTTTCTTGGATTACTCAGGTTAGTGAAGTCAGTAAAAAGGTGTACTACTCGCTGCATAAGTTGAAGTGCCTCCAAAATTTTTTGCCTATGAAAACTAAAATCCTCCTCGTCCAGATCCTTATCCTTCCTATCCTAGACTACGCCGACTCCTGCTACTTGGACATCACTGAGGAGCTGTTAACAAAACTAGAACGTTTACAGAATCTCTGTATCCGTTTTGTGTTTGGACTTAAAAAATATGATCACGTATCAGCCTTCAGATTGAGGCTCAAGTGGCTTCCTATCCGTCTCCGTCGCAACTCCCATATCCTCTGTTTACTATATAATATATTGTATAATCCTCTCTCTCCATCCTATCTGCACGATAGATTTAATTTTTCCTGCCCTCCTGAAATCCCGTGCAGATCCAGTGTCCGAACAAACCTCTCCCTGCCATCCCATCGCACCAATTTCTACTCCTATTCCTTCACCGTGCACGCAGTCAGACTATGGAACTCGCTTCCCCACACTGTTCGTGACAGTCCAACTATCGCTGTGTTTAAAAGACGACTGAAAGAGCATTACCTTAATTCTCAATCACCGTAACTTGCGTTATTATGTATACATATTATAGTATTTATTTATTATATGCATATTATTTTTCATTGATTTTATAAATATATATAAATACATACCTATATGTATTTATGTATGTATGTATATATGTGTATATATGTATGTATGTGTATGTATATATATATATTATATGTATATATAGGCTTAAATAGTTTTAGTATAAATTATAAGTTTGATATTATTGTATTTATAGTTAATTTAGTTTAATTAGTTAATAACTTTATTGATTGTGCACGTCCTATCTGCTGTCTTTTACACTCGTTTCTCTTAGTAGGGCTGCTGTAAGAGATTTCTTCAGAAATAAGCAGTTCCTTTGTGTCGTCTTTCCGTGTTAAGTGTATCTTTATGTATTTTTCATGTGTGCAATAAAGAGTTAAATAAAAAAAAAGATAATAATATTTACTGCAGAATTTGCTTGGCACATCGTAGACGGAGCGCAGCAGAACAAGCAAGGCGCCGCATCAAACGGACAGAAATCCACCTCGCGATACTGCGATCCAATGCAGCCAGTCACAGTGTGCTATGAGTATGCTATAGAAAGCTTTTTACGCTCCACTCCTCCGTCACTCCGGCTCCACGCAGTGTGCGCGAACCTTAACTCGTAAATCAGTAATGGCCGGGACATATATGTCTATAAAAACGCCATATCACCATCGATCAGCCGCGGACGTCCAACAATAGTCCACCATTGTGCCCTGCTATCTAATCGTAATGAATATAAATTTTCAGATGACATTTACGATGGGTGCGCGCCGTGATATCGCCTATATATATGTGCTAGATACTTTACGAACATACATGGCATAGATTCGTCGATAATTTCAAAATTTAGTTTCATCTACTCTCTTTACTATGTAGAGTAAGTTTAACCATAAACTAACAATGCTAGAAGCAGCCAAAGCGTTTATTTTTTTTCACACAAAACTTAAATTCAAAGTTACAAACTGTAAAGGCTATAACTGACCTAAGACACGATCCTACATAGGCAGAAAATTGTTCAAAGTGACGAAAATGTATGCGCATCGATGAATAAAATTAAAATTAAAATTAAAAATTCATTTATTGCAGCAAAAATAAATATACAGGATTCCCAGAAGCTATTAGGTACAGTGTTTTATTTTTTATTTATTTTTTGCTGTTTAAATAATTACCAACATGATTAGCTGTAGCTCTCACACTAGGATAACCTGTGTCGTGAGAGCTGATTATATTATGAACAGGAAGATTAAACTCGGCACCACCACCATTAAAACATTAAATAGATAAATAAATAATATATATATATATAAAAGTTAAGTAAAATTATTATTAGAAATAAGTATACAATGGGAAGAGTTCAACTTTAGTGTCTAGGTATTAATAACATAATTAATGTGTTAGAAGTTTAGAATTTTTTCTGTATCATCGTAATCCAGAGATTTTAAGTACTTTGAAATCAAACATTTAGCCTTCATACGAGGGCTGCTATTTATGTATCCGGAATTAAAAAAAGAAACAAACATATATCATTTAATATGGTTTTATTGCTTTTCAAAATATTCGCCGCGATGATCGACACACTTTTGCATACGCTGGAACCAATTTTCATAGCACTTTTTCCATTCTGATTGAGGTATCTCCAAAACGTGCATTTTGAACGCATCAACAGCCTCTTCGCGGCTCGAAAAACGTTGACCACGTAATTTGTTCTTCGCGTATGGAAATAAAAAGAAATCGTTAGGTGCCAAATCAGGGCTGTACGGCGGATGACCAGTCAATTCGATCTTTTGACCCTCCAAAAACTGAGTTGTTTCAGCTGAGGTGTGACAGCTAGCATTGTCGTGATGTAATATGATTCTGCGTTGTCGGTTGTCCTTTCTTATTTCTTCAAAGACTTCTGGTAAACAAATGGTCGTATACCATTCAGAATTAACCGTTTTACGATTCTCTAGTGGCACTGTAGCCACATGTCCATTAATTCCAAAAAAACAGGCGACCATTTGCTTCAAAGTACTTTTTGCACGAGTAACTTTTGTTGGTTTCGGCTCATCTTGGAACACCCACACCGTTGACTGTTGTTTAGTTTCGGGGTCATATGCATAGATCCAAGATTCATCACCTGTGTAGATATTATAAACGTCTTTTGACGTACCACGGTTGTATTTTTTTATCATTTTTTTGCACCAATCGACACGAGCCCGTTTTTGATCGATTGTCAAGTTGTGCGGAATCCAACGCGAACATATTTTTTTTACAGCCAAATGTTCGTGTAATATCTTATGTATGCTCGTCATACTTATGCCTAAGGACGCCTCTATCTCGCGATATGTAACATGACGATCACGCATTATTAGTTCCCGCACAGCATCTATATTTTGTGGGACAACAGCTGTTTTTGGGCGACCTTCTTTATTTTCATCCGTGAGCAAAGACCGCCCACGATTAAACTCACTGTAACAGTGATAAACAGTGGTTTTTGATGGTGCTTCATCTCCAAAAGTTGCGGTGAGTTGAATAAAGCACTGTTGTTGATTTAGCCCACGCCGAAAATCGTAGTAAATCATTGCACGAAAATGTTCACGCGTTAAATCCATGGCAAAAGAAGACACGCAATTTTCAAAATGACGCCACAATGGAAAAATAATTGACAGTCACATGAAACAAAATGTATTCTTCAACCAAAGAGTTCTATTTTCAAATGTTGTAATTACTTTTTAAATATTGTTCTTGTAAGTGCCCAGTTCCGGGTACATAAATAGCAGCCCTCGTAGATGTACAATTTTTAATGTTGCATTTCAAACATATTTTCTTATACATGTAAATGCCTATAAAAGGGTTAAAACGTTTTGCAAAAGTGCTTTTTACGGTCACATTCGGAATTCGATAAAAAATATTTCGGCAAATGATAAAAAAACCGTCAAATAATAATATTACATTTTTTGCAACTTTGAACGTACAGAGTATTTACTAAACACTTTTAAAGCAAGAGAAAGTAACAAATAAACAATTACATAAACCTTAGTTAGCTCTACATCTATTAATATACAACCTTCAATAAATATTTAATTAGATTATATAATATATATAATAATAATTTATGAATAACATAAACTTAGCTGACGTAACACTGGCAAATCATCGCGTCATCGCCACAAGTGTTAAAATATCACGTTACTAAAAATTTTATGTCATTTTCTTCACGTCGCAATCGTTCGAATCTATTTAATTTTATGTTGTCTCAAGTTACCATTATAGCGTTATAAGTTCTCATTGTCATAAATTAACATTTCCCAGAGTAGCGATACGTTTGTGGGAGTTTTATCGCTAATTTGACTTTAAAGAGAGACTTTTTATTAGCCCTTAGATGCCCACTGCTAGGCTCTTACAAAAATAACGTTATTTAAACTATAACACTTAAAAACGCATTCAAATTATTGATTTAGACGCACTTTATAAATGAAACTTTCAAAGACAAAATTAGAGACGCCTCACATAACTTACTTCACATTCTGTAATATTTAATATGTAAAACATTATTATCTCATATTATGTAAAACTTATTTTCATAAAACTGAAATATTTCGATTAACAATCATATTAAGAATTTACAGGTGATTTTATAGGGGTAATTTTGTAATGAAATTCCATTAAACGTGTACATTGTAATCAAGTCATTAAAACGATAACGTTATTTTATGACTATCAACAGATACAAAGACTTTGAAGACGCAATTTTATGAAGACGGTGAGTTTGTGACAGTGTTCAATTTACTCGTTATTAGTTCACATCTTAAAGATCAAACTTTTTTGAAGTGAAAATTTCTTTAGCGGCGTTGAGCACTTTTGTGGGATGGGTAAAAACTGTGAAACTCGCGTCGGATTCTCGTGCTGATCGAAAAACCGTAAGACGGTTGGAAAGTAGTGTTGTAACATCGAAATCGATTAATCGAACAATCGATTGGTTTTTTTCGATTGTCGATATTTTTTAATCGATTGTAAGGGTTTCGATTGATGACAAAAAACGATTTTTTAAAATTCGATTTAAATCGATTGTAAGGGTTTCGATTAATTAAAAAAATCGTTTTTTTAAAAACCGATTTTCATAAAAAATAGGTTAATCGATTTTTAAAAATCGATTTTCATAAAAAATGGGTTAAAAATTTAATCGATTGTAAGGGTTTCGATTAATTAAAAAATCGATTTTTTAAAAATCGATTTTCATAAAACATGGGTTAAAAAAAAATAATGCACAACGTTAATAATCAAGTTTTTACTTTTGCCGGCACTCCCGGAGTGCAACCCGTCTTTTTTTTACTAGCAGGTGAATTGCAGGCAAGCAGGTTGGGGATGTGCCTCAGCTCATCTGAAGCATCCCGGGGGTACGTGGGACTGTATTTTAATTGTATGCAGAGTTTAACAGATAACATAAGAAGAAGAACGTAAGAAATGTCGAAATTGTCACGAAATGAAAGTAGAGCTCGTCAAGGCTTTGAACGTGGCGAAAAAAGGAACTAATGCTACCATGATACAAAAACTCCATTTTTGACAGTTCTATTTTAGCAGCAGCGCCCCCGTCAGCCTTGTCGCACTTTAACTACCATTCTCTCTGAGCTACAGCAGTTAGAGTCCAACATTTTGACGCTTGACGCATCCACTTTTCCCGACTTCCATGTGCATTGACGTTTACCGAGCAATGAATCGCCGAGTTATTTATCACAATGACGTCGGGCGGACATATAATTTGCCATGTACGCGGCTGCCCGCCCATTATGTTGTTCGGCAATTCATTCGATATAATGAAAGCCGCTACCGGCCACAATAGAGCCTCCACCGCGGACACACATATTGTCAATTTCCATGGTGAAAAGTGTTAATTATTTTTTTTATGTTCTCAATACTTTACGTTGTTGAATGATGTTTTTACCTATAATCACAATAGCATCTTGAATCATCAAAATGGTTATCATATACAATATTATACTAATTGGATTGTAGGCCATCTTTATATTCCCACTAACATTATAAGTGCTAACGTCACTTGATAGGTCTGTTACTACTTGAAACTCAAATTGCTTAACCGATTTAGACAAAATTTTGGAATGGAGATACTTCTCGGGAAAGACGGTAGGCGTGTTACCTTTTTAGGCTCAAACTGCTAATAACCGATTTAGTCGAAATTTTGAAATGAGGATAATTCTCGGGGAAGAATGTAGCATATAATTTTATGTTATACGTAGAATTTTTGCGCATAGTAGATAATATAACAAAGTCAAGTTCATATTTTAATGTCTATAAGATGTAGGTACCTACCTTGTATTAATGGAAAGTTATATGATAACTAATAGGTTATAAATATCGTAAAATCTAATAGATTTCTTGAAGCCTAGAGGGTTTTATACAATAAGGTTCATTGTTTTACGGCTCACATGCAAATTAATTGTAACCTGAACTATTTACGACTTGGCATACCGCACTAAACTGTAAAATTTGTGGCCGATCGTTCCCCTCAATCTATATTCAAAGTTGGAAAAGTCTCTAATACTTAAACTACAGTATAAGTAATATATAGTAGACCGTCTTCATACTAGACTGCCAAATCAGGCGCACGCACACATTAGCTTGCTTTCAAATGATAAAACTTGACCCTGTGTTAATATCAAGAAAACGTCTGAGTTAGGGCACAAATTACTAAATAGTTACTTCGTTAGGATCAAGTCACATGACGAGGCGATACAATGCGATGCTTTTTAAAATAAGCCATTCAAAACTTTATTTACTATACAAGAAATTCACAATCTCAATCAATGGATTTGCCTTCTTTTCTTTTTCAGACCTTGAATTCGCGGCGTACTGCGTAGGGCTGCCTATTTCTTTGAATAACTTATTTAAAAATGCATCGTATCTTGTCATCGCAAAGTCAACCTTGCACTACTGTATAAATTTGCATTGTGCTAAAACGTAACTGACTATATATTTTGGAATCTTTGTTGCTAACGTGACTTTTAGTTAGCAATAACAATTTTACGGCCTGTGTCTTTAGCCGGCTCCTATGGCAGTTCAGATAAGATTTTACGATACTCGGAATATAGACAAGCTTGTTACTTCACATTTTGAGGCTGCATAATATATTGTTCTCCTTTACATTTGCTCTGTACTGTACAGCAATACAAATCGAGTCATATTTGAATCTCATTTTTAAGTGGGCGTCCATAATATTAGAGTCTGATGATTTTTTGACTTCCGAATTCCAATGTTAAGATAGTATTTCATATTTCTGTAGTAAGATAATATCAGTTTCCTTAGTCTATGATAATATTTAGACTTGAGAGATTCGGCTCGATTCATTTGCAACAACTACCTAATCTCGCGTGAGATTTAACAAACATAATATACTATTTATAAAGTAATTTACTCATTACAAATGCCTAAAAGTATAGTGGACAAAATACACGTCTTAATAATAGTGAGGGAGCCCTGGAACAAATTTTTTGTGATTACTAACAAGCAAATTTTTTGTGAGCAGCTAAATTTTAATACGTCTTATTAAAATTTAGATTATTTACAACATTTTTATTTTCGACAAATCTCGAAAGTGGTAGCTAACAGAGATAGAAAGGATTTCATACTTTGACTTGATGGTCCTAAAATATGGATTGTTTTATTTGTAGGACAAGGTTACTCTTAAATTATATAACTAATAACCTACCAATATACAAAAAATCTGCTGGTTAGCGTTCCGTTTTAAGGTGAACGCAGATTTGGTCGCACCGCACGCACCGCAGTCGCCGCATTCGCAATTCTTCATATTATTATGAAGTTGCGAAGACTGCGGCGCGGGTAGGTAGGTATGCGAGCTTGCCTATAACTTCATATAAATAATTCGAATGCGGCGACTGCGGTGCGTGCGGTGCGGCCCAAATCTGCGTTCACCTTTAGGGTACAGTAGTCAACCAAGTTTTGTTGAATACAGAAACAAACTAACAAACTCTTCAGCTTTATAATATTAGTTATTGATATTCCGCAAAGGTCAGAGCAGAAGGTGCCACTAGCAGACACATAATCCAACCAAATTCTGACATGTTGCGCACGTCATATCAGAAAATTGACAGAAACGTTCCCAAACTTCAAAGAAAACTTTTTGTTAGCCGACTATGTATGCTAGTGCTACCTCTCACGTTAAAACATTGCAGTAACAATATAACCTATTAATCACAAATCGGAGTATCTACCGAACGATAATATCGTTAGCTGACCGACACATATTATAGTTACACATACACATATTAGTGGAAAGAATAATCCAATTTTTATAAACTGTTTACATAAAGAAATGCATATTACACATTCTTCGCCTGACAAAATACACACAAAAGTCAGTCATAATTTCCATAAGTAGTTATAAGCTTGTCCACACAAATTTAAGAGTACGACAGTCGGTTTTTTCTCCGTGCTTGTGATTTAGTCTGAAGACTAACATTATAGAGCCAAGTTTATTATCGCTGTAATTTCATTAAAATGTGTATATTTCCAAAATTTAGATTATTCTAATTATATTAGTATCCAGATTCCAGATATTGGGTTTTTGTTTTTTATCATTATTTCGCTCGTAAATAAAAACGAAGAACAAAAATAAAGGGTAGGTATTGTATGATAATATGTACTTTGTTCAGCAATTAATTTCCTTCATACGATTATTTCGTTTTTTTTTTCGTCTGTCAATTTTAGTTATATTAGTATCCACATATTGGGTTTTTGTTTTTTATCATTATTTCGCTTGTGAATAAAAACGAAGAACAAAAGTAAAGAGTTCTGTAAAATATGTATATCTTCCACATCCACATATATATCCACATATATATCTTCCACGGTGCGTTATTCGCGTAACTTTCTGCCGCGCACTGTAAAACTCTGGAACGAACTGTCACCAGCAGTATTTCCGGACCTATACGACCTGCAAACCTTCAAGAAAAGAGCGTATTCCCTCTTAAAAGACCGGCAACGCACCTGCAGCTCTTCTGATGTTGCGAGTGTCCATGGGCGACGGTAGTTGCTTACCATCAGGTGACCCGTTTGCTCGTTTGCCCCCTTATTTAATAAAAAAAATGTACTTTGTTCAGCAATTAATTTCCTTCATACGATTATTTCGTTTTTATTTTCGTCAGTCAGTTTGGCCTGCGATCAATCTGACCGGATTCGATCAGCCTCTCCGTGTATGGGGCCTTCGAAATGTCTTGCGCACTCTTAACTCTCAATACGCCGACTTAGGACCGAAAACGTTTACAGTTATAATTTGCATGCAAACGACCAAAAGAAATAGAGATAAGTCGTGATTGGCTATTACTTAAACAATATTTTATGACCATGAACCTTATTCTTTAACGAAATATGTCTTATCTCGATAAATAAATTAAACTTCTTATCTTCAGGTTAATATAAGCATAAACAAAATGCGGTTTTCTTTCGCGATCGTATTAAAATTTTACTTATCGTCGAAGGCTATCGAATATTTACATAATATATTTCGGTTTTAGCATTTATTAATAGCAAGTTATTTTAAATTACTTTAGAGTTATTTTTGGGGAAAACACCAGCGACGTTTGATTTCCCCAAAAACAACTTGAAATGACAGTGTTTTATGTGAACATAGCTTATTCAATCCTTTTTCTGTCACGAGAAGAATATTCGACTTTAGCGCCGTAACTCGTAGGTATAGTTCTGTTGCTTCTGTGAGTATTTAAAGAATGAAAAAGGATAAGGTCCAAATTGAGCTAATTTTAAAAGTGCCGGCCAACGCAAATAAACCCATTATTTAAATAGAACATAATCTAAGGAATAATTTTTATTATTACACCAAAGTTCTAAGTCAAGTCTCCGAGTTGTTATTCAAGGTCAAACTTTTTTTTATAACATGTAATAAAATTTATTTTATTAATTAAAAGCAATAAGTAATCGATCCCAACGTCCCTATCCGAATCATAGAACAGATTGGAGGCCAAATACCTACAAATGGTTTGAAAAAACTCAAAGGAAGGGGATACTCTACGTGCTAAAAGTTTGACCTTGAATAACAACTCGGAGACTTGACTTAGAACTTTGGTGTAATAATAAAAATTATTCCTTAGATTATGTTCTATTTAAATAATGGGTTTATTTGCGTTGGCCAGCACTTTTAAAATTAGCCCAAAATTGTATGGACGTTGGATCTTGTCCTTTAATGTTGAAATTAAAGTATATTATACTAGACGTTCCACGCGGCTTCGCCCGCGTAAATTAGCTATTTCACAGACAAATTAGTCAATAAAAAATGGCCTATGATCCTTCACGTGGTCTACTTTTTATCTGACCCAAATAACAGAAAAATTGCTCTAGAAATTCGTGAGATAAGCCCTTTCAAATATTTTCCCCCGTTTTTTTCCACATTTTCCTCTATTTCTTCGCTTCTATTAGTCTTAGAGTAATAAAATATAGCCTATAGCCTTTCTCGATAAATGAGCTATCTAACACTGAAAGAATTTTTCAAATCGGACCAGTAGCTCCTGAGATTGGCACGTTCAAATAAGCCCTTTCAAATAATTTCCTCCCGTTTTTTTCACATTTTCCTCTATTTCTTCGCTCCTATCAGTCTTAGCGTGATAAAATATAGCCGATAGCCTTTCTCGATAAATGGGCTATCTAACACTGAAAAAATCATCAAAATCCGTTGCGTAGTTTTAAAAATTAAAGGGAACAAAGGGACATGAGGGAAAAAAAAGCTTCTTTATTTTATAATATGTATAGATAACACAAAATCACCACAGTAATCCAGCGGCCAATAAGGTGGTCACTTGACGTATGAGTTTCCATTAGGTCGGCGCGCGGATACATCAGGCGAGCCTTAATCAAACGCGAAGGAACTAGCCGGAGATTAATACGCGCCAAAAGAAGGGAGAATTAGGAGTCGGATACAAATGAGCCGGATGACTGGGAAAAAGCGGCGCTGATGTTGCGTTAGTTTCTTGTATTGCTGACTTCTAAATCCCAATACAAATGTAGTGATGAAGTATCATCGTGTGCAGTAAACTTCGCAAAACCCTCACAGTTGTTAATATTAGTTCTTATTGTAAGTCCCTTCCTAAAAAATACAAAGTATTATAATATACCGACCTTGAACTATGTTTTTAACCGACTTCAAAAAAAGGAGGTTATCAATTCAACGCGTATGTATGTAATATTTCCAGAACTGCCCAGTTTTCGTTTATGTTAGTCTATATCAGCGTCTGAACAAATGTGCCAAATTTCAAAAGTGTATGTATGTAAGTATGTATGTATGTAAGTTTTTATGTTTGTGTTCGCATATCTCTGGAACTACCACACCGATTTCAGTAATTCTTTTTTTTGTTGTACTAGGTATTATTCAACTTAGGGAATAGTGCAAGTTTCATCAAAATCGGTTCGGTAGTTTTGGAGATAGGGAGTTTTAATTCTTAATTACGTACAATTTTTAAGTCGGTTTAAATTTTTTAAAAATACAGTTATTTTTTTAAATGAAGTGTACAAACGTTGTCAAGCAATTGTTTGCTTCCAGGAATAAGGCATTATACAGAAAAGAAAATCCTAATTATTATAATCCGTGTTACTTGTTTCTTGTAAAAAAAACATCTTAAAGCTTTTTCATCAAACTTTTTTCTCAGTAAAATCCGACAAAGTTTGGACTGCTTTGGATTATACAAATTAGTTCCGAAGATTCTTTAGCGAATTCGGTATCCATAATTAAATCAATTAAATTTAGATAACGCTCGGATCTACATTCCGCGAGTTTCAAACAGAATCCAGCGGAATAAAGTTGAAAAATAATGGTCACCCACAAACGAAATGTCGAAAATTCTTTAATATCATTACAAACTGGCGTCCGCGTTTTCTTTAATTAAAATTAACGACGCAAAACTCTGACAGTAAAACGAATTATTAGTACAGAAGCAAACTTTTAATTAGTTCCACTCCAAACGTTACTTCTGTGCATTCCGCTTTAAGTTATTTCAATTACACAATTGTTACAGTGACGTAACTGCGTCGCGTTATAGTTGCACTACACATTTTGCAGATATTTGACCAAAATGCCCGGACGACGACGACGACGACAGGTACGGCAACAGTTGTCGTACACGCTATCCATTTCAATGTTAAAAGTCAAAACTCATACGTCAATAGTAGATAGACAAATTTTGACATTAATTAATGTCAAGTTTTGTGCCACGTTTCGCAGTTTGGGTTTAAAGGTGAACGCAGATTCGGCCGCACCGCACGCACCGCAGTCGCCGCATTTCGAATTCTTTATATGAAGTTATAGGCAAGCTCGCATACCTACCCGCGCCGCAGTCTTCGCAACTTCTACATTCTTTATATGAAGAATTAGAAATGCGGCGACTGCGGTGCGTGCGGTGCGGCCAAATCTGCGTTTACCTTTAGAAACTAACATTGCAGCCGCCATACAAAAAGCGAAAGCTCCTTCAAATTAAAGTAGATACATTAATTTGAGGTGCGGTGATAGATAGATGGTGAGTGATAGATTTAAAAATGACTGCGCTTAACAAAATCGATAAAACTAGACATTAAATAGTTAATCAAAAGAGTAACAGTAGATTGAGACGTGGGATACCGACAAAAGCATAATATAAATACTTTTGAAGATTAAAAACGTTTTGCATAAATAAAGTGAATCAAAACGTTATATGGCAGCAATCAATAATTTTTATAAATCAAATATCAATCTTTTATATTAATTTATAAAAACTTCTATTTTCTATGAATAATTGATCAAATTATAGATGCCGCGTCTATTCATTTATTGTAGTTTCATTAGGATATATCCATAATGTCTAGATATATCTCTATATTTACACCTACAGTGACAAAAAACATTTAATAACACCTTAAAACTGGCTGGCTGTCATTATAACGTGTCAAATATTTAAGTGGATTTTAATAAAAAGTTTTGAATATTGTATGTTGAAAAACAATGTTGTGTTAAACTATTGTTTCGCTTTATTTTGGATTATCTGTCACATTGGCAAAATTCTATACTTTTTCCAATAATTACAATCATTCGCTATGTCTTACTAAAATATTTTGAAATTGACTTTTAGGTGCAGCCATCGCTCTACCAAATTTTGAACTTTAGCTGCAATCTTATAGTGACTCTACAACTGTACGTATGTAACTATAACTAAGTATATATTTTTAATATAATAATACGTACGTCTTGCTCTTTATTATTTTTAAACAATTCTTGTTCATTTCTTGTATACTCTGATTTGCAATTAAATAATTTTATACATTTAGAAATTACCGTATGATCAGTTCTTAGTTTGCACAACCCACAACTGTCGAAAACCTCACACCGCGTAACCAGTTCACTTTCACTAGACGTCTAACGAGGCATGAAACAGTATGGTAATGACGATTTTAATAAATCGCCTAATTAAAGTTGTCGTGTAGGAAATGGAGAACAAGATTCACACCTCATAAAGCCGCGGGGTGCACGGACCGGTCGCGGACCCTCTAGTCTCGACGCATCGTACGATTTGCTTTACGCGTAGGCGTACGACAAATCGTGATACGATACCGATGAATAATTTTCATATTATGAAGACGATTGGAGATAATTAGCGCTTGCGCAGGTCTGGTATGTATACAGTGAAATGCGTTTACAAGTTTCTTCTTAATAAAAGTCGACCAAAGTGTTTGGCAACGATGTGACTTTCGGAACTGATGCCGCCTAGTAAATTATTATCACTCTGTCATAATGAGGTAGCAGCCATACGAACTTGAGACAGTTATGGCAAAATTCTTGTAAGAATGCAATAGAAATTCTATTAATCTTAAAATGTTATCGGAAAACTTTTCGCGACTGCAAAGGAAAATCACTAACTGTATAAAATATGAGAATTCCTACGAATAATAAAATATAGTTTTTATTATTCAAAAATTGCATTATCTACGTATTTCCAAAATATATGAATACATAGTGTTCAGCCTAATCAATGAGTAATGCAGTAAGCTCTACAGGTGATGACATCAATTAAAAAATCCGAACTCGTAAATAACCTGATTCGACGCCATAAATTGTCGTACGGGATGTCGGATGAGTTTTGCGCGTTGTATTTTAATGGAAAATAAATGAATCATATCAAGTAAATGTATCAATAAATTAAAAAAAAACACCGAATAAAACCTTCCATAAATAAATTACGGACATCGAAACAAATTGAGATAAATGCGATACTGAGCGAATTCTTTTTGTTGTGTTATTTGGAATGAAAAAATCGGCCAAGTGCGAGTCGGACTCGCGTATGAAGGGTTCCGTACCGTTATAAAGCAAAAACTGTGTTAATTTGAGAGCCCCCTAAAATTTTAATTTTATTTTGTTTTTAATATTTGTTGCTATAAGCGGCTATAGAAATACATTGTGTGAAAATTTCAGAAGTGTAGCTATAGCGATTTTTGAGATACAGCCTGGAGACAGACATATGGATAAACAGACGGACATACGGACAGATAAACAGACGGACAGACATCGAAGCCTTAGTAATGGGGTCCCGTTTTTACCCTTTGGGTACGGAACCCTAAAAAACAGATCAATTTAATTTAGTATCGTTACAAACGGTCCCCGGTGTCATCATTGTATCGTCATTACGCGGTCGTTTGCCAGCCACCTGATTGATGGACAACACCGGAATTTTATATCTATTTCTATTTACTTTTTTCTTCAACTGTAGTAACTGAAACACTAGAACCTGTTTATAATGTACAGGTGATCCAATTAAATGTCTATCAAGTATCAATATTTAGCCATGCTTAGGGCCTGTTTCACCACTTCCTGATAAGTGCCGGATAGGCTACCAACCACTTAACTTAACAGATAGAGTATAAAGAATCTGTGAAAAAAATTTTGGATAGCCTATCTGGCACTTTATCAGGAAGTGGTGAAACGGGCCCTAAATATTAAAAATGTTAAGTTTTTCTGTCACCTGTTATACTTTTTATTCTTTAGTTATTGTTCCATGAACGAATTTTGGAGAACGAAGTCGCGAGCAAAAATAGTTATTATATTTTTCGGCATCAATTAATTACATCTACCTAGTAATAACAACTTTTAATATTTACTGCCATTTTAAACAAGCTTTAAAGCTACTTTTACAGTTACCATGTGAGTAAGAGCATCAAAGCTTAACGATTAGCTGATAAAATAATAACTTTCTACCACACACTTTTTTGTTGACCGTACGAGATGGTTGATAAACCGATTAGGGCATTTACACGATCCGATCCGATATCGATACGATACAAAGGGCAAGTGTCTAAAAGTATTTTATAATATGCACATTTTTTTTAATTCAACATCCACATAGGTATTTAAAATTTTACTTGCTTGATCATTTTTAACACCAACATTTTTAACCCCCTTTATATAGAAAATCCTAATACCTAGAAGGGTAAAACCGAAATTCAAAACCTAAAGCTTGAATTTTACACGTACCGATATCGATCAACGATATCTGATCGGATAGAGTGTACACACTTTAGTGACCTCCGATATACGTATGAGCGAACGCGGTACCGTTAACAAAACGTACATCGAACTTGACAAATGGCTTACGCTCCCAAAATCCGGACACCTCGACGTACGAGATGAAAGATACGCGATGTTGAGATACGAGTAGTAGATGATTAGATACGTAAAATATGTTACTGACTCTACCGCTATAGTATAAGTAACATACAGTAGACCAGAGACAGGATAGAGGCAGTCCTTATTGAAAATTTCTTTTTCTATAGAAAGCTAAAACTTCTAAAATAATCGGCCAAGTGCGAGTTGGACTAGCGCACGAAGGGTTCCGTGCCGTTAGAGAGCAAAAATAGGCCAAAATGTGTTTTGTATGGGAGCTCCCCTTAAATTTTTATTTTATTTTAATATTATTATTAATTATTGACTTAGACATACAATAAGGGCCTTCGTGAAAATATCATGTACCTACGTTGCCATTACTGATATAGAGCAAAAAAGGCAGAAAAAATCATGTTTGTTGTATGGGATCCACCCTTAAATATTATTTTATTTTGTTTTTAGTATTTGTTGTTATAGCGGCAACCAAAATACACAATCTGTGAAAATTTCAGAAGTCTAGCTATAGCGGTTCTTGAGTTACAGCCTGTAGACAGACAGACGGACGGACGGACGGACAGACATCGAAGTCTTAGTAATAGGGTCCCGTTTTTACCCTTTGGGTACGGAACCCTAAAAAGAGGAGGAAAATGGCGGAAGCTCTACATAGAGAGGCCCTAAATAAAAAGAAGAATAAACCCTTATTATAACTTCATTTTAAATTATTCATCACACTCACTAATGGTATAACTTCATTTTTAATTATTCACCACACTCACTAATGGTGTCTTCGTACTAAAACACGCACACATTAGCGTGATTGCAGGTAACTTGCACGTGCACTGGGACATTGAGTGAAAAGACGCCTGAGTTACTCTACTGTATTTATAATGTGCTAGCATGGTAAACCATCCAGTGTTATTTCGAAATTTCCGGGACCTTTATAACGAAGATTTAAAGTTCAATCTAAAAGAAACTGAGAGGTAAAATAACCACAAACAATAATATGTATCTATTTATCTAAACACTTGTATATTGTAAGTGTATGTAACGGCGCTTGGTAAGTGTATGTAACGGCGGTTTTCAAAGATATAGCAAATACGAATTGTATTGTATATGCTATCATAACTTACTCATACGACACTTATTAATGATCACTTATGAATATTTTGATTTCTTTTCAATGTCGATAGAGAAGAAATTTAACTTATTTGAATTCACACAACCAAATACAAGAAATAACAAATGTTTTAATAAAGAAATAACTAATTATAAATATTGTTAGAAATCAGAGGCGTGCAGAGCTTTTTGATATGGGGTAAGCAGCGGTATCGGCTTAGTAGTTTTGGCGTAAAGCAAAACAGACAGACAAACGGACAAAAAGAGATATTTTCGCATAAATTGTAATATTAGTGTGGATATAAATTAAAAACTATGTTTTCTAAACTATTATAATATATGAGTACGTTCTGTTATGAAGAAACAAAAAAACGCCATCTGTTGTCACGTGTTGGAACTACAATGATAGTTCATTTGCGTTCACATGTGTGCTAAGCTAAAATAAATAAAAACGCCATAGATGGCGTATGGCGTAATCTAGATTGTTATATATTAGAAATGCAATGTGAATTCATTTTCATCGATATTTCCATGGAAATTAGATACATAGTAGGTATATTTTTGTCTTATAAAAATGTAGCCTATGTCCTTTCTCAGGCTCTAGATTAACTGTGTACAAAATTTTATTACAATCGGTTCATTAGTTTTGGCGTGAAAGCGAGACAGACAGACAGAGATAATTTCGCATTTAATATAAAGTATATAATATTATAAAATGATAAAATAAATAAGTACATGAATATGAATTACATGAAACTTTCGAGTTACTTACATTTCATTTTTGTTGCTGGTTTAATTGTTGTAACTCAGGTACACGTACCTACCTTTCGACACAAATCACAATTAGAATCTTTTCACTGAATGACAATTGTGAAAACTTGTTTTTTTTAATTTTTAATAAACAAACATTTTCAACACAAACCTCACAGTCAAATAACATTTTTAAGAAATCAAAAAACGCACTTAATATAGAAATTAGAAACTCAGTAATAACTAATATCTAATAAACTGTTAAATGTACAAACTTTTAAATGTTAAAATAAGAAAACTATAAATATACTGGCGCAAACAAAAATAATATGTTACAGTGCTCATCACATGAAAAAATGGCCTCCCAAAATACAAAACACTTCTGTAATGTAAACAAATATAAACCGTACTAAACAAAAATGCATTATGTGCATATGTGATTAATTAGATTTCCGTCTATTATTTTTACTCGGATTATAGGCAACGAACATATCCGATTACTTCCGAACGCGCCGGCGCTCGGCTTAGCTCGGAAACCATGCGGCAGGTCCTGGCCAAGTAAATCGCACACGCACACACGTTTGCGAACAGTGTACGAATACGAAAATCTTAACTCACACATATAGGCGGGGTCTGCGAGACATCGAGTGCCTGTAACCACAGATATGTAGTATAATTTTGGTGCGTACCTTCGCGCGGCGCGCCTAGTTACCACTTACCGACTTATGTTTATGTAGTTTTGCAAATCAATTGGTGCTATTTTATAAAAGTAGGCGTTAATGTGTATTCATATTTTTACTATTAATAATAATTAAAGTCATCTAAAACGTACGAAAGTTAAATTAAAATATGTGTATAGCAAGTATTTATCATTAGGTAAGCAGTGCTTTTTTGCCTTTATGGTACGCACGTCCATGTTAGAAATTATGTTAACTTATTATATATTTTTTTAATATAATTTACCTTTGTAACAAAATATAATTATGTCAATTGCCATGGCTCAGAAACTTAAACACGGCTACAATAATTATGTACCGGAATCATGTTATGAATCTATTGAATATTAAAACCTCATTAGCAACAGTATCTACGGAAAGCAAATAAATATACCTACCATAAATTTAATTATTTTCGTTACATTTCTATGAAAATTGTTACTCTTTCTAGCTTCTCTTCGCTTTTTATCCTACTGTGAAATAACAATCAATATGTAGGAGCAGCGTTGCCAGACGTCCCGATTTTGGCGGGACCGGACGTCCCGATTTTTTAATCAAAATTAAATGTCCCGCGCGGGACAGGCACGGTCCCGCTTTTTCGGCAATAACTTGAACGTACCCGTAGCAGCGTGCAGAGAAAGAAAGGTGCGTCATGAAGATAAGAGTGTGGGAGATAGAGGGGTGGAATTTCTATGGCTACTTTTGCTATTTATTGTCCCGTAAACGTAATTTTAAGTCAAATAAAAAGAAAAAAAAATCTAAAAACTTTTGATTTTAAATACGTTTTTAGGGTTCCGTACCCAAAGGGTAAAAACGGGACCCTATTACTGAGACTTCGATGTCTGTCCGTCTGGCTCCAGGCTGTAACTCGAGAATCGCTATAGCTAGACTTCTGAAATTTTCACAGATTGTGTGTTTCTGCAGTTGCCGCTATTAGAACAAGTACTAAAAACGCAATAAAATTAATATTTAAGGGGGGGTCCCATACAACAAACGTGATTTTTTTAGGTTTTTTTCGCTCGTAATCAATAATCATAATGTCAGCTAGGCACTTTTGACAAAATCTTTAATTATATTTGTACTCTAATAATTAATAATAAAATTTTAATTAAGTAAATGTTTAAGGGCTCCCATACAAGAAACACATTTTTTTGCCTACCTTTGCTCTTTACCGGTACGGAACCCTTCGTGCGCGAGTCCGACTCGCACTTGGCCGATTTTTTTACTATGTCCCGCTTTTGACGGAAAAATCCCGCTTTTTCACTCAAAAAGTTCCAAAGTCCCGACTTGGCCCAAAAAAAATCTGGCAACGCTGTGTAGGAGATACCGACAGTCTCTGCCGACGAGAATGGCCACATGCCCGAGATATGATCGAACAATATCGCCTGTACAATCGATGACCGACTGATAAACTTAATTTATCAGCATGCAAA
Organism: Polyommatus iphigenia; assembly: GCA_963422495.1. Taxonomy (NCBI): domain Eukaryota; kingdom Metazoa; phylum Arthropoda; class Insecta; order Lepidoptera; family Lycaenidae; genus Polyommatus; species Polyommatus iphigenia. The sequence continues at coordinate 33,071,631 of OY730185.1, read as the reverse complement.
TATATTTTTGTTCGGTAGCCGACATTACGATGTAGCGCAATGATATTATATTACTGGTCACTGAAGATGTAGAAACAATTAGAACTACCTATAGCCTAAAGAAAGATTTAATTGCTTCTATACTTAATGGATAAGAAACAAACAAAATATTGTTTCTCAAAGTATGAAATAAGTAAGCGGACTGAAAATGACAGTAAAAGGAAAAATTTAAAAATTAACATAATTCTTTATTTTTAACCGAATTCTAATTACAAATAAACAGTCAGTACAGTTTGTCTACTGGGGATAGAATATTACGAATTTCAATATAATATTTGTCATGCCTTAGAACCGAACGATAATAAGAACTAAAGCTTTGATTAACTCCTACAAGTAACAACTACAACAACTAACTGAGCTACAAGGAAGACGCGACACACGAAATTACACCGAATATTTTCCAATATTCGCATCGAAATTGATAAGGCTCCTGTGTGGTATTTTCGAAAAACGTACAATAATTAAAAAGCCAACAGCGCACCGTAAAATCGTGATTGGCTCCAAGTGAAAACTCGTTAGGGGCGATCGTAAAAGTCGACAATAATTAGGCGGGCAGGCGAGCGCCGATATGAGCTGATTACGAAAGAAATACGCTCGTACGCCGTTGATTTACAGCGGCCGGCCCGCGTTCATCGCCTGCGCTAGCCGCGGAGACCAAGAGATGAATACAACCGACTTCGAAAAAGAGGATGCGGTTTTAACTACGTTACAAGATTTAATTAAATACTAGCTATTTGACCGAGCTTCACTCGGTATTCAAAAAACTCGAATAAAATGACATTTTCTAAAAATGATTCCCAGCTAGATCGATTTATCAAAAAAATCGAAAAAAAATATATTATTTATATTTTTTTTTTCTTTTTTTTTTTTGAGCTGGCAACTCTCTTAGCTAGACGTACATTTGTATTCTCCCGACTAATATTTAAGTTTTTTTTAAATTATACGCTGTAAATACTATTGTAAATGTGTTAGAAACTTAATTTATAACTCTATAAATTGTTATAACTTTATACTCACGGCAGTGTTTGTGCATAATAGTGTTTTATTACAAATAAAAGTTCAAGCCCGGTACCAGCTGTCAACGACTGGACGAGTTCAAATTTTGGAGATGTGTTTTCTTATGAATTGATAATCCCGGGGAGTATTGTATTTGATTATCATCTTATTAGTCATCTTTTACTAACTAATAATCACAACTCCACTGCACACCGCTCACTTTAGTGAGCTACGTCCCATACACACTTGGCAAAGTTAATTTCTCTCTTGGCTTGACAAGTCTTGGAAGCGGAGTTGCAGATAAAAACAATAAAGCCCACACATACATTACACTAATATACTGTGCACGCACTACACAAGCACAGAGGCATCCTCAAAAACACCTAAATTTAATGCATTTAGTGTTCAGTTATATACAGGTTATAGTAACTAACAACTAACACTATAATTTGTCTATACTGTCTTTTTCTTTTATATTTCACCTTTCCAATCTATTTGTATATCTCAGTTTCATTCTTTAATCTCTTTCTTGTCATTTTGCTAAATTTTTCGCACTAGAACTTGTAATTTCACATTATAATAATAATATCTTATTGAGGCTGGCTTTTGCTTTTGATCTAAAGTAAAAGGTGACTTACACCAGATACATTTAGCTAATAAAGCCATTAAACTATTACAATTGTTTTTCAGTGCCTGGGAATAAACATAATATAGCAAAATGATGACCCGTTCAGCCGTGGCCCGTCGTACCGAGGAACAACTACGTGTGGCCCTCGAGGAGTTAAAGGACTATAAAGACCAATGCCAAACACTGCTGAGGGAAAGAGATGACAATGAAAAAGAGATGTTATCTATCTTGCAGAAAAATATGGAATTTAAATCACAACTTAATAAGTTATGTTTAGACTATGAAAATATTCACCAACAAAAAGTGGAACTTCAAAGCATTGTTGACTCTTTTGATCAGTGCAGAGATGAATATGAAGAAACGCTCAAGAACTCTGCTAATCTTAAGAAAAAATTGGACAGTGCTGAGGAATATATACTCCAACTGGAAGACCAATTAGACATTCAGCGATCAAATCAAACACAGATTTTATTCAACCAATTAATAAAAGACAATAAGTGTTCTGTTTCTAACACATCTTGTAACAATATTAGCACCATCGATTTAACTGCAGATGATACAGTACCAGTGTGCATTATGGACAGTAAGAGAAAGCTGAAGAAATATGTAAAAATTAAAAAATTTATAAAGAAAGCTCAGCAATTGTCAATTAAAAATAAAAAAGTAGTTACAAAATTGTCTAAAACAACAAAGAATAAAATGTTTTTGAGTGATAAATTGCTGAAATGTTCTAGTGAATTAGAAGATATAAAATATAATTATGAGGCTGATGTATGCAGCCTTCAGGCTGAAATCTCAAGTTTATTGTTTTCATTAGAAAATATTACAAAAAAATATGAATTATCAAAAAAGGAAATACAGGGACATATTTCTGCCATGGATGATTTGCTTGAAATGTTACACTATAATGAGGAACGAGTGAACTCGTTGTTAAAAGTCAATACTATTTCAGAAATTCAAGAAAATCATTTAACTGGAGGAATATCACCTGATATGAAAAGCCAGAAGGTAAATACTGAAAGCCAGACTAATATCTGCCTATTTAGTGATGAAATAGGAAGAGACTTAGGTACGTATCTTTATAGAATGTGTGGACAATTGGTCACTAACTTTTGTATGCCCGGAGCTACTTACTGTGAGATAATCGACAGGGCATCAACTATGACTTATTGTCCTAACACCACTATAATAATTCTAGTCGGGAGAAGGGGTAAAGTAAATAAGAAACAGATGACTGATCTTTTAGAATGTTTATATAATATTAAAAACTTAACAAACATTATATTATTCACTTTGCCCTATATAAAAATGTTGCCAAAAAGCTGTGCTCATGAAAATCAAATTAGATTTAGGTTGAATAGCATATTGTATAGTGCTGTCAACAACAATTGTATAGTTTTAAGCGACACACAACCAAAATGTCAGGTTGTGGATATAAATAATTTAGATAGTAAATTTATTAATGATATAAGTATAGATAAGTATTACTTATCTCATTACTGTAAGAGACATATAGCAAAGATGCTATCAAATTTTTTATTTTCTTTGAAAGCCAAGAATTTGGCTTCTTTGACTCCTGCTTCTATTGAGCAGTATTCTAGTTATAGTAACGAGTTGGAATATGTTCCAATTAATTATTTAAATTAGACCATAAGACAATGGAGGATGTCTCTTGCACTAATAGCTTAAGTGTGAAAAATCCTACCAAAACTTACTCCAATATAAATAGCAAGAATGTTATAAGCTTGGTGCATCAGAACTTTCAAGGAATGGTAGGTAAAGAGCTTGAAACTGAGTTATTTCTAAAACAATTTCAAATTGATATTATTTGTATTTCAGAACACTGGTTTAGAAAACATGAACTCATTTTCAATCTCAATGATCACCAGGTGGCAAGCTCGTTCAGCAGAGAGAATGCCATTAGAGGCGGATCACTTATATTAATTAGAAAAAATTTAAAATTCAAAGAACGTAAAGACATTGTGAACCTCTCTTCTGAACGGATAATAGAAGTAGCCTGCATAGAGTTAAGTCAACTAATTATTGTAAGCGTATACAGGCCACCATCAGGGTTATATGACTCCTTTGAACAAAGCATGGAACAAATATTATCAAAGATATGTGCATCTAACAAAAAAGTTATCGTTTGTGGTGACTTTAATATTAATTTATTTGACTTGAACTCTACTACTGTTAGATTCACATCTCTATTTAAATCATATAACCTAAATTACTTGTTTTATGAGCCAACAAGAATCTGTGACACAACGGCAACTTGTATTGATAATATTTTTACAAATTTTTCTCCATGTAAAAAAGAAATAATAAATAAGCTTAGCTCTGATCACTGTGGGCAACTAGCCTCATTTAATATACATTGCGATAGTTACCTAGAGGAAAAGCGTGTGTTTGTTCCTGTGAATACAAAACGTATTGAGAAGTTTAGAAATAACTTAAGTTCAAGTATTCAACTATTATTGGATGAGACGAATAGCTCAGATGAAGCATTTAACAAATTGTTTAAGATGATAAGAACCCAATTTAATACTATATTTACTCCTAGAACGGTTAAAAAAAGCCATAAAAAAAATAATAATTTCACAGTATGGGCAACTACAGGAATTAAAATAAGCAGACAAAGATTATATGAATTGTATGATGAAAAATGCATGAATACTAGTGATAAATTCAAAACATATGTAAAAAACTATTCAAAGATTTTTAAAAAAGTTTGTAAAGCCGCTAAGGCTATTCACATTAGGAATAAAATTAAAAATTCGAAAAATAAAATCAAAACTACTTGGAAAGTAATAGCTGGTGAGACTGGAAACGTCACCTGTCGTAGCTCTGATTTTGAAATTTATTTTGAAAATAAAAAGATTACCAATGATCATGAGGTTGCGACGGTCTTCGAGAAATTTTTTGCTGACATTCCGGTCTCAACTACGAAAAATTTAAACTCCTCACCTGCAGCTGCTGAAAAACTACTCAGAGACAATGTAAAGGAATGTAATGTCAATTTTAGGTTTAGAGAGATTGTCCCCAAAGATATCGTTGATACTTTTAAATTAATAAATATTAAAGATACTACTGATCTCTGGGGTATGTCTACTAAAATTATCAAATCAATAATTGACATCATAGCTCCTCATCTATCAATGATTTTTAATGACTGCATAAAGAGTGGTGTTTTTCCTGACTTGATGAAGCACAGTAAGGTTGTACCTTTATTTAAAGCGGGACTTAAATCTGATCCTACAAATTATAGGCCTATATCGATTCTACCGACTCTAAGTAAAATATATGAAAAAATAATTTTAAATCAGTTACTATTACATTTTAACTTAAATAGTTTATTGCACAAAAATCAATATGGTTTTACTAAGGGTCGATCCACAACGGATGCTGGTATAGGTCTTCTTTATAGTATATTTGAAGCATGGGAGGATTCGCAGGATGCCCTAGGGGTTTTTTGCGACCTCTCCAAGGCTTTTGACTGTGTTGAGCATGCTACATTAATCAGGAAATTGCACCACTATGGCATTAGGGACTCAGCACTCAACCTTTTGACATCTTACCTCAAAAATAGAACTCAAAGGGTTGACATTAATAGTAAAAGGTCCAATGGGACCAAAATAGAATTAGGCGTCCCACAGGGATCCATTTAAGTCCATTCCTTTTTCTCATCTACATAAACGACTTACCTTATCTTGTTAAGGATAATGAGATAGTACTTTTTGCTGATGACACTTCACTTATTTTTAAAGTGAAGCGACAACAGTCAAATTACGACGAGGTAAATAGTGCTCTCTCAAAAATAGTACATTGGTTTAACGTTAATAACTTACTTCTAAATTCTAAGAAAACTAAATGTTTAAAATTTACTTTGCCCAATGTCAGGCAAGTTAAAACCAATATACTATTAAATGATGAGAAGATGGATTTGGTGGACACCACTGTATTCTTAGGCATTACACTAGATAGTAAACTACAGTGGGGTCCTCATATTGCTAATCTTGCAGATAGGCTCAGTTCTGCAGCATACGCAGTCAGAAAAATACGGGAAATTGCTGACAAAGACACAGCAAGACTAGTTTATTTCAGTTATTTTCATAGTAGAATGTCGTATGGCATCCTCTTATGGGGAAACGCTGCCGACATTAATACGATTTTTGTGCTGCAGAAGCGAGCTATACGTTCAATTTATAAAATGTCAGCTTTTGAATCTCTGAGAGAAAAGTTTAAAGAAATTGGTATTCTAACTGTTGCTTCTCAATACATTTTGGATAATGTTTTATATGTTAGAAAGAATCTTAGTAAATTTACAACCAAAAGTGACAGTCACGGAAGAAACACTAGAAATAAGTACAAACTAGAAATACCGGTGATCAGACTTAGTAAAGTTAGTAAATCTTTTAAAGGTCAATGTGTACGCCTTTACAATAAAATCCCAGAAAAAGTTCAAAATCTTTCCATTAATAAATTTAAAAAAGTAGTCAAAGAACGTTTGTGTGCCAAAGCCTATTATAAGGTCAATGATTTCATAAACGACGGCACATCTTGGGAGTAGGATGGCTGCTTGCAAGGCTACTTCTACATTATTTTATGACTTACAATTATGTATGTATGTTGACATTGTATAATTTTAAGTTACAGCATTGTAAACTTTATTTTAAAAGATTAATTTTTTTCTCACTTTTTTTGGTAAATAAAGTGGGCCCCCTGCGAGTTTCTTACGCCGGTTCTTCTCGCCGGGTTAGTTCCCGAACCGGTGGTAGGCATCATGTAGACTTTCAGAAAATATTTGCAAAAATTTATTCTGAATAAAAAATTTTGAGTTTGAGTTTTTGAGTTTGAGTTTGAGTTTGAGTTTGAGTTTTGAGTTTGAGTTTGAGTTTGAGTTTATCGCCCCCGAAACCCCCTATATACTAAATTTCATGAAAATCGTTGGAGCCGATTCCGAGATTCCAATTATATATATACATATATATTTATATACAAGAATTGCTCGTTTAAAGATATAAGATACAACGTGTAACAAAACCAAGTAAACTTTAGGGTATGTATGTGTCCCATGTATAGAGTTCACTGTGAAAGTAGTAGCGCTGAAGGAGCCACTTTTTTACTTTACTTTTGTATGGGCAATCTTCTGGCGCTATTCTGGACAAATCACAAAAAAATGGTCCTTCAGCGCTGCCACTTTCGCAGTGAACTCTGTACAAGGGACACTGTATACACAAGGGAGATCGCAAACGTCACACTTTTTGTGTGATCGAGTCTGCGGCTTCCATACAGTCTGATGGCGCGCGCCATGCAGATTGTATGTAAGCCGCAGACTCGATCACACAAAAGTGTGACGTTTGCGATCTCCCCAACTGACACACCCTAAAGTATTATTGCTTTGTTTTGTAACACCCTGTAGTTAGCATAATATGTCAAGATTGTGCTCTAGACGTGTGCTTCTCAACTTTTTACTGATTTATAAGTTTGATTTATCAACGTTTTGATCAATATTATACGGCACTCTTATTTTTTGACATCCACTTATCTAATTCCGATTCTAAACTGTACCTACCTAATTTTTATATAAAAAATATTTCTAGTTTTATTGAAACAAATAACACATACTTACTTATCTTTTAACTACCAGAAACAATATCCCTTATCTAATCAATTTCTTATAATAATTGCAATATTATTATGCACTTTCGTCTTTAGGATAACTTTTATGTTCTAGACTATTTTTGATAAAAGGCCGGTACTCCAAATTCTAGATGTTGATTCTTTCTCAGCAGTCTAAACTGAGTCATCTTTAAAATTAAAAACATATTTTCTCACGCTCACTTTTTTAGTAACCGCTTTTTCTCCCGTTTTTGCGTCTTAAGGGTCCCAATTAATGAATTCACGAGCATTAAGCATGTTATTAATTTTTCACCAGTCCGATATTCTTGGAGTTATGCGTGGCTCGCCGCATGAAGCTGTGTAAGGTAATGCTGCATCGTTTTTACATCTCCAACTAGGTGAGAAGAGCATTGCCATATTACTAATGAACATTTAAATAGCTTGGATGCTAAACCTGTTAGTTTCACTATATGCCTAGATCTCGATTTACGATCAAAATGGACTTTGGATTAAGATCGATTCATGGATTTTCATAAACTAAGCTAATTTAGGTCGTTTGAGCCTCAATCTTCTTAGTTTCTTAACGATCGCACATAGGGACATTTAACAATTATTTAACTTTAATTTAAACAAGATTTCCCAATCTTGAATAAATTAATTAATCATTTAATGTCTCAGAGTTCAGCAGAGATACTTTTTTGTATGCGTAAACATAGGAAAGAATTAATTACTCGTATATCTATGGACGTAGCTCTCTAGCGTTCGTTACATGTAGGTACTATCAGAGAAGCTGATTCCTAGGCAGATGGCGGACCTAAGTAATTTGGTCGCGTCAAGTCAAACCCATCCGAACGATCACAGCTAACATTGAATTGAAATAAGCTGACCACATGACGTAGGTCCGCAAACTGCGTAGGAATCAATTTCCTCGATGGTACTTTGGGTGCCTTTATAGATACGTCACGCTGATAATGATGTTGGTTCTGTAATCAACTAATCAACACTAGTAATGGTGCAAAAATCGGTTTAATGGCTGCTCGAGTAAAATCGATTTGTTCTAGACGGCAATTAGGTTTAGAAGTTTACTACCTTCAGCGCAAGAAGTAATTCTTAATTAAATTAGTCAGGTTGTTTCAGCGAGTTTTAATGTTATTTCAAATCTGTGATTATTTTAATTTAGAACAGTTAATAGTTTTGCTTGAAACTTACGTTAAAACACAGTATAAATAATATGCAGGTAGATCATCTTAATAATAGGACTGCCCAAATCGGATACACTCACACAGAAGCTTGTACTAATATGTATTCTGTGACAGAAGTGTCAATTTAGATACCGTACAGAGGACAGAACAAGGCAGTATCCGTAGCACACATTGTCTGTCTTACTTTCTGCTAGCCTGTCTATTACTCATGCTCAATCCGCTAAACAAATTAAGCTAAAATTGAGTATAGAAATACTTTGAGTTGGTACTCAAAGTATTTTCAATCGTTTCCTGGTGGCAAGTGCATAGGATAAATTTCCAGCTAAACTTTACCAAACTTAAGCGAAATATACACAAACGTACTCGTAGCTACGGGTGCCATGCAGTTAAGCTTCAAACAGTTGAGGAATTCCACAGCTTATAATATTACCTTAAACGGACTATCAGTCTAACCAATCAAACAGGGTCGACCAACTATGATTATCGAAATTAACAAAAACCAGCCACCGTTATCGCCACCACAAATCAAATCTGACTCACATTGAGTGTCTCATTAAGGCGACGCCTTGATAATTTGGCTGTAGCGATGCCGATTTTTCTCAGCAATGACTAAAGCTAAGAAATTGAAGTTCATTGTCAGTATTCATCATGTCTTTGTCTTTGAATTGCCCATAGCATAACACGATTGGAGAACTTTTATAGCACAGAATAATCAATCGAAAAGACCTCTGTAAAAAAAGGTATTCCTATTTTTCCAACAGAAGAGAGTGATTTAAGGTTCCAAAATTTGTACATAAATTGGTTCAAGCATGCACTTTAATTTGTGCATAGCTTATATAAAATGTATTTATGGTTTTTAAATTATGCGACAAAAACCATTTTGCCGCTTACGCCCTTTCCATGGAAAAATGTAGCAATATGCTAAAAACTTAAATGCTTGAGTCAGAATTAAAATCTAGTTGTTATGCATTTTTTATTCAAAACCCTACGTGGTAAAACTCCTTGAATACTTTTGGCTCTTACCCTTAATTACCGTAACTAAAGTTTTATATTCTTCTCAACTTAACACCACATACCTGAAACAAACAGAAAGTATTATTATTTTTATGTAAGTACTAAGATAGTCTATAAAACAAACACTCCTTTTAATCTATTCGGATAATTATAGTACGAGAGCCCTAGAACAATTTTTTTTTATTACTATCAAGCGAATTTTTTGTGAGTAGCTTCATTTTGATAAGACGAACAACATTTTTATTTGCGAAAAATCTTGAAAGTTGTAGCTAACAGAAATAGAAAGGATTTCATAATTTGACTAATTGTCCTAATAGTAATCAAACAAAATTGTTCTAGGGCTCCCGTACTATTATGTTTGCAATGAAACATCGGCATATTATGTATTTTTCTTCGACTGGATATTTTAAAAACCTCTTTGGCATTCATAATTAATTTTTAACATATTTACAGATGATAACAATAATAACTTTTAGGCTGTATTATCAATGTCATTATCCACAATAAAAACGTAAAATAAATAAACGAAAAGTCGGTATCTTTTAGATCTGTTACTAGTTACGACATTAACAAGGAACCACCTAATTCCTGTATGTTTAGACTTAAGACAATAGATTTTGTCTCCCGCTATAAAAGGCACCAATACCCAAGTATGAGGTAACAAATGGCGAAAGTATATGCACTTTGGATTGTTCTAGAAAGCTAAATGTCGCCTACATCCGTCTGCACACGACTGCGACCCCGGGTTCGTGCATGATCCTCTTAATCATTGCCGCTCCGTCAGGCTGATCAGGTACCTACCTACTATTTTTTTGTAGTTGCAAGTTGCAGAAGGTATCATTCCGAACAATTCCTCAGAGCATTCCCCGTGATACAACCGATAGAGGATGCAGAGTGAGCCTGTTTGAAACACTATGGCAGTCAACGTTTTGTCAAAATCAGTTCAGTGGTTTGAGCGTGAAGAGGTTACAAACAGATAGACGGAGATATACAGACGCTTTGGCGGTAAAAGTCACCACTTTGAAGGCACAAGAACCGTACATTTTCGGTAATAAAAATTTCCGGCATCCAAAGTAATATCTCCCCACCAAATTTCATCTAGATCAGTTCAGCGAGATAAGTGAGAAGCGGTAATGTCTGAGAGACAGACCAATTTCCCATGTAACGGATAAATATAAATATTTAAATATTTCTAAATATAGCTTGATACAGATATAATGTGTATGTTAATACGCCCTCAATATAAACTGCTCTCAAAATGTAGTCATTTGTAACACACAGTAGTGGTCATAAAACAAATATAGCTCGATAACGTTCTTTTATGTAGGCACTTCACATTTGATGTATTCGCCAAACAATCACCATGTGTAGAGGGTATGTTTGACGAATATTGGCCTTATTTGCCTATTTGACAAATATGACCAATACCAAATACACGTATCCGTACCTTTGTCGGTTTTTGACGCACATCAAAGGAGTCAAATAGGCAAGTAAAGAAAATGAAGTAAAAGTTTGGTATTTGACGTCCATGTGTGGAGGGCCGTATTTGCCTATATTTGCTTGTTTGTGTATTCGTCAATAATTTTGCCAAATACAACAAATAGCCAATAGCAAATACAAATAGCCATGTGAAGTGCCTCCATAATATTTAAAAGAATCATTTCATGTAATCATGAACACATTTTATTGCTACTGCATAGGAAAACACATTAATTTTATGTGTTACCATTTATCAAATGACATTACTCAACGGCTTCACCGCAAGATATACAAAGTCTATAGTAGACCAACTGGATCCAAAAAGCATTCCTTGAGTGTCCGGGCGACGACTTATCGGATGGGAATAAATATTATGTCGCAGAGTTTCATCGGCGCGATTTTGAAGAATAGCCAGAAATGGTGCAATTGACCGATTGAATGATTGATGAGTGGCGGATTTTAATTGCGCGAATTAATTAAATATAATTAGTATCGAGAATTTTTTTATAGCAATTGCGGATAATCTTATAAAATTCAATGCGGTACAGATGTGCGTAAAAAATTTGCGCGGTTCTTTGCAGTGAAGACAGTATCTAAGACGTCGTAGTAAATAATAACTAAGTAAAGTAAGGTCACTGCTGATTCTCTACTGCATGATATTTATACTGTGGGTCCACGTTTTAAGAATTTAAATTAAGAAACTTATAGTCAGTGAAAGATAAATTTACTAGTAATAAGATTGAGTTTATAGACTCTACGTCGTATACTTATAATCATAGACTAGTGACCTCTTAACTGTTGTCTAGACAAGAGTAGCACCAGATCGGGTGACAGGTTTTTTTTATAAAATAAGGGGTCAAACGAGCAATCGGGTCACCTGATGCAAAGCAATCAATTGCACTATCGTCGGCCACGGACTCTTGCAATATTAGAAGAGCTGCAGGTGCGTTGCCGGGTTCAAAATTAAAGTGTATCAAAATTTTCTGAATGTCTAAAATAGATATGCTATTCACAATACTTTGTAACCCATAGGTTACAACTTACAAAGCTCTACATTATATTATAAAGCAGCTGGTGTGGGAAGCTTCTGAGAAAGAAAAACTGTGGATAAAAGATAAGACTCGCGTCAAGAGTTCAGGATACCTGACGTGATTGAAAATTCGTAAGACGGAGGGGGTAGACAGATCGCAATAGAAGTAAGTAGTCGTATAAGTAGAAGACTAAAATATACCCATTTTTACCGAGTTGTGAAAATGAATGCCTGCTGTTTTCTTTACACTAGTCAGCACTCCCAGAGTTCAATCCGTTGTTTTTTTTTTCTGGGCAAAATTCGGGAAAATCTGGGTATTTTGTTTCACAAATAAAATAAATAAAGGTGAGTCCCAAGCCCCCATCGTTACATATTTATTATAATTAACATTACTAACGCAAAACGTGGTTTGGGAATGAATACATCATCCGTGGATCGGGTATAAAAATTCGTCGTAACAATTTAATATGCTTAATTACGGGCACCTTGCGGCGAATATTAATGAAACGTATATTAATAAGCTACTTAAGATACCTACAGCGCGTATAAAATTAATTTTTAATGTATCATTTATTAAGTCTGACGACACTTTGACCTGTAAATAATATCCCACCAAAACATGAAATGTAAATGAAGCCAAGCAAAATATTGCATAGCTGTAATACTTCTGTCGTAAAAAGTTTTCAGATCACATTCAAGCCAAGCCTTCAACTTATTTTGTAATTTAAATCAACATTTAGTAAATGTATCAGTAGATTTCTTTATTTTATAATTATTATAGTGGCTTGGCAATGAGCATTAGAGAAATAATATAATATATTGGGTACCATCGGCCACATGCATCGTTACATGCTAAAACACTTTATGCTTGCCGTCTGTGTAAGTATGAACTCCTTCAAATATGCAGTTTTATATTTAATTTGTTTCTCTTGTGCTCATTGCCAATCCAGTATAATAATTATAAAATAAAGAAATCTATTGATACATTTACTAAATGTTGATTTAAATTACAAAATAAGTTGAAGGCTTGGCTTGAATGAGATCTGAAAACTTTTTACGACAGAAGTATTACAGCTATGCAATATTTTGCTTGGCTCCTTTTACATTTCATGTTTTGGTGGGATTTCATTTCTTTTTTTAAGGTTTTTGTTTCTTTTCTTTTCAGGTCACGTTATAACTTTTCTGTACTAAGCTTGGTTCTCATTCTCTATCTTCTTTATATTATTTTTTGAGGCTTCGTTAGTTCTGAGTCGATTATTAATATTCATATATTTTGATATTTTAAGTTTAAACACTTACGGATTTTGTCGCGGAGCACTTTTATTAATCCCGACGTTTCGGCTGCTTTACAGCGGCCGTGGTCACGGGTGGTCTTCGGGTAGTTGAAGAACTTCAAGAAATTGGACACCTGTCACCTCAGTCCACCCGTAACCACGGCCGCTGTAAAGCAGCCGAAAAGTCGAGATTAATAAAAGTGCTCCCCGACAAAATCCGTAAGTGTTTAAACTTATAATATCATGAGTGATACTCGCGAAAACTTAAGAAATCATTATTCATATCTTTTAATTGACTTTTAAGCTTTAATACTTGAAGGTGGTCATTTTTAGCATAGCGTTGAATACATAGCAGCACTGATGTAAGCGTCAACGTTCCTCGCAGGAAAGGAGCACACCTTTATTTCATGTGATAACTTATGGCCTAAGATCCGACCGTAAAATCCTGTATGAATCGTTTTTTTTCGATTTTTTTTTTATTAAATAAGGGGGCAAACGAGCAAACGGGTCACGATGAAATATATTTTAAAGTAATCTTTAGAACGTATGGAATGGATTAATGTTGGGTGGCCTTGTCAAAAGTAGCCGCAAGTACCTCTAATTACGCTTAATGTTCATGCGATTAATACATAATTTGCATGTATATTTTTTTTCAATAAATTTAACATAATTTGAAAGAAAATGACGTGACAAAATAAGGTATAAATGGTGGCCAGCTCTAAGTCTGCCGCAACTTAGGGTGGCCATCACTTTTGTATACGACATCGCGTGAGGTTAGGAAGCGCAAGAGAAAAGCACGCGTTGAACTATGTGCGATAAATGAGGATATTGAATAACAGCTGCGACACTGATAGCCCTGTCACAGTATTACAATATGGAATATTGTAATACTGTGGCCTAGTCAACGAATATTAGTGGATGGAAAAGTCCAAAACAGAATTTGACTAAGGAATTTGAGCTAAAAGTTCCTTTTTTTTTTAACGAAATAAGGGGGCAAACGAGCAAACGGGTCACCTGATGGAAAACAACTTCCGTTGCCCATGGACACTCGACGCATCAGAAGAGCTGCAAGTGCGTTGCCGGCCTTTTAAGAGGGAATAGGGTAATAGGGGAGGGTAGGGAAGGGAAGGGAATATGGGAGGGTAGGGAAGGGAATAGGGTAGGGGATTGGGCCTCCGGTAAACTCACTCACGGCGAAACACAGCGCAAGCGCTGTTTCACGCCAGTTTTCTGTGAGAACGTGGTATTTCTCCGGTCGAGCCGGCCCATTCGTGCCGAAGCATGGCTCTCCCACGTATTAATTATTTTCTATTTTTTTTTTGTTAAACGAGTATCCATACTATACACTTTTAGTATGTGGGGATATCCGTAGAGGCCAGAGGAAGATCTTCCGACCGAGCGAGGTGGTATGTCCCGTCAAGCCGAAGCCCACGTGATAGTTTCAGCTGTCATATATTATATTATATACCGACACGCTCAGAAAACTTCGATAACGCGATGCAGGAATGTTAGGTGAATTGTGGGTACCGCCACAACTATAATGTAATATAAAAGCGAAAGTGTGTCTGTGTGACTGTCTGTTGCTTCTTCAAGCCCAAACCATTGAACCGATTTTGCTGTATATTGGTATATAGATGCCTGGCAGGATTTGAGGACGTCGAGAACCCGCAAGATTGCCATTTTTATTTAACAGGCGTTTTTATTTTTCTCTTGCGCTTTCTAACCTCACGCGATGTCGTATACAAAAGTAATGGCCACCCTAGGTTGCGGCAGACTTAGAGCTGGCCACCATTTAAACCTTATTTTGTCAAGTCATTTTCTTTCAAATGATGTTAAACTTACTGAAAAAAAATATTCATGCAAATTATGTATTAATCGCATGAACATTAAGCTTAATTAGAGGTACTTGCGGCTACTTTTGACAAGGCCACCCAACATTAATCCATTCCATACGTTCTAAAGATTACTTTAAAATATATTTCATCGAAAAAAACGATTCATGCAGGATCTTGCGGTCGGATTCCATACTATTAAAACTCCCATACTACGAGTATATATCGAGCGAGTAAGGAGTGTATATCGCAGTACTGATTGCATTTATATTTTAATCGAATTTAATTATTGTTTCATTGTTAACGTTGGTAATACTATTTTTTATTTAATCAATACCATTTCATAACAAATATGCAGTCGAAACTCATACTGTTCTTGCAAAGTTACAAACATAAAAATGTTTTCTTTTATTTAATAAACAACTATATATTATTGTTATGTATATTATTTTTCAGTTTTTCGGTTTCCCTGCCCAAAGGATGAAAACGGGACCCTATTATCAATAAATAATAAGTCTTCGCTGTCTGTCCGTCGTCCATCCTTATGTCACCAGGCTGGATCTCGAGAACCGCCATAGCTAGGTAGTTGCAATTTTCACAAATTATGTATTTCTGGTATCGTTATAAAAGCTAATAGTCCAATTCAAATAAAATAAATTATTAATAGGGGGCCTCATACAACAAACACGATTTTTTCCCCTATTTTGCTCTATATCCATAATGGTAACAGTAAGGTTTTTGAAAATTTCAGAAAATACTCAACTGAATATTAACTTTAATAATTCATTATAAAAATTAAATATACTTATTATTTAAGGGGGGCTCCCATACAAATTTACGGTACGGCACCCTATGTACGCCAGTCCGACTCGCACTTGGCCGGTTTCATAATTTTTCCTTTCATTGTAAATAAAGACCTATCCGGGTACCAAATTTCAAGGTTCTAAGTCTGCTAGAAGTACCTCAGAATTTTGATGATCTATAAGTCAGTGAGTGACAAAATGTAGTAACTTTGACCATCCGTAACTATTAAACTATTTATCGAAATTTCATATAATTTGGAGGTTAAGCTAGACCGAAATTCTGAATCCCTAGTTTTGTTAACATCGAAGATAAAGGGGGTGTGAAATAGCTGCGAACCGCTTCGAGAAAAGTATGGTACGGCCGTGCCTTGGCTTGGCTTGGATCATTAAATTTCCTACAAATTTGATCCTTATGAATTTTTTTAGAAATCAATATTTAAGCTCCTACAACAATGGTAAATGTACCGGGACCCAAGCGACTGGATAAAACTGAATATTTCTGATCATGAATTAGACCTTTTAACAATTACGGCACAACCTACACCTGAATAATTCGCCCATGACTATTAACAATGTCGGATGTGCAAAATCGACATTTTTATTTTATTTCATAAAACATGTCCTCATAACGTCTACAAGATCAGCACGTAACAATGTCGGATGTGCAAAATCGTCATTTTTATTTTATTTCATAAAACATGTCCTCATAACGTCTACAAGATCAGCACGGCTAATCAAACTAGGTACTCAACGAAATTAAGAAAAATATAGTAATAGGGAAAAAAATGCTGATGGAAATATTATGATCGAAGCTAATACTAGTGCGAAAAATGGTATTTACTATTCTTTATTATATTCCTTAAAGATTTCGAACAGTATAGCTTATGTTTTATTGCTTTAGATTTGATTATAAGAAAAACATTTACCTTCATTAACATTTTATCGTAGGTCATTTAAAATTGTCGGATATAATATTTTGCATTACAAATTCATGGTAGCCACCACCGTTGCCGCGTCGGCGCCTTGTTTTGAGCTTTAATCAAACTGCCCTAACTTCTAAAATATTTGCCCAATGGTATTAATTTAAAAGACAATTCTATTCTTTACAGAATCACAATTAATATTTTGATATTTATTTAGGTCAATTATCAATTGTTAATATGCAAAAAAAGCCACGCTACTAGGAGATGAATTGAAGTTAATTTTTTAATGAAGAAAATGGTTACTAATCGTTAACCATAAAAGATACATATATGCTGTCCTGAACTTTTTTGAAGATAATGATGAATACTATAGTATTTGTAATATTATTTCTATGAATTAGCTGTAGTTTTCGCATCGCAAGCGAAATAATGTAATTTATTGCAAATTTTTACCACTTTGGGTTATATTTTTGCGATTTTCGGTATGTTCCCTAATATTTTTCTGAATAATACACTACCTATGTTCTTTGCAAACAATGTAGCTTACCAAGGGTAAAATAATTTTTAAAATCAGTTCAGTAGTTATTGAACCTATTCAATACAAACAAAGATATAAAGACTTTTCTAAACACGAAACAAACTTTTCCTCTTTATGATTGATACAAAAAAATATATTAATTTTGTTAAGTTAATTTAAGTAAATAAATAAGAATTTAACAAAATAGTGATGCCAATAATTTTTAATTTCAATGTTTTAGGTTCATTTACATTTCGGACGAAAATTTGATTTTCCGACGTCATAAGAAATATTTTGTATTTTCATACATACATTGTTTTTACGTTTTATTTGACAGAAGTCCATAAAAAGATATATTTTCTTGAAACTGTTGTAATTTTTGTTGGTAATTTCTACATGCGACAAATTTTAAATTAAAAGTTATCACTTAACAATGGCGTAAGTGACACTTCCGACAAGCAATCACTGATTTTGTACAAGCAACAATGTCGGTTCTGGTACTTCCGACAAATCAGCATTACTCGTACTCCGTTAAAAAGGTCTGAAGTGACTTTTCTCATATTTATAATAATACGGGATACTCCTAATAATATACTAAACGTGAATAACTTATAGAGCACAACCCTGAAATTTCATGATTCTACTTGAAATAAGTAAAAAGTTATTCACAATTTAGACTTCAAATCGCTCTCCTGTAAAGTTGCTGTTTTTCACATCCGACATTGTTAATAGTCATGGGCGAATTATTAAAAAATGGCCAAGTGCGAGTCGGACTCGCTCATGAGGGTTCCGTACCATTATAAGGCAAAGATAGACAAAAATTTGTGCTTTTTGTATGGGAGCCCCCCTAAATATTTATTTTATTTTAATTTTCTTATTAATTATTAAAGTACAAATACAATTAAATATTTTATGCATATTTTAACTGTCTAAGTGCTGCTATTTTTGATAAAGAACAAAAAAGGCCACTAAAATCCTGTTTGTTATATGGGAGCCCCATCAAATATAAAATATAATATGTTTTTTAGTATTTGTTGTTATAGAGGGTAACAAAATACATAATATCTGAAAACTTCAAGTCTCTACCTATCACCGTTCTTGAAGCCTGGAGACAGGCAGACGGACCGGTGCAAAAATTTCTGACTTTAATTAATTTAAAAAAAAATCTAACCCCCCTGGGCTAAGTAATCGGCCAAGTGCGAGTCGGACTCGCGCACGAAGGGTTCCGTACCGTTATAGAGCAAAAATAGGCCAAAAATTGCGTTTTTTGTATGAGAACCCCCCTTAAATTATTATTTTATTTTAATATTATTTTTAATTATTTAAGTACACACATAATTAAGGCTTTTGTGAAAATTTCAAGTGCCTACTTGTTGTCATCATCATCGAGCAAAAAATGATTGAAAAATTACGTTTGTTGTATGGGAGCCCCCCTTAAATATTTAATTTATTTTGTTTTTAGTATTTGTTGTTATAGCGGCAACAGAAATACATAATCTGTGAAAATTTCAACTCTCTAGCTATTACCGTTCTTGAGTTACAGCCTGGAGACAGACGGACAGACAGACAGACGGACGGACAGACAGACATCGAAGTCTCAGTAATAGGGTCCCGTTTTTACCCTTTGGGTACGGAACCCTAAAAAAGACACTTGAATGACAAGAAAAATATTGTTTAAATAATATATTGCATGACTATTTCCATAAGTATTACTATTTCTAGTAGTAGTAAGGTAGCTTGAAGCTACTAATACGCTACAAAGTACACAGCGGTTATAGTCCAAGAGCCCAACACAAACAAGACTAAGTAACAAGTTAGTAAGGGAGCCCTAGAACATTTTTTTTTTGGATTACTAACAAGCAAATTTTTTGTGAGTAGCTACATTTTGATAATAAAAACAACATTTTTATTTTCAGAAAATCTCGGAAGTGGTAGCTCTAACAGAGATAGAAAGTATTTCATACTTTGACTTGATGGTCCTAAAATATGGATTGTCTTATTTGTAGGGCAAGGTTACTCTTAAATTATAAAACTATTAACCTACCAATATACAAAAAGTCTGCTGGTTAGGGTTCCGTTTTAGGGTTCAGTAATCAACAAAACTTGGTTGACTACTGTACCCTAAAACGGAACCGTAACCAGCAGATTTTTTGTGTATTGGTAGGTTAATAGTTATATAATTTAAGAATTACCTTGTCCTACAAATAAAACAATCCATATAATTTTAGGACCAACAAGTCAAAGTATGAAATCCTTTCTATCTCTGTTAGCTACCACTTTCGAGATTTTTCGAAAATAAAAATGTTGTTCGTCTTATCAAAATGTAGCTACTCACAAAAAATTAGCTTGTTAGTAATCACAAAATAAATTGTTCTAGGGCTCCCGTACTAAGTGTACAACATCAGGGAGCTCACGTAATCAGTACACATGATCAATAACTTAGTTGCGTTATAAATCGATATAATCTGTTGGTGGCGATATCGCCAGCCACACCATAGTGGTTCACTTAACTATCACCATGTGTTAGTAGTAGGAAGATACGTCTAATACTAGTAATAAAAAAAAGAAAAAAAAAAGAAAGAAAGTTTAATAAGAGCGCTTAGTCAAAATGCATGGGTTTTGTCATCTAATTTCGCTATCCAAACTGGCAAAATATTATGCATTTTGACTAGGAGCCAAATTATATTTACGCAAACGCTGCAACTAGTATATTATCATTAGGGAAAAGGAAATAATTTAATTTGGTGTAGTTTTGAACACAACACTTAGTAATGAACTTGCACCTCAGTGGTCTATTGCCTTGTCTAAACGTAGGACATTCAACATTGCCATGTCTACAGTTTCTTAGTTCTACGAATACGACGTAAGCCACTCGCCGTAACTAAGCAACTACGCGTGAACATAGGTGTTTACCCCCAGAGTAATAGAGTAAGCGGGATCTATATTATGCCATTAAAATTTCATCACACGCTCCCCGACTAACTGAACTTAACAGATTGCTGGGAAATAACAATCTTTTGGCACAATTTCAAAGTTTAAACACTCCATTAGACAAACTAGAGATTACGTAATGGTGGATTAGTTGAGTAGCTACTAGCTACAAACTATCTTATTTAGTAGCATCAAGCAGTAGAACAGAGCGAGGTACAAAGTACAAAGTATGTATTTTAGTACGAGCTAGCAAGTGGCAGTCTAGCTTCATAATATCATGTTGCTATTTAAATAAGACAAATTAGAAACATTAACTCAATCACAACTATGACGTCTACGTCCATCCATCTTAATAACGCTTAATTGTGGCATTCATGAAATATAGGCCGGAACGTTTAACGAGAGTCGGAGAGGACTCGAGTCGAGTGCAAAAAGCTCTGTCGGGGCTCGCGGACCGCGCCGCACTTTTTGTCGCGGCAAAGCTCGGTGTCGCGACGACTACTTAAGTACGGCCTTCTCTAATTGGACGCCGACCTGTTGCTTTTCCCGCTTTTTTCGTTTGCACTATCGCCGAGTTTTACGTGAACCGCTTTCTGATACAGTTTTTCTGCCGCAATAGGGGGAATTAACACCTTCACGAAATGTGGTAGTCGAACGCCAAAAAGGCATCGCTTTTGAATGGAATTTAAAATATTCTTTGGGACACGTTCGCGTGTTTCTCTCGCCGCAGAATGTCATTATTTGGCTTCGTATGCACGGACATGACCAATATGATGACAAAGTTTTCAGACGAAGCGTATGACGATATTAGGCTATTGTCGGCTTAGTTAGCCTTACAATTAATAGAGTTGAACTTAGAGATAAAAGCCAAATAAAACTTAGCGAGAAGTTTTCTTGTTCTTCCAAATTTTCCTTCTCCTAGTTTTCATAGTATGTGGCAAGCTAGGCTAAGGTTTACAGGAGTCATTACACATACACAGAACATTATTTCCATTGGAATAGGTGACCTATATCAAATAGTAAGTACTTTGATATAGCTGTCATTCCAAATAGTAATTTCCCATACCGAATGTGAAATTACAAATAATTTGGATGAGTTTAAAGGACAATCCGGCCACACAATGGGTAATCTGGCAGGTCACCGTACACCATGGTGATCGGTTATTTCGGAACGTCTTTCAAATCATTACCGCTCAGTAGAGCGTGACGCAGTGCGCGCGATCAAGTGCGCGACACGAAAACCGAGAGGAGATATGCGAGTAGAAGCGACACGGATAGCTCAGAGCTCTACATTGCTTTTACATTGCAAACGGCTACTACGGGAACCTTTTTCAACCAAAATAACGCTTTCTTTCTCTGCCTAGCTGGCTGAGTAATTTGAAAGTAATGAAACCCACCAAAAATGTGAAAAACAAACAATACAAAACTTAGCATATTGTGTAAATAACAAGCTTCAATACATTAAAAATTGGATAGGACAATAATTCAGTTTGATACAAATGCATAATATTAATTATGATCTTTTTAGTTTTACGAGGTTCCCTACGTAGTTTGTAACCTCCACGTTGCCTTATGATGGATAAACATGGCTTTCAAGGCTGTAAACTAATAATTGACGTAAGTCCGTCAATTGCCTACGAATCGATTTCTTCGATGGTACATTCCACATTCGTAATCTTCTGCATTTCAACACGAGCCAACATCAAGCAGTATCAGACCTACAATGTTTAGAAACGTCCCATCTACACTACCTACTCTTCGTCGGGGACGGTCCGACGCGTACGGCGATTCTCCACGCGCCTCCGTGCGACCGATACGGCCGGAAACCCAGTGACAACACAACAAAAACTCACATTCATTCATGCTTTTTTCCCACAACCACTTGACTACGAACAGGTTCCCGATACTCATTACGATCGGATTGTTTAAAATCTTCGGGCTTAGGACGGTGAAATTCGAACCGATTTCTTGGGTTTTGACTCATGCTTTGTTATGATGCAAGTTGCAGTTATGTAAAGTCTTATGTTCTTTGGGTTTTCTGCTTATTATAGAGACTTAACGAAAATTTTTAGCGAAGGTCAAAAAGTCATTTTTAACAAGATAAAGAAAAAAAAGCAGTGCACTTACAATAACGACAATTTTCCTGCTCGGCTAAATTAAAAAAAAAATGCCTTTGCACCTGGCCTAAAGCATTTTAACGCAATGGAAGTTACACCAACAATTACAGATCTAATTGACCAATGTATTTACAGGTGAATTTACGCTTACGCACGTTTCGGCGGCTGCGCTACTTAGCTATTTTTTCATTATAATATGCCTGGTCAATATCTTTTGATTTTGATTGTTAATACCAACACGTCATATACGTAAGTTGTAAAGAAATTCGTGGCACCAACCCAAACCATATCGTTCAATTTATGAGCAGTATTGGGCTGGGGATGACGCTCTAGTGCGAGGGAGTCACCATAGATCCTCATGGGTCGCAGTGACGTCAGGGCTACAGCGCCCTGCTTTCTTTAAAAAAAAAGAGTCATATAGGCTCCTAGGCTCTAGAATCTAGATAAAGAAAGCCTCCATTTGCCAGCCCTCAAGACTTCCATACTTTCACATTAATAAAGGACACTCGAACGTCAAATCTGTTATTTGTAGACAACGGAGCACGATATACGCCATCGACGTTTAGATTTAGATGATTACAGTACACGATAGAGTCCTGTTATACAGCCAGAACAAAACGTATGATGTATGCAGTCGGAGATCCGATCTATAGGAAAGTGGGTCGCGCTGCATCGACAGAGCACGCCGCCGCAAGATAGTTACAGTTCGCACGAAATTAATAGTAAATAGGTTGAGGAAATGTTAAGTATATAAAGTACTGCTACTTTTAGAAGAACTTTTACGCGAAAAAATTATAAAAACCATTTGCCGTAGGCAGAAATAAAGGTAGGGGTCAATGGTTCTACTAAATTGCGCGTTTGCTTTTACACTTTTGTCAAGCATGAAACAGTTGATTCTTTAGAATCTTATTCTACCCTATTCCTTTCGAGAGCATTAAATTTCATCCATTGCATCTGAAAAATAAAAAATGTGATGAAAATATTTGTAAAATCGCCTTTATTTTTGTATATATCTGAAGAAGTCAAAACTTATCCCAAATTAATTCTTAAAGACTTTCAAACTACCTTCATAACCTTTCATTACCCAATTCATTTAATATCAATTATTGTGAACCTATCGTCCGTCCTAGCGGATCCTTGGAAAACGTTGAAATATTCCGGCATACCGACATGCAAGTCGGTCGTTAGGACGTTGCATGTCTACGTGAAGTTTGGTCGCTGCTTAACTTTTCGTTGTTTGATCAAGGTACTCGCAGTAGCTACATCTACGAGCATCTTGTCGCAAACTAGTAAATTATTTTAAGAAGCAATGGAAGAGGCTTCTTGTATTTTAAGACTTTGAAGACATGACTAACGTAAAAGTGTATACCATTAAAAAATGTGGAGTGCAATAATAATATGTTTGAAAAGTCATTATTAAAAAATGTTTACCCGCATTGCTTCGTTGCGTTTACGATGCGTCGTGTACCGCAACGCTTTGGGGATTTGTAGCCTAATATTAAGACAGTAGTTCCTCCTATCAACAAGAGACAACATTGAACATACTAAGTTTACAAAAAGGGCTACCGCTGTATTGACAGACTACATTTCATCTGAGTCTACTCAATCTCCTGGTGACTGGATTGCTCGTGTCACACTGTCCAGATTAATTCTTCCTTCAAGCACCTTGATGGATGGTCCGTATGCTTTAAGCATAAAGGTGGTGTTACAGGCAATATAACTATGAACGGTGTGCAACGGTGCAGCAGGAGGCACGATCGCCCCCGCAGCCTGCACCGTTTTGACGTGGCATGATTTGTGCCGCGATCAATCTGCACTTTATTACCTAGCGGGACTCGCGAATTAGAGCTTGTAAACGCGAGGTGCAATGTGACATAGATATGATGAGCAGATGGGAACTATTCATTAGCGATGAAACAGTTATGTTCTAACTTTTATTACATGATACTTTCCGCGAGATTTTCCAACTATGATAGTTCCCGAACCGACGCGACGCACCGTCGCAGAGCCTTAGTAGGGCGTAAGTATGTATACGGAATCATCCAAATGAGTAACTATTGTGGAACTTTAAGTAACTATCGAATTCCATATAAAATAAGTACTCTTTTGTACGCTATATACTGCAGCCAGCCTCTTATTGGGTTGTTAAATGTTAACGCGAATAATCTCAGTGAATTACGTAATCACAAATCTCAACGTAGCACCAAAATATCAATCTTAATCTTCGCTTCAAATAACTCAATTTTTGATCATTTCATCCTCAGTTATACAGACGCTACTTGTATTTCTTAATCTTTATAAAACTTCACGATCTATTAATCATAGCGACAAGATGAATCAGAAAGCGACCTATTCGTCGCTCCGCTGTCCCTTTGATACCATTTCACCACTAACCCACTTATGTTTTTACGTTTACAAGACAAATGTACGTGATTAATTAAAATTAAAAACGGTGCTGAGTTGAATTCCAAATGTTTTATGTTCTAAGTTCTGTGTAAATACACAGTTCGCAAAAAATGATCATTTTAACACTGCTTAGGTGTATAATCTGAACAAACTAAAAGTTTAATGCCAAAAACGTGCATTTCTAAATATTCGATATAATAAAAGGAGACATAAAATGTAAAATAATCTAGACAAAATCATTTATTCAACTGTTTGTATAACGGTCTCTCAAACATGAATAATTATACTGTCAATACAAAGACGAGCAGTACATTGTTGTGAATGCAATATTTCGTATAACAAATGTAAAACAAATGCGAAAAGACAGAATCACAGATACCAGTTACTGCCGATCAATTGTTACCACAGACATAGAGATAAGAGAAAGGATTGAAAAGAAGCGACAAGGTGAAGAGCACATATTAAAAGAGGCTGGGATAAGAGTTAATAATTCTCTTGAAAGAAGGAAAACTGTAGAGGAAGGATTAAGAGATAGCGTCATGGAGCTAATCATTATTTTTAAAGAAAAAAACTTTAATATTAGTACCATTGAGAAAATTGATTCCTAGGCTGTAGGCAGTTGAGAGACCAACTTCATTTGTTCGGATCATGTCAATTCGATGTTACTAATTGTGATCTGTCCGCTGGGTTTGAACTTTGACGTAACACGACCAAACTGCGTAGGTCCCCCGTTGCCTAGGAATCAACTACTCTGATAGTACAATCGCCAAACATCAGCTCTGCCCCTCTAGCATACGCCAACGAGAAAATTTTGTCTACACGTTTTCTCGATGTTTGATGGCTTTTCTCTTCATCTCTATTGACCCTAACATGACATACAATTTTTCTCGTGTAGGTCTGTCGTCAAAAGCTATCGACATAATGTCAAAAAATGATTTTGACATTATGTCGTTGTCGACAATATACGTAACGACTACACACAAGAGTGAGATATCTCGAGATTTTCTCGTTTGCGCATCTTAGGCCGGCTGAACTAAAATAGACAAAAATCTACTAACTCGATAGCTTTGTCTATTTCTAGAGAAGTATTTAACAGAACAGTCTGTCTTTTCTCTATATCTTTGATTGCAATAGTTCGCAGCGGCATTCTCTAACAGGTTCCCCGGCCTACAAATTCTTTAACTTGAAATATACTTTATTTGATCCAGACGAACGCAGGAAGTTATGGATATTTTATTGTTGATCGCTCTATGCGTAAATCTTTCTGCTGCTACCGATGTAACTGTAACAATCAATAATATTTTATTTGCTACAATATTTATTAGTAGATGATATTTTTCCTCTATAAGCGATGCTAAACTATTTCCGCCTTATAGTCCACTTAAAAAAGCAGGTGTGGAGTGCGTGAGCTGCAACCTAAGCAATTTCTTCAGAAATGTGTTTAGGATGCCTAGAAGATAAACATACTAAAAGTCCCCGCCCCTAGGGGGTGAGCCGGGGTGGAGGGAGGGGGTTAAAGTTCCCGTTTTTGAGTTTTTGGCTCATAACTTTAAAACGGTACGTCGTAAAGAAAAAGTGTATTCTACATAATAAAAGCTAATAAAATTAACTACAACTATGTCATTTACACTATGTATCTATCTCCAATCATTGCCATGCTATAAGCTTCTAAAGTGGTCGATTTTCAAAAACACACATCAACTAAGTCTAGGGAGATTTGTATTTTATGAAATCTATCAGGATTTTTGAAGACAGTAAATGAAAGAATTATAGCGTATTTTATAGCATTTCATAGAACATAAAAAAACTTTCCGATTTTTTATGTTTTTAAGAAAAAATCATTGGCTTTTCTATGGTCACAGAAAAGTTATATGGCAAAAATCTTTACTTCGTTTTATAAAACCGAAAATTTCATTCGAATGAGAGAAAATCTTTTACATTTTTATTGCTAATAGTCAAATTAATAATAATGAATTTTATTCTATACTTAGTATTAAGTATTAATTTTACCTAAAATACATTTTTAAGTCTTTCTTTGGTAAAGGCCCTATGTTCTTTGTGATTTCGTTTTTTTCTGGTATCTATCTTACTAGAAAATCTCTGAAATGTATTTAACACTGCATATTCTAGTCAGAGTAGATATATTTCATGTCAGAAAACCCTGGAGACCAGGCCAAAACCAGAATAATCTGGTCGAATCAACCCAATAATAAGTCGATGCAACTAGTAAAAAGGCTCCAGGAGAGCAACCAGTCTCTAGAAACCGACTAAACCGTGCAGAGGAGTTTCTATCAAGTTAGTCCTTATGATGACAAAACATTTTGTATTCCAGCATTGAAATGTGGAAAATGCAGAAGGTTGCTGTTTCATGAGTTTGGGAGTGTAATAATGGTAAAACCTTATGGGACGAATAATGGCTCTTCAGAGCTGGTCGAAGATGGTAAACTCACCGCGGAATTATCCGAACAAGTGATTATAGTAAATCGAGATGAAATTCAAGCCGGGATTTTCATCAGCACCAGCATCAGAGACAGTTTCTTTGTGATACCATGGTCAATTTCACAAACTCATGAAAAAGCAACCTTCCGCATTTTCCACATTTCAATGCTGGATTACAAAATGTTTTGACGTCTTAAAGACCAACTTAATGGAAACTCCTCTGCACGGTTTGGTCGGTTTCTAGATACTGGTTGCTCTCCTGGAACCTTTTTACTAGTTGCATCGACTTAATATTGGGTTGATTTGACCAGATTATTCTGGTTTTGCCCTGGTCTCCAGGGTTTTCTGACATTAAATATATCTACTGCGACTAGAATATGCAGTGTTAAATACATTTCAGAGATTTTCTAATAAGATAGATACCAGAAAAAAACGAAATCACAAAGAACATAGGGCCTTTACCGAAGAAAGACTAAAAAATGTATTTTAGGTAAAAATACTCGATACTTAGTAACGAATAAAATTCATTATTATTAATTTGACTATTAGCAATAAAAATGTAAAAGATTTTCTCTCATTCGAATGAAATTTTCGGTTTTATAAAACGAAGTATAGATTTTTTGCCATATATAACTTTTCTATGACCATAGAAAAGCCAATGACTTTTTCTTAAAAACATAAAAAATCGGAAAGTTTTTTATGTTATATGAAATGCTATAAAATAAGCTATAATTCTTTCATTTACTGTCTTCAATAATCCTGATAGATTTCATAAAATACAAATTTCCCTAGACTTAGTTGATGTGTGTTTTTGAAAATCGACCACTTTAGAAGCTTATACCATGGCAATGATTGGAGATAGATACATAGTGTAAATGACATAGTTGTAGTAAATTTTATTAGCTTTTATTATGTACGAGACACTTTTTCTTTACTACTTACCGTTTTAAAGATATGAGCCAAAAACTCAAAAACGGGAACTTTAACCCCCTCCCCCCACCCCGGCTCACCCCCTAGGGGCGGGGACTTTTAGTATGTTTATCTTCTAGGCATCCTAAGCACATTTCTGAAGAAATTGCTTAGGTTGCAGCTCACGCACTCTACACGTGCTTTTGGGCTATTCTTTGGGTGGACTATTAGGTTTAATTTAATTATAATCCAGAAATTATTTTCTATACGTCTAACGTTGTTTTAATCATACTATTATTATAAACGCTAAAATATGTGAGAGTGTTTGTAACTTCTTCACGCCTAAATGACTAAAGTGTTTTTTTTTTTAATATTTTGGTATGGAGTTAGCTGACATCCTGGCAAACATAGACTACATTTTACTGCAGAAAAACATAATATTATCGTAATCATACTCATTTATTTTTACTTTTAAACAGCGGATAGTACCGCAAGGCACATCTAGTTGCAGATAGAAGGGAAATGTTTTCTGACATTGTGTAAAGTATAGGTGTAAGTCCTACTCCTTGGGTGATGACTGGTGATTCATAAAACCACATCTCGCTATATTGTTCGGAACAGAAATTAAAACTGCGATTAATCACACGACGCGGTACAGGTAACGCTATAAAAGTACGTACTACACTAATTAATGTTGCATACGTTTATTTAATGCTGGTATTGTCGAAGCGAACAACACGCCGGTAATCAAGCATTCGATTAGCTCAGTACAAACGTTTTATGGCGTGCACAATAACCCTGTTTCCAATACTTTTGTCTAGGGTTGCCAACTTTCTCAAACTTTTAACAAACTTATCCGAAAACAACCTAAAAATAAAAACGCAGTTTAACAAAATACTTAGCAGATATTTATTATGCGTGTAACACTTCCATTTCCTCGGCAACTTAATATTAATACAGCGCAGAGGAGAACATTATTAACAATGTTGCACCAGCCCTAGTTGTATGTTCTGAGACTAACAAACAGTTCCTCTTGGGTCAACATGAACTATACTGAGCTAAAGTTGGAGTCCAGTGTAAATAAATACATAAAGTTAGACAAGACAGGTGTAGCAATTAAACAAGTTGTAGGATTACCCGGTGCTGAAGATTTCTTAGCCAACTGTTTTATGAGACGATATAATAGGAAGGTTTCGGTTTTAAAATCTTTGCTGCAAGCTAAGATAATTATTAGAATCATATTTTATTCTGCTTTTAGTCCAATAAAATTACAAAATAAATAAATATGAACGAACACAGTTTGGGGATTTTAAGGATCGATAGGGGGGTGTATTCTGAGCATAAATTCCAATTTGAGGGGTTCCACTGCGGTCAGCTCAAGGTCATTTCGATGGAAACGCGTTTAATCCGATATCTCGAGAATGATCAGTGTTAGGCAAAAAATTGTAGAGACCTTTTCTCTTCCAAATTAAATTTACTAACTTTTTTATCTGAAACTTTTTTTTTTAACATTAATATTTTTCAACTTATTACTCCCGCAAGGCAAAAATTTTACTTTTTTTCTATTTTTCGTCGTTTTCTCCCCAACCATTCAATTTTATTAAATTTTACCGATCATCAAAGTCTAGATATTTTAATTCTGAACAATTTTTTCCTTAAACTTTTTTCTGTAATGCCAATACCTTCGGAGTATTACTTTACCAAGCGAAATCCGCGCCATTGTCGCAATATAAAAAGGTCAATCGATTAAACTATTTAAAAATTGTACTTCATTCAAATATTACATATTGCAATCATTCAAATATCATTCAAATATTGTACTTCTTTAATTTGGGTATTTTTTTCTATTCAATGGGATAATAATGTGAATGAGGATTACAAAAAGAAGTAAATGAATAATTATATCTGTTTCACACGTTAATTGATAAAAAAATGGGTTCTAAAATTCTTCAAGTTAAGCACCCGAGGTCGATGGAAGTGATTCCTTAATATTAAAGGCCCTGACGGTATCGTCGTCGTCCTCGTTCATTGCGTCAAAAAAAACATCGTCGACAACATTGGCGATATTAGAACAATAGTCTCTTGGCAATTAGTGCCTATCACTGAGCAAAAGAGGCCGGCCTTTCTGCATCCGCACGCTTTGCCGCAGTTGGTTTTGCATTTGCAAGAAATCGATCTCAGTAAATTATCCGGAGCTGGTTTCAATGACATTAATGTTATCGGCTCCAGTCCACGGGGGGTGTGACGCCACCCCCACTCCTCGGGTTCCAGATAATTTTCCAGCCAGTATTGAACTTGGTAGAAACACCTCAACGAGTGAAAAAATGCCGCATCAGAGGTAGGAGGAAGGGATTCTAATTTAACCCTCCCGGCTAATATCGGAGCTCGTTGACATTCGTGCAATTCGTGTCACCTGCCTTGCGATACAAATTCAAAATGAATTGTTCGCCGTTCGAAGCGAGCGTTGTTTTATCTGCTTTGTCTTGTAGAAAAACTGCAGATAGTGAAACCAAATCCGGAGATTTTTTCAATGCGGTCATTGTTTTGATCTTGCCTAGGTTGAAAGGAGCCGAAGTTGTGTCGCAACCACTAATCGCCTGCAAAAATAAAAGGTTTTTTGCGGCATTCGGCCCATATAGCCCATATATCGGTTTGAGGCAGTATGGGCTATACGTAGCTTCCGTCGATTTGCCTCGTCCATGTTTCCTCAAATAAATATTGTTGCACGCGCCGGCTGTTGCAGTCAGCAAAACCAGTAAATCCACGTCCTCGCCAATAACAACCGCAGCACTATACTTCTGCAAAATACTCTCTCTCTTAGCCGTACTGATAATTAGACCATCCGCATCCTCTACGGCTTGCTCCACCTCTATGTCTGATTTGATGAGAACAGTTTTCAGTAGTGAGATGAATCGGATTTCGCTCGGTAAAGTAATATATACTTAACTCCGAAGGTATTGGCATTACAGAAAAAAGTTTAAGAAAAAAATTGTTCATAATTAAAATATCTAGACTTTGATGATCGGTAAAATTTAATAAAATTGAATGGTTGAGGAGAAAACGACCAAAAATAGAAAAAAAAAGAAAATTTTTGCCTTGCGGGAGTAAAAAGTTGAAAAATATTAATGTAAAAAAAAAGTTTCACATAAAAAAGTTAGTAAATTTAATTTGGAAGAGAAAAGGTCTCCACAATTTTTTGCCTAACACTGATCATTCTCGGATTAAACGCGTTTCCATCGAAATGACCTTGAGCTGACCTCAGTAGAACCCCTCAAATTGGAATTTATGCTCAGAATACACCCCCCTATCGATCCTTAAAATCCCCAAACTGTGTTCGTTCATGTTTATTTAACCCATTTTGAGCCGTAATTTTATTGGACTATTTACTACATTTATATAAAGGCTGTTCAATTCAGACGTTCTAGAAGATGATTTATAATACATGCTTAAGAGTCCGTATACGAAATTTTGCCGATGAATATGAAATTGCAAAGGTTCGCTACAGAAATATTATTTGGTTTTTTCCCCTTATTAGATTTAAAAAAATATATATTAATTATTAGATTTAAAAATATATTTAAGCGCGGACTGCCGACTCGAGCCTTGCGGCGAGTAATATAATGTGAGATTTAGGTTGTTTTGAATCGTGTTTTTTGGCACAATTTGTTTTTTTTTTTTTTCTTTTTTCTCGAATTGGATAGAATTTTATCTATAGATTATTTCTGTCGTTTTCTTGTTATGAATTACAGATCCAAGTTGCCGAAATTAACCCATCGATCGTGGCAAAACGAGACACAATAGCTTTTTCATTGTTATCGCGGCCGGATGTGCCCGCTTGGGGCTTGATGAATTAACAGCAATTCTTTGCCCATTTTCTCTAAAATTTTGCCGAGTTACATATTTTTTACTCAACTATTTCATATTAAAGTGGTAAAAAGTAATTCCAACATTGTATAGACGACTTTCTCAACAGTACATTGTATTTTTTTATACCGTTAAGACGTCAATACAATCCATAAACAGGTGATATTCTAAACCTTTTACAGCAAAAATCACAAAACTGTCGCGGGTTTGAGTTGGATTATTTAAAAATACTTAAAAAAATCTAGCTCCAAAATTAGATCATAATTGAAATGATCTTACATGTTGCGCATTACAACTTATAGAAATACTGTATTTTAACTGTTAAATCACGTCTGTTAAATCAGTGAAATCGACAAATTTCGTATACGGACTCTTAATATAGTGGAGAATTTTCAACAATTTTACAGGATTACAGTTGAGTATTATATTAGTGCGAAGTTGGGGTGTTTCGCTAGAAGGTGAAAAAAATCAAATTAATCCTTCGATCGTGGATTCTTGGAAATCTATTGTTATTCTATTGTGTCTCGCTCACCGGTAAGCTTATGGGGCTTGGTGGGTTAAAATAAGTGTACCCAGACCTAATGTCAGTGCCAGTCTTACTAAAACGTGCCAAAGAAATATGCATACCTACTGTATACAAAAATATAGAGCTGCATAGAACATCCAAAACGCAATTCCACCTTATTTATTATGAAAGCGCCTCCGAGGATTATCAGGCGATTCGTGTACACGCTATCCATAACAGATGCGATTGAAAATCGTAAATATCTGGTGCACACGTGACACATCGCGTCCGTGTTGCTGCACAACGTGACAACACAGGCATTAGTTAGTTTGTCTAGGTAAATAAATAAGTTTAAGCAGAAAGAAATCTGGGGGCACGGCAGTGCCCCAGCCAAGCTTATTAACAAAGGCACGGCCGTACCATACTTTTCTCGAAGCGGTTCGCGGCTATTTCACACCCCTTTTTATCTTCGATGTTAACAAAGCTAGGGATTTAGAATTTCGGTCACTAGGAGCAAGTATTAAAACTAGCTTAACCTCCAAATTTCATGAAATTTCAATAAATAGTTTAATAGTTACGGAAGGTCAAAGTTACTACATTTTGTCACTCACTGACTGACAGATCATCAAAATTCTAAGGTACTTCTAGCAGACTTAGAATCTTGAAATTTGGTACCGGGATAGTTCTTTATTCACAATGAAAGGAAAAATTATGAAACCAGCCAAGTGCGAGTCGGACTGGCGTACATAGGGTTTCGTACCGTAAATTTGTATGGGAGCCCCCCTTAAATAATAAGTTTATTTAATTTTTATTATTAATTATTAAATTTAAAATACAAATGAGTATTTTCTGAAATTTTCAAAAACCTTACTGTTACCATTATGGATATAAAGCAAAAAAGGGAAAAAAATCGTGTTTGTTGTATGAGGCCCCCCATTAATAATTCATTTAATTTTAATTGGACTATTAACTTTTATAACGACACCAGAAATACATAATTTGTGAAAATCGCAACTATCTAGCTATTGCGGTTCTCGAGATCCAGCCTGGTGACATACGGATGGATGACGGACAGACAGCGAAGACTTATTAATAATAGGGCCCCGTTTTCATCCTTTGGGCAGGGAAACCTAAAAACTGAAAATGAAAAATAATATAATAATAATATAATACTTTATTAAATAAAATAAAAGATTTTTATGTTTGTAACTTTGCAAGAACAGTATGAGTTTCGACTGCATATTTGTTTGACGTACAAAAGGCTTTAAGTTAGTTATGTACTTAATGAAATGGTATTAATTAAAAAAAAAATATTTTCAACGTTAATAATGAACAATAATTAAATAAGATTTAAATATAAATATAATCACTAATCAGTACTGAGATATACACTCCTTACTTGCTCGATATAATATGGGAGTTCTAAGTTATCACATGAATTAATAAGGTGAGCTCCTTTCGTGCGAGGAACGTTGAGACGCTTACAACAGTGCTGCTATGTATTCAACGGTAATGCTAAAAATGACCACCTTCAAGTATTAGCTTAAGAGTCAATTACCTATATAATATGAATATAATAATAGACTCAGAACTCAGAAGTATTTACGTTACGTTGTCCACCTATAGAACTAACGAAGCCTCAAAGAAAAAATATAAAGGAGATAGGGAATGGGTGCTAAGCTAAGTACAGAAAAGTTATAACGTGACCTGAAAAGAAAAGAAAAAAAACCTTCAAAAAAGAAATGAAATCCCACCAAAACATGAAATGTAAAAGGAGCCAAGCAAAATATTGCATAGCTATTCAATACTTCTGTCGTAAAAAGTTTTCAGATCACATTCAAGCCAAGCCTTCAACTTATTTTGTAATTTAAATCAACATTCAGTAAATGTATCAATAGATTTCTTTATTTTATAATTATTATAGTGGCTTGGCAATGAGCACAATAGAAACAAATATAAAATTGCATATTGGGAGGAGTTCAAACTTACACAGACGGCAAGCGTAAAGTGTTTTAATATGTAACGACGCATGTGGCCGATGGTACCCAATAAATCCAATTAGTAGCTGATTATTTCTCTAGTGCTCATTGCCAAGCCACTATAATAATTATAAAATAAAGAAATCTATTGATACATTTACTGAATGTTGATTTAAATTACAAAATAAATTGAAGGCTTGGCTTGAATGAGATCTGAAAACTTTTTACGACAGAAGTATTGAATAGCTATGCAATATTTTGCTTGGCTCCTTTTACATTTCATGTTTTGGTGGGATTACATATTTTCAAAAATATATAGGTACTTAAAATCAAAAACATAATTTATGTTAATATGTATAATATGTATTGCCATACCGTCCAATGAAAAACCTTTACAAGCTGACAGGAGAAGCAAAACTATATTACATCAACAACTAATCTCAAATTGATTATGGATGGACTATATTCGATCTAAATGCGTTAAGGACTAGTGAGAACTATTTTCAATGGGCACAACATTAAAGTTGTACAGAACGACATCTGACAAAGTATTACCTACCACGAATGTAAATTGTTTTCGAGATTCACTGAAACCAATTCACGGTATCTGCAATAAAAATCGTCATTCCGCGAATCGACCACGTTCGATTGTTTGACTATAACATATATAAACTACGTCGCCGATTCAATTTCGGTGAAATTTAATGTAAATGCATGAGTTTTCCGCTGCCACTCACACAATCAGTGTCGAGAGCTGACATTTGCATATGCGACCGAATTAGCGAGTTCGATAAAAGTAAACGCGACTTAATACTCGATAATTTTGAATCGATATCACGCACGGAGAGTCTCTCTCAGTAGCGAAAACTTCTTCAGCTTAGCCTGTACTTTAAATGAGGGAAAATTGTATATTTATTACTATTTTTCGGCTATGGGCAGTGTTTTAATTAAATTTAGAACGTAGAGTTTTTTGAGAAGAAAAAACGAACGTGATGCAAAAACAGGTAAATACAAATATTTCCATTTTAATATTAACTATGTATTAAGATAAGTTATATTCGTTTATTAGCTATCAAAACTAGTTTAAGGAAATATTAACCAATTATTTTTTTACAATACCTACACCTTATAAGACACACCATTGATAGCTGATTAATATGTAGACCATAAATAAATGCCAGTTACGCCGAATACTATTAAAATATCATCATTAGAACAAAGCCTCAATTACTTGGTCAAAACTAATTGCTTCAATAAAGTGATAATAAAGCCACTAAGCCCAATTAACAGGTCCATTATATTATCAACTTTTTACCGTCATTTATTATGATTTAATAATATATTTTTTATTAATACCTCGATCGTGGAAAAACCAGACACAATTTATAGCTTTCTTGTGTATTGTTATCGCGGCCGCATGTGGCCGCTTGGAAGTTGAAGCATTAACAAAAACAAGATGGCGCCCGGCCCTACCCTCTTTTTACAAATATTATAATATCTTTACAACCAAAACATATTTTATGTTTGTGTAAAAAACATTATAATAGCTCTTATCATGGCTTAATTGGCCATGATGGACAATCGTGATTGCGAAGCTGTCTCATAGACAAATATGCGTCTCTCCTGCACAATCACTTGTATTAGTCCATCATGGGTCAAAACGACGGTATCATAATATTATAAAGTAAATGCTACATCATTGGGAAGCTCAACGCAACATGCGATTTATTGGCTTAAAATTTAAATGGCAAGATTTATTTCGAATAAATACTGATTTAAAATTCCACACACATAATTTAGAATGTTACTTTGTTTACAACTTAATAACTATTTTAGTAGCCATATATTTTAACATTTTATAACTGTCCTCTTTACAATTTATCAATACTAACATTAAACCAATACGCTTGACAAAGTTACTTGATGTAAAACTTTTAGATACAAATACTTTTAACTATTCAGGATGCGTTTGATGTTCTACTAAGCTTCCATGATAAACTTTTATTTAGAAAACAACCCTACTACTTATTACTATTTATAGCTTACTTATTCTTTTTGGAACAAATAAGTTACGCTTCTGCAAATAAAAATATTTTTATCCTCATTTCAAGGTCCTTGAGTAACCAATTAAGTTATCGCCAGGAGTTATGCTCTGACATGGTAGTTAAGAGTGTTTTATCTTTATGCCTCGACCTACTCATTAGCGTTATCTCGAGATAAACTACTACAGCTCTATTAGCTCGGCAAAAACTTACTCCTATGTATATAATGTGACTAAATTGGCTCACGAGAGCATCGATTTTGCTCCAATTTGTACAATTTTGATGTTTGGTGTTCGAATATTTCTAAACGTCTTGGAAATATTTTATTTTTCCGATAAGGGCACGTTAATCTATACATATTATAAAACAAAGTCGCTTTTTTCCCTCGTGTCCCTTTGTTCCCTCTAATCTTTAAAACTAAGCATCGGATTTTGATGATTTTTTCAGTGTTAGATAGCCCATTTATCGAGGAAGGCTATAGGCTATATTTTATCACGCTAAGACTAATAAGAGCGAAGAAATAGAGGAAAATGTGGAAAAAACGGGGAAAATTATTTGAAAGGGCTAACTTGAACGCGCTAATCTCAGGAACTACTGGTCCGATTTGAAAAATTATTTCAGTGTTAGATAGCCCATTTATTGAGGAAGGCTATAGGCTATATTTTATCACGCTAAGACTAATAGGAGAATGTGGAAAGGGCTTATCTCGCGGACTACTGGAGCAATTTTTATGTTATTTGGCACAGATAAGAAGTAGACCACGTGAAGGATCATAGGCTATCGATTTTAATCATTTTTTCAGTGGCTATATATTTTAAACTCGTGCGACGCCGGGGCGGGTCGCTAGTATAGGATAAGTGCGAACTATACGAGATTTATTCGTTTAAATTATTAGTTTTATGACTATCCATTATTGTATGTATCACGTTTTCTGCTTAAATTGATATTTGAGTTTTTCAGGCTTTAGTAACAGTTTAACAAGCAAATTATTTCAAGCTAAACAAGCTAATTATCCAAGCTTAACAGCGAACAATTTCAGGAACTTATTGTATTTTTTTTTTGCTACAACAGCCCGTTGATACATCACATCTTTAGAATCCTTTGACGCATTCCGACGTGTACTTAGGCACTTACTATCCAGATGCTGCACGGTAGCTTATGATCTTGGATGTCATCTGGTATAGCACATGTTTGAGTGCGTGCCGGCTATCACGACTTGCAGTGCTTCGCTCTTATGTTACTGCATCTGCTCTCACACGCTCTCAACTTTTTACGAAGTAATTTGAGTATGCAAAAACTTTTTTGAGGCGACATAAAAAATCAGTTTTTCAGTCCTTAGAACTAACCGATGCGTCGCGATATTACAATATATTTCCAACGATTTCGTACTTAAATAAGCTATCGCAGGAACCGAACATTTTTCTCTATCACAAGTCCATCCCCATTCATAAAAATCGGTGCTGTAATGAGGAGTCCATTAAAAGCAAACAAACGAACAGCTTTCTTTCTTATTTTGATTATGTTAGAATTTAAGGTAGTCTAGATAAACTTTTACGGTCTTACCACAAAAAATCTAAACATCTATTGAACAATTTTTTTGAGACTAGTATGTACTTACTGAATTTTTTTCTAATCAACTGTTCAACAAGTGTTTAAATCTTTTGTAGTAAGACCGTTATATTTAAGGTTATTTACCTTTTATTTATAATCAGTACTTCTTACAATTTTATTCACATTTTAAAACGGTAAACTAAATTACTGATAAGCGTCCAAAGATAAAACAGGTCGCATACGCGACCAATCACATATCAATTGAATTTGATTAGTATAAGGAGCACTTACCGTCGCTTGTTAGTTGTTATGTCGATCATTGTAGGTTTGATACGACTCATATGAGAGTGCCCTAATTGATTATATGAATGTTATGAACCGCTTAAAAACAACATTTGGAATAAAGAAGTTAGGTATCTCGATTTATTATAAACATTAAAATTTAAAACCCTTGTCATTGATTTTTCTTTATTTACAAAAGAATACAGTACGTTTGGTCTAGAGAACATCATATTCAATGGTCTACTGTCTGTGATCAGATTATGGTGACAACTGACATCTAAGTTTGATATCGTGTTATATCTTTCATAAAATACCAACAAATAATGAGAGAAAATATTATGATGTTTAACCCAGGGTCAACGTGGAAGTGGGTCAGAATAAAATAAAAAATTTTGCCTATTGACCTAATATCAAGCACAGAAAGTTCTATCAATATTATGCATAGGTGAATCTCAAGTTACGACTGTCGAAAAAATATCTAGTTTAATACACAGTCACCCACATCTATATGTATATTTTACACGCGCATAAGAATACGTATTTCACAAGCACATCGACAACATTGTATTTCTTGAGGAGTGCGCACTGTAAATTATGTATATCTTGTACGATATAAAACACGTTCGTCGGATTCATAAAAACAGAACCAACCCAAATTCAGCACTAACACGTAAACGCTTACATTATTCAAACATGTCTACGGTTGGGACTCGATGTAAGGACCAATAAATTTTGACTCTACCCGCATATCTTTAACAAGTTTTGGAGATGAAAAAAACATTTTCAAGCTATTGCATGGCTTAATTAAGCTTAAATAAGCTTTACCCAATGAAGATATTCCATAACGAAAAAAGTATAAACCTTGGTGGTGTGTTACCACACTTCGACCGGCACAGAGGTGCAGCGTTGCCAGACTTCGGCACGGTGTTTGTGTGCTTGCGACTAGATGAATACGAATTATAATTGCATAAGTTGATATAAAATGCTATGCAATAGCTTAACCACAGCTGCAGTCCTCGAGAGCGACACGTTTTTTTATCAACAAAAAACGCTACTAAAACAAAAAATCAAAAGTACTTTTAATCGTTAATTCGTAATTTCTATCAAGACGAAAGACTTATATTATACTAGCTGTCCCGGCAAACGTTTCTTTGCCATATTATAAAGTATATCGCCCGTATTATTTTATTGAAGTGACTAAATAAGTATGTCACCATGGCAACGTCCATCGCTATCCCGTGACCCGCGTCGCGCAAACAATGGTCGTCGTCAGTCTCGAGTTGTAATAATTTACTATTATTTATTCAACAAATGCACTTATCAATATAATAAGTACCCAGTAGCCGATTCTCAGACCTACTGAATATGCATATTAAATTTGGTAAAAATCAGTAAAGCCGTTTCGGAGGAGTTCGCGGACTAACATTGTGACACGAGAATTTTATATATAAGATTTAATCAGTAATAAACCGTCAGAACATGATGGATTAACAAGCGCAAAAACATACAAAACGTCGGCTTTAATCGTGATCCATTGTAATTCTCACCTACTTCACGTCGCACGCATAAATAAACGGGGAACATTGCGTATTTATATAAACGAGGCTCCGACGCTCACATACCCGATGAGTCATGTATGCGTCGGCGTCTGGCCGGTCGCTTACACAACCAGAGAATTCGAACTTGAACTCTTGGTCAAGTTGACTACGATCGCCTTGACAGACCACAATTCTAAAGTATTACGACTCGGTTATATTATGTAAAGAGAATAAAGCTTCATCATTTTCCACAAAATCCGAGGTGCCCCCGACCGGAAATTGTTAAACCAAATTTCACACAATGGGTGATAATCATGATAAAAATTCGTCGCTTATTTAAATAAAAAAAACCCACCGAAATATTTTCACGGTACGGTGTCGTCGGATGACATCATCGCGTTAGAAAATTGTGACAAAAACGTCGACTCTCAGCGTCGGATCAGTGGGAAAGTTTGATAAAAACAAATAATTCAATTCGTCATACGTCGATAAGACGATCACCGATTATCTGGCGCAGGCTTAAGATCCAGACCGTTGGTTACGGGGGAAAAACTTAATTACACTCTTGACGGTAAAGCAGTCAAGTAGATCTAAGTAGGAATAGAAAGCGCAGTAGATAATAACTCGACGCTCATGAATAGCAGACGTACATTTGACTAATTTGAGAAAATTAGCTCACTCGGAGCGTTTTGTACAACTTGCGTAAGCGTCTGGGAAAATTGTATAAAATAATGAGTTTTTGTATAACAATGACTGTACTTGTTGATGAGCACTCTCCTCTATTAACAATTAAGCAATTTCAAGTGCTTAAATAAGTCTGCTAACTATTAATACCTAGATAATGCCCGCCAAAATTAGTTTACCGCGAGGGCACCGCGCCGTGCATTTTTCAGGATTAAAGCATCCTCCTTAGATAAAAAGTCCTTTCCCGGGACTCAAAGTTTATCCATACCAAATTTCAGCAAAATCGGTCCAGCGGTTTGGACGTGAACAGGTAACAGACACATAGACAGACAGACAGAGCCATTTTCTCATTTATAATATTAGTATGGATTCTGTTGTCGTATCTATCCTCTTTACATCCTCTATGCCGTCACCATCTTTTAATGGACTAATACCCTACGACTTTCTTACAAGTTTTACTCAATTTTCCTTAGTTCCTCCGTGAACTTAACTTTCGTGAGAAATACTTTCCTTACCTGTCAAACTTTGTCTAAACGGGTAAGGAGAGGTAAATTGAAAGGGTTAACTATGTTAACGTTGTTCGTTTGTTAACAATTTTCCTTTTCGTTAGTTGGTAATGGCATCAACTTTTTAATATGCCACCGTTTTCTTTCTGAACGGAAACAAGCGCAGACAATGATATAGAATGATATATTATGGCGAACGTTTATGAGTGTATGTTCAACTCGCACTTGGCCGATTTTTTATCAAAGGCAAGATAGTAGCGTACCTTGTGTATGTAACTGATGTTTACACACTTTTTTACTTCTAGAACATACAGGCTATTTGAACCGTTTTGTGGAACGTTCTAATAACTTGGGTTTTTTAACCGACTTCCAAAATGGTTTCTCAATTTGACCATACATATTATGTTCTTTTTTCACTAAAAACTACTAAATAACCCCCAGAACGACAATATCAATAAACGAAATACGACGACACTGAAAACTAGAACGACGTAATTGTGCAACGAGAGATCAGACTTTAGAGTGCTCCTCGCATCACGGTTAAGCGCGGAAAACGTATTACCGACGCGCCAAGTACCGTAAATACGTTTCAGACGTGGATCACGTACGTCACTCGCAACTAACTGGATATCTTAGAAATACGTCAATGACATACCAATGTCCATACTTCCATACTTAGGGTGGTTTTCACGAGCAGGGCTAGCATAACAACAGTAGACATGGGAAAGAATCGACATACAGATTTTATCGACAAAATGGCGGATTTCCATTGTCTAACTGTCACTTGTCTATTCTTCCGTAGAAAGAACCCGTTTCTATGGTGACCATTCTACTCCTACAGAGGTGGTTATATTTACAGTTATGATCAAAGTTAAGGTTATAGTTAAAGTTAACTTAACTGTAACCTTAACTTTGACCACAGAATTAGACAGATGTCTGTTGGTAAAGTTAATGGGGTTGAGAGTATAAACCCTGCCCTAAAATTATAAATGTGAAAGTGTGTGTGTCTATCTGTCTATTTTTCTGTCTGTCTGTCTGTTACTTCTTGATGCCCAAACCGCTGAACCGATTTTGCTGATCCATACTAATATTTTAATGCGAAAGTGTGTCTGTCCGTCTATCTATCTTTCTGTCTGTTACCTCTTCACATCCAAAACCATTCAAACGACTTTGCTGTTTGGTATATATCCATACCTTGGAATCCCGCGAGAGGACATAGGATACTTTATATTTCAGAAAAATGTAAGGTTCCCTCATAAAAATAAACGACTTTTGCGCATAAGCCATCTAATCTTAGAAATATTATGTCAATGACATACCAATCTATATATATATATATATATATATATATATATATATATATATATATATATATATATATATATATATATATATATATATATATATATATATATATATATATATATATATATATATATATATATATATATATATATATATATATATATATATATATATATATATATATATATATATATATATATATATATATATATATATATATATATATATATATATATATAGAAGAATAAAAATTCTTTTATATATAAAAGAAAGTTGTGTTAGTTACACTACTTATAACTCAAGAACGGATGAACCGATTTGGCTGAAAATTGGTGGAGAGATACTTTGAGTCCCGGAAAAGGACATATGATACATTTTGTCCCGGAAAAATGTACGGTTACCGCACAATATACTTTTATGATTTGCGCGTAAACTACTCAATCGATTTTGATGAATTTTGGTATGGAGATACTTTGAGTCTCGGGAAAGGACAAGTGATACTTTTTATCCAGGAAAATGTACGGTTATCGCACAATATACTTTTATGATTTGCGTGTAAACTACTCAATCGATTTTTATGAATTTTGGTATGGAGGTACTTTGAGTCTCGGGAAAGGACAAGGGATACATTTTATCCAGGAAAATGTACGGTTCCCGCACAATAAACTTTTATGATTTTCAACTAAACTATTCAATATATTTTGATGAAATTTGGTATGGAGATACTTTGAGTCTCGGGAAAGGACAAGGGATACTTTTTGTCCCGGAAAATGTACGGTTCCCGCACAATAAACTTTTATGATTTTCGCCTAAACTATTCAATCTATTTTGATGAAATTTGGTATGGAGATACTTTGAGTCTCGGGAAAGGACAAGGGATACTTTTTGTCCCGGAAAATGTACGGTTCTCGCACAATAAACTTTTATGATTTTCGCCTAAACTATTCAATCTATTTTGATGGGTATGGAGATACTTTGATGCCCGTTTTCACCAACTACACCTAAAATTTAGGTGTTCCTTAAGCCAATATTCCAAGTTTTGTTCTTGATGAATTGACAACCCCGTAACTCTTAGGTGACGTTTATTTGAAATAAAACAACCTATTATGCGATTCATCCATCAAACCATTAGGTGACGTTTATAATTTACGGGTTGGATTGACGCATGACGTATGTGGCGACGACGACGGTTGCCTTGACAATGAATCTGTTATAGAACGGCCGTCTGATATTTTACTTATAAAATAGCGAACTCCCCTAATTAATATATATATTTATCCCAAACCTTCCTCTTTAATCACTCTATATATTAAAGAAAACCGCAATTAAAGGGAACAAAGGGACATGAGGACAGAAAAAGGACTTTGTTTTATACTATGTAGAGATATACATCACCTAAGAGTTACGGGGTTGTCAATTCATCAAGAACAAAACTTGGAATATTTGCTTAGGGGACACCTAAATTTTAGGTGTAGTTGGTGAAAACGGGCATGAGTCTCGGGAAAGGAGAAGGGATATTTTTGTCCCGGAAATGTACGGTTCCCGCACAATAAACCTTTATGATTTTCGCCTAAACTATTCAATTTATTTTGATGAA
Source organism: Polyommatus iphigenia (assembly GCA_963422495.1). Classification (NCBI taxonomy): domain Eukaryota; kingdom Metazoa; phylum Arthropoda; class Insecta; order Lepidoptera; family Lycaenidae; genus Polyommatus; species Polyommatus iphigenia. The sequence goes on along the minus strand of OY730185.1, from coordinate 33,027,617 downwards.
ATTTGGTATAGAGATACTTTGAGTCTCGGGAAAGGATAAGGGATACTTTTTATCCCGGAAAATGTACGGTTCCCGTACAACAAACTTTTATGATTTTCGCCTAAACTATTCAATCTATTTTGATGACATTTGGTGTGGAGATACTAATTTTAATCTATCTATATATCAATATAAATATAAAAATGATACCACAATTATAAATGAAACACCAACTTGCAACTTTTCCAGAAATTGTGCGATGGCCAAAGTGTTGCAGTAGAGCAAACTAATAGTTTGGGATGAGTGCACGATGGCACTCAAAAATAAACATACTTTTTTATTAGTTATGCCAATTCGAATTAAATAATCATCGTTAAGACAGGACAACGTCTGTCGGGTCAGCTAGTATGTTATGTAAATCACCCTGAGAAACGTACGTACAAACAAACCTCTGATAAAGAACTTTGTTTATCCTTCCGCTTCTAATTTCTGCTGTAGTTCCTTTATTGCTTGTTTTATTGCCATAGCCCATAATCAAATGTAAGCTTATTGCTACAAATGTAGCAGTGTAAATACACAATTTATTCATAAAATAAATTGAGAATCCTGAAAACAATAATCGTGATTGTGCTTAAAAAAATTCAACGCTATTTGATTTTAATCGTTTCATTTCTCCTTCATTCTAATACTTATATATGTATTTTATTATTCCTTTCAAATTATTTGCCTGATATCAGACCAAGGCTGGGAAATTGGGGTGTAGGTCGACCTCCAACTAGGTGGGACGACGATCTCCGTTTAGTTGCGAGTCCATGTTAGATGCGAGTAGCAGGAGATCGGTCATTTTGGCGTTCATTGAGAGAGGCCTATGTCCAGCAGTGGACGAATATAGGCTGATATGATGAAAATTATTTGAATCCTGGTTAGAGTGCTAACATCAATTTCAGTGGTTTTAATCTTTACTAAAGCTGACATTACTTTCATCTCGTGCAATCTTCCTGTCAATTCACCACTCAGTAACATAGTACACTGTACATTCTTTAAGCATGCTGTTTCCGGCCTCTCTCTTACGCTATCTTGATCAATTTATACATTTGCATTAAAATCTGTACACCGAGTCCCGATTTTCCTATTTTAATCCAATAGTAGTATAGCTTCAATGTAGTTTCGATGCAATTTCGATAATATAGTCTAACTAAAAAAAAAAATATTCTTTAAAACTTTGTCAAACCACAGTCAAACGCGTCCTTATTGGTCTGAATTGCATAAATCTGTCGTTTGAGTTTTTTTGACGTATATTATGAGAATACTATGTAGTCATTTATTGGGATTGGGGCCGGATCGAAGCTGCATTAAAGTCGGATTAAAAGCAGAATCGGAGTACAGGTTAACTGAACAAGTTAAACAATAACTATTTTGAAGTATAATTTATGGATAATACTATCTACTTACTGATGCAGGTCAGGCTCCGGAGAATATGCATTATGCATATTCGCATTTACTAGCCTCGTAAGATTTAATATAAGTTAGATGAAATACATTTCTTGTATTGATAAAGTTTGATGTTGAGGAAACAGGCGGAATATTTACATAATTCTTGGGTTAGTCGCAAAACTATACATTACTATACGTTCTTTGCACAATTCAAGTAAGCTACAAATAATATAATATTTAGTTATTCCTTATTAACCCATTTAGACCCAAATGAAACTGAGCCGTGGAAAACATGAAATTTCTTTATTAATTTATAGAAACCAATAAAATTATTAGGAAAACACAAAAAAAAAAATTTTAGTATATAAAAATTGCCGTCCTCAAATGGGGCCAATGGGATCAACTGGTGTGAAAATTTTCGATACATTCTTTATGAATCTACCGTGTTTTCACACATTTCTCAAATTGCCTTTGACCTTTTTCATGACGTAATGCTAGCCCACCAGAATAACGCAATTGTTGGGACAGTTTTTCGGGAAAGTGACCCTTCATGCTGCAGGTTTGGCAGTACAGATACGTATGATTCTGATGATGCTGCTGGTTGCAGGATTCTACCGCTTGTATATCTCAAGTATTGACGACTAAATGCCGCCGAAATTGGAGCTGATTCAATAATTGTTTTTATTACTTTGATTATGCAGCCGCCATGCGTTTGCCACTGCTATATCCAGCACGTGCCTAAACAGTACCTACCAATTACCACCAATGTTTGTTTCGTATATCAGTGCGAGAAAATCGATTGACCAGTTGACTTGACCCCACGCATGTCCTTGTTATAGCTTTGATAAAAAATGTAGGAAGCTACCGTCCACATTATTTCAACAGTAATACATCTGTTTACTTTTTCCAGAAGAAAAACGCTGTAATGGCTTGCCCCGATCGCATAGACATTATAATCCAGTCTATGTCAAACAAATTCTAATTCAGTTGGTCGAAACGGTAGCCAAACTCGTCGTTTTCTTTTTTTTTTCATATCCTTGACGGATACCAGAGGACACTTCTCTGTACTGCCTTGGCCAACAGTATCAGTTGCACAATGGCTAGCTTCCCCTTGGAGTAATGAAAAACTGGTAAAGAGACACATGGTTGCGAAGGAAATACGACTAAATATATCTTTCCACTGTCATTTTCAATCATGGCAACTTCCTGAAGTCCATAGTATTTATTATAGCTATTGAAAACCCTTTAGTTCATTGATTATACGAAATTGATCGGTGGACAAAATGGAATAAATTACATCCAATGTGCTCATTGGCCCCAAATAGGGACACTTGTATAAAACTACTCCTAATCTTGTAAAGACTAAAGCTTTTCACACTAATATGTTCATTTTTTAAAGGTTATAGTGTAATGAGCTATTTCAAGTAAAAAAATATATATGCCTCCTAAAAGAAAAACTTAAAAATAAAGAATACTAACTTAGCGTCATTTCGGATGTTTGAAACAGCTTCAGAAAAATCACTATAAAACACTGTGAACTATATTTATATTATTTGTACCTTCTAAGAATAAGAAAATACACTTTTGGCAAATTGACACTTACAATAAAAATAAGTAAAAACTTGAATGACAAAAAATTTTGGTAATTTATAAAGTGTCCCCGTTTGGGCACGGCGGGTCTATATGGGTTAAACGAATTAGGAAACAAGAAAACGTATCACCTGATGGTAGACGATATCTGTTAGATAATTCCAATACCAGATTCATCGATCTCGATATCAGAGCTGCGAGGCCTTAAAACTCTTACTAGGTTAGCCCATTCTTGACGAAGTTGGCTCTCACACATTTAAAGCTCTATAAATTCCAACATAAAGGGCAAACTACTCAATCGTTGGCAGTACTATTATTGGCAATGCAGATTTTTGTTTGGATGGAATATCAAAAACGTTAATAATAAGATTTTGTGTAGAAAATTTGAACAATAATTAGGTATTTTACATAAGACTTGAAATAAAGCTCTCAAGTCACATAGCTACGCAAACATAGGTAGCAGCTTTTCGTCTTCTGTCAAGTGCCACATGATTTCGGAAGTCCTCAAATTTAACAGTGTTCAATGGTTGAATGGACCTTCAATTCAAGGGTTTGAGAGTTGTCGATTTTTTTAACGGGCTTTGGCCCACCACACATTCCCACCACTGTATCTCCTGTGTCGCCAGGATCGACAGCTGTATCCAACCACGAAACCCCTTTGATATGATCTCAGGGAGCCCGAGGGATATGCTAAAGCTGTCTTGGGACCCGCATCGAATTTAATCAGAAGAAGATAGGAGGAGTAGGAAATATACATTTTCCCGAAAGTTGTCGATGGTGAAATAACAATTAACAGAGGTATTTCTGGCGCAGGTCGCGGCAGGTGGCAATTAGTCTATGGGAAGTGCGGCCGTGCGCGTCCGGACTGTACCGAGACTAATCTAACGTGACCATATTTTCTTACCAAAGCGGGACATCTAAGAATCGCACTAAAATCAACCAAAATGTAATGTATTAGGACGTAGAATTCTACCTAAAAAGATTGTACAATTAAGTAGAAATTTGTCAAAATATGACAACATCGATTTCGCAAGACACGGAACTGAACGAATCGAAAAAAGTGTTCCTGTGGCAAAAAATTTCGCTATACGGCCTCTACTTCTATATAATAAAACGCGATTCTATAAGAAACTTAATACTGCTTCATAGTGATAAGTGGGACATTTTCCTTCTTATGAGGGACAGCGGGACTGTCCCACCGAAATCGGTACGGATGGTCACGTAAGACTAATCGCGACTAATTGTGACCGTGGACATAGATTCCCGTTCGTACAGAATACGTTATTCAATAACAGGTGTACTGCGAGTACGAATTAGGGCTACAGGTTGTTTTTTTTTTTTCTACGAATTAGGGTTACAAATTGATAATTTTGTTTTTTTAGCAACCAGTAACGGTAGTAGATCAAGGTAAGGGCGCGTTCATAAATAATTTGCGACGTTTTTTGGCCGTCGGAGGTTGAGGCTTTTGATTTGATGAATTGGCGCTGATCTTCAATGAGACGTTGAAGATTTGAATTTGAAGATTCTTTCTTATAATAATTTTCTGATTCAACTTTCTAAAACTTCCCTCCCTACTAGAATAAAACATACCTAGTTATTTAAAGACAATACTTGCTTGTTATCAAAAAGCGTCTAAGCACACGTCTAGGCCGAAGTTACGCGGCGTAAATTCTGCATGATTCTGCCTACAATGTATTTTAAACTACCGATAACACACTATTCCGTCGCGTTCCGTCCGTATTTTGTTATTTGTATGCGTTTGACATTGCGGACGTAATCATGCGGAATTTACGCCGCGTAACTTCGGCCTAGTGTGTATAGACACAAACGGTCTTACTACAAAGGATTTAAACACCCGTTGAACACTTGATTAGAGAAAAATTCAGAACAAAATGGTCTCAAAATAACTGTTCAACAGATGTTTAATCTTTTGTGGTAAGGCCGTAAGACTTTAAAAAATTGTGTGGAGTATAATTTATTATTTCCGTTTATTTGAAGTTTATAGTGTCGGTCAACTAATGTTACATTATTATTACTATATCTACTAGTGTTTAAGTTGTAACTGACTTTCGACATTATAAAGGCCCTATATAACCCTACAGTTACGTAGGGCTCGTGACAGCTGTAAGTGCGTTTGTGTTTGCCTGTTCAAAATCCAACCCGTTTGTCACTTACTTTATTGCTGTGAACTCAACAGCAACAGAGCCCATGCTTGAGACTAGAGTAAACAGGAATCAATAGAAACGACATTTTAACGGTAGCAATAAAAATAATGATATTCCTGACAAGCCACTTGTTACTATTGTTACGCGCTCGCTTCACTTATTTGTGACCGTACGTTTTCCCACAGTTAAGGATATTTTGGTATTCAAAAGCAAGGATTATTTTAAGAGGTTACTGTACTGTGAATACTAATAGATTTCGGTATCAATAAAAATTGAAAGTTTACTTCAGTCTTCAACTTATTAATAGTTCTGAGGACCTACAAGATAAACTTCATCATCATAAGATCTTTGACAATTGACAGCCAAATCATGGTGCGGGAACCGTATATTTTTCCGTAATGAAAACTTAATTAAATATTGTATCCTCTACCGATCACTACATTGCTTAGTATAAATCATTGCAACGATTTAAGCGTGAAAAGTTGTAAAACATACAAACTCACTTTCAACACTTTTATAAAATCAACATTTAAACATTTACAAATTTTTTATAAAATCTTATAGATTAAGGACAGTGAACGATCAAGAATTTGGAACTTAGAATCATGTCACATTTTTCATTACATAACGACGTGCAAAATCTTTTGCCGTGTCATAAATTGTAACATGATATGTGGCTTTTAAGAGCAAAATCAAGTGATATTTACATGAGGCGACAATACAAATTGCCACCTATTAAATTTTTTATCACTTCATTTTATCTTTTAAACACAAAAACAACTATTACCCAACTTCTATACAAGTTTTTGGCAGTTGTAATATTTGTGATTTTTACTACGCCCCATAAATTTTGAATTTAATATAGGACAACACGATTTCGGAACGGGAAACATATTGTATTTTAGATTTCCTGTACACAAGTTGCTGCAATATTTGTGACTTGGCAGATATAGCTAGCGTAGAAGTACATAGTGTGTAGTACATGAATCTATCATGTTTCGGTTTATGTATTTTTATGTTTAAGGCCACACTTCATGAAATAAATGATTACTTAATTGCAATTTAGTGAAGAGTTTAATAGAAAATATACAATTTTCAATGTTATGTATGAAAGCTTTATGAGTGCGATTGTTACATTAGATTACTATTATAATATTACTTTCCTAGGACTCAAAGTACCCCTTTACCTTATTTCATCAACGAAATCTGAAGATTAAGGGGCTAACAGACATCAGAACTAACAAAATTTGGTCATATAATTATCGAGACTTTTTGAGAATTGGCTAAATATTCGTATAGCAGTCGTGAAGTGATGAATTTTATAACCGTTTTGTCGTATTGTGATCCAGTAGACATTGTATAAACATTGGGAAGTAGTCATTATCATTACCTTTTTGCGGATACTAATTATTTTACAGTTCTGTTGAAGTAAGATAAAAGAAAAAGTAGCCATCATGTTGGTAAAAGTTTGTCTGCCATATTTATTATTGAATGAATGCTATTGACTACAATATTGTATATGGTGTTAGTCGGTAACAATATCTACTTTTCTAAGGGAAATTAAATTTCTCGACGATTGTATATATACGTTTTTTAACAAATATTAAACGCCCCCTTCGAATAATTGCAAAATAATGTTTATTAATTTAATTTAATTTTGGATTTTACAATTACACGATTTTAGGTAATGATGATGGCTTTTATATGATGTCTCATGACTATAAGTCGCATATGTAACCATTTATTTATTTTATCATCCGCCATTTTTAGGGTACCGTAACAAAGTGGAAACCCATGCATTTTATTGAATTTTCAATATGGTGATAATTTCTGATGTCGAAAAAAATCTATCAGTAGTTCCTGAGATTAGCGCGTTCAAACTAGTGATCGAAGGTTCAAACAAAGTAACTTACAAACTCTTGGGCTTTATAATATTAGTAATAGATCGTAAAAAATAGGTACATGAAATATTCACAAAATCTTCAATTATATTTGTTCTTCAATAATAAAATTAAAATAAAAATATTTAAGGGTGTTTAAATGTTTAATAAAATACTGTTGCTCTATAACGGTATAGAACCATTCGTGCGCGAGTCCGAATCACACTTGGCCGATTATTTCTTGGGCGAAGTCGTATAAGAGAAACATGAAAATATAATTAAGGGGCTGCTGTCAAAACGCTAGCCCCGCCTACACACAACGCTATCCTCCAATCGTGATTCGTGATACAATAATTCCATGAATCGTGCTCCCGGGCAATGTGTTTTAGGCTGCAGCTAATAGTGAACAATATCGCGTAACAACGGTTCCCGCGTTATAGCACGAAAGTAAAGGTCGTAAGTCCCAAAACTGTTTTTTGATGATTACTTAAAAACTAAATACAATACTAATATTTCCTTTAGCTATTATTTTATAACTAGCTGTCCCGGCAAACGTTGTTTTGCCATTTAAAGTATTTCTACTTCATCAGTTGACACAAAATCTTACCCCCTCTTTTGTCCCCTAAGAGGGGTGGGGGGAAAAATTTTATACACCAGATGCTAAGTTGGAAAAACAGTTAATAATATGAAGTAAGTCCATTAAAGAAAAAAGTTTGATACAAAATCTGACCCCCTCATTGGTCCCCTTAGAGGGGTGGGGTGGGGGGGGGGATAATTTTTATACACCAGATGTTGAGTTGGAAGGAGGCAAATATATCTGCGAAAACTGTATGCAAATCGGATGAGTAGTTTTCGTGTTAAAGCAAAAGTCTCATACAAAATCTGACCCCCTCTTTCGTCCCTTTAGAGGAGTGGGGGGAAAAATTTTATACACCAGATATTAAGTTGGAAGAAGACAAATATATCTGTGAAAACCGCATTCAAATCGGATCAGTAGTTTTCGTGTTAAAGCAAAAGTCTTATACAAAATCTGACCCCCTCTTTCGTCCCTTTAGAGGGGTGGGGAGAATTTTTTTTATACACCAGATGTTAAGTTGGAAGAAGACAAATATATCTGCGAAAACCTCATTCAAATCGGATCAGTAGTTTTCGTGTGATGCTGGAACAAACATACAGACAGACAGACAGACAGACAGACAGACAGACAGACAGACAGACAGACAGACAGACAGACAAAAAAACTAACTAACTTTTCGGCTTCTATAGCGATATTGTGACACCCTCCGCTTATTATTTTTTGAATATCTTTAATGTACAGAATTGACATTTCTACAGATTTATTATATGTATAGAAGTGTGTGATTGTAGTAGTGCAAGTTATTTAATGATAGTAACTCAATAAGTGTAACAGATATTTGTTGAAATGCCCAAAAAGATTCATGATTTCGAAAAATAAAACTATCGAGTCAAAATAGGTGAATCGTGTTTTCCGTTACCTAAGTATCAGATAAATATACAATGATTAAATAAATCTCAATTTCATTTGAGTCAATCGGGATCGTAATACTTATTAGAAAACACAGCAAAATTGCACAGCCCGCTCTTAAATAACTAAAATGTTTTATAACAGTAAGTTTTAAAAGTATTTTAAAATCATAACTTAAGTTAGTTATTTAAGTTCGCAAAATATGAATATTAGGCTTATAAACATTTTATAATGGTCGTATAAATAGGGTCGAAACTCATGTAAGAAACGTTTATTTAAAGATGTATTTTATAACAGTTAAATATATGGACTTTACATGATAGACATGTAGAAATCTTATTACTGATAAAGTGTAGTGTAATTGTCGGCATTACAACCAGATTATGATTGTTATATAAATTAATTTTATGCAACATCAAATATGTATTTGAAAGGTCACAACTGCGATATTTATAGGATAGTCATATAATTTGGTCGTGTTAACGATTACAGGACTAAATTAAATGACTAAACTCTTATACGACATATTGTTCGTTTAATATATTGTTACACGATGTTGGAAACTTTAATTACAACTATGCGATTTCTATACGACTAAATGTCATTTAGGCTTTTTGTTAAAGGACTAATTTGCTAGTTGGGATAGGGTTATTCATAAGAGCTTTTACCTCCAAAACATTGCTGAATCAACATCGCTCTTGTATAAACAGCCAAAAGAACCTTATAAACCGTAAGTAACTCAAAATTCCTCATAATTCGTCGAAGAGAATTAATAATCGTTAATTATAACAACTATTTTAATATACCGTTCTCTGGTCACTCGTCGGCCTCAAGCCAGATCAATAGGACGGTGGGCGTGATATTTCATTAAACATTTTACTACAACATAAAAACTACCCGAACTGATTAGTTCTCGAGAGCGAACCGTGTTAAAAACTTTATGCTCTTATAACTTTGTGGCATTGACGCATAAACAGAATACGTTCACATAAATAATGGAAATATAAAAAGAGATTCATATTGATATCTGTGAGTAACGCGATAAGCGCGTTCAGAGTTTAAAGTACCTCGGAGATTCTAGGGCGGTGTCCCTTATGTCTAGGGCGCAAAGGCCCTGTCAAAGGTAAAATAACTTCAAAAGTCACAATATAAAGATATATAGCAGAGTAACTTAGCCGTGCCCTTGAAACTTACACAATGTCTTTGCTGTGCGATTTTCAGGGACACGGCTTTTGATGGTTTAGGTTTGATGCGCGTGCGACATAAAATTAAAATATAATATGCATTATTGCGTTACTTAAAGCTATCTTAAAATCACATTAATATGCGCGTGCAGCCGATACTGCAGTCCGGTATGAAGATGGTCTAGTATCATTAGCCGTGTCCATGAAATCAAATTTCCCCAACATAGACTTTAAATTTTATGAAGCGTGATTCTGAATATTTTTGCAATTATAGGTAAGTATCTGAAACCAGGCATAAAGCCGCACGCTTTATGCGTGATTTCAGATACCTTATACCACGCTTGATTCGAGACTATATCGTAAAGAGGGCCTACTGTTTATCATTTATATTGCTATAGGCTGCACCGCGAGCATAATGGCGGTAGACACACGTTCACCCGGTAGCGGCGCCTTATCTGATAATAAATATTATAGACCATTCTTTTGGACGAGTCGGTCATTAATCGAGGAGTCGATAGCGCGCGTATCGCTTTACGACGGCATTGTTGGCCAACAGATGTCCGTATTTATCACGATGCCACTAATATTGTTCTGAAGCTGCGGAGCAACATTTTACGTCTAGCAACGCGGATGCTTTTGTCTTCTGACAGCTGACATCAATATTAATAGTTTAGACGTCGGCCAAGTCGGAATTTTCGGCCTTATCTCGCAAAAATGTGTTCCCAATCATCAGCTAGCATATCAAGTTTGTAATGCTGTCTGATAGCTATCAAGCGTTTTTAGATAGTCTCTATTAGATACACTCAGGCAATTTTGCAATAAGAATCGGAGTTAGATTTTTTATTTCACAGCTGGTAGAGCTATGAGATTCGAAAAATCAAGTTAACACAGTATTACTTTAACAGCGAATTTTCTCAAAGTTTTTGAGAAGCATATAATAAAAATCTAGAAATGCAAATGCTATACAGCAAGGAAGCAGAAAATATTATTCCCAACTCTACGGTTATCCAACACTATCAGCACGGCTCGCTTATTTATGGTCCGGCATTCCTCATCTTTATCTTTATGCATAACTTATAACAATATTGTAAAACTCGTACTCGACGCGCGTCCGTCAGCTATTTAACATTAACTCTCGTACGATGATAGGCGTATTAAGTCAACATTTCATAAATTCGAAGCGATTTGCATATAAATTACTTTTGTCGACGCCACGTGTTGGTCCGTGTCGAGATTATGTCTCTGCGGCTCTGACGGACAACTTAAGCCAACGACCGGCGTCCGTCAACGATACATAATCGACGAATCAAAGATCGATGTTAAGCTCGGCTTACCAAACTGTGTTCTATCGGACAAACCAGTCCCCTAGTTCCCGTCTATCCTGGACTTATCGCTTAAATCTGACAGCGTTCGCTCCATTTGACTTTCATATTTGCGTTTGATCCTACGCCTCTGCCCGTACGTAGCGCAACGCTAGTTTTTGTGGAAAGCACTCGAATGTTTTACGATTTCGTTATTCTCGTTTTCTATTGCGAATGTCGATAAACGTCTCAGACATGAAAGGAATTCAATGATAACATTAGTACAAATAATATGTCTGGAGGATATAAAAATTATTTATATCCCAGACATTAATGTGAGAAGTTCTTTAGCTTTTCTTTTCGATATAGAATTAGTTTCGTAAATATACTAAGTTAATATATAGTTAATATATTATATATAGCTTACATTTATAACAAAAAGCAAAACAGTCAAAACAGTATTCTCATATACGTCAAAAAATTGATTTTGTCGAGTTTTTACCACACAGAATGTGTGTTCTTCCATACACTTTTACTAAGCCGACATTGCATCGAAACCATATCGAAGCTGTATTAACATTGGATTAAAACAGCAGAATCCACATGCCACTAATTAGTAATTACATCATAAAATGAGCCCAATATGCACGTTTCGCTGACGGTGTAGTTTTTGAGCTAGAATCGTTTTTCTTCCGCCAGACCCTGTCCCTATAGGGTCGTCAAAGCACAAGTGGCTATCAAATTTTACGACAGCCACTGGCCCGCTCGTAACACTAGCTTTGGGTGCTTTTCCCAATTATTTTACGAGTCCACCACCATCTGATGTCACCGCAAATTAAATGTTTCTACGTCGGCTACGCTCATTTACGCTAAAATATATGGCGCCTCGCTGACTGTGTTACATAGGCTGCTATTACAATATTTAAAAAGTAATTACAACATTTGAAAATAGAACTCTTTGGTTGAAGAATACATTTTGTTTCATGTGACTGTCAATTATTTTTCCATTGTGGCGTCATTTTGAAAATTGCGTGTCTTCATTTGCCATGGATTTAACGCGTGAACATTTTCGTGCAATGATTTACTACGATTTTCGGCGTGGGCTAAATCAACAACAGTGCTTTATTCAACTCACCGCAACTTTTGGAGATGAAGCACTATCAAAAACCACTGTTTATCACTGGTACAGTGAGTTTAATCGTGGGCGGTCTATGCTCACGGATGAAAATAAAGAAGGTCGCCCAAAAACAGCTGTTGTCCCACAAAATATAGATGCTGTGCGGGAACTAATAATGCGTGATCGTCATGTTACATATCGCGAGATAGAGGCGTCCTTAGGCATAAGTATGACGAGCATACATAAGATATTACACGAACATTTGGCTGTAAAAAAAATATGTTCGCGTTGGATTCCGCACAACTTGACAATCGATCAAAAACGGGCTCGTGTCGATTGGTGCAAAAAAATGATAAAAAAATACAACCGTGGTACGTCAAAAGCCGTTTATAATATCTACACAGGTGATGAATCTTGGATCTATGCATATGACCCCGAAACTAAACAACAGTCAACGGTGTGGGTGTTCCAAGATGAGCCGAAACCAACAAAAGTTACTCGTTCAAAAAGTACTTTGAAGCAAATGGTCGCCTGTTTTTTTGGAATTAATGGACATGTGGCTACAGTGCCATTAGAGAATTCTCTAATGGCACTGTAGCCACATGTCCTTGAGTCCAACAAATGGTCGTATACCATTCAGAATTAACCGTTTTACAATTGTAAAACGGTTAATTCTGAATGGTATATGACCAGTTGTTTACCAGAAGTCTTTGAAGAAATAAGAAAGGACAACCGACAACGCAGAATCATATTACATCACGACAATGCTAGCTGTCACACCTCAGCTGAAACAACTCAGTTTTTGGAGGGTCAAAAGATCAAATTGACTGGTCATCCGCCGTACAGCCCTGATTTGGCACCTAACGATTTCTTTTTATTTCCATACGCGAAGAACAAATTACGTGGTCAACGTTTTTCGAGCCGCGAAGAGGCTGTTGATGCGTTCAAAATGCACGTTTTGGAGATACCTCAATCAGAATGGAAAAAGTGCTATGAAAATTGGTTCCAGCGTATGCAAAAGTGTGTCGATCATCGCGACGAATATTTTGAAAAGCAATAAACCATATTAAATGATATATGTTTGTTTCTTTTTTTAATTCCGGATACATAAATAGCAGCCCTCGTAAATTTTATCTGGGACATAATTTTCACGAAACTTATTGACAACTAGCGACCCGCCCCGGCGTCGCACGGGTATAAAATATATAGCCACTGAAAAAAATATGCCTATAGCCTTCCTCAATAAATGGGCTATCTAACACTCAAAGAATTTTTCAAATCGGACCAGTAGTTCCTGAGATTAGCGTATTCAAGTTAGCCCTTTCAAATAATTTTCCCCGTTTTTTCCACATTTTCCTCTATTTCTTCGCTCCTATTAGTCTAAGCGTGATAAAATATAGCCTATAACCTTCCTCGATACATTTATCGAGGAAGGTTATAGGCTATATTTTATCACGCTATCGGCTATCTAACACTGAAAGAATCATCAAAATCCGTTGCGTAGTTTTAAAGATTAAAGGGAACAAAGGGACATGAGGGAAAAAAAAGCGACTTTGTTTTATAATAAGTATAGATATTTACTCTTATTATGAGTATATTTTACTATCTAGCTTAAGTGCCACTGTCTAAACTCTAACTTATCTCTAGTTCAAATAACCTTTAACGCTTTAGTGTAGAGAAAAACCCTATCAATGGGTTATGGGCGCTTAGAGATGAAAAGATTATATCAAACTATTCATTTAGATTAAGTAATTATTTATTAAAGTGTCTATGAGTGTGACTTTAAATCTGTACAGCGCACAAGTCTTTATCTGGACAATATTTTGTCAAGGTAAAACTGCAGAAGCCCCACTAAATAAATTAAAAAGTTAATCACGGCGACAATTACAGATAAGATGTAACCGGACTTAAATTAAAATGAAATTAATTTTAATGCTATTAATGAAAAAATCTCGTTAAGACATTGCACCAAAACAATTTCGAAAGGACGTCGCATCGCTGACATTTATAATTTGGTAACCCAACTCTCCATCGAAATAAAATATGTAACAAGCATTATCAAGATTAACATTCTTTAATTCTTCGAATGCAACAAATTCGAGTATAAAGAATCATAAAAATTAATGGAAGGCTTTTGATGAAAACACCGACGATATGTATCACGTCGTGTTTAATGAGCTTTACTAATTATTCCCAAATGAGAACTCACTACCGGTTTCATTTCGGATTCTGTCATCCGAATCTAAACACAGATGATTAAAACTATAAAGTATGGCTTCCTTCCTTAGCATTTAACACAAAGCATTGTAAGCTGAATATGGACCTACATCAAAATGTTTTTTCTGTACTTTTGCCGCATCCCACCGCTCCGTATGTAACAAGACTTTTGAAATGACTTTAATTGTTAAATATAACGTCTAGTAAGTTTTGGTCAAGGTACGTTTGAAACTTCGAAAGCTACTTGGGAACATTTTATACTTTTCTTGTTTCTTCGAAAAACATCGAGCTGCCGAAACTATATCAAAACTAAATCGACCTATTGTTTTGACAATTCGAACACTGTCAAACTAGCATTTGTCTCTTAGATGCACTAAACAAGCAAATATAAACGTACCAAATATACCAAATAACATCAATAATGTTGGGGCAAATTGTGTTTGTAATAGGTGCCCCTCGAACAAGGGGCGTATTTATTCTATTTGGCGAACGTGCCCGGCTTGGGCCCCGCTGTTTGGCGATGCAAATTTATCGCGTCGCTTAATAAAACGCTCACCTTGTGCATTGATTCGCAGATGCTCCTCATTATGGACCAAGGAACGCGGTCGGCGCTTGAAAGGCCTATAGCGTTATAGATGGGAATAACTTACAAATTACTCCGCGTAAAAGCAATTTGTGAATCCATAGTATCTATATGACATATGTATACTAATTTTATAAATGCCAAAGTGTGTCTGTCTTCAAATCTGTCTTAACAGATTAATTAAATTATTTTGTCCTCTTCTCACTTAAACCACTGAACCGATTATAAACAAAGGTAAGGAGATAATTTGAGTCTCGCGAAAAGACATAGGTAAGCCTTCATCATTCCAGCTATTTAAATTCCAGGCATTGATCTTAGAACTCATAAGTCATAACGTTATCAAAACAGTGATATAAATTTTTAATGCACCCATATAGACAATAATAAACACCAGATATGTACGTTCAAGTGATTAATCTCAAGCAAATTGGATCCTGGAATGTTTATAATGAAATAGGTATTGATAAAGCCGGCAAGCGAAACATTAAATCATATTTAATGCAATTAAGAGCTACAAATCATACGTAGCATAGGAATTCATTAGCGCTTGTAAACGTAAATATACTGTGTAAACTCTAAACTGCAAGCGAGTTAATGCTATGTTTGCGAAGCCAGGGATAAGTCCCTACAGACATTATATAAAGGCTTCACATTGTGAATAACCTAGATTGCCATCATGAATGATGTGCTGTCTTTAACATGTTCAATCGACGTCGATATTGGCAATCATAGACGAATATGCCTAACTACTTGTTCATAATTGTCTTGGCAAATCACCGGCCAACGTGACGAAGAGAATCACAATATGCCCCACACTGGCCTTAACACTTTTGTAAACCCTTGATTCATAATTAATCGGCCAAGGTGAAGATACTGCAATAGACAAGTTTTTTCTCAAAATTACATAAAATAGTTTTATCTTTTGTTGAAGTGTTTTGTTGTTTGATGACCCACTGGGGCACTTATTCTGGGTACGTTTAACGAGAACTTGTCCTTACTTACGTTAACATTTTAGCACGAAACACGAGTTAACACCGGCTGGTGCAAATCAGGTGTAATGCAGCCTCTCAAGTGATACTCACATTACGGCGCCGTCTCAACTCTCTCGGAGGTAAACGGTGAACATTGTTAATAACTTTAACAACGTTAAGTATAAATACTTAATCGGCCAAGCTCTGTAAGTCTATGTTTTAGAATTTAGTTTAACGAAAAGGACTTCTACGATTTTAAATACGTTTCCTGAAACTGCGTACACGCAAAACGCGCATTTTCGTGTACGCAGTACCTAAATAAAACGTTACTCTTTCCACGTGTCTAATTATTATTTTTTTAGACGATTTTTTTCGAAATTGACCCAGTAAGTACTACATTATTCGTTACAAATATACAACTATGAAATCTTCTTAAAATATTTGTAAGTACTGAAGTATACTAAAGGAAATCAAAAATTTTGCGCCGGATTTTTCTTTGACTCTACGACAGCAATAACGTGACATTGTATTGTTAATGTGCAAAAAGATAATGTGCGAAATATTTGTTTAGTAGGAAGTTCCTATCTTTGCATTGTTCCTGCAGGCACCTTTAAGTTTTACGATTTAAAATAAACGCTAAAGTTTTTCATAACACTTGTTGTATGCGGAAAAGCTAGCAGTCAACAAGGAACTATCCCTCATATTCATTTTTTGCTGTTGAAATGTTGCTCCCATGGACTTTGTGTAAAAATTTTGTGTTTACAAAATTATTTTGAATTCTCAGTTTTGACTTACATAGCTTAATTTACTTTTGACTTTAATGTGTACTTTGATAAAGTAATCAAAGTACAATCTTACAAAAAGTGGTTCATACATAGGGATACCATTAAACCTACTTCGATAACAATAAAATGGGTGCGGTTGCACACAATCAATAACCTAGATATATCATCCAAACCGATTACTGCATGAAAAAAAAGAAAAAAAAACTGGAGCTGGTTTTATTTTTTCCCCGAGTCAAGTGTTTATGGATGTGAGCTCGCCGGGGTGTTCCGATAACTTTATGATAAATAGCCTTAAACTTGTCCCTCACTTATTTCTTTTTACATCGCACCATTACTGCCCGCATAATTTATCATCGACGTGATTAGGAGTATCGGGTTCGACGTAATACGATTTATATTTGCCAATAACGATTTGTTATTATTGTTTCGACGTTTTAAATATTATAGAGCCCAGATAGGAAACGGACATAGGACCCTTTTCGTCAAAGAAAAATGCACGGTTCCCGCGCGATAAACGACTTTTGGCGCAACGGAGTTGCGGGAGTTATCTAGTAGTAATATAAGTAAAGTAATCGGTTCCTTCAGACCGTTCTAATATTGTATTCTTACATCTTTAAAACGGTGCAAAGAATATTGATACGATTTCTTAGTAGATAGAAGCAGATACCCATATACTTGTGTGTTTTTTTTTAACGGACAAAAGGCCCACCACACATTCCCACTACTGCAACTCCTGTGTCGCCAGGATCAATAGTGGTAATTCCAACCACGAAAACCCTTTGATATGATCTCAGGGATGCCCGAGGGACAAGCTAAATCTGTCTTGGGACCCGCAACGAAATTAATCAAAGAGATATAGGAGGAGTAGGTGATATCCAATTTAACTTGTGTGTGTTGTTAAAAGCATTTTCTCGGCGCAAAGAAAATGTCGTTTGTATAATATTTAACTACACAATATATTCAATGATTTGGCTGATTACGACACCGTACGTTTTTTTAGTAACTACCTACCTAATTTACTAAGGTAAATGGACGGATCAATAATCTATCCTTTTACTTTAGCATGTACTGTGAACACTTTTCTTGGTCAGATCTACACAATCACAAACCGTAAGTGCTAAAGTCATAAGCGATATAAACCACAATCTAACGGTTATTTCCCAGTAAGTGACAAGTCTCACGAATAATTGAGAAACCTCACACCCACAAATCACAATAGACATTAAACATCGGCCAGAAAACATCCTCACTTGTGAAACCGGATATCCTATGCACGAAAAACGTTTTTCGTTTGTGCTTTCTATACCTTACTTTCCTTTAGAGTTTAGGTCATAATATAGATAAATCTACAGGGTGTAATAAAACAAAGTGGTAATACTTTAGGGTGTGTATGAGTCTCCTGTATAGAACTCACTGTAAAAGTAGCAGCGCTGAAAGAGATTTTTTTTTTAACTTTTTGAATGATTAGAAACTGGTGACGCTGAAGCGCATGCCCATACAAATCCAAAAAAAAAATTTGCTCTTTTGGCGCTGCTAGTTTCACAGTGAACTCTATATAAGGGAAACTTTTTTTTTGTTTGTTACACCTTTGTAGATAAATGACAAATACAATCGAAATGTTGATTAATATTTAATACTATGTAATACTAAGGAAATAAAGGAGCAGATAGAAGAATTTTTAGTTATATAAGAAATGAAGAAACTGTCGTATGCCCATTTTTGTGCACTGTACCTAAGAAAGCCTATCTTCTAGGGCAACCTAAAATCTCCCGATTCAAAATTGGCAAACATGAATTATACAACTAAACCTTCCTCACAAGAAAAGCACTATCAGTAAAACTAAACTGTGTTATTAGTTAAGCTGTGATAAATTATGACAATGATAAAATGTGAAGCGATAATTGCTTGACGAAACATAAGAACAAATTAACATAAGTAATTACATTTACTGTTAACAAAATGGTATCTGTGATCAATACAGTGCAAAAAAACAGCTAACGCTTAACAAGAAACAAAAGCGCAATTATATAAAAGGAACGGTTCTTAAACACGTGCGTGGGCTACATCTCAATCTTTTATTATAATTATCCTACATACGAGTATATTATCAAGTACAATACGACAGGCCTACTCATTTCATTGTGAGGCTTAGCTTGCAAAATATATTGCATCATGTGCTAAATATTATGCAACTCAGTGCGTTATGGGTAGCACTGAAGGGCAGCAAACAGGGCACAAATAGATTTAAACTAAATGAGGCCTGCAACTCCGTTCCGCAAAAATTCGTTTATCGGGCAGGAACCGTAGATTTTCCGGGATATAAAGTATTCTATGTCCTTTTTGGGGACTCAAAGTATCTCCATTAACAAATTTCATCAAAATCGGTTCAGCGGTTTGGGCGTG
Source organism: Polyommatus iphigenia (assembly GCA_963422495.1). Classification (NCBI taxonomy): domain Eukaryota; kingdom Metazoa; phylum Arthropoda; class Insecta; order Lepidoptera; family Lycaenidae; genus Polyommatus; species Polyommatus iphigenia. The sequence continues at coordinate 33,008,522 of OY730185.1, read as the reverse complement.
AAGAGGAAACAGACAGAGAAACTTTCGCATTTATAATATTAGTATGGATATGAATAAATGAAGACAAAAACAGGATGCAAATGCTATAAAAATTCTTGTTAACAAGAAAAAAAGTGTACAGTAAAAAGATGCTCAGCGCATTAATATTTGCTAAAAGAGCATACGGGAGCGAGGTTACGAAACCTGATATCGAAAAACAACCAAACAAAACGAAACCAGATAAACGTAAAATTTGGCAACTCCGACTCAATAATTTTACACATGCTTGTTCGAGGATTTTTCATTAAAGCGCGACTCGGGGCACGATTCTCGAGCCTCGAATTTCGATCGCAGGCTATCTCACTCGCGTGCACGAATACTGCCTAATGCGGGCTCTACACTCGTGGCGCGAAAGCCCGCGAAGGCCGCGAACCGCAAGAGTGTGGAGGGTTTCGTGGCTTCGCGTTCGCGCTTCGCGGCTTCGTATTTGTTCGCATCGTGTTCATAGCGCGTAACATCCGTGAATGGCGGCCGCAATTCGCGCCGCGAGTGTAGAGCCCGCATAACGCGCGAGTGAGACAATCTGCGATCGAATCAACATTCGAGGGTAAAGAATTGGGACCCGGGGGCAGAAATGAGTGATGGTACACGGTCCGCCGCTCCACTGTTCGTGTGACAGCCACGCCCGCCGGGAAGCGCGACAAATATGACACTACCCGCACCGCAGACATAGTCTAGAAGACGCCGCTAACCTATTGCCTCAATTTTTGAAGTGAAAACTTCTTTAGCGGCGTTGAGCACTTTTGTGGGATGGGTAAAAACTGTGAAACTCGCTTCAGATTCTCGTGCTGATCGAAAAACCGTAAGACGATTGGAGAGTAGTTTTGTAACATCGAAATCGATTAATCGAACAATCGATTGTTTTTTTTTTCGATTGTCGATATTTTTAATCGATTGTAAGGGTTTCGATTAATTAAAAAAATCGATTTTCATAAAAAATGGGTTATAAATTTAATCGATTGCAAGGGTTTCGATTAATTAAAAAAATCGATTTTCATAAAAAATGGGTTAAAAAATTGTAAGGGTTTCGATTAATTAAAAAAATCGATTTTTTTTAAATCGATTTTCATAAAAAATGGGTTAAAAATTTAATCGATTGTAAAGGGTTTCGATTAATTAAAAAAAATAATGCATAACGTTAATAATCAAGTTTTCACTTCAGCCGGCACTCCCGGAGTGCAACCCGTCTTTTTTTTAATATTTTTTTTTAAGTTTCCGCTAGTTCATACTATAATAATTTTTAGACTAGATGCTGCCCCATTATACTGCGATATTCGTTTGTCGCGACGTGTATTTTTCTGTGAAAAAAAAAACGATGTTATTTTTCAAAATACAAACTATCTGTACGGTTTATCGGTTTACGCGTAAAGAGGTAACAGACAGACACACTTGTGCAAGTGTGGAAAGTGGAAAATGTGCAAGTAATATTGTGTTTCATTTGTGTATAAAATGAATTTCCACCAACAACCGACAGTACAATCAATTACATACACTTTGGCATTCACAGAATACTTTGAATGCGTATACGTTTAATAAAACGTATACATAAATTATAAATTTGTAGAGCCTATAAAACTTGAGTATATTTTTTTTTCACACGCCATAACGTGTACAGCAAATATTTTCAACACGACTCAGATGTGGGGTCTTCTCGCCATGTCCGCGTACCGTCAATGCCCTCGTCTACGATGATAGATCACCGGGATCTGGGTCAGATCGGTTCATAAAGGCCTGAACGTCATGTTTCGCTCACGTACGCGAGCTCGACGATAAAAAATTATCTCGTATACGAGTACAATTAATTCGAGCATGTTTAGCGGGTTGTTTTTCATTGTGGCGCTATTTTGCGGAGTGGAAATTGTTTCGAATTACAATATGATGTTGTTAGACACGGGCGTATATTGTACAAATTATATTAAAGTAATTAATTTTTGTAATAAAAACAGTACCTGGGAGGCAGGCAGGGCTTTGTTGTTAATAGTTTAGAGATAAGATCTAGCTAGATTTTTTTCTCTTAAAGCTGTCTCGATAAGCCAAAATATATAAGTATACAGTGTTATCTCAGTATTTGTATGAGATGCGTCCTTTTCATGGCCACTCTATATTTGGACCAAATTCTAATAAAATTACCATACTTAAAAACTGGACCTTATTTCCAAACAAAAAAACAACATTTTCTAACAATACTATTCTATAATGAAGTCAATATAAGTTGCACGTTAATTGCACAATATATTAAACTTTGGCCGGCTAAAGCAAACCACTGTAGAGATCGAAACTTAGATATTTCGGAGCGGATTTTCTGCAGGAACCTTTTGGAAAGCGAGCGGTTCTGGCCGCAAATTGCTGGCATTCCCAAAGTAATCATCGTATTTAGTAATATGTTCAGGTAAAACATTCTCCAACTAATCCCGACGCTAAATAGCATTCTCTATACAGTTAGCTTTTAGCTTCTATTAGCTCTTCCTAATACTGGAGCAAAGTTAAAATTGTGTTGTTTGTTTTCGAAAGAATTTTAATAAAGGTATAGATATTCGTATATTTCTATTGATATTGTAGATTAGACGTGTCATTCAGATAAAATAAAATTACTAGATGACACCCGCAACTCCATTGCGCTAAAATTCGTTTATCGCGCGGGATCCTTTCTCCGGACTCAAAGTATATCAATACCCAACAAAATCGTTTCAGCGGTTTGGGCGTGAAGAGGTAACAGACAGACAGACACGCTTTCGCATTACAATAGTAATAGTAAAACGTATAGATATGGATTTAAAAACTTACGCCAACCGTATCTGATTAAAAGTTGTAAAGAATTTTAACCTTCAGTCTGATTGTTTCATTAGATAACCCAAACATGCAACCAACTGTCGGTAAAAGGCCTCAATATGATATTGAGTGAATTAGCGCAGCCGGTTGACACGTTGCACAATCTATTCGGTGGCCCTGTCTAGGCTTGAGCGCGAAATTTGCAAATGCATTACATAATTCCTTGATATAGGGCATGTCATATGAACATTGAACAGTGACATATTACAATACTAGATGTTGCCCGCAACTCCGTTGTCCATAATTTAGTTTATTGCGCGTAAAACGTAAATTTTGCCAGTAAATATCCTGTGTCTTTTCCCGGACCTTAAAATATATCTATACCTAGCTTTATCAAAATCGCTTAGTCGCTTATTATTAAAGCGTGAAGATGTAACAAAAAGAAAGTCTCGCTTTCGCATTAACAGTATGGATGCTCTGAACGATTGTTAACCTTCATAGAACTTTATGAAACCACGAGCTTTTGCCCGCGGCTTCGCTCGCGTTAAGAAGTATTATTATATACAAACTTTCATCCCCTATTTTAACCACTTGGGGTTGGAATTTATCAAAATCTTTTCTTAGCGGATGCTTACGTCATAACATCTACCTGCATGCCAAATTTTAGTCCAGTGGTTTGGGCTGTGCGTTGATAGATCACCATATCAGTCAGTCACCTTTGAGTTTTGTATATATAGATCGCAATTAAACAAACGGTTTGAAATACGTATATAGTTAACTGCTAGAAATACCCATAACCTTAACCTTAAACTTAAAAGCCAACCATAAACATGAAACGTATAAAAAAGCAATCGTGCCTCGACTCTTGAGGAAAGCGTAACAAAGGGTAGCCTCGTCTGCTCGCGTGACCACGCTCGAGATTCCTCCTCACTCATTTAGAGGATCAACTTACCCCGGCATTCCTCGGTGTCAGCGCCGAGATTTTATTAGCCATTGACTCCACCGCTGCTACCCTTTGTTTATCGGCTCGACTTAGCGAAACAACCTGTCCGGTCGATAATTTCACCGAGATACATGCGATTACAAACTAGTTTTTGTATCGCTGTTCAAACATGAAATATGGGAAGTATTTGACATCGAAATACTATGTAACACATTTTTCAAACCTTACATGTGTTTTATCATTTCACTTCTACGCCATCAGTTAGAATTTGGCAAAACTGCAACACGGTTCGTTAATTATTGCATCTATTGATCGAACTGTGCGATATTTCATTAAATTGTGCAACATCTGTTGATATTTGGCAATATTTATCACATATCATACTTTCTGTTTACCCTCTCCTTGATAGTTTAATCAAGCACGCACGATGGAACAACAACAATGAGGCGAATTAATCCGAAGCTCACCGTTGATAATTTGTGGTCGCGCAAATTAGCGTTCGGTCGGCTACACGTTACGCAACCCGCTACCAGCGTAACCGTTCTACCCGTATAATGGTGGTCGTAGATCATAATCCAGATAGCGACCAGCTATGCCGAGCGTTATGCGCTCGTAGGCCGAGAGGCGCACGACTGCCATCGAAAGTGAATTGTCGTGCGACCTATAAATATATCCTTATTCCTTAGGGTCTGATTACACGTGCCGAGGAGAGTGGCAAGACAGTGAATTAGCCGAGCCACTCGGTAATGTGTCTTACCGAGTTCTCGGCCGATGGCACTGTCTCAAGTCTCGACGCCTCTACTTGGTGTAATCAGGCTCTTATATCGAGACCGCATTAATCTTAATTTGAGTCGTGGTTTTTCAGGCATCGTGATACGAACGGGATCCGTAATGCGATAGTTCGGTATAGGTCGAGACTCGAGCGCTATCAACACTGTGCCATCTGCGACGACGGAGCGATGTTTTCACTCGACGACTCCGTGTTACCTTTCGAAAGCGTCGACTCATAAACAAAGCCACCTCTGAACTTAATAACAATGTGAGGCGAGCGTGCGAAACGGGAGATGGCCCGCGACCGGCCATAATTCTTTCGGGGCCCATCGAACGCCACTTAAAACACGCGCTATAATTTCCACCTGCAACCATGGCTAATTCTTCCATGGGTGTTCCTCAAGTCATGATTGTAGCTTCAGATACTTTAATTGCGAGAGCTCCGCGCATAGTTGTTCATCATTTATGCCCAGATTCTGGAGTTTTTTGACAGGAGTTTAACTTTTAAACAGCGTTGTTTATTGGTCAATGTTTTAACGTTAACCAAGCAAAACGCGCTAGTAATAATTAGCAGTGCTTTTATTTGGCAACGTAAATCGAATTATCTCGAACGATCTGTATAATCCTTTAAAAAACTCAGAAAACAACCAACGGCATGGTAATTCTAGAGCATATTAAATAACTTTAGACAACTAACTCTAGCAAATTGCCGATAGACCTTAACTCGTTACCACAGACTTCCATCAACCTTCAAATATTATTGAAACGTTGGTACGCCAACAAAAGGCTTGGGCGTTTGTATACTTTTATCCGCAGGTCAAGTTCAAGTATCGAGCACAATCACCGGACAAATTGCTATCACCATCTGATACGAGACTCGTGACCTAACACGGATTCCCATTAAAACAGATTTGACATTTAAAAGGCCTTGTGCCAGTATACAGAAAGACTATACTAATTTGCTTATCTCGATATATTGATCGATATTTGAATAAGCCCGTTCCTTAAACAAGGACAATGGTTCGAGCTAGACGTACTGTAAATACCTAAATGTATAACATTTAGGGTGGAGTCACGTTACATAAAGGTATTGGTTGAATGTGCATTTGGTCAAATAAAATATACTAAAGTTTCATCATCATCATCATCATCATATCACCGTACGTCCACTGCTAGACATAGGCCTTTCTCAATGAACGCCAAGATGACCGATCTCCTGCTACTCGCATCCAACATGGACCCGCAACTAAACGGAGATCGTCGTCCCACCTAGTTGGAGGTCGACTTACTCCCCGATTTCCCAGCCTTGGTCTCCATTCCAGAGTAAGTTTACTCCAGCCATCGTCTGTTACAGTACCTACTAAAGTTTTACAAATTAAAAAATGTATTATCAAAGTAATATAGGGAATGAATAAAACAAAAGAGAAAGTGAAAATAAATCTTATAAATCACTAGCTATTGCCCGCGACTTCGTCCGCGTTAACATAGTACCTATAATAACAAAGATGGATAGTTTTCCCCTTTTTGTGGTTCCTTATACAAAGGTCAATAAACTTTCATGTTTCTAACTCAAGAAATGACGGACTTTCATTTAAACTTTCAACCCCTATTTCACCCCCTTGGGGGTAGAATTTCCAAAAACGCTTAAATACGTATCCAATCATTTTTAATCAGTAGCCCAAACATAAAATTTCATGTTTCTAACTCAAGAAATAACGGACTTTCATTGAAACTTTCAACCCCAATTTCATCCCCTTGGGGGTAGAATTTCCAAAAACGCTTAAATACGTATTCATTCATTTTTAATCAGTAACCCAAAAATAAAGTTTCATGTTTCTAACTCAAGAAATGACGAACTTTCATTCAAACTTTCAACCCCTATTTCACCCCCTTCGGGGTAAAATTTTCAAAATTCCTTCCTTAGTGGGTGTCTACTTAGCAAAACAACCCTACTCACCAAATTTCGTGGTTGTAACTTTAACAGTTTTAGCTCAGCGATGATGAATCAGTGAGTCAGTCAGTCAGTCAGGACATGTCAAAATTCCTTCCTTAGTGGGTGTCTACTTAACAAAACAACCCTACTCACCAAATTTCGTGGCTGTAACTTTAACAGTTTTTGCTCAGCGATGATGAATCTGTGAGTCAGTCAGTCAGTCAGTCAGGACATGTAATTTTATAAGTATAGATTGATTCTTACTTAAGCCGCGAAGGTCTTTGATCAAATCCTTTTTCAGGCTTCTGGCAAAATCTAGATTAAATAGCTTAAGTCTTAAACCTAACTTAGATTCATTAAATGATAAAAGCAATAAATAACAGAACACAAATGCGTAACATAGAGACTCATAGTTTCAGTGACAAAGCTTTTTTACTTACAGCACAAAGTTTATTTAAACATAAAACCTCAACATAAAAACATGTTAATTTTAAAAAGTTACAAAAATTAAGACGTAATTTATAGTGCTTTTAGTTTTTCCCAATAACAATCAAATCAATTAAACCAAATGCAGCCGCCACTTCGTCCCCTTTTGTATAAACTTTGCATACATTTTCATAAAAGCCACCGAATTATTGTATTGAAAAATATCGTCGACTTTATTTACAGTAGCTAATGACTTATTTAGATAACACTTTGGTCCCAAAAGCCTAATGGATTTACCATTAAATTCCGCCGTATATAGCCAGGCATAATGAAGATAATACACAACAATTAATAACAGTAAAAATATTCAAATAAAATGTTGCAAAAAAAATATCAATGTATTCAATATGCTAATTTTATGTCCATCGCCGTATACATTAATTTCGTTTGACAAAATAAATATATTTAGAACTGTTTTTTTTTTTGTTTAGTAATTTATTCGCATTTTTGCAGTAAAATAGATAAGTTGATTATACTTTTCATATGCAAATTGTAACTCATTTGTTATGAAGCTGTTTTGTCGTAGGTATTTCCCATTTATATTACGTGTATTTTCATATTCTTAAGGTAAGTTAAAATACGCATTACATTACGCATAATTATAAATCCAAAGCAAGTCACAGTAGAGAAGAGTATCATCTACGTACTTACTAATAAGAAGATCTACAACGCACTTAAAGTACACGTTTTTACAATTAAAGTTGCCTACCTACAAAATTTGGTCTTTGGTTGGTATGTTAAAAGTGGCTTCACGAATAAGGACAAAATTTTAAGGGTACGTATGTGTCGTATGGATATTGGATAATATTTTATTAGTAACCGGATGAAGATTAATGTTATAAAATAAGTTGAATCTTAGCTCTAAACTCTACATCAAGGAAAAGAAATTGTATACGGAGTCAACAAAACAAGCAATCCTTGCGACACACGTATTAAGCAAGTTGTCGTTAAAGGGTAAATGTTTGTTCACTAAGACACGACTTACACTTTTACCGACTACACTTCCAATACACTTCGGTAAAGTGAATTCTTACAACGTTACATAAGCACTACGAGATTGTGGAGTTTGCTTCGCCCTTTGAAACACTAGATTTTATCCCGGAGTCGTATTGATCTTTTTAAGGCATTAGGTATTCTGTAGCAACTATTAACTATACATTAAATTTGGTACACGAATTTCGAAACTAGGAGCTGTACGGGGCTCCGTAGGGTAATCGTACATTTTTCGTGATGAAAAGTATGTATCCTCTGTCCTTCCCCGTGGAAGTGACCTATGCCCATAAAAATTGTTTCAGTAGTATCAACTAACTACATACTGGACACAAAATAAATAAACTTTTCTTAATTATAATTATAGTAGCGTACATAACTAAAGGATTAAGAAGAAATACGTGGCACCAAGTAAGTTGGACATTGGGATATCGCCATTAATTTTATTGGAATACTATACACGAGTTTTAAGTTTGTTCCCCTATCAGAAGAATAGTAGCCATCACACTGAGAAATTAAGCATCATTGACAACAAACAGATAATATAAGGAAACAAACAATTGAATGGTTTGAATGAGATAAAGACGTATTCCCACAAATACAAATTATTAGAAGTGATAATATGTATATACAAAACGGATACCGAAATTAAATAAACACGCAAACCGCGTTAAGTGTAATTCGGATAATTTACAACTCAGACGCCTTGGGGCTAAAAAAAACTCTCAGACAATAGGGACCGTGCCGGAACTATAGGTGGCGGAAAAAATCTGGATTTGTGTTGCCAGTAGGCACTAGGCAGCACTTTCTTTTTGTAAAGAACATGCAATAAAATAAAGGTGGTAGGATACATAGAGTAAATAATCAATTTCAAGTTGCAAAGAGTAACTAAGTCCAAAAAAATTGTAGTAAAAGTAGGAAACGTTATCGAAATGTATACCTTGGCTTTCAAACGTTGTTTGTCATAGTAGGTCGTTACACGATTTTCGTTTCCCTATAGCTAGGTTTTTATGAGAGTAACTAGAGCCATATTGGAGCGATCCAATGTATCAGACTTTATTATATCTATACCGTATTATATTTCGATGATTTAAAGTTCGCAGCACCTATGTTCCGCACGTTCCCTATCGGCGGCGATCGTATCACACACGCATCCATCACCGGCAACCACGCAACGGGAACACTAATTATTTGTTACGAACAGGAATAATTTGTTACTAATTATTAAGGATTACTGTCCGGCCCGCATTGTTAAAACTACAAAAAGGAATCTTCACTGGAATTTGGCTTTTAAACGTACGTTTTCTCAGTGAATACAAACGATGTTTATGCGGATAATGTGTATTACTAAATAACTTTGAAGACACTATCCGAATATGTCTTATTTTCCCAACCTTAAAAGTTCTTGTAGAGCTAAGAGCATTAAAGCAGTATGAGAAGCTCTTCCAATTAATTTTTAGAATATAGTTCTCAACAAATGGACGATACGACTCAATCATAAAAATAACATTCATACAGTCAATTTAGAAATGTAAATAATTTATGACATGACAGCTACTGTTTTTCTCTATCTCGAAACAGAGAACTTCCTGCTAACTATTTCCGTTGCCTGTCACGAATAAAATCCTAACAAGTAGCACGAGGTATAAATATGACGTTAATCTTGGCACTTCCATCATAGCTAGACGAAGTTAGAACTTAGAACTCCTTAAGATTTGCAAAGGTAAAAATAATAAATCATAGTAATTGGTGATTTACATATAGCTTTAAACTTTACTCCCTTACAAAATATAAAAAATGTGCAAGGTTCACGCTATGCTAATGTTTTTAATACTAAGAGGTAAAATTGCACAGAAGAGAGAAATCGCTCTCAGAACAAAACGGTCTTAAATCAGGTTAAATATCCAAAATAACGGCCATGAAGGAATAGAATTGGCAATAGCTGATATACAGCGATTCAATAAAGAAGACGTAGACTGGGCTGCCAAGACATTCAAATGCGCGAACCACAAACAAATACAAGTCAATATCCCAATGGATTCCAAGTAGGAATGTGAGGCAATATCTTTGACCAGAGTAGTGACCTTCGGGGGTCATCACCTGAATACAAAACGGCGTAATAAGCGGAGACGGAGTAAATCGTCGGGCGTTGGGGGCCATCCATAAAGTGCGTCAACCAATTTAATGATTTTTGGATCCTTGTCACTGGGTGTCACATTCGTCCCCTACTGTGACGACAAATTAAAAAATTTCATCATCATAATATGAGGAGATCGGTCATATTCTTGGCGTTCATTGAGAGAGGTCTATGTCCAGCAGTGGACGAATATAGGCTGATAATAACGCCAAGATGACCGATCTCCTGCTACTCGCATCCAACATGGACCCGCATCTAAACGGAGATCGTCGTCCCAAAAAAATTGCTTCTAAAAATTAATACCACGTTAATTTTCAAATTTCGTGATTTAATTTACTAAATTTGAAGTGTGATGTCACAAAACATATAGGAACCCCCCACTCCATGTCACACTTCGTCAACCCCCTCCCCCACCTTTACGTGTGTCATGGGCGACCCCTTTTCGTATGCAAAAAGCGTTAAAGTGTTAGCCGACGCGGTTGTACGGGCCGAACATTAAACAAGCGTTTCCGAGCTGAAATAGAAATGGGTTGTTTGAGTGGGGTTCTTTCGCGAACGCAATTGTACTAGAACGTGTCTTGTTAACGAATGCGCCGTGCAAATTGCGGTTGCCGATATTAAAATCGATATTTTCTATTAATGTACGACAAATATACAGAGTTGTACCGGACGTAAGTACCCTGCGTGGGCACTCATGTCTTTTTTCGTGCTGGTAAATTATAGATCTATTTATACTGGTTTGCCATATTTTAAATTATTGCTTTTAAAAAGATGAGTACAAACTATTACACATACTTTATGGCTTACCGACGTTATTTAAAATGACAAATGCAACATTTTGTGTGTTGTACCATCAAAGAATTTGATTCGTAGTTTGATAGCGGACCACGTTATTTGGTCAAATTATGTTAGTCGTGATTTGTCGAATGGGCTTGCTTATTCTATCCAATCAGCCTATACTTGTCCACTGCTGGACATAACCCTCTCAATGAACGCCAAGATATCCGATCTCCTGCTACTTGCATCCAGCATGGAACCGCAACGGAACGGAGATCGTTTAGTTCATAACGGCTTGACATAACCCGACTAACTTACATAGGTCATATGAATCTATTCTCTGGTAGTAATTCACCAGTACCTCATCGCCACCAGAACCTCATCGCTTCATGTACGTTTCCTAAATAAAGTAAAGATATCATTATCAGAGTCACATTGATCCACTATCAGCCTATAGGTACATCAATTTCTCTTATGTAATTTACCGATACCTTATCCCATATATCTGCAAATATCATATAGACATCATCATCAGGACTTTTCAAGTTAAGCCAGTACTAGCCGGGGTCAATACATCGGCTCATTATTCGAACGCCGTACCGCTGCAGAGCAAACACGATCCCCCGTTCCATTGTAGCTCACGACACAGACGTTGACTGAATATGTAACTCATATTGTATAGGTTTCTTTTTACCCCATTGCGGTAGGAGGGTTATGTTTTCTAGATAACGTAGGTAGTAATAATTGTTTGAGACGCTCTTCAAAACGGACGGCTTGATGGATTTGTCGTTAGAAAGATAGAGTCGTGGTGTCGTATTTACTTAAAAGTAACACTGGGAATATTAAAATAAAAAACAAAATGGCGATTTTTTTTCGAAAATTAAACACAAACGTTCTACGTTTTTAAGTTTTGTTAATATAATAAGCGCTTCTTGTTAAGCAAAATGTATTATGAAGCTTGCAAAATTCGTGCCGAATGCAATTTTTTTGTTAAATACAATAGCAGCAAAACATACGTTACTATGTTAACTTGTGAAAAGACATCAAAAAGCTTGAAAGGCTATTCAAATTTTATTTCAAACATCTTATATAATATTATAGAGCACTGAGCAACATTAAAATATTAGAACTTGCCTTTGCACTTTGCAGTGTGTTAAAAAATATTTGTATCCTTTAGATTTTAGTATTTCTAAAGGCTCCGCAGTATTTCCATTAGTATTTATTTGTTGAAACTTGGATATACTTACGAGAGGTTCATTCAATACTCACCACAAAATCAATTTTCACACCGCACTGGCGCAAATTCATTTCAGCGAAGCATAGTCTAAATTGCTACCATGGTAACTGCCTTCTGTGTGCAGAGCTTTATTAGCAATTTATTTTTGCAGAAAACAAAAAAATAATCGATTATAGCAATGCAGTGTTTTTGCAATGCCCGTTAAACAAAACTTAACGGTACCGTTCTTTGAGATACAAACTTTCTCGATTTTTAGAAAAATAGGTATAATTTTTTAACAGTTTATCCGCCGATTGACCGCTTTGTGGGTGATCCGAGTTATTTATTTATTTATGTAATTTAACAATGTCATTACCCAATAACAGCCTAACAAGTCCATTAAAGTTTATATTCCAAACTACAGCGTATAATATATTAAACTGATAATATAATGGTTACGTCTAAATGAATAGATTATGTTCTAAGTACGGCCGACTACACAATTTTTCAAAAGTGATAAAACGATTGTAACTGTAGAAACCAGTAGCATAGGACCAGTTCGACCAGCGCGAAACATTACTATAATCATTTCGGACCATTAAAATGTTTGATGACTTAATAATTATGGCTTATCATTTAAATTTTTTCTGGAACACAATATTATGCTTTCAATATAGCTAAACTATACAGTTAAATAAAGCTAAACTTAAGACTAAGGGAGTAAAGAGTAAAAGATCAAAGGCAAATAAAGTATGGTCCTTCGATTCGGTCGAAAGTTTTTGTTCCCCAATTTCATAACTTGTCGCAGTAAATAATTTTGCTCCAGTCCAGTCACATGAAACACAATGTAAAACTTCACAAATTATATAAAAGCACTCGCAACAACTCACTTAAAATCACCGGATAATGACGACGCAGATCTCTTAATAATTTATCAGCGTATCGACCCGCAATAACTCTTATTTAAAGTCAAGAGCGTACGATTCGCCAAGTCGATGTGCGTAAATCGCCGATTAAGACGGCACTTATGCGAAGTACAAAAGCCGAACGGTTGTCGCACCGGTGATGCCATAAATCTAACAATTAATTTTAATTTTATTATAGCGACCGCCGCTGCACGTCGACTTAAAGGGAGATTTGCGAGCCGCCGAGCACCTTATCATTAAACGTTTGCGATCCTTTTGCAACCACCTTTAATGCGACATAATTGTTTACGAATAAAAAAGAACACGGACCAAAGGAGTTTTACCGCTGGAGACGAGCGGGACTCAAAAGTCGCCATTATGGCGTTTTCCTTCTCGGGTGCGAGCTGCCGGAGTACAAAAACTAACTTATTTTCAAAGGAACGTAATGAGAATCTAACTTGGCGGAAAACGGGGCAAAGAGCATCCATTATAAGCGAAAATGTAAAAGTTAAACATTTTTATATTATTCGCATACCCGACTCTGATACAGTGGGAGCCAGCTCCTACAAAAGATCTCGGTCTCGCCGCTGTCGCCTTACTCCCTATTATAAACATAATGCGAAATAACTACGACTTTAATGCAAGTTTATAGTAACGAGGTTAAGAACGGAGGAGGAATTATGGTCGGTGTATGAAATCATAGTTTTTGCACGCGACGCGTCGTGGTGCCTATTTAGCGTGCTTCCTGATTGGCTACTTATAAGATTTATTTCGCGGCACATTCGCTAGGATAATATGCATTAAATAATATTCCACCAAATAAGCGTTTGATTGTTGGGTCGCCAGCGGAGACCTTTGCTTCGTTAACACCATAAGCGTTGACAGCACTGGCTGCAAAAGGTAATTTAACAAACGTGACTCTCTTCGTGCCTTTAGCTCTACCGTTTACTTGGTCATGGCGACAAATGTGTATAAAATATATTGATTTATTCAAAACCCTGAAGCCTTTTGTGAAATCTATGTCGAAATTTCACCAGAAAATCCCACTTTCGTATTGTTAAAAGATGACGGATTGACCTGGCACGGAATACATTATTTTAGACGAATGTGCTTATGGGCTGATGTCATGGAACTTCCGACCGGAGTGTGTGATATATAGAGTGAATACGTAAAAGGTAGAAATCTCATTCCGATAGCATAACAAGATAAAGAGCGCGGAGCGGCGAAGTCGGATACATGAAGCCTACGCACATACGTGTTTACTTGAAGCCTGCATTAGCTGCCTCTGAAGTCGATGCACACATCGATTTCCACTTGAAAGATACGAATTACGAAAGCCGCTACTTTAGTACTGATGTGCTACAGGAAGTTGTATCGTCAGCAGTAGTAGATAAATGTTTCAGATTCAAATTTTGGTTCTTATGTATATTCTTCTCATTTCATTTTGACTAAGTTCTGTTATGTTTTGCAATTTTATTCTAATTATTATTTGCCGGATTTCTATTTTAAACAAAAAACTATACATTTTCTTTTCTCAAACTAACTTTTTAAATTTTCTTTCTTGCCAAATTATCAGACAAGTACCACATACTCACATCAAAACCTATTGGATTGGATATTAAGAGGCCGGGTCCCATCGAAATTCTCATACATACGTAATACCAAAATCATTTTCTCATACCAGGGGCTCCCAAACAAGGAAAGGCAAGAGGGGCGCCGTGAGTCGATCCTCCATCATTATCCATAACCACAAATATAAAGAAATAAAATTATACTATGAATTATACAAAGCAGGTAGATGATTAAATATTTGTTTTTTTAAAAGGGGTTTGGCCCACCACACATTCCCACCACTGTATCTCCTGTGTCGATCGACAGCGGTAACCAACCACCAAAAACCCTCTGATCTCAGGGAGCCCGAGGGACATGCTAAAGCTGTCTAGGGACCCGCAACGAATTTAATCAGAAGAAGATAGGAGGAGTAGGAAGTGTACAGTTTTCCCTCCCCATGAAAAGCGGGTGACAGCACAAAGTTGCAATGACCGAAAATCAAAGAACTAAAGGGAAAGCACCACGGGAATAATTAATGTTAATAATTATGACTAAGCTAGATCTAAGTTAATGTTGGAATTTGTTGTGTTACACTGTTTCCAGTAATAATTATGACAAAAACGCTTAAATATTTGTTTATTATTATTTACTTGCTTAGTAACTATAATCATTGAAGGTGTTTATTTATGTATCTTTTTAATAGCTAGGTAGAGTAGGGCGCCGAGACAAAATATTGACTTGTAAGTGCGCCGCAGGCTGAAAAAGATTGGGAACCCCTGTCTCATACGAAAATATTTAACATGTTTGAGTTATTTTTCAGCTTAAAATAGTAATTACCTAGGTTCCTGCACAAAAATTTGCTACAAAATATTTAAACACTAAAAAATATAGTAAAACACTAAAACTATATAAATAAATAGTAAATTTACTACAAAATATTTAAATACTAAAAATATTTTTAGAGTTTAAATACTTTGTAGTAAATTTACTATTTATTTATATATCTTTTTAGTGGTTTACTATATTTTTGGGTGTTTAAATATTTAGTAGTAAATTTACTACTAAATATTTAAACACAAAAAATATTTTTAGTGTTTAAATATTTTGTAGTAAATTTTTGTGCAGGAACCTAGGTAATTACTATTTTAAGCTGAAAAATAACTTAAACATGTTAAATATTTTCGTATGAGATTTTGGTATTAAGTATGTACTACGAATAATAAAACCTAAGGAAACGTAACTCCCATACTAATACAGTTTTAAATTTGGTTCCATTCGAACTGTCATGTAACGTCAGCCTTTATACCGCTCAAGGTCACCTAAATATTGCAAATGTATGAAAAGTGAACCTAAAGTACACTTTTTTGACAAGTATTTTGGAGCATTTTTTTGACGGTGCTACTCTTCCTTAGTTTTTATTATTCGTAGAGTATGTATGAGAATTTCGATGGGACCCGGCCCCTTAATTCATCAAGCCCCATACGGTCACCGGTGAACGAGACACAATAGAATATCTATTGTGTCTCGTTTTCCCACTATCGACGTGTTAAAGTGTACACTAAACTTTACTGTTTAGAGCATTGACGTCATAAGTTAACTTAGTATGCAAGCCGCAAGACCTAGAAAAGAGTACTCATTACTGGCGCCTAATTTAATCAGCACTAGGCGTGAAACAATGTTCAGCATGTTGAGCATTTAAATACGGGTCCTTCCCGTTTCATACCACATATTTTTCATACCGCGGTATGAAACAGCGAAGTACTGTTTTTGAATTGCCTGTTTCATACCGCGGTGCTTGGAGTGGTATGAAACGACGTATTCTTTTTTAGTATGCGTGGATTCGTACCACGAATTTTATTAAATATTTTTAGCCTAATCACTTATTTATACCGGCGTATAGAAAAGTGGTAACAAGAAGAAATATAAAAATATTTTGTAAGTATAAAGAAATGTCATTGATTTCAAAATCAAAAATATTAGAGCCATTTGTATGGGCAAGCGCCCCAACGTCACGAGTTTCCCCATACAAAAGTGAAAAAAAAATTGTCTTTCAGCGCTGCTAGTTTCACAGTGAACTCTACGAGGAACACGTACACACCCTAAAGTATTATCACTTAGTTTTGTTACACCCTGTATATATTATAAGATTTCTAACAATAGAAACACAGCTTGATTAAAATTACACAACTTTAAAATTAACCTAACACTATAATATAATAATTGTATAAAATCACAGTCGTAAAATTTCAAATTATCAAAAGAATAAAAATGTACGTAGTTTAAAAATACTTTAAACTACATAATTATATAAAATCACTGTCGAAGAATTAAAACAAATCAACAAGAATAAAAGTGTAAATAAAAAATTCTTTAAACTTCATAATAGTTGAAAATCGTAATTACCTAATAATATAATTAATTAAAATCAAGGGGAACAAAAAAAGGAGAATAATTAATAATCATTACTATTACTATTAAAATCCTCAATTTTTCTAAGCAATGGCTCAAAGTACCTCTGTACCAAATTTCAGCCCAATCGGTTCAGCCGTTTAGGCGTGAAGAGGTAACAGACAGACAGACACACTTTCGCATTTATAATATTAGTATTATGGATATAATTTAAATAATCAAATAAAATAACATGATAGCATAATAATAATAAAATAAAATAATTTATAATTATATTATATTGTATAGATATTTTGAGCTTCACTGTACTAAAATCTGCGCTGCGGTACGAATCGACTAATTCAAGAAAGGTCTTCGCTGTTTCGGACGCCGGTATGAAACAGGCAATTCAAAAACTGTACTTCGCTGTTTAATACCGCGGTATGAAAAATATGTGGTATGAAATGGGAAGGACCCTAAATACTTGTAATGATGCATAAACAAACGATTCTCAGTAACAGCTGTCTGCAATCTAGACGATGGTAACGATTTAAATAGCACTAATTTATTGTGATTTATGCAACTATTACAATAACACTCAAAAACAACTTAAAGTTTGGTTTAACTTCGGAAATTAAGCTGTGTATCAATAGTTTTTAATATATTCCAAAGTTTGTCGAGAACCCTAAACATTGTTTTCATAATTTGGAATTAATTTTGCATAACATAACAAAATCAATTTCACCATTTCTCTCCGAATACATCTAAGCAACAACAAAGATTAACAAACTAATAATCGGCCAAGTGCGAGTCGGACTCGCGCACGAAGGGTTCCGTACAACTGTACGGAACTATAACTATAGAGCAAAAATAGGCTAAAATTGTGTTTTTGTATGGGAACCCCCCTTAAATTTTTATTCTACTTAAATACATATTATTATTAAGGTTCACATAATATACATATTTTAGGCCTTTTTGAAAATTTCAAGTGCCTACATTTTGCCATTATTGATATCGAGCAAAAAAGCCCAAAATCCACGTTTGTTGTATGGGAGCCCCCCTTAATTATTATTTTTTTCTGTTTTCAGTATTTGTTGTTATATAGCGGCTACAGAAATGCATAATCTGTGAAAATTGCAACTCTCTAGCTTTTACCGTTCTTGAGTTACAGCCTGGAGACAGACAAACAAATGGACAGACAGACGGACAGACAACGAAGTCTCAGTAATAGGGTCCCGTTTTTACCCTTTGGGTACGGAACTCTAAAAACGAAAAAATACTGCTAAGTTGAACATCATAGATATCAGCCTCAAAAGCGTATCATTACTCATCCGAATTTGTCTCGTGATGGTAAATCAGCAATATGTTATTCTAGACAAGCCCGAGATGTTAATATATTGTTATCAACATCAGAGATGGTGTCATTACACGTTCCTGCCCACGGACACTTTGATGTCAGATTGTCGCACGACGTGCCACGTCTCAGTCTATGAGAACCCGCGAAATAACGAAATAGTACCGGGAAGCTAACTCATCTTGTATTAACTTGAAAGTTTTGTCGTTGGCTACATTCTACTGATCATTAAAAGGAAGAAAATTTTAAATAATCGAAAGTGCGTCTGTATGTCTGTTACCTCCTCACGCTTAAACCGCTGAACTGATTTTCTGAAATTTGGTATGGAGATAGATGAATAAATGAATTTTGGCGCATCGGAGTTGCGGGCGTCATCAGTAACATAAAATTTATTTTTGTTAATAGTTTTCAAAACACCGTAAGGCGTCTACTACATGCTTACAAACAAATCATGTAGTAGATGAAGCAATATAGATAATAATATTAAATCAATCAGAAAATTACACTAATTCCATAAACTTTACCAGAACAGAAAACAAATGTACAACACAACAAAAGAAAATATTTCCAATAATATACTACTCTTATGTGAATTATGAATTGTTTGTATTCCTACATTCAAACGCCTCCACAATCCACATGCGTTTTGTTCGAGTGTTGAACTAGATAGAGAACTGTTGTCCCCGCCTACTCACACCAAAATTTGTCGCATACAAGAAATTTTACTACGAGATAATTAACAAAACATGTAAAACCGCATATACAAACACGCAAACACACGTGAACAAGAAAAACAACAAATATATGTACAAGAATAACTCGGCTATGTAAAATTAGGCCGTATTTCCACTGACGCAGAGCGGAGCGGAGAGGAGCTTAGCGGTGCCCGAATTGACCAATCGTGCTATTCCAGCGGAATGACAACGAAGTGGAGCGAAGATTTCGAGCATGGTGATTGGTCAATTCGGCACCGCTAAGCTCCTCTCCGCTCCGCTCCGCGTCAGTGGAAACGCGGCCAATGCAAGGAAGAGGAGCGGATGAAACATTTTTGTAATGCCATTAAAAGTTCCCAACTAACAAGTCCCATTAAACTTTTAGACTTTTACATAGTACATCGCTTTTAACTTAAACCCGCGAGAGATTCAGAATCACAATCGTTTTTGAAGTTAGTATCTGATGCGGCATGAGAACTCACAGATAAAAAGTACGCGAGATAACAGATTGGAGTTTCACGTAAAATGTAGTTTTCCGTTTTAAAAAGGGTAAATTATGATTTTTTTGACTAGTTTAAACATAAAAATTGTATCAAAATACGTAAAGTGGTAAGTATTTAGTAGTTTTTACTTCGAAGTGTACGCAAAAATAACTTCATTATAAAACCTTAAAGGCTTAATCATTTATTAAGCAAATCTTATAACTTATCTACCCTCCTATTCCTTTAATATAATGCATAAAAAATCCCCCCGTAAGCAGTCATCCAATTAGCAGCTCGAAATAATAAAATAAAAGGCACGCAGCCAACAATAGTTAACGCGGAGGTGAGAACGAAGCATATATATTACTTTAATGGAATATGAACAATTAGGGCCAGCGATCGTGGTGCTGACAAGGTGCAAACGAGAGTGGTTAGACCGGACGCATCAGCATAACACCATAAAAATAAAACAATGCCGATGAATTACCATAAAGAATGAGCGGAACGAAGGGATTAAGTGAAATACAATCAAACCGCGAGACGTGAGGGGAATTAAGAATATATTCATTAATAGAGTGAGAGATAACGCAGACGGATTGAAGATTTAAACGCCCTTAACGAAATCAAAATAATGTACGCTGCTTTAACAATTTATTTATATAATTATATGAGAACCGTAGAAGGCGTATCAGTGATTGAGTTCCTTTCGTTATCATAATACAATGTAGGTATGAAAGAATAAATAGGTTTAGTGCTTCAATAAATAATGTGCGCTTTTATTAGCCTATCGATTCTTTATTGGCTATAAAAGATTAATTAAAAACTCCTGTCAATGAAGATGTAAAGAAACAATAGGCCACGAAAGTTAAACGTAACCACAATATTCATTATAATATGTACGACCTTTGTCCGCGGGCATACAAAATATTAAATATGCCAATCATAACATTGTAATCAAATACAATAGATATTTCACGATACACGACCTGTGTTTAAAATGCGTATAGAAGATATTAGGAGAAATCAAAATCATTTGACCGGAACTTTAAAACCATCGAAAATTTTAGAGTAAAACTCGTATAAATAGTTCAAAAACGCCGCTCCATTTGAGCGTCAAGACAAAGGTGGTAAAAGTAATATTGGGACATTAGAAGGCGCCAAACATCGTTCATCTGAGCTGACTCAGCACCGTTGCACTACCGCCATTACTAAGACGTATTATTATGGGGCACGCACTTCGCAGAACCGACTCGAAAACAACCAGTCATCTCCTTAGCAATTAACGCCACCTGCAATTTGTAGATAAAAAACATCCGTGACTAGATGTCGATACGTCCTTGTTAACTACTGTGAGTTTTAACAAAGTTCGAAAATAATGACACACCATAATATTATTTTAATGTGCTCCTATATTACTGGAGGCCTCGGAATAATATATGTATATATTAAGTGGATAGTGTCCAGTTAGGATTCTCGGAAGGATGTAGTTAGGTTTAAAATATTGTCTTTAGAAATTATTGTCTGTTGCTATTTAGACATGTTAAAAATATTACTGTCACATTAGCGGTTGTTATTTCAAAATGTCTGAACTATTAGCGCTGTGTTAAAGAGTCAACTTTTTATAAAGGCTCATTCTATGTTTGCGTGGTAAGAATAAGATATTTTTGGATACATTTTTGGCAAGTTGGCAACGGTACGGCAATTTAAACTTCCTGAATAAGTAACCTTAAATAGACGACGTAACCTGAACGTGGCTTTATACTAGCACCTAAATGAATACATTACGAGCGTTGGCGGCTTTCATTGCCTCAGTAAATAGTTCTGCCAAACGTGATGGACGTCAAAAAACCGAATCCTCATTGTGCTGTCACCGCATTAACTGACAGTACCAAAATAATCCGCTACTCATTATATATGCGCATTTAACCTCCGAGCTGATGCTCCTAATAATAGTGCCATTTCTCATAGCCAACACCACAATTCATTTAGTTCACATGATTAATTAGATGGCCACAATAAACGATGACTAATGATCTCGGACGCTCGATGGAGATGTTAAATATTTTACTGCTTAATCCTACTGCAATTAAATTACTAAGCGTAGACATTATTCTCACAGAGAAGGAAATAGTGGAAGCTTAGAGAGACATGACAAACATTAGGCCGTGTTTCCACCTGCAAGCAAACTCGCGGAAGTCTTGCGTGAGTTTCTGGCCATAATGGGATATCGTTATGTGCCTCACCACAGAATACATATTAGTTTAACAAGCCTCACTCAGAACAAAAACACAAGCCGTGCGATAACTTGCTGCGAGGTAAAGCAGCGAGATCTGTCGCGAGTCCATGCAGACGAGTTTAGACATGCTTTCGCAACTACTCGCAGGAAGCGCTTGACAAATTGTCGCGACAGCACTTGCTACAGGGTTTACATTTGCAAGCTGCTGACATACAGACTGTCAGACACTTCTCGCGACAGTTGTCTTGCAGGTGGAAACACGGCCTTACTTCAAAAATGCCAATTTAGATTCCTGCCGTCTGCTTAGTAAGAAAATAAAATGTGCTATACTCAATTCGAGTCAGAGCGGAGTTAATTGATAGGTGGTACTAACAACGTGTAGAGGCGCGCGGCACGAAGCATTCAATTTGCCCTAAATCAACGTGGGAGCCTCCGAGCCGCAATTAAAACCTCGCTCTTGACGCTGCAGGATATATGTAATCTAAGTCGAGTGTCAATAATCACCCAATTTTAAAACTCGCGCAAGTAACCGCCGAAAGCTTAATTGGTGCTGTTTAACTCTACATTGTTTAACAGCAATTGTTTATACCAGAACGAACCGATTAAAATATTTTCCTAATGTATTTTTTACTTTCACATAGTATGGCTGTAATCCTTCTGAGACCAAATTCATGAAACCTAAAACAACTTAAGTACATACAATTTGAACTTAAATATTTTGCGATAATTACAAATTCTATCAACGTTTTTTATGAACTCAAAATTATATTCTAACAAACAAACATTCAAAACGATATAACTCCACATACAATCCGAGTTGTGCACACGTAATTTCTATTTTATGCAGACTGATATTTGAGCAGACAACAGTCGGAGATGGCCGAGAGCCGAGACAATTGGAAGCGTTGCGGCGTCAAATGAGATGTTACCGGAGCCAATCTCACTTCAATTTGCTTTAAATCAGTTCTCCGATTCTGCTCTCTAAGTGCAACATTAATACAGCATCGCTCCTTGTTTGAGTGACCAACGTAATAATATAATTCTGATAAAATTTCACAGCGACGGTAAACGCGTTCTGTATGGTAAAAACTCCAAAAATTTGGTGTCTTACGTGTCTGACGTAAAGGAGAATACTATTTTGCTGTTTCACTGTTAAAATGGATTATATCCAAGAAGGGAACGAAGCTGCATTGGTGTTGGATTAAGATAGTAGAATTGGGATGCAGGAGTTTGCATCGTATTATTCCCAACCATAATTATGTTAAGTTTTGCGATATTGTTTACATTGGCGCCTCTAGAAAACGCCCATTATTATTATCGGTTGATAAATGAGAATCGCCTATATCTTGGAAGAACAAGTTTGAAGTAATGTTATGAATAGCAATCAGCCAAACTAGAATTCTGAAGCCGTGTTGTTTGTTCATAAGTAAAATGTTCCACATTTTTTGTTGGATTAAAAAGCAGCAACTTTTTCATGTTCTACAAATTCGGACATATAAAGTTGTTATTTAAATGTCACTTGTTTACATGCTGTTATTTTAAGTCAAGCTCCTAATTGACGTAATTTTAATTACAATGACAAACTGCTACCGATTATAGCAGTAATTTTAAGAGCCAGGTGCAAAATTTTACTAGGTGAAATTATTACTAGTTTTATGGGGAACTCAGCGGATGTTATTAATGGGAAGAGCATAAATTTGATCCGACTCGAGTGTGGAGATAAACGACAGAACCCAATCAGAGGTGAAGTACTTTGACACAACGTTTCTAGTACAGAAAGCAGGTTAAAACTAATTACATTCACATTGATTGACAGTCAAGTAACTATGATGGTAACTCAAAGGCATGCAATTTAAATTACTTTGGAAACAAAAGCCATGAGCTTGACATGCGTGTGGGCACGAACGGAAATTACACGTAAAACTAAAATTACTCGTTACCACGCTCAAACTAGAGAAAATTAGTGAAATATCGATTTAATTCTGCTAAGGAAAATATTTCTCAAAGGGACTTCTGCTAATTTACAATTACAAATAATGTAGATATGAATTTCGGTAACTTTTACAGTTAAAATAAAACACGAGCGAAATTATACAACACAACAATTTATTTTAACAACTCCGCCAACAATAAAGTTTATTTACTTGGTGAAAGTAATAAGCCTTATTATAAAACTCGGGAAACAAAATGGCGTCCACATAAAGTAAATTATGTGCGTGTAATTTGTACTTTGCGCGTTTTAAAGGAGGGCGAGGAATCGAACAGATGTACTCACAATGGTCGAGGATAGCACGTAGTGGGGTATTAATTGTCCCCGGCGGAAACGCGAGGCGGGGTCGTTTTGACCCCACCCGCGGTCAAAATGGCCGCCGCGTTACAATTACGTTCCTTTATTAAATAACGGAAGTCGGCACTTTGGTGTTAAAATTCAAAATTACCATAATAGCTCCCCGATCCCTTGTATCAGTCGACTGCGAATGCAACTGAGTTAAACGGTATTCTCATTTATACATTCTATTTCTTGTGATGGTCGCCACCTAACACAAAACCATAATGAGAGAATCTGGTGACATTCCGACGCGAGGACGAGATCGACAGGCCATACTTTATTGAACCTGCATTACCTTTGCACACACTATATCACACCGAATAAGGAATTTTAGATTGATTACTTTAAGTACTTATCGGTTTTCTAGCAGTCATGGTATATTTTATTTTATTTTATTAGTGCAAAATATTAATAATAATTTCCTTTTATTGACATGTTTTCTGATTATTTAATTGCCTAAGAAATCAACAATAACTTTTTAGCAGTAATGGGACAAACAGGGACTTTTGAAGTCTTCTTTCTGTTTGTGAGCCCAAGCTCTCGTTTTTTTAGGGTTCCGTACCCAAAGGGTAAGAACGGGACACTATTACTGAGACTTCGATGTCTGTCCGTCTGTCTGTCCGTCTGTCTCCAGGCTGTAACTCAAGAACGGTAATAGCTAGAGAGTTGAAATTTTCAAAGACTATGTATCTCTGTTGCCGCTATAACAACAAATACTAAAAACAAAATATAATTAATATTTAAGGGGGGCTCCCATACAACAAACGTGATTTTTTTAGCCCTTTTTGCTCTATAGCAATAATGACAACAGGTAGGTACTTGAATTTTTCTCAAAGTCCTTAGTTATATGTGTACTTTAATATTAAATAATAATATTAAAAAAAATAAAAAATTAAGGGGGGCTCCCATACAAACTTTGGCCTAATTTTGCTCTATAAGTCGGACTCGCGTACGGAACGCGTACGCGAATCCGACTTGCACTTGGCGAATTATTTTTTTTAATTTTTGAACATATCTAAAATTAACGAAGTACAATTTTATCGTATAACTTTTTAAACGTTCTTAGAAATTAGCACGTTTCACATTTCAACAAGTTTTATAATTAGCTTTATAACATATCACTTACCCTAGTTTATTTCCTTACTTGATTTAATAAAACTCAATTAGAATTTCAAAACGCTCAATATGTAGAGTATTTACTTCGCATTAATAACTGTTCAGAAACACATTCAAAACTTTTAAATTGGTACATTTTATATCAATCTTAATTAAAAAACACAAGTGGAAAAAGTGGGTAAGTAACTTTTTTCAATTTTTTTTCCTTTATAGTCTGAACAAAACAACTCATAACTTACCAACTTCATCATCTAGCTGACATATCTAGCTATACATAGAATATTTTGTAATTTTTTATCATTTTCCCTGTCCTAAAGCCTCCATTTAAGCAAAAAGCGTCATTTTTCAAATTGTTACTTACCCACTTCATCCACATGTCTTCAATCTTAATTAATTCAGGGGCAGGGGACGAATGAAATAAATTGGAGTATTAAGAGTGCATGAGATATTTAATTATGGTCGATTTCGATCAAGCTTGCGTGACACAAAAGAATTGCACCGAAAACTCCATCGAAAGTACACGCGCGACAAAAATTGATATCAAAAATGTACAAAAGCAGATGACAAACCATGGATGTTGACTGTTGTTATTTGGTCAAGCCTAGTCATGATCAAAAACATTGATATCACATAACGCGACCAAGTTACGAAGGTCCACCATCCGCATTTAATCAATGTATGTGTTGGTACATAATCAGGGCGAGCGAAGCGAGCCCTAAGTATATCTCACAACCTGAGCACTTTGGTACACTTTATGAAAAAACTATCACGCCTAGTATATTTGGGCTTTAACATAGTAATTTTATTCATATTATGTCGATGTGCTATCGTCGGTCAGTCAAGGTGTGGTTATTATTAAAATAAAATAAAAATTGCCCGAGACATTATTACCACGCAGAATAAAAGCCCTCACAAAGCTCGGCTTTTAGCTAGTGTATTAAAATATCTGACGTAAAAACTACCAAGAAATAATATTCAAATAGCGCAACTATAACAAAGATCGTACAAAAACTTTACTGAAAATTTCATCAGGAGTACATATTAAATTAGCCTCGAAAGCATACTGTATTTCTAGAGTAAAATTTCACAGGTAAGAAACTTAATATTATACGGTGGAAACGTGAACATTGACGGCGCTTATATTTGTTCTGTACACAAAGTTTTCAACGTTATAATTGTTTGTATTGTATAATGGAGAACAATTAATTTTATTAAAGCCACTTTCACGGCTTATTCTGAAATTGTATGTAAATAGAGCGAACGTGTATTTTGTTGCTAGTTGCTAGTTTTCGAATGGCTAAAAGTTAAGCCTTATAGTACAGGAGCCTTACCATTTTATTACTATCAAGCTAATTTTTTGTGAGTAGCTTCATTTTGATAAGACGAACAACATTTTTATTTGTGAAAAATCTCGAAAGTGGTAGCTAACAGAGATAGAAAGGATACTTTGACTTGATGGTCCTAAAATAATGGTAGTTTCATTTGTAAGACAATTATTATTGCTCTTAAATTTATAACCATTATCAATCTACAAATCAATATACAAAAAATCTGCTGGTTAGGGTTCCGTTTTAGGGTTCAGTAGTCAACCAAGTTTTGTTGATTACAGAACCCTATAACGAAACCCTAACGAGCTGATTTTTTGTATATAGATAGATTATTACCTCTGTTACCTCTTCGCACTCAAACCGCTGAAACGATATTGCTGAAATTTGGTATGGTCATACTTTGAGTCCTGAGAAAGGACAGAGGATTCTTTTTATCCTAGAAAATGAATTTTGGCGAAACGGAGTTGCGTACATCATGTAGTCCTTTATATTCATTTATACTCGCATAATATCTCTAATTCTTACGTATTACGTCTGCGACTGTACATGGCCTTATACCGCATATGCAGGCGTCGGACGGAGGACAGATTAAGCGACGGACCGGAGCGTGTAATGACGCGAGATAAATCAACACCATCACACGCACCCGCCTGTGTGACTCATGACCGCGACTGTACAGTGTACCTATGTCTGCAGTCTGTACCGACGTCCTATGGCCGCTCTCGGACAGACAGTTAATGGTTATTTAACTTTAATTTAATAAATAATTTGACTTGAATGTTTAAATTTAATAAAGTCAAGTAATTATTATTTTATTAACTTCATTATTACGATTTGGGCGTAAAGAGGTAACAGACGGACAGACAAATAGACAGACAAACTTCCGTATTTATAATATTAGTGGGTATGGAAGCATGGATGTCTCTGAGTGTGGCAATTACACTCGGACGTCCCTCCTAGGGCCTACAACTGAATGTAGAGTATGGTATTGACAATAGGCATAGAAGCAATTTTGCATACTGAAACCTACCTAAATTCTTTTCCTAAAAAGTTGCAGATGTTCTAGAAACCAATTATATGTACATAAAAAAGATAAAGACTGTGGAAGTTAAAAAAAAAGTAGGTCTATAAAATAAACATCTGCATCAATCTTCAGATTCTTTGCTACGGGTTATAGAATATTTTTTACACACGATCAAAACTCCCGTGGCTTAGGCCTCACTCAATTACTGAAACAGCTCAGATTTTTAGCCAAATCACAAGCGATGACATTAAAGATCAATATTCCCAGCGCTTCCATCGGCGAGTTGTGACCTAATTCAAAGCCCCGTAGACGTGAATAGTCTCCATTGTAGGAGTTGTGCAAACCGGGGCTAACGCCATTGTCTCGAACACATTCGAGTCTCGACTCTCGAGATTTACATACATCTCGCCGAGCTATGTAAATTAAAACGAGTCAATCAATGCCCTCATTACCATAATATCTTCGACTTCACTTCTGATCCGCATTGTTTCAGCTTCGACGGGTTCCTTAGGAAGCGATCTCATTTCGCTTACATCTTAATTAGGATTAGGCGCAAGACAATTTATGAAAAAAGTATGAAAAAACAAGCATAGTTTCTTGCTCCTTTCCCTTTGTCTGAAACCTAGCTAATTACTACTATTGCTAACTATTAACTAACTATTGCATAGCTTTTATCGCGGGCTTTGAGTGCGGTGACCGAATCAAGAATATCCGTAACGAAAAAACCTAACACACACTCCGACGCCGGACGGTGCGGCGTTGCTAGTCTTCGGCATGGTTTTTGTGTGCGTGCGACTAGATGTATGCGAATTATAATTGCATGTTGATGCTAGGCAACAGCTTTACCGTGGTCCTTGAGTGCCACACGTATTTTTTCTATGTATGTTTCCCCGTTAGGCAGATATAGTAAGAATGTTATGTAATGTCTATTGTAAAGGGTATTTCAAATAGAGCGGGTCGATGTTAATAATCTGTGGCGGCCATTTTGTTTTGGCGGCATTTGTCAAATCTGTTTTTTCTTATTCAGTTAGTGCGACCGCACATCGGAGACACGACTGTAGTTAGACAGTCTTGTTTCACATAGACAAGTCAGTCTTACGACACAATTAAAACAGTTGTGTCTATCATGTGGCGCACACCAAGTCAAAACTGTCTTGAATACGATGACGCAACGCATACAATTGTATAATATTAAACAGTAGAGGACGCCCGGACAGAGTAGACGGAATTATAGAGTATGCCGACTTAGAAGTTGGAAATTTTTAAATTTGACGTATATGACGAAAATCGCTAGGGTTGTTAACTTGTCACTACGAACTTAAAACTATGACATATTACAGGCATTAGGGTTTCCTATTACTGTTTTTCTCTGGGATGTTAAACATGACTAAACACGTTTTATTATTTTTGTTACAATATTGTAATTTTAAGTTAATGTTTAGGGTTAATAGTTTTATTTTTGGTTTAAGATAATATTTTATTTTAGTTTTATTATGTTTAAGTTTCATATTTTCTTACTAATAACATGTGTCTCATAATAGGTACAAAAATGCTGTTTCACATCTGTTATTAGCAAATAGGATAGAAAATTTTGTTAATTATTTTTAAGAGTAAATGTAAATTCCTACAAGCTGTTGATGTGCCAAAATAAATAAATAAATAAATAAATAAATAAATAAATAACGGGTTGTGAAACACGTCAATTTGAAATAATTTATATTTACAACTTAGGTATTTCAAATAACAAATTGTATATTAATAAAATTAAAACCGAGTGCATTTTGCGTCTATTGCGAGCAGTTCTGAAAATTTTTATAGATATAGATAGAAAAGTTCTCATTCGGATGAAAATAACTTCAAAAATAAACGGGAAAGACTCGACGGGAAAGATAGTACTTGGATCGCTGGACGTGTTTCTCTTTTTGGTCGTATTATTGTTTATGTTTTGGCACATGACTGTAATTAAAATTTTCAGAATCTAATTTTTAAATCTATAAGTATTTAAAAATAAATTATATCAGCCAGCGCGAGGCACATTCCATTCATAATCTTAGTGAAACCCGACGAATTTGACATAATATATTGGTACCTGTCCGTCTCTTTGCAGTCGAAGTCCAGAGCTCGGAAACGGTACTTTTTTAACAAGGTTAAAACGCTCTATAACCAGGTTTTTGGATAAGTGCTCGTTCAGAGCGAAATAGAGATGCGAGCGGTATTGCTTCTGAAATTAACCTGGTTAATTTCTCGCGGAAAGTAACTCTCGGAACCGGTATTTTTTTAAACAGGTTAAAACGCTCTATAACCAGGTTTTTGGATAAGTGTTCGTTCGGAGCGAAATAGAGATGCGAGCGGTATTACTTCTGAAATTAACCTGGTCAATTTCTCGCGGAAAGTAACTCTCGGAACCGATATTATTTTAACCAGGTTAAAACGCTCTATAACCAGGTCTTTGGATAAGTGTTCGTTTGGAGCGAAATAGAGATGCGAGCGGTATTGCTTCTGAAATTACCTGGTTAATATCTCGCGGAAAGTAACTAGTGGAGTGATATCTTCTATCCCTTTCACTAGAAAGGGATAGAAGATATCACTCCACTAGTTACTTTCCTTAGTTAGGTGCACTAGCACCATCTAATAGCCAATAGGCCATAACTTGTTTATGTGTGGACAATGGGTGATGGTCGTGGTATGTGTGAGTGGACGGGGCGAACATAACTGCGAACGGTTCTAACCGGTATTTTGAGCAGTGAACAATTAAATTTTGCTCGTAGAACAAAACCAGAAATAATTTCGGACCGTTCAGAGCGAAATCGAAATGAAAACGCTCTTTTGGAAATGTGTGGCGTTTCTAACGAACAGGATCGCGAAGATAAACTAGGTTTTCGAGCCTTGAGTCGAACTACTGGTAGTTATGTCTATTGTGGCTAGACAGTTTTGTCGTAGATGTGCGCGCTCGCATACACTTTAAAGGGAAGCCGACAGTCGTTAGTCAGACTTGTCGCAGGGCGCATTAGACAACTCTGTCTATTAGACGTTTTGTCTCAAATGTGCGCATCTAGTGCATTTTATTATGCGATAGTCTGTTTTAAGACAGTCGTGTCTCAGGTGTGCGGTAGCTCTTACTGATGCCAAATAACGATGGCAAGTTACACGGTTGAGCAGCATGTGCAAAATATAATAAAACTTTATTATTAAAATGAGTGTTCGTTAGTGTTGTAGTTAGTTAATGTTGCGCGCATTGCGCCCGTAAACGGCTGACGCAGTGACTCTTCAAAGTCTACTCTCCAACGATTGGTGACCAAATTTGAGACGACCGGTTCGGTAAACAACCAACCAACACCTTTACGTCAAAGGAACGCCAGATCGGCCGAGAACATCGCCGCTGTACGTGAGAGTGTTCAGGAGACTCAGAGGCAGTCGATTTCTCGCCGTGCACAAGAACTCGGCCCTTTCGCAGACTTCAACTTGGAAAAATTTACGTCGGGACTTGGGCCTGCATCCGTACAAGATCCATCTGACCCAAGAGGTCAAAGTTAATGACCATAGACAACGCCGTGTGTTCGCTGAATGGACTACGCTTGGAAGTGGACCCCGATTTTGGCCGAAAAATAATCTTTAGCGATGTGATTTGACTCCGCTAGACTTTTTCTTGTGGGGTTTTCTGAAGTCGCAGGTCTATACCAATAAGCCACAATCGACTGTTGTCCTGAAAGCCAACATAACGCAGGCCATCGCTCAGATTCAGCCGGATCTATGCAGTAGAGTCATTAAAAATTGGACCTCTCGAATTCGTGCCACCATACGAAGCCGTGGCGGACATTTGAAGGATGTCATATTCCATCCATAATGGCATAAATTGACCTTTCAAATAAAACATAAATATCGTTAATATCTCACACACATCTTGTTTTATTCAATTTTAACATCGACCCGTCCTTGTTGAATGGCCCTTTATAAACACTAGCTATTTGACCGAGCTTCGCTCGGTACCTGTTCAATAAAACACGAATAACATGACATTTTCTGAAAATGATTCCTAGCTAGATCGATTTATCGTGCCCGAAACCTCCTATATACGAAATTTCATGAAAATCGTTGGAGCCGATTCCGAGATTCCAATTATATTCGGGATTCCAATTATATATATACAAGAATTGCTCGTTTAAAGATATAAGATTTGCTTCGTATAGACTCTATACAAAGTAAATGAATGTAGCACAAATAAATGTAGAGTCTTCCAGCTAGTCAAGAAACTAATAAGTTCAATCTATTGATGCATCGACCCGACCGGAGCCACTTAAACTCCATTCACAATCAATTGACAATTAAATGTAAAAGAAACGAAAAAGTGTCACCGGAGATTAAGCACTGACACGGCCCTCCTACGTTTAAGTAGAAACAATAAATTCATCGACACTAATTGGTGGTTTTCTCCCATTTATCAGCTCATTACATCACAGTAGCGCGAATAAAATAAAATATGTGCGGCGGGCGCGCAAGCCGTGCGCCTTCGGCCGACGATTCGCATGCGATAAGCGTCGGTCAGCCACATCGTAAATTCAAAGAGCAGCCTTTGCCGAACTACAGACCTGATTATGCACCTTAATCAGTTCTACCTACGAGACCTGCAGGCTTCGAACTCGAATCCCAGTTCAAATTCGTTCTCTGATGTTTATGTTGTGCGCAAACTTTGGCGTGCGCTTTTCATTATTGTTATTTCATGTTTTTTTTAATTCATCAATGGCGTTCAGTATGTACAAATTGTAATAAGAACTTAGAACAGTTTACTTCATTCTATTGTTTTTAAGTTACAGTTGATTCTTTTGTTTCTTTTTATCTACTTTCCTCTAATTTTTTTTTTAGCCTACATAGATATAACCATATAATATATTATTTATATCATTATTAATTTTACGATTACTAAACAGCTGAAATTGCATTTAAGTACAATTTCAGCTGTTTAGTAATCTAGAATCTCAGATTTGTAATATGAGAATTAGGTACAACTAAAAAAACCACACCAACATAAGGTTCTATAGTCTATCCAAATCGGATGCAGTTTGAGGGCGAACTCAGACGGGCCGAGCTTAATCGTATAATGGAGATCAGAGATCGAATAATTAATTTATCCGATTGAATGTTAATTTTCTATTGCACAAGACAATCCACTGTACCTCACAATAATTAACTTTTACTTTTAGCACAGGTTGAATTTGCATCTTGCATTGTTAAGTTACGATGATAAACTTTATAGAAATAAACTGCAAATTCTCCGTACATAATTTCAGAATTAAACTTCAAATTACAAGCCCAATAGAAGAGGGCACAGAGTAACGAGAACCGAGCATCAATAAAATACTATTTAACAACTACGTTCCTATCGATAACAATCACTTAAGCCACAATTGAGGGTGAACTTTGAACCGCATAAAATCAATCGACAACTTTCGTTACTCAACTGAATAGTGTACGAAGTGGGTAACTAACATTTTACAACATAAGAGCAATTACTCATTTTTTCCCTTATAATTTGAACAAACCTTGTAACTTACCTACTTCATCCTGTGGCTAATACAGTGTGTTAGTGTAAACACCGTTATCCTTGAAACCACCAAAGGAGCCCGTCAAAATGAACAACTTTTTCTATGAGAACAATGCTGGGAACTCAAAAAATAATGCCGTCTTCATACCCATACGGATACCTGGATCGGCAATTTGTATGGGTATGAAGACGGATTTTTTTGAGTTCCCAGCATTGTTCTCATAGAAAAAGTTGTTCATTTTGACGGGCTCATTTGATGGTTTCAAGGATAATGGTGCTTATAAACTAACATCTTGTATATCTGGCTATACATAGAATCCACATTTTGTGATTCCAAATCATTTTCCTAGTCCTAAAGCCTCCATTTACGCAAAAAAAAACTCAATTTTCAAATTGTTAGCTATCCACTTCTTCCACTCGTATCTTATTCTGTAGCATGCCGAAGGGAGCATTGTGTTTGCAACATTCTGTTCGATTAAAAACAAAAGGTCTCAAATTTACATAGCCCGTGTGCATCTCTGAAATCATGACGTCCCTTTTTATCGTGATTACATTAGACATTTAATCTGAGAGGGAAAGGGAGTATGGACGTGACATGGTCTATGCAGACAAATGTCACGATATAAACATCATACAGTAGAGTAACTTCGGCGTGTCCTTGAAATCAAACTCGTAACACGAACGGACTAACAGGACCTGGGAACCTTTGAAATGAGAGCGTTTTTCCTCCGGCTACGGACCTGTAAATTTTCTGATGATGATAGTGTCCATGGGCGATGGTAATTGCTTTCCATCGGGTGACCCGTTTGCTCTTTTGCCACTAATTTCATAAAAAAAATTAAGGCAAGTCTGCATGACGCTACTTTAAGTTATCTGAAATGACGTTTACGTGTACGTGCGGATTTGCCTTTTAAACGTTTTTTCTTTTTTTTATTCTTATTTTATAAAGGCGTATGGCCTTTTTTTTATTCTTAATTTTTAAAGGCCATACATCTTAAAGATTAAGTCGGCCTTAACGCAATCTTTAAAAACTGAAGTTAATAAAGTTTGACTGTCTACTGTGTATACTTATACTGTACGAATGTCATGCAGAACAGAATTCAATTTCGTTTTCTAGATTCCTGCGCGTGAGTAACATTGCTCGTGCCTTCTTCTATTTGCATCATAATATTAGCATTTATACCCAATAATGGATTTGTAAGATGTCAATTAGTATCATAATATAACATTTAATTGTGTATTTTGTTTGCTAGTTTAATATTTATTATGAAATTGAAGAGTTTTCTTTTAACTGTGTGTTTCAACACGTGAATCTCACGGACTACTACTACTATTTACTAAGATAAAGAGTAGTACTTAAACACTTTCCTAAAAAAAAAACTTGAGAGGTGTCAAGGGACACCCGGATGGAACGAAGTTATAAACGTCTGGTAGATGTCACTGTTTATTCTCGAAAACGCCATCTATTTGACGCCCTGGAATACTATCAACGCCCTCTGCCCCTACTATGCAGGTACTAATAAAAAGTGTCGTTACACGTCTATCGACCTTCGAGAAGGAGTTCTGGCCGATTGGAGTCGTCTACAGGAGGTTCCGAGGACGACTTCCGAACACGTCGCGCCCCACGTCGCAGACAATACGTGTTTAGTGTTTTAGTGTTAGTGTTAGTTTTAAGTATAATTGTATGTATGTTAGTCTATAAGGTATTTATAATATGGGCCAAGATGCCTGAGTTAAATAAATAAATAAAAAAATAAAATAAAAATACAACTTTTTCGGTCTAACGCCCTTTCGCAACGCGCGATATGGAACTTCGTTCCAAAGTTTTTCAGGAAACTGTATGGTTCCCGCGGAAATCCTTTTTTACGTGAGCGAAGCCACGTGCAATCTTCTCGTGCCAGTATACACTCACTAGTCTCTACTCTCCTTTACCTGCCCAAGAAAACATTTCTATAAAGAACCTTAAATAAGCTACTTTACTGTTTAGTCTTAACACTTTCTTAACACACTTATTTTGAGAATATAATCCACAACAAACTAACACTGGGCCATGTCTTCTATTTACCTCAACTCAATTCCATAGAACTCTGCATTACGTAGAACGAACTTCAGGATATTGTCTATTATACTTAAACTAGCGACCCGCCCCGG
Source organism: Polyommatus iphigenia (assembly GCA_963422495.1). Taxonomy (NCBI): domain Eukaryota; kingdom Metazoa; phylum Arthropoda; class Insecta; order Lepidoptera; family Lycaenidae; genus Polyommatus; species Polyommatus iphigenia. The sequence goes on along the minus strand of OY730185.1, from coordinate 32,973,345 downwards.
CGTCGCACGGGTATAAAATATATAGCCACTGAAAAAAATGATTACAATCGATAGCCTATGATCCATCACGTGGTCTACTTCTTATCTGTGCCAAATAACATAAAAATTGCTGCAGTAGTTCGCGAGATAAGCCCTTTGAAATAATTTCCTCCGTTTTTTCCACATTCTCCTATTAGTCTTAGCGTGATAAAATATAGCCTATACTCTATCTATAGCCTTCCTCAATAAATGGGCTATCTAACACTGAAATAATTTTTCAAATCGGACCAGTAGTTCCTGAGATTAGCGCGTTCAAGTTAGCGATTTCAAATAATTTTTCCCGTTTTTTCCACATTTTCCTCTATTTCTTCGCTCCTATTAGTCTTAGCGTGATAAAATATGACCTGTAGCCTTCCTCGATAAATGGGCTATCTAAAACTGGAAGAATCATCAAAATCCGTTGAGTAGTTTTATTTATTATTTTTAACAAAAAAATTAAAACCGACTTCCAAGGTAAAAACAATAACTACGAGGGCTGCTATTTATGTATCCGGAACTGGCCACTTACAAGAACAATATTTAAAAAGTAATTACAACATTTGAAAATAGAACTCTTTGGTTGAAGAATACATTTTGTTTCATGTGACTGTCAATTATTTTTCCATTGTGGCGTCATTTTGAAAATTGCGTGTCTTCATTTGCCATGGATTTAACGCGTGAACATTTTCGTGCAATGATTTACTACGATTTTCGGCGTGGGCTAAATCAACAACAGTGCTTTATTCAACTCGCCGCAACTTTTGGAGATGAAGCACCATCAAAAACCACTGTTTATCACTGGTACAGTGAGTTTAATCGTGGGCGGTCTATGCTCACGGATGAAAATAAAGAAGGTCGCCCAAAAACAGCTGTTGTCCCACAAAATATAGATGCTGTGCGGGAACTAATAATGCGTGATCGTCATGTTACATATCGCGAGATAGAGGCGTCCTTAGGCATAAGTATGACGAGCATACATAAGATATTACACGAACATTTGGCTGTAAAAAAATATGTTCGCGTTGGATTCCGCACAACTTGACAATCGATCAAAAACGGGCTCGTGTCGATTGGTGCAAAAAAATGATAAAAAAATACAACCGTGGTACGTCAAAAGCCGTTTATAATATCTACACAGGTGATGAATCTTGGATCTATGCATATGACCCCGAAACTAAACAACAGTCAACGGTGTGGGTGTTCCAAGATGAGCCGAAACCAACAAAAGTTACTCGTGCAAAAAGTACTTTGAAGCAAATGGTCGCCTGTTTTTTTGGAATTAATGGACATGTGGCTACAGTGCCATTAGAGAATCGTAAAACGGTTAATTTTGAATGGTATACGACCATTTGTTTACCAGAAGTCTTTGAAGAAATAAGAAAGGACAACCGACAACGCAGAATCATATTACATCACGACAATGCTAGCTGTCACACCTCAGCTGAAACAACTCAGTTTTTGGAGGGTCAAAAGATCGAATTGACTGGTCATCCGCCGTACAGCCCTGATTTGGCACCTAAAGATTTCTTTTTATTTCCATACGCGAAGAACAAATTACGTGGTCAACGTTTTTCGAGCCGCGAAGAGGCTGTTGATGCGTTCAAAATGCACGTTTTGGAGATACCTCAATCAGAATGGAAAAAGTGCTATGAAAATTGGTTCCAGCGTATGCAAAAGTGTGTCGATCATCGCGGCGAATATTTTGAAAAGCAATAAAACCATATTAAATGATATATGTTTGTTTCTTTTTTTAATTCCGGATACATAAATAGCAGCCCTCGTATATGAACTAAAAAGTATTAAATAACTCTTACTCTTTAATAGTGCCTTTTTCAGAATTCGTCTAAAGGTGAACGCAGATTTGGCCGCACCGCACGCACCGCAGTCGCCGCATTCGCAATTCTTCATATTATTATGAAGTTGCGAAGAATGCGGCGCGGGTAGGTAGGTATGCGAGCTTGCTTATAACTTCATATAAAGAATTGCGAATGCGGCGACTGCGGTGCGTGCGGTGCGGCCAAATCTGCGTTCACCTTAAATCTCAACTATTTCTGTACATACTACAGTCTTTATTATTTTGAAGTCGGTACCAGCTAATTTAATCGTGAGTTCAGTAATGTCAAAATATCTGAAACTTTTGGGACTGGTACCGACTTCAAAGTAATGAAGACTGTAGTATCTACAGAAATAGTTGAGATTTAGACGAATTCTGAAAAAGGCACTATTAAAGAGTAAGAGTTAGTTAATACTTTTTAGTTCATATAGTTATTGTTTTTACCTTGGAAGTCGGATTTAATTTTTTTGTTAAAAATAATAATTTCACTCTTTTTAGTTATATACAAAATAAGGCTTTATGCGTAAATAACCAATTCACATTATGTTATCAGTAATTATTGTAAGCGAAATTGTGGTAAATGCTTGCAGTTATCTAAGCGATGCTGCAATTTCCAAACTTTTATCTTTAAAGGTTCAGGAGTTCTGTTCAGTGCCTTTGGACCAAGAGACACCTTCGTATAAAATGTCTCTTATTCGTTACATATGTTTAACTTACTAGAAACAACATTATAACCACTGTGAGTGTTTTGATAAATTTCAAGTATTTCCCTCGATTGCTCATAGATCCCATCATCAGCTCACCACTTTCGTAATTGTTATACAAAATTAAGATTATATCCTATACAAAAACATAAGAATTTTGAAAATCGGTCTACAAACAGCGAAATAATCATCAAAAACATCTGCTTAGATGCAAAATATCACGAAAAGTACCAATAATTGAGTCATAGTGTGATGACCCATGGTATAATTATGGCTGTGATGATGATGATCAATCAAATTGATGTGTTGGCTTATGCTTTCAGTTGTTTAAACAACGCCGAAATCCCCGAATCTGTACCTATAAGCATTAAAAAGTTCTGTTCTGTACCTTCAGATCCAGGGTATAACCTGGTGCGAAGTCTTACTTTTTGGTAACATTTACCTCGAATGCTTCAGAAAAAATCGAAATCACTTTATGTTTCCATACAAATTTCAAGGAGTCCCCTCGATTCCTCAAGGATTCCATCATCAGATCACCACTTTTGTGAACATGGTACCAAATTCGAGTTAAGCCCTATATAACACAAAAAGAATATTGAAACTCGGACCACAAACGGCTGAGTAATCGTTGAACATACAAAAAAAAAACATACAGCCGAACGTATTACCTCCTCCTTTTTGGAAGTCGGTCAAAAATTAAAGGGAACAAAGGGACATGAGGGAAAAAAAAGCAACTTTGTTTTATAATATGTATAGATATGTATACTGTATAGATATTGGATCCGAAAGTGAAACAGACATTTCGGAATAGAGACGCAAATTGTTATTGAAGCCTGGGCTGAGCTCGTGTCGCAACTTCGGAACTGGAGCAAACGCAATGTTTATGTAAAATACTTTAGGCGCGGCTGATATTATATCATTGTAATGCATACTAAAAATACGGTTATCGATATTACTCTATTTGCTATTTTATTGTTATGTGTTGGGATTTTCCTCGTAATAAATCAAAATATATTATATCTACTTTCTTCACAATTTTTTTAAAGTAAGGATAGAATAGAACACATAAGTCGTGTAGGTGTAAGCAAGGTGTAACGAAATAAAGTTAAAATAATTTTATAGAGAGTTCACTGTGAAAGTAGAAGCTCGAAAAGAGTTTTTCTATATAGGGTAGCTCCCTAGTGTCTTGAATTTGCCTATACAATAAAAAAACTAAGCTCTGCGCTTCTGCGCTGTAACTTTCACAACGAACTCTATTCAAAGGACTTACACACATATCCTAAAGTATTCACTTTATTTTCTTATACATCCTGTATATTCCACTTTTTAAAATTGATTCAGAACATATTTTAGACATAATGGGTTTATAAATATTATATATGCTAAATGATGCAATTTTTATGTTTATTAGTTATGATTTAAACTCAGGCAGAAGGATGTAAGGCTTATAAAATAAATAAGATAAAAAAAAAACTCAGGCAGACAAGTAGACGTAAACCAACCAGTTAACATAATTAACAATCAACAAAACGATTTATTAAGTGATTTGAATATAGATTAAGATTTAAATTCTAGAACACCTACTGTGCTGGTATAATATATATTTTATGTATAACTTTTAGTTGACATTAACATTAACTGTCTGCAACCGAGACACGTATATTGACTATTATTTTAAAAGAGAGAACAAGCTTTTACGAACATTTTACATACATTATTTACAATCAAATAATCATTAACAGTATTCAAAATCTAAAAATTCGCTTGTTGATCTTTATGTAATTTTATATAAGTTTAGTACAAGACCAATTTGGGGCCAACAAGCATGTGACATTAGAGAAATTGTATCACTCGACTGCACCTGTCCTTACGGAAGTAATATTTAAGTCAATGCATGTTGCATTTAATGAACGTCAAGGGACGCGATTCTATATTCAATTAAAGGACCCGACGGCCGCCGTTGAAGGTCAAAGGAACAGCTTCCAGTTTACATACAGCAAAATGCTACCAGATGTAAAATTATAGAGTATGACACAAGCAATGGAAAGGGCACTTAAATGTAGAGTCGAGATTTTACAGGTAGAGTTTTATACCTAACAAACTATTTGATGAATATTATTTCGCATGCTGACATAGATATTAATAAAGGTTTAGATTCATTTCATAATACTTCAGGTATTTCATGTCGCAATTTTCTACACGAGGATAAGAAATTATAAAGTCCACATACCAATTAAAAGTTTATAACGTTCACAAAAACGGGGTCTCGTTATTAATATTACCTAATAGGCCTGGAGATAGTGACACAAAATTCTTGGTGATTTGTGCCAGTATGGCGGTTTTACAGGGGTATAATTACGTAAAGGCAAAAAGAAAAATGATGGTCATAGCGCTCGCACTGGCCGCCCAAATGCGTGGGCGTTAATCGAACGTGTCGGATAAATAACGAGTGTCGAACGATTTGTTCCACAAAAATGCTTGTATTTTCAGATAGTCGAAAAAAAATAAGTAGGCGAAAGCGTAATGCCATACTTGTCGGGTGCGGCTTACAGCCCGCCATACCGACACGAATACGTTAATTTTAATAAAAAAATTGAACCATTTGTACCAGGCTAATTTTTGCATAGCTAATCATCGTCGAGTAGCCATTCACGAAAATCACCTTGCCATACTTTTCCGACAGCGCCCAGTGGCCGCACTACCACTGCAAAGGTGTAAGATTTTTTTTTCGCCAAACGATTTTCCATAATTTTCCTTTTTGCCTTTACGTAATTATACCCCTGTAAAACCGCCATACTGGCACAAATCGCCAAGAATTTTGTGTCACTATCTCCAGGCCTATAAGCAATCAACTCTGGGAAAATATCGCAACATTTTATGATAGTAGAATTCGAGACATTCTAGAAAAACTTTAATAACAACTATCCATTGCCGCTTATATTTAGAAGTAATAAATGTTATCTAATCCTATCCCGAAACGGATCACGCCGAGGAATTCGACACCAATCCTGCGCACCCGGAAAATGCAAACATAAATAATTCACATTCATATTAATGCAACCATTCCTAATCGTCGAAATGCGTTTCCGCTACTTTAATCTTGTAAAAACATTCAATATTTTAATGTGTTGAAAATTATAAGACGCCTCGTTCGGTTGACGGTTCGTATTAATTGCTGCGGTGACATCTGGTGGCGTTGTTTAATTTGATTTACTTTAATTCAATGGAAACGACCAAAATAAACGATGTTAAAAATTATTAAAACAAACTTCTGAAGCAACATTTGCAGATATAAAATGGCTACTTTAGGTGTCTGAGATCATACAATGCTCTGACAGAAGTTTCTCCATAGATACTTCTAACATTTTAGCTATCATCTATTTCAGGGATGGCGAACCATTGGCACGCGTGCCACCAGTGGCACGTGACATAAAATTCGTAATACCGCTATGGTCACAAAACTTGTATCGAAATTATTTTACCAACAATGAAGGTAGATCCACCTCTGCATAGTGAGCATCAAATTAGGAAAACTTTGAAATACGCACCGAATTACAAAAAAATATTGAATGGCACGGTGATACGAAAATGTTCGCCATCCCTGATCTATTTGATATTTCATTTCACTTTACAGAAATTCCATCTGAGATTTGGCCATTTTAGTAAATCTGAAACAGGCTTTGAAACTTTTTATAAGCAACTAGCTGTCCCGGCAAACGTTGCTTTGCCATAATATATTTGCCATATTATTTTATTGAAGTGACTAAATAAGTATGTCACCATGGCAACGTCGATCGCTATCCCGTCGCACAAACAATGGTCGCCGTCAGTCTCAGGTTGTAATAATTTACTATTATTTATTCAACAAATGCACTTATCAATATATAAAGTACCGATTAGCCGATTCTCAGACCTACTGAATATGCATATAAAATTTGGTAAAAATCAGTAAAGCCGTTTCGGAGGAGTTCGTGGACTAACATTGTGACACGAGAATTTTATATATAAGATTAGCTATTTTAGACGCCCTGAAGGCTGAAACTGACTTTGTCTTTGTTAAACCAAAATTCAATAAAACAGAGTATTACAACATTTTCAAAGGTAACATAAATAGAACTTGTATCTAAAATATTTTTGTATTTTAGTAAAGACTCTAAAGCTTTATGATGGAGCAAAACCGCAAAAACTTTGACATGTTAAAATAATAAAATCAAGTTACCTCAAATATTTTGAAAGAGCTTATATTTATCGCAGACGTTTAGGATTTAAATTTAAATCTAGGCTTTAGGTCGTCTGACCTTCGTTATAAACCTAAAGCAAAACTAGATTTCTAACATCTAAAATATTCAGTGCCTATATTCACATAACCACGTGTGTTATTATTAATCCTTTATGCAAAAATCCTGTGTTATAATTTGTTGCATCTGTGTATATCAGTCCGTGACATCGTAGCTTCCAGAAGAACGAACCAATTTGATCTATGTTTTATGTTTGAAAGTTGACGTAAGAATAGAGCAGAGTGTTACCGTGTCACTCCTGTCTGTTTTTCAGGACAAAAGGGACAAAAGTCACCGAACCGATTAGGTACGGCAAAACGCTTTCTGGCGACAGAAAACATTTAGTCGTCATTATTTGTCATACACAAAGAGCAAAATTATCTAGATGCATTACGCGCAGTAGGCAGCTTTGTAACAGTTAAATGAGACCGGTCCGGCCGCAATTACTCGTAGTACTTAGTTCGGTGAGCGACGGCGTGGCTAAAGCGATTACATCTAGCCCTATCGCACTGGTTCTCAACCAGTGATCCGTGGACAAGTGGTCCGCAGAAGCCAAAATGTGGTCGAATGATTTTTATTCCTAAGATAGAACTCGTGAAGAAGACGCAAGATCAGAAATCACATTAATACCAAAATACCATTTTTTTGTAATTTCCTATTGATTTTTGTAAATTCATAGTTTTATTTCCTTCGCAGTGGTCCCGGCTGACAAGAAAAATATTAAAGTGTTCCCTGTTCCTGACCAAGAACAGATTGGGAACCCCTGCTCTATCGCTACATCGCCGACAATACTGGATGGATTCCAATGTCATGACAGGCCGACGCTTGGCCCGATACGTATAACATGGCGGGCTATAAACGTTGGGTCATGATGGACAATTAGAGGCGAATACGATGTATATAGGTATAGATTATAGAGACTAGAGGAATATATTCGTCTATGATCGCCCATATTTGACGTCGATTTCGCGTAGTATAAAGTCTACACTGTGCAGACATTTAAGCAGTCGTGGTGGCCATCATGACACATTCTGTGATTCCATGTGTAGAATAGCAAATATTATAGTCTAGGCTAGAAACCGTAACTCTACCGTAGAGATGCGGTGTGTTGATCATGCCCGGAACTTTTCCTAAGTGGGGAGTGGAGCACCATAGGGTTTTAGTTGGTAAATCCTACGGGGAGTCCCACATACCCCGGCCGTTATCCCCAATCCGCCGATGATGCGCATTGCGCAAAGCATTTCCACGTTCAAAAAAAGGGGTAGAAACCGTTCCTCGTTCAATTTTCTTAGCAAGTACCAGTTAAGGCTTATCAAAAATGTACACAATTTATACTTCTTAAAATTTTACCGCTTTTTGAATTACGTTGTTCATTAGATGCCAAGAAGATTAACTTCGTCGTCGCACTAGGGACGTTAGTAATATATTCATCTAACAAGTGCAGTAAATAACGTAAAATACAACATAGTAAAATTTATAATGTACGAGTAACAAGAGCCTCACTGCATAGTTGAAGCATACATCACGTAAGACAAAGTCGTTACTAGAGACTTACCTAAACTCGCGTAGCACCAATGATTGCTCAAAGCATGCAGTTTTAGTTAATATTTTCATACCTGAAATAAAAAAGAGATGTAAATGTTTTTTTCAGTTACAAAAAATGAACAGACATTGACATTTTTAAAGGTTAAAAATCCAAAACAGTTTTGTATTTTTAAGAAATAACGCTGCATAAAACACGATCTATGAAAACAATTCACGTCTACAGGTATTTACACACACGCGTAGTAATATTATGCTATCTAATGTAAGACAAAAATTTTAAACTCAACTATGGAGCACAGCTTAAAGACATATTTAATATTCATTTGGAAAACGAAATTTAGTAAAAATTCCGTCGCTACAGCGGCACGAGCGACAGTGAAAAATGAGTTTCGAGCCAGCAGCGTCGGCGAGATCTCTCGATAGTTCCTAATGTATCGCTGTCAATCGCGCGTTTTGACGTGCGAAATCACTTCTCACCGTAGCAGTCGGCCTCTTTGCTGAGCCTCACTTGTGGCCCAAGAGCCAGCGGCAGCCAGATCTTCGTCATTTCTTATTACTTCTACGGGCACATGTACAAAACAACTGAAAGTTCTTTTGTATATGTCCCTTATCGAGGTAAGAACGACCAGCAACTATGGAGTTTGGGGCAACGTCACCAGACATTCCTAAGATAATTAGACTAAGGGTGTCTGGAAGTGGGGAAACAACTGTCATAAGTGTCCGACAGTAGAAGACAAGGTTTCTAGAGTAATCCCGAATAAAATAAAATAAAATAAGCTACGAAAGCTAGGTAGACTTTCACCACTTGATACCTCCTTAAGTAACCGGCAAACGCGACCCAAACTTCATAGTTTGTTTATTCTCACCTCTCTATTAGACAAATACAGACAAATTATTATGATGACAATGAAACAAAGCTTTCAGCTTTTATAGAATTACGGTCTGGCTGCCCCTGGCTCTTACTCTAGCAGTAGACGGGCTCTTTGCTGAGCGAACTTCACTCGAGAGTCGGCTCTGCTGAGTAGTCATTGCGGTCAATAAAAGCACCGTCGCATCACGTTCGCAATTTAATTCTCTAAAGTCACATCCGTTTAGACACATCCATTTAGCAATCCGTTACTTTATATTGGAACCTGTATCAGCGAAGTGCGATTAGAAAACATCAGGAAGTTACCGTAGTACTCCTACTAGGGTTTCCAATACCTCTGTAACTTTAAAGGTCGTCCTCCAACTTCTCAACATAGGCTAGGTCTTCTCTCAAAGAATCAGCCTTTGTCACTAGTAATTAGATTAGTACCTCATTGGCTATTAGAGGTATAAAAATAGCAATAATTCAAAAACTGATTAGTTAAGGAGTATTAGGCTTATTAAAATGTTTCTAAGCAAACCAAATTGAGATGTCAAATGACATGTTTAGGTTGTTACTGGAATATCTGTCTCGAAGGTTACATGAAACCAGTAGACGCATAAACTGAGCTGCACAACCACATGCAAATCAAGTCACGGTCCAACCTAAATAACAAGTCAGTCACATCTAGCGCCGAGTGACTCAGACCAAATAATAAGCCAATTATGTCCATCAGACAACGACACCGAGTAATCATACCGCAATTTGTGGTAGGTAACTTCAAAATGCCCAAAAACCCAACGATTATAAACGCATTTCCCGCCGAAACGGGTTACTAATGTTAGATGAAGTAACGTTTTCTAAGAAGTACGTTTTGCAATTGTAAATGCGAGGAAATAATCTTGGTATCATAAAGTAATATTTAATAGTTTTTTCTGAAAAATAAACAATGGGGTTGTTAACACCAGTGATTGCGATATGCGACATGCTGCAACTGCTAATTTATTATGCGAATGTCTGTCGTTCTTTTGCCTTGTTACGGTTTAACTGCGGAAAAATGTGTTTCCACGAAGGTTTCCACGGAAATATTTTGCGCGCCGCGAAAGGACATAGAATAGACTAGATGACGCCCGCAACCTCCATTATTAGAGGAAAAAAGTATCCTATGTTCTTTCCCGGACGTACTTAAAGTATCTCCTTACCAAATTTCAGCAAAATCGATTCAGCGGTTTGGGCGTGAAGAGGTCACAGTCAGACGAACAGACAGACAGACTTTAGATTTAGTATGGATTTTACGCCGGAAAAATATGGTGTTCCTGCATGATAACAAATATCGGCGCAAGAAACGTCATGTAGTCTGCAGACGACATCCACTATTGCTTAAAACACCGTGATGATGATAATTCACAAAACCGTTCACCATTTAAGGCGCAAGCGTTATGACAACTCTAAAAACTTTTGCCTAGAACAAAATTGAGACACTTTGATAATATCCAGAATAGAATTAATGTCTACCTAATGTACTACTGGAAACTTTCCATTCTCGCGTGAACAACAGTTGTTCAACACTTTGTCACGAACTTGTCCCAATATAATTTTATGCCATTCAAATGTTATCTTTATTTAAGGTCAATAGTAAATTAATTGACAATACCAACGACATTTTCTTAGTTAGAATTTAGTATGCTAGTTGCTAGGGGCAGATGTGAGTCGAGTTAGTGAAATATTATAATCTTCTGTGCTTGTTTTTTGTTACTACCATAAAATTGGAAGATTTTTAATTTCTATGTTATTTTTAATTCATACTAGATTGATTACCCGGTCGTATCAGTTTATTCGTAATATAAACCTTTTCTGGACTTCCAAAAATATTTAAAGACAATAATTAACCAAATCGGTTTAGTCGTATTTAAGTTTTAGCGAGAATAACAAAATTTGAAATTAATTTTCATTTAAATTAATTATTGCACATAAAATTATTTTCTTTCCATAACATTAGAACTATAAGTAATTAAATAACATTTAGCCTCTTAAGTAGGCACTTATAACAAACACAACTAAATTAACTTCAAGTTTCATTTAAAGTCAAAGTGGGTAAAGGCAATTTCATGCGAACTTGCGGCCGCCATTTTCTAATATCAAGTAGCTCATTAGCGGAAAACGAGGCTTATAATGTTCTAAAACGAACCGGTGAAAACTTAAAAGGATCGACGGCTGTTAAATTTGTTATAGTTCGAGAGGTTAACCTGCATACGTTCTAAGTAATCGATTCAGAGATTAACCTATAAGGAGGGACTGGAGATAAGCGACGAAGATGCCGAGTCACGATAAACAACCGGAGACAAATTGTACACAAATTGTAACTGGCAAGAGTGATGACTCTTTTTATGCATAATCTGTTTACGGATGATATACAAAATTATCTCCCCAACATATGAAGTTTGCTCGATAGCGATCAATCATCTCGAAGGGGGCTGTAAGCCTGCACTGTTTCCGATGGAAGGAACTCTTTGGGAGGCGCCGAATATCACGAATCAATCATAGATTTTCGTGACGATCCATCATGCAGTTTCAATGAAAAATAAAACATTATCAAAAGTATTATTGATGTGCCACTTAATGAATATTTCACATGACGGAAACGAACGCGCAAAGCCTTTAACGTTGTAGACAATAAACACCAGACGTACTAAAGTGCCGATAGATGATTGCGAATTAGATTACATCGAGAAGTAATCGTGTCCTTTAATATCGATGGAATTGATCTCTCTTCCGCGAAAGACTCACTATGGGAGTCATAAACTAAGACATGTGTACAAAGGAGGTCGGGGCCTGTAAAGTACGTAAGTTCCTTTACGTACGTCATTTAAGTTAATGCATTCATTATAAATAATGTTTCCCCAACCCTCCTGCATTCAGTTTAAATGCTCTTGAAGAGTTTGTTTTGAAGTCGTTATGTGAAAATTATGAACTGCAAATATTTGTTTATATTAAATTTAACATACGACTTCCAACATTTTTCCACCTGCTTTTCAAATGAGACGTATAATGTATTAAAAGGATAGGCTGAAATTGGTTCACGGATTACAAAAGTAATGTGCGATTGTATTTAAATTCGAATTTTTCGAAAACCCAACACATACCGCATCGAAAACACATTTGAATCACAGACACATTTGCATTAATCGAACATCATTTTTTCTCTATAATCCGTTCCAATTTAATATATATTAGCATTAAATGCGAATCCATTTAGGCAGCGTAAAAAGTGCTTTTCAAATATCATTACTCGCATTTCGGATACACTTTACACATGCGTAAATGCCGGCCTATAAAATTGGGCCATGTATTTTTTGAGGCCACAAAATGGAAGTCTTCCAGTAGACCGGTTTTATTAGTTTATCCGAGGCAAATGGCCCTTTGTGCCAAGTTTTTGTTACGTCTTCAGAAATTGCTACATATACGTTGTTAGGCAGGCTTAAGGTGAGTATCTTTTCGAAGAGTTAGCAAAAAAATCGTTTCGTATGGTACTACAAAAATAAGTTAACAAGGCATGATAAATATTAACTCTACACTTATAAGTATGAAAGGAAAGACAACCTACAAACGTTAAATCAAAATTCTGCTCGTTGTTTAGATCTCGAATACAATATTTGAAACATACTAAAACATTAATAGTATTATAAATGACAATGTAGATACCCATAAAGTTTTATAGCCATAAGCCAACTCCTTGATACAAGCAGGTTCCTCGATACTGATCTCTTGAACTTGCTGCAGGTTCATTATATATTATAATATTAAACACAAGCGAAATCATTGATAAAATTTAATATACATCCCGGTGTGGTTGAATACGACTTATGAGTAGCCGGAGATCTGCCGATTAGATGCTCATTGAGTAAATTTATAAACGCAGTAGCAATAAATTTCAAAAATAGTATACGCAATATTCTACAAGTGTGCATTCACATTATAGAATAACTTATACCTCGTGGTTAAACATTACACTAACTTAACTTAAAGACACTAACCCTTACCAAAACAAATATTTACATAGTACTTTTATATACAAGGTCATAGACATTTGTCTAAGACATTGAAAATGTTTCTTGACAAACGAAAAAAGCGGTAATTAAAAATATTAAAATTGGGAAATAATTTTAAGATAGGGGTACAAGCCTATCAATTAACACATGAAATAAAATCTACCAATCAAAATATTATGCTACACCTCATTTACAAACATGCAGCTTTGAATTTGAACATTGAACAAATATTAAACAAACTCAAATTAGACACAACAAATTCCTAAATCCGCTGGCATGCTCACGAAAATCCATGATGAAATATCATATAATTAAATAGGACAAACTAGCCGGTGCAAAATTATCGAGTTACTCGAGCCGGCTAATTTATCCGCTATTTAGCCAGTGGTAAACGTGAGATCCATATCACAAGAAGTCGGGCTCGGCGCATCGCGGCGGGCAACGAGACGTCCGCACGAAACTGTAAAACAATTATTTATTACATCGCCGATTATTATCGACCATCTTACTTTATTAACGAAAAATGTTTAAATTATTGGTGGTAAACGAAATTGTATGAGTTATTTTTTTGGGCTCATTTTGAATATCGAAATAATTTCATCTGGTATACAATTTAATGTTGCCGACATTTTTTAAGGTTTGAAAGACTAGTTCAAAATTGTTGATTTCAGTTATCTGTAGATCGTATCCAAAAACAAGTTCGGAGACTCTATTTAGGAGACACAATTACCAACACACAAAAGAAATATCAGTGTACAAACATAAATTAAGAAACATAATAAGTTCACAAATTCAATTACAACATTCAGAGGCGGCCGTTAAAATCCATTAGCTATAAATAAATCAACGGCACACTTGAAACAACCTACGTCCTGTCCACGTTAACACAGGAACGCCCAAGACGCATTGTGCCGAATGAAATTTCATAGGTAATAAATGAAATAAGGCTTTTAAAGTCGACTTATAATTTCGCTATGCGCGGCAAGATATTGCCACTTCGAACTCAGAGGCCAGAGCTCATATACCCCGTACGACGCTTGCTGACATAATGCTTTTTGGCGCATGATATTCCGTTGAAGTCTGGTGCAATTCCAGGCAAAGGTATGACGTTATAATTTAATGATATGCATGGTACTAATATGATGTAATGTGATCGTTATTAAATATGACACGTAGAGTCCTGTATTACCAAACGGCGGAATAATAGAAGAAAAGAAGCAGACGTAAATAAACAGAAGAGGATAAGTAGTAGAAGAAATAAAAAAAAACGAAACTATTGTGACCAAAGCCATAAACTTCTAGTTTCAATTTAGCGTAAGTAGCAATGCAACAAAGTAACAACAGAGATAAGAATAGTTATAATGAATTCCATAAGACAAAGATAATTATAATCATAATCCTTATAAACCCGGCCATAACTGGAAATCATGGGAACAATCACAGCATCGCGGGCCGGCGCTGCGGGAACATTTAAATTATCATCAAGTTAGATCCTCGCCCATAATCATAGCGTTCATTTGTAAAGCACCCGACTAACAGTACCACGGTATATCTCCATCAGATAGCGGACGTTCAGGCTCAATATTATTCAGAACTGAGAAAAACAATCGTGCCTCGTTAAATTCCGATAAAACCTGTGCGATTGCTCGCATGCGGGGCCCGCTCTTATCTTTAATTCAACTTTATTGTATTTATATGCGTTAAGGTCTAACTATTACTTTCGTAAAGCCCGTCGATAATGGGATATAATTTAACGCTTCATAGTTCCGTATAGAATAAAGGGTACGAAACGGCGAAATAATACTGTATGAATATAAAAGACAATTCCTTTTTATGGTAAGTGCCTTCTGCATGGTTACCTACGGATTTTATAAAGCATAAATGTTCGACAATAACGGCAGTAAAAGCTAGAAATAACTTCAATTTCATTTGCGCAATACACAGAAATCAGCGCTCCTCAAAGGATGCTATTTTCTGTGAAACTGCTCGGTCATTAATGTCATGCTGCATAATTTATATGAAAGTAATAGTTATCGTGCATACCGCAGCAATATTTTATTTATTTTCAACTGACAAAACATTCATAATAATAAAAGGTATGATTATAAAATATGTTATTCAACAGCCAATTGCTTTTACGTAAATGGCATTAAGAACTTAAATTAGAAACGTATAAACAACAAAAGCTGTAATACTTATAAAGGACTTACAAACGATACTTTTTAGAAGTAAATCTGCTAATAACAACGCAACTCCCCAGACCCCCAAAAATTATTCATACAAACCGATACACAAAGACCGGTGCATCCATTGAGGATGATACCGTATTCTGACGAAGTAACTCACAAATACCCAGCATAGTAAACCACTAATTAAATGTGGTGAAAAAGGCGTCCAAGTGACGTATCAATCGGATGAGAAGGTCGCGGGTATCACGGCCGCTAATGAGACCGGTTAAGGGTCCAGCTGAAAGCTCCTTTGAGACGCTAAACATTCCTAGAACGACGTTGATTAATCGCCTCCCCACTCTGTTACTGTGCTACTGTGTTGAGGATTCAATAGGAACATTGATGTTGACGTAAGGACCGGCTATGTCGTACAGAAAATGCCTCCAGTATAAGCGCGATTAGGGCACTCGTACTAAAGTCTGAAGAGCACGAAAAACCATCTATAATAATCTGTGAAACTTATGAAATGACAGTGCCCGAAGAATGTCGTAAGGTAAAATGTAAAAAAATTGTAACAACACAAAACAGTTCGTAAAGACTCAGCCTTAGTCCTGAAATCATTGAATTGAAAATTCAAATCGGTGATCCAAAGCGTGTTCCTCGAGGTAAATCATTAGGCTGTCTAATGAACTGAAGGTACAACAAATAGGTAAAGTTAGACGGTTCGTTTACATCAATTTCCTGGTAATAAACATTAAACAAATAGTCGTGTACGGGCGTCGGGGTTGCGCAAGGCAATTAGATCGACATTTGGCGGGTGACAGCGCGCCGGGGGTTACGTACAACGTTGCCAAACAACCTCGATACTCGATAGCTTTGTAGATAATCCTGTTGGATATTTTGATGTATCGATAATGTAGGTGACTACTGTGTAGAGCATAATCGTTATTCGCTTACAACCTTGGTGAGTGAAGCTTTCGTGTTTATACTTCCTCTGAAAAAGAAAGGATCAATCCCTTTTGATTATTCATCAACGGCAGCATCCGTATCATAAATAATTCCGTCCAAAATGGATATAATGTAGAGCTCTTTGTCCGACATAAATCTGAAACAAAACTCATAATGTTTCCGAAACAATAATATACATAGGTCGTAGTATCGCAAAAAATAAAAGCGTAGATCGCGGAGGATTTCCCTAAGGCACTGTTCATAATGCTGAAATGAAAATACGGAGAAATTTAATTGAATTAAAATAAAATTTCCACATTTAGGTCAGCTTTGAACGTGTTGTTCCGAGTTATTTAAACGAGCGTTTTTTAAAAACGAACAAAGCGACTCTCGTACGAATCAATAAAACGAATAGTAATATAACACTCGGCTCAATAAATCTACTGCCTAGTATCGAAGCCGAGGCGTACAAATGCGAAATTGATTGCTTCGTGTGGCGAGTAACATTTTAGTATCTGCACGGAGCGCGGGAGCGCGGGGCGCCTGCCGCCTCACGGTGACATTTGAATGGGTCCGTCGCGGCGTTTACTGGCACCAGCGACGGGCTACAGAGGCGACAATGTCCCGGCCAACAACGTGGCCATTGAAAAGAAAATTTATTTTATTCAGATCCTAACAATGAGCGAATATTTAGCGTCTTGATTGTGCAAGGACGCGCCGTCAGGGGTACACTCGAAATTTCCATAACATTCGCGATACAATGTCGATATCGATTCCCAAGGAATAAAAAATCTTCTGCGGAGACTTAAGAACTTATCTCCAGCTTTTTTCCAGCTACCAATGAATAATAGTCAGGAAGCCCTAGAACAATTTTTTTATTACTAACAAGCTAATTTTGTGAGTAGCTTCATTTTGATAAGACAAACAACTTTTCTATCTACGAAAAATCTTGAAAGTGGTAGCTAACAGAGATAGAAAGGATTTAATGGCTCAAAATATGGATTGTTCTATTAATTGTAAGACAATGTTACTCTTAAATTTTATAACTATTAACCTATCAATATACAAAAAATCACCTGGTTAGGGTTCCGTTTTAGGGTACCGTAGTCAACCAAGTTTTGTTGGTTACGGTTAACACGCAATGCGATAGCACGCGGCGGAATCTTCGAGGCTATCGCATTATGCTTTCTGTCTCGGTCTAGCAAATGGCAGTTCTAAGCGACAGAAAGAGAAAGGGCGACGGAAAAAGACGATTCCGTGCTGCCAGATGAGGTCCAACCCTAAGTAGGTAAATGAATACTAAAAGTTTTTAAATATACATGCAGTCACAATAATTATTTGGATTACATAATATAAAGTATGTCACCTGCTTATAATAACAATTGATCAGATATTGCTCTCAATTGCAACATAATAGTTATACGAGTAGATAGCAGATATATAAACTTTCGTCACCAATAAAACCTACACATAATTTGACCTCAAAATATATAATTAAACGACTATCACTAAACCACTTAGTGATAAGAAACATAATATTATTTTAGTACGTAATACGTACTTAGGTAATTTTGATAAAATACGATATACAGTTGCAGCCACAAACTTTTAGAAGAACAAAATCCATAAATAAATATAATATAGGAAAATCAATATGTTAAAACTAGTTTTGCCTGTAAACTAACATATCATAACATAATATGATATTGTATTAAACAAATAAAATCCCACTTCCTTTGCAGATAACACCAGTCATGTCATCTTTGCGTATTTTAACCTTACAACCTGTCCTGTAGAATTTAATATAATGCGAATCGCATAGCATACTTCAAACAATAAATGCATCATGACGTTGCTGCATTAGATTATCAATACGTGATACGTGTTTTGAAATAATATTATTGCTTTTAGCGCTTTTGCTTTGTTGTACATTGGCCCGCAAGAATTTAAAAGTATTGTTATCTTTATCTAATCGATGATAGCTAAGTTTGATACATAAAAAGTTTGATATATAAAACTCTGAAACGAACTGTCACCAGCAGTATTTCCAGATAATATAATATAATAATATAATAATAATATCTATGGACGCTTCACACCACGTCAGTCTGGCCCCGTGCTAAGTACCTGAAGGACTTGTGTTACAGGTACCAGACAACGGAAATATATTTAATACTTTTATACTATACATATATTTAAGATTTTTATTATACCATACACATATTTAATACACATCCATGACCCAGGAACATTGAAAAACTTTTTGTTCCGTCGGCGGGATTCGAACCCGCGACCCCCCGCTTGAGTTGCCACACACTCTAACCATTGAGCCACGGAGGTCGTCAAATCTATACCTGCGACCTGCAAACCTTCAAGGAGAGAGCGTCTTTGATTATATGTAGTATATAATCAAAGGAGAGCGTATTCCCTCTTAAAAGGCCGGCAACGCACCTGTAGCTCATCTGATTTTTTTCTAGTTGCGAGTGTCCATGGGCGACGGTAGTTGCTTTCCATCAGGTGACCCGTTTGCTCGTTTGCCCCCTTATTTCATAAAAAAAACATAAAATGTAGAGACCGGTTTTAGGGAAGATATGAATAGTGACGCAGACGTGCTTTTTTACGCGTCACTAATTAGTTATTTACCATACCAACACCGTGGGTAAGAATTAAAAAAAACTTAGCAAAAACCCTTCTGGCGTAATGAATTAAAAAACATAATCGCATGTCATCAACATATGCCGCACTTTCCATTAGACGTGGCGTGACGGCTGTTGGTTTTACAAACGCCACATGTTCCCATTGTGGCACAATAAAAAGAAAATGTCTGTGGCATGCGCGGGTCCAGCATGACGTGAAAATGATCTCCAACCACGTGGCACGAGAACAGACTTGTAAAAAATTCACGCCAACTGCACCTACCTCAACATCCTTTTTATACGAATTTTTTATGGTTTAGATATAAAACCAGATACATAAATCTTACATGAAAATCACGTTTTTTGCGGAAAAATATAATAATAAATATATTGACGAAAAATATAAAACTTGACAGATTAGTAAAGAAAATCGGTGATTTCGTATTTCTACTGTGGTCATGCAAATTCTGCTTGTAAATATAAACTATTTGAAACTATTATAAACAAACAATAACTCGAGCTTTCTGTATTACCTATTTGCAAACACTAGCGAAAATACACTCGTAAATACGCAAGGCTTTACCAATAAGCCTACTGATAAACATATATTAATTAAAACGGTATCAGACAATAAATATAGCGTTCTGTTGATCTATATTCTATCTCAATCTTTTTTGCAAACACAGGCTAAAATACACCCGTAAATACGCAAGGCTTTTCCGAGAGCCCCACATTTTTATTTCTACCTTCGACGGATTCGAAAAACCCGAGTCTATTAAAATTTGAACGGCACTCTACCGCACCTCAGGAAATGTGGAAATGGTGCCGCCATATCCTATCCTCATTCAAAATAATCCCCGCAAACGAATTACTAATTCACGTCCACTAGAATCCTGTACAGCATTTAATTGTGCTCAGTGTGTTACAGGAGTTTACAGAATATTTGCTTGGAAGCTTGCAGAAAAGCGTTAAAAACATACCTTATGTCAGCTGTCATAAAACGAAACAATATGAGTATCGGGAGCTCTATGTTAATTACTATAGAGTAGTAACTACTCTAGAGTAAACATAGAGCTATAATATAAAATATAGAGCAGTTAACATAGAGCTATAATATAAAATATAGAGTAGTTAACATAGAGCTATAATATAAAATATAGAGCAGTTAACATAGAGCTATAATATAAAATATAGAGTAGTTAACATAGAGCTATAATATAAAATATAGAGTAGTTAACATAGAGCTATAATATAAAATATAGAGTAGTTAACATAGAGCTATAATATAAAATATAGAGTAGTTAACATAGAGCTATAATATAAAATATAGAGTAGTTAACATAGAGCTATAATATAAAATATAGAGTAGTTAACATAGAGCTATAATATAAAATATAGAGTAGTTAACATAGAGCTATAATATAAAATATAGAGTAGTTAACATAGAGCTATAATATAAAATATAGAGTAGTTAACATAGAGCTATAATGTAAAATATAGAGTAGTTAACATAGAGCTATAATATAAAATATAGAGTAGTTAAAATAGAGCTCCCGATTCTTATGCCTCGAAAGTGGCTGTAATTGCCGGCTGCTTACTCGCGTTTGTCGCGCGTCTCAGACAACCTAAAATTGAAGTGACATAATATTATGTGGTACAAGAATCGTATAAACTATAACCACAACCAAATTTTTGGTCATCCAAGATTTTGGTGGCGAAGTTACGATCCACTACTAACACGACAAGTCACCACTAATCTACTGCATTATGTACAACGAGAGCACCTGATACAATTTAAGTCGTCGGCTTTGTCCCCGCATTGTCCCGGTCAAGGAAGCGTGGTGGTAATAAATATGCAAATCCGTGCGAGTCCCATCCCGCGGGGCAGCGCGAGCCCATTCAACACCTGCACCGCTAATTGCCGCGCCTCCTCCGACAATAAACAGTTAAGTTGCGAGCACAGTATGAAGAGCCGCAGTGCGGTGGGCAGCGCAAAATGGTAACATGGTGACGGGTCTAACCAAAGTGTCGGTCTAACTAAACCTACAATCGGTTGTATCACGGGGAGTGCTCTGAGGAATAGTTCGGAATCATACCACCTGCAACTTTTCGCCATCGTCCCACGCGAAAAACATACCATCCTCATCACCTTGATGAGTGGCAGTCTTCCACCGTGCGTTTTTCGCGTAACTTTCTGCCGCGCACTGTAAAACTGTGGAACGAACTGTCACCAGCAGTATTTCCGGACCTATACGACATGCAAACTTTCAAGAAGAGAGCGTATTCCTTCTTAAAAGACCGGCAACGCGCCTGCAGCTCTTCTGATGTTGCGAGTGTCCATGGGCGACGGTAGTTGCTTACCATCAGGTGACTGTTTGCCCCCTTATTTAATAAAAATAAAAAATAAATAAAAATAGTGTGTCGCGTCAGTACAAAGCGCAAAAATCTGCTTAGATCTATTTATATACAATCTGTACGAATTATGTCTATGTGTACTGTGTAGCATAGCGGATTATTGCTAGGCGGATTTGCGTCCATGTAAATGCGGCCCGCCCTGCCCCGCCCTGTCAACAGTCTAGCAGGCAAACGTCAGCCATAGCCCGCGCATAAAGCAAACTGATTTTGGCAGTACCACTGTCAAATCTGGCAATGCACTGCACTCTACTCGACACGTGGGTAGTCTGGCCCATCACCACTGCTAGGTACGCATTTGGCGCTGCGCTCCGCCCTGCTGCGGCCCGGCATAGTGTACTCCAACTTCTACCCAGCCTCCCCACACAATACCACAATACATTACTTCGCGCTATGATCCGATCCTTTGAAATGTTCGGACTATTATTCAAACGCTTATTCAATTTATGTAATTCAAAGGGCAGATGAAATAGGCGCGTAAAATTGCTGTATTATTCAACAATTATCGTAGCGCCTCGCCAAGTTGCTATAATTTCGCTTGGCGTTAAAATCGATTGTATGCCTTATTTATTGTGTTTAATATGAGTATTTATGGGTCTGTACAACTCGAACCTACATCATAATTCATAGGTTTAATTCATCAGTCTAGAATTATAGACCAAAACCTATATACTTTAAATTTAAAGAGGACTTCTTTGCCATTTTAAATTATCCATTTACAAAACAGTCTACTTCGATATGCAATTTATTTTCATTCCCTATAACTTACTTAAGATTTTTAACGTTAACTTCATGGTTCTAAAATAACTAGCAATAAATTTATTCTTATTGGACACTTTTAGTACTTAAATGTATACATATTGATCAAGTACCTTTTGGTTTGTCACGACAATATATGACGATATCTTGGTCACGATTGAGCATATTACCACATCATAATATGTCTATGAGTAAAGCGTTCCTGTATTCAATACAGAAATACATTATTATGATGTGGCACGTCATGGTTTCCTGTCACGCTGTGTGTGTTAGTGTGTATGCACGCAGCCATCAGTCCCAATACATATCTATAGGACACTTCCTAAGCTTATCAAGACTACTAGAATTACTTCTTTCTTCATTTCATTCAGTTTCAATTTGCAACTACGTAACATCTTACTACTAACTGATAGCAGTCACAAAAAACTCTAGAACAATTACTAACCCATCAAGCAAGAAACTAAATAAGTTAAGAGTCCGTATGCGAAATTTTGCCGATTTTGCCGAAATTGCAAAGGTTCGCTACAGAAATGGTATTAGGTTTTTTCCCCTTATTAGACTTAAAAATGTATATATTAATTATTAGATTTAAAATATATTTAAGCACGGAAAGCCGACTCGAACTTGCGGCGAGTAATATAATGTGAGATTTAGGTTGTTTTGAATCGTGTTTTTTTGGCACAATTAGTTTTTTTTTTCTTTTTTCTCGAATTGGATAGAATTTCTTTTTATGAATTACAGCTCCAAGTTGCCGAAATTAACAGCAATTATTTGCCCATTTTCTCTAAAATTTTGCCGAGTTACATATTACATATACGTGATATTCTAAACCTTTTACAGCAAAAATCACAAAACTGTCGCGGGTTTGAATGAATGATTTATTGCATAAATGTGGTCCAAAAAGGTCTTACAATATTACTTAAATGGATCCAACATTCTGCCTAACAAGTGGCGTGCAAAATAATTTTAAATTGTATAACAATTATTATAAAAGGTGCTAAAATTTAATAATAACTCATTACATTAGCATAACATTAATTAAAACCATTAAATTATTAAATATAAAAGTCATAGGCATTGCACGAAAATAAACAAACAATAAGTCAAATGTGGAGAAAAAAAAAATGTCACCATCTGCAGTCATGACTCATGTGTCAACTATCAGTGTCATACAAATTACAAAGTTTGTAAACATATTTTATGCATTGTCAAATTATACAAATATATTTATGAAGCAACTTATGATTTACAAAAAAGAATTTGAAACTACAATCATTAAGCTGCTTATATTGCTATGTAGAAAAACAATTAATTTCGTCCAGTTCATTTGCTCCAAATTTGCTCGACAACAAAGTAACAAAGGTAGGTATGCCTTTTGTTTCCATTTACATTACTAGATAATTGTTAACAATAACATTACCGTATTGTCTTAAGATTTTTTATCATTATTTCAGCATGTAGATTACAAACCTTACAAGTGGTTACGTCGTTTCTTTCAAAGACTGTTGTGAGTTGTGACATTACACTTGGTGCATAAAATACAGGTAACCTATCCAATACACTTTTATACGTCTTATACTGTAGTACAAATAAAATTATTATAACAAATCAAAAATATTATAACTATTTTAATTTATGTTTCAGCACCCAGATGTCTCAACCTGCACTTGAACTAGAGGGGCCACAGAACAAACAATATAGTAAATAAGCATATTGTTAAATTAGTCAAGTTTGAGTTGGATTATTTAAAAATACTTAAAAAAATAAAAAATCTAGCTCCAACATTAGATTATAATTGAAATGATCTTACATGTTGTGCATTAAAACTTATAGAAGTACTGTATTTTAACTGTTAAATCACGTCTGTAAAATCAGCGAAATCGGAAAATTTCGTATAAGGACTCTTAAGTTTGCCAGAAAACTCATGATTGATCATCCAAAATTATGAAAAAATTAAACACGGTAAAGGAATATTATTTGAGTAATAAAAATAATCACAATGTACAACGAAGCTTTCATTCTAAAAAGAAATATTATGCAGAATTAAATAAGTTACTTCAAACACATGCAAATTTTTCCGCAAACATAAGAGCCAAGGAATAGGGAGGAAACATTAAATTTAACATCACCATATTTTAGTGTTAACTGGGAAAAGAAGGGAGATTGCGACCGAAAGACTTATTATACGTCCTACTTTATTCCGTAATAGAATACGAATAACATTATATTCAGTTACTTTATTTCAAAGAGCTCTACTAGTAGGGTAATTTGGCTCAAAGATGGTTGTTAGCTTTTAGAATATTTTTCCAAGAACAACATTCATTCACTTTATTGCTACCATAATCTTCTTATCTTATCATTAAACTGTGACAGTATGAGATTGAATAACTTTTTCTGCACTGAAACTAGAGTCTACTCAAATGGGCAGCGAACAAAAAATCTGCCAAAGTGTCTATCTCTTGCGCACTTCTATCCAGTTAAACCATGATTTGGTATGGACGAAGAAAGTAGAAAGAAGAAAGAGAGGACGAGGTATCAGAATGAACACACCATACTTTTTATAACAAAAATATTGTGCCTGAACCAACAAAATACCAGACGATCGAAGTTGCGGTCACTCTAAATAGAGTTCAAAATTTAGCACCACAAAAACTCGTAATTAGATCCGAATATCTTGTTTACCGACAAAAACTTAAAGCTTCCTCACGCTTCGATAGACAAATAGTTCGTTTACTCCGCGCCGCTTGGTTAGTCATCGAGATTGGGATGACTAAACAATTAGGCCCGTCAACCTAATCGCGATTTGACTGCCAAGTGCTAAGTAATTTAGGCATTTCAAGTTGCCAACAGCTGCGGCTAAGCCTTGAAATGTTTAAACCATTTAAGAGAATCAGAAATTGTGTTTAGATTTACCGTTGTTGTTGGATTTACTGGAGTACTTCAAGTTAAAATACTCTGTATTTTAAATAAGGAAAGTAAGAAAAATATTATTTACGAAAAGCAGAAGCCTCCGTAGTCTAGTGGTTTAACAGGTTGACTCTCGATCGTAGCCTGTAGGTTCGACATCCACGTTTAAAGGATCTAAAAATTCTGTTTCCAAGTTTGATTGGAACCATAAAGGCTGATTGTCTGACAAGAAAGATGATCCACCCGTCGTATAGGCATATAAAAAGTCGTTCTCGCCTTGAGGTCATCTGTTAATTTATCCATTCCACCGGTTATGAATGTTAAACAGATCATCTTGTTGCATACACTTGCACACTATTAAATAGAAAAACTGGGTAGCTACTAGCTAGCTTGGTTTCTTATCATCCGGTCATTATAATGTTGACATAAATCGAGACGATTCAATGATTAAATAAGGTATTTTTTATTATATTATGAGAATGTGACTTTTACTATGTGAATCTACCTTAGATTACTATTTATTTATGCGTAATTTCTCTCGAGAATCTTTTATCCGCTTTTTATGCCATAAAGAATATACAGTAATTCTCATGGCTTGTTCATATAGTTTATTGTTTCTCCGGCGAAGCTTACATCGTATAAACTAACCATACATGCTATTGAAAGGTTACGATTAGAGTAACCGGGCAATTACCATTTACCATCCATAAGAGAGTTTAGCATAGCGACGACTCGACGAGTAACAATTTCAACGTCCGAGGCTTTGAGTTACGACGCACCGGCGATGTTTATTATCGGGTTCACATCATCCGCCCTTGTACCGCGATTTCGTGTCGCCGAGCGGTACTCCACGTCTGCATTATTAATCTCACCATTGTATTAGGCCCGTCAAAACGTGTACGCACTGATAACATTAATGGAAACACTCATTGATGCAATCAATAACTTCAATTACAGTTACTGGACACCTCCTATCGGATATCTCCGAAGGGGAACACCTGTATTACTCGGAAGAATCTCGCCCGTGAGTAATTGAATGGACGGTGGAGATAAGATAGTTGCAGTATTTCGCCTCCGATGTTATGACACCAACACTTATTATTAATTACAGCTGTAGAGTCCAATTTGTACTCTCATTTGTTAGCAGTTGCAATTGCTTCATCTCTCTTTGCACCTCATGCAAAGAGAGATGAAGCAATTGCAAATTGTGTTTATCAGTCAATTTTCAATTAAAAACTTCGAAGCGGCTGTTTTATGAGGACAATGATGTTTTTTACTGAGGTTAAAAGTGTGCAAACGGCTTACGTTATTGGCAATTTATTAAAGTTTATAGACAATGATAGTTAGGGGCTAGGCCTATAGTTGAAATACTTGTTAAGTTACTGAATTGCTTTACAATTTTCCCCCACAATTAGTTAAAGGAAGTAACATAAAACGGGTACAATAAAAAAAAACTACACGATGGAAATGATTCGTCGCGTGCCCACGCCCATAGCCATCTCCCAGGCGGCGCGTTTTGTGCACCTACCCTCTCTCCAATTATGATAACTATCACTCAAGGCGAGCGGAACGAAAGGGGGCAGGTACCGGTTAAAACGTAAAATTACACTTCAATTTTTACTCAACAGTGGGCGCACAATAAAAAACAAATATTCTCATGGTGTGTATCGACTATCGACGAAACGTGACCGGCCCTCGTCAAAATAGTCGGGTCGCGGGGCGGCGCCGCGCCGCACCGAAGTGCTAAAGTGTAAAAAGCTGCGGTGAAATTTATAAGCAGTACGTCACGATTATTGAATAATGACTTCACAAATTAGCGTCCGCCCGATTTAACTCGTAATCTTACGTGGGATCGTAAATCTGAAATAATAACCTGCGGTAATTTATCGGTCGGTCTCTCATTAAGATTTGGCGGACGGGATGCTTTATACGCGGCCGCGAATCGCAATGCGCACAATGTTTGCGGACGATCATACTAAACTTTAAAATATTAGGAGCTCGTTATTTATTCGGATGCTCGTTAAGTTAATCGCCGGGGGGAGCGGCCGTCGGTTGTGCGTTGTCGAACTGTGTTTTTACGAGAGCGGCGTATTACAAGCAAATTCAACAAACGACGAGGCGTCATCTATCAAAAACGTTAACGAGCTCGGATGCCGCCGCGGCCGATCACCACGCATCAATAATACGAGATGATGTCGATGAAATATTTAATGCATCTATGTAATTTACTTTCGAATGGCGTCAAAACAGTGACACTCTCTCGTGGAGTCGTTCACGGGTCGGCTATTACGATTCGGAGAACAGATTCATCGCTCCGAATAGGGATGATGACAAGGTCAAAGATTAGCGAATTTTGTTAATAAAATAAAGAAAGCACGGTAAAAATTAAGCGTTACCAAAATTTCAGCTCGATAGCATTTGTATTATTTTTTTTGTTAGGCGCCTTTAAAGTTGGATAATCAAGTCGATTTTTTTTTCAATTAAATTTCTTAATATTTGTATACCATTCGATAACTTATGCAATTAAAAGCAACTTTTGGTATGAAATCACTTTCATAAACGCAATATTTAATATACCTATCGAACAAACTTCTCTCCCGATCCGTACAAACTACGAAAGACTGACGTCAGTCTTTCGTAGCACTTTGTATGGAGCGTTTCGGGCAGGTCTATTTTATGAGATGTTTGAATTGTTCATATCTTGGTGAATTTTTAAGCTATGAGAGTCATTCTTTCAGCGATGTTTCTATTTTTTAAGGGTCTTTCAATTACCAATAAGAAAAAAAATTAGTCATCAAGCCTATTGTAAATACGCGAGCAAATAGGCGAATCAACACTACAGAATATTTAGGGCTTATCTGCGATTCGAGAATTACATTGTGAATAGGATCTCGAAATATTGAATATGCTCACAATATGTCTCCGATATTTATTATTGACAGACCCAATCACATAACGAATAAATATTTCAAAGGATGCTAATATTATGTACTTTCATTCGGAGGAGATAACGAAAAGGGTTTGATATGTAATCCGGTACGCCTGCTCGCTTCGGATTGGATCGTTAATAATAAATTTCCTTCAACACATGCAGATTTCCACACATTTATTTTTCATAGGAAAAAAACGCGTTTTCTTCGGAGGAAACTTAATAAACTTAACTTACTAGTCGTATTTAAAAACATTATTCTGTCTATGATCACTCTTATGAGGATAATTTGAGATACATTATAATAGTCGACAAACGATCCGAATTTAATAATCGTCTTCAAAGAATTTGAGTAAGTAGCTGGTATATGTATTATGTAGCCAAAGCAAACACTGCTTAAGGGGATATCAGAGGGAAGATTAATTCACGGAATTTAAACCCGAATGAATACTTTATTTTTATTTCATTTCATGTTCACACGATGATGTGGAAAAGGATTTTGATGTATTTTTTAATCGTCGAATGAAAACTTAAAACTCTATTTCACAGGAAACAAGAAAAACTGATCGTACCCCAAAAATAATAATGAAATTCAGTAATGAATCCAGTCAGCACGTTAATATTCCATTTTAATTCAGATACGTCACTTGGAGCGAAAGATGCATTATTAACGAGGAAAATGAACAACAAAATAATACGTCTGTCCCTTTAAGCAAATAAAATATACTCGAGGATAATACCAATAAATGAAGAAGGTAAATATTTTCCCATTCAATAATAGGAATACAAATAAAACTCACATTGTACATGTCATAATTAGTTTCTTATATTTATGTTCGAGCGTTTGAAAAGCAACCTACGGGGTGGGAAACTTTATTGTGACAAATATCGACCCGTATCAAATGTCAATTTATTATTACCTTCGGGAACTAATCGCTGGCCAGTGGTTTCAACTTTCAAGTCATTATTACCGTAGCTATTTAAGTAATGAAGTATCAATATAATATAGCGCCATTTAATATTGTGCTTAATTACTTTATCAATATACTTTATCCGAAATTAAATGATGTCACCATTAACGAATGTTAGCACATTAGAAAAATTATGTCGTGATTTTATTAATATTTGTAATTAATCAGAGAAGATTCGAACTTAGAACTTCTTATATTTTAATTTACATAATAATTGCCAAACTGTAGGTTACATAATAATATTTCAAATTACATTTTACTCGTTAATTGCAATACTTCTAGTACTACTAAAAGCATAAAGTTGCCTCACAATCTGAGGCGACTTTATGCTTTTAGTAATTTCCTACATTAATATAATATCTAGTGATTATATTATGATAAGAGCTTTATTTGCTTAAACGTTAACTTTAACAGCTAAGAATTTCATTTTAACGCCTTTATTGTCCCATACAATACAATTGATACAACACATGCCGCGGAGTGGTGTTTTTTGCCGAAATAATAATTAAAGAAACGTTTTTTCAAACCATATGCTAAAGCTATTGTTAAAAGAACTTGAGGGTAGATTTAATAGTTAAATCTATTAACAACCGTTACTATCGTTTTCTTGCGGGTTTAACGGTAACATTTGTGGCACTTTTTTAGGTAAAAACTTCCTGACGGTAGAACTTTTTAATTGGGGACTTTGAAGATCGTTAACTTCATGCTTTTAAAATTCAAATTGTAGGCTCTATAAATGGAGTTTATTCTTTCTTAATGAATATGATGATAAGGGCAGTTTATAAAGCAATTATTTTTTAAGTATTTAAGAAACATTGTTTCTATTAAAGTGCATTTGGAGCTTAAATGCTGTTATGCTGAAATGTTAGAAAAAGACAAAACATAGTTGTGAAGTCATACTAAAATTGGACTGGAAGCTACGACCAATAAAAGTTACAGGAAGATAACATAAAACATAATATAAATATAGAAACAATACAGTTGAAAACGAAAACTAGATTACAATCAAAATAGAAACTTCTCTGGCGGTCAAAACTCAAATGCAACAGCACTTCACAAGTGCGTTACATAAATATCTCTGCTTCAAGTGTGGTGGCATGAAGAACAAACGACATCTACAATAGCGATCACTCCTAAACACCCGGGTGGTCGCAGCGGGGATTCCCCGGACATATTTCAGTGATTCGCGCTTCCCCTCTATCTGCCGTGACATCCAATACCTTATCCCCATCTAGGAAGCACTAAGTCAACTTATCCGTGATAAATATAAGGAGGAAATAATAATTTTATAGTTTATGATACGATAGGTCGACCTTCACCGAGTAGAGTGCGTCAAATTGAATTCGCTAGTTTCGATGGCAAAATATGTCAAAAATTTATGGGGTTTAACATAACCAATCGTTGTCATGAGTCATGACGCTTGTAATGCGTTTTGTCAAAAATGTATCTACGACGAAGTTAGACAACTTCGCCACCAAAAATAAAATATGCAATCCGACAAAGCACTCTAATTAACTTATGAAAATTATTTTAAAAGTATGCCAATAAATAGACTGCATATTTCTAAATAATTTCAGTCCAGAATAATATTATTAATTACATAATTACTAATAATTGAAATATTTATTTTAACATTCCAGTGGTTTGTTTACTAGACAAAATTCATATCAATCGAAAATCTGAAGCCTATCATGCAATGTTAGGTTGTATTATATTACAAGGTGTAATATTCCTAGCTAAAAGATTGTGTGACGGTAAATAAAATGAGATTGCGGTTGGCTTCAATTTGCGAACTGCTCGTTAGTATGAGCTTACTGAGACGGTATTATATCATACGGCGTACTTAATACTTTATAAGTATGCGAACATTTTATAAGTACTAACACGTGCTTCGAACTTTGCATACGCGACCGCAACATTTTCAAGATTTTGTTTTTCGTTCGTATAACTACGACATTTTTATGTTCACGTCGTAGTTTTTAATGAGACGTTGTTCTACTAACAGGATTTAAAAGTGACTCATAATTTAGGATGAAAATATGGTAATAGGATTATACATTTTACTGCTTTACACGATTTGCGTAGTACGGTACTATACATTTCTAAATGTGTATATATTTTTGCTTTAGTTTTTTAAGATTAATGTTAAGTAAGGTATGTTTAATTGTTAAACATCACCATTTTGACATAATTTTAAACATATCAAAACACTCAAACTAATGACGACCTCTGTGGCTCAGTTGGTGGGCTGTTGGTAGCTCAAGCCGGGGGTCCCGGGTTCGAATCCCGCCGACGGAACAAAAAGTTTTCAAAGTTCCTGGGTCATGGATGTGTATTAAATATGTGTATAATATAATCTTAAATATATGTATAGTATAAAAGTATTAAATATATTTCCGTTGTCTGGTACCCGTAACACAAGTCCTTCAGGTACTTAGCACGGGGCCAGACTGACGTGGTGTGAAACGTCCATAGAAAATCTTTAAGCATGTGCTTTACCGGTTCATAAAAGACGCAAACTTAAAAATAAATCCTTGATGATGCTTAAACGCTTTCTTAATTAAAATCACGCTGCAAACACTCGAGACATAAGATGAAACTTTTGTAATCGCATATCGGCGCAGACTAAGAGTAAATATAATCTTAGAAAGTCAATTTAGTTCGCTAACGAGATTGGATGAACGGCGGGCGGCTGATTAAGTTCCATTAGGCGAGACTGCAGCGGCGACACTACACAAACGAACCGCAGCAAACCGCAACGTCACGCGGCAAACAACCTACAGAACTACAGACACACATTCTGCTAGACCGGCCTTTGAGGACACATTTTCTAAGACTATGTAACTACTATCTCCCCTATGAACCAGTATAAAATATACAGAATAATAACAATTAACAACAATAAAGAAAATAAAACTGAGAAATAAAAAATAAAATACTCTTAAACAAACAAAATATGTGTTATAAAAAAATGTGCAAGAATATGGTAGTGCATTGCCACATTTGAAGACGATATTATTATACTCATCATCTTCTAGTGCTCCTTCATATTGAAGTTGTCAGCAGGATCATTTAAGAGACAGGAGCAATTTGAAGACGAAATACTCATCTAGTGCCCTCTTCAAATTGAAGCTCGATAAGTAGTAAGAGTTTTTCTGATATTGGGCTAACTTCTTCAACTTTGGTTAGCTCTACATTTGTCTTTCCTATACTACAACACTGAAACGCTAGCAAACTATACCTGAATATTCTTATTTCTGATCCAAAATTATAACTTTATAACAGCATTGCAAAATATTCTCCAATTCTTCAAACGAACGTCAAACGACCGATTTTCAGAGTTTTGACCAATCAAAACATTCAGTTGATTTGACAATTCCTGAGAATATAATTTTGAACTTTAATAGGAAACGGAGTGGATTGAACAAGGAGCGAAAACTTTTAATGAGTCAAAACAAAACAGTTGGCTTTATTTACCAATACACTATGTTGATGATCTAACAATATTTCATCAATTATTGTTATCTAAGATCAAATTTCAAGTTTAAATTCTCAAACTTTGCACCATCTATTGAAGTGTACGTCTATGGCGGGTCTGCCCATAAGCACCCTTAGGCATTTATAAGCTTTCCACTTTGCGAAGCTCTCACTATACATACAATAATAGCACCGCAATTGTAAGGTTGGTTGGCTTTGACGTGATTACTCGGCACTTTGCGAGTACACTTGGCATATTAAAATGTTTTAGCACAACATTTTAAAGTCAATTATCGTCATAGTCGAGGAGAACTTGAAACTTCCTCTAAGATAGGTCTCCTAGATCTTTTGCAAGAAAATTATTCTCTCTCTAATATGAGTCTCTCAAAACGAGAAAAACAAAACTATTTCTTAGTAAAGGTTCTACGTCATTACATTTATCGCATTTTTCTATAATATTTTATTGTTACTACGCGACGCCTAGTTCTCTACCTTCGTGCAAGCCATTATTTAGTAGTTAGTACCTACTACTATATCCTTTGAGGATAATGTGTTTGGTAGAGATCAAAGACAAATAATAAATATTTATTTACGAGTTACATAAATCGTTTAGCTAGAATACTAGTTAGAAACGTAATACAACATAACTTCTCAGACATATTAAGTTATACCGCCGTATATCATTTTGTAGTTGCAAATAATTTTCTTATAGTCACGCGACATAGCTAAGAAGTGCTTCTACAATACGTCCGATCCGACTCCGATCCGACGCCGATCCGACGCCGATTCGTGCCCGTGAAAAAACGTTTCAGAGTTGATGAAGAACTATTTCTATCACAGCTTGCGCGGTGGCTTTTACCCATTAGTTATATTTCCCTTGTCTGAACTCGTAACACAAGTCCTCCAGGTACTTAGCACGAAGCCAGACTGACGTGGTATGAAGCGGCCATAGATATTATTATTAGTTAAAATGCATTAGCCAGTTTCGATAATGAAGCTAGATGTCAAAAATGTATGGGACTTGACATAACGCATCGATAAGTATCATAGCGCTAGCGATACTCTATGTCAAATCGCACACATTTTTGATATGTGACTTCGCTATCGAAACTAGCCATTGATGCATTTTGACTAAGGAGCTCTTCGATAACTTCGGGTACTCTCACCTCTCTCCGTTATCCGAAATATCGGGTTCGGATCGTATTCGGGTCGCATTCGGATCAGGGTCAGATCGGTCTCGGATCGGACGTAGTGCGAAACCGCTGTAAGGGATCACCGAGTATAATTGTTTAATTTGCATCCATAATGGCGGATAACGAGTGAGATCGCGATCCAGTTCGCGCCACCTCGACAAGTTGATTGCGTCGTCACAACCCTATCATAGAGATGTTGAGTTATCGATACAAATTAGAACATATTTCAGTTATTTACAACTGGTCTGGCAAGCAAGCACCGATATAATTTAAAAAAATCGACATTGTAACCAGATTCCTAAAGAGTGCATCATAATTCATAGTAGGTACATACTACTAGGTGTAATTATTGTGAAAATAATAAAAGTTATGTTATTCCTAACCTACAACCATTGAAATTGATGATATTATAATGCGCACTTATTGATTATATTCATCTAGATAATATTATACAAGTCAAGTAATGATAGCCAATGAGTGGGCTTTATGCTAATTGCTAGTTTTTTAGAAAATTATTGTCACCGTACATCTCAAACTTGTGCTATCCCTCTTCATTACAAAAAATATCTACAACGATCCCTAGAAGTACCTAACCTAACACATAAACTTAGTTTACTCAAATAGAATTGGAAACGAACGTATATCGACGTTTTATCGACATCGCACACGCGAGCACTAATCGCGGCTAGTAGCTAGGGATGGGCCGCTAATTACAGTTATTAGGAGTCGCCAGTCCCGCAGGAGCTGAGCCAAGTTTATTTGAATCAAACGTGTACCGTCAGCAAAATACTTGATGTTAAATATTTTATAAAGCCGGCATTCGGTGTTTTAAATAGAACTATTCTGTTCGTCAAGTTAAGCACATAATAAACTCAAGCCAGAACTTGTAATCAAAAAGTAGTTATGTTGTAGTTACTTAAAGAGACTGTTACCTACAGTTTTGTAGGGCATGTTAAAAAATATATAACTAGATGTATAAGTATTTGACAACCTCTGTGGCTCAGTGGGTGGGCTGTTGGTAGCTCAAGCCGGGGGTCGCGGGTTCGTATCCCGCCGACGGAACAAAAAGTTTTCAAAGTTCCTGGGTCATGGATGTGTATTAAATATGTGTATTATACAATGTGTCCCGACACCGATGTCCGATCCTTTAATGTCATGATCTATGGCATATTTTATCGACAAATTGGCTCTCAAATTTTTTCTCTCTCTCACGGTTGTAAATTGGCAGCCATTTTAGTTTTTCTCGGGCTTTCACACTAATCTGACCAGTACTTTTCATGTAAATATCCTATGAAGATAAAAAATGTCCCATTTGATGATGATAGAGGAGGTTTTCATCTTAAATAAATTCTTTACTTCAATTCTCTATGTCAGATAGTTTAGAAGTTATAACTATTTTCTTATGAAGTATAGGTCAGATTAGTATGAAGCAAGAGAAATTTATTTTTTCAAAAGTTGGAGAAAAAAATATTTGAAAGCCAATTTGTCACTTAAATATTATGCCATAAATAATGAGTTCAATTTTTTTTCTCCAACTTGTGAAAAAAAAATTCTCTGACTTCATACTAATCTGACCTATACTTCATAGGAAAATCGTTATTACTTCTAAACTATCTGACTTAGAGCATTGAAGTAAAGAATTTATTAAAGATGAAAACCTCTTCTATCTTTTTAAAATAAAATAAAACCAGTTTAATGTGCTCGATTTTTCACAAAAACCCATTAATTAAAAAATACACAATTTTTTTTCTTAAACTTTGGTTTTTCTGTGTTTAATTCCACCAAATTTATAACATATTGCCTGTGTAAGCATAGACCACAAGTTTAGCTATCAAATGAGACCTTTTTCATCTTCATAGGATATTTACATGAGAAGTAATGGTCAGATTAGTGTGAAAGCCCGAGAAAAACTAAAATGGCTGCCATTTTACAACCGTGAGAGAGAAAAAATTGAGAGCCAATTTGTCGATAAAATATGCCATAGATATTGCCATATACATTAAAGGTACGTACACCGGTGTCGGGACACATTGAATAATAAAAATCTTAAATATGTGTATAGTATGAAATATATGATAATACTTAGCACGGGGCCAGACTGACGTGGTGGGAAGCGTCTATAGATATTTTAAAAAAAAGTATGCCACTGCAGGCCATGTAGATATTATGTGGGGTGATGATTGATGAATCCATACTGCTATTCATTGCCGTTTATGGGAATGTGAAGATGTTTGTCTGTTGACTCTTCACTCCTAAGCCACTGAAACAATTTTAACATTTTTTGTGAAATTACTTTCAGTTCCGTGAAGGACGTAAGATAACGTTTCGCGGAAAATTACTTTTCCACAATTTTCATACTTTAACTTGTGGAACCCAATATTGTAACTTATTAAAGATTCCTTTTCTTATTCAATATTTTAATTTTAACAATGAAATTGCGGTGAAAAAAATGTGCCTACTAGATGACGCCCGCAACTCCGTTTCGCCAAAACTCGCTTATCGCGCAGGAATCATACCTTTTTCCGGGATAAAACGTATCATAATATGTCCTTTCCCGTGATTCAAAGTATCTGATCAGAGTTTTAGTAGTATTTTTGTTCAATATCCCAACGATTTTACTATGGATATGTTTGCTGACTGTACAAACGATGTACGTACACATGATTAATAACAAACTCCAATTAAAGTATTTTATTGCGAACCACTTCATTACACATGTTCACGCTTGTGTCTTTTCAATACGACTTGTAGAAGAAAATGCTGTTTCTAATTTATTGCGATGCTATTTTTAATCATCCACAAAACCTTAACATGCAAAGATTAACATAATATAATATCACTATTCCGGCAGAAACAAACCTAAAGGTAACCATTCACGTGTAATGTAACATTATAGATTCGACTTTGAGTATTACATTACAATACTAGTTCCCTGACTGATGAGCATTCGCGTGTAATGTAACATTATAGATTTGACTTTGAGCATTCCATAGCAAGTTGACTTCACTGTCACGTAGCATTGGTATTACAAATTGTATCAACATATGATAATGCTCGGTTCTCCTCCCTCACTGATGTAATGCTAGACTCTGTAACGTTACATTACAAGCGAATGCTCCCAGTGAGGGAGCACCTCTGCCATAATTTTTAACTTGATCTCGACTGCAACGCTTTTTTCATCCCCCACAAAATCTACGAAAGCTTCATATACAAAACTGAAAATTAACACATAATGTTACTATTCCAGCAAAATCAAACCTCAGGCAGACAGAACGCAATTAATTATTTTTGTACACCGCCCATTTAAAATTAGTAACAAAATTCCAAACTTGATGAATACGGTGTTTGTTCTGTATAATATTATTTCAATAACATGTATGTTTACGCATATTTTTATACATGAAAACGGTAATTAAAATTCCAGCAGCCTCGCCTTCCAAATTTTTAATGAGTCTGAATAATGCAACGCGTTAATACCGGCGCGATACAGTGTGATTAAAATGTAAACGAGCATCAGGATGGCTTACAAAGAATAAAATAATATCGACTGTCCGGCGTTTGAGTCGATAACGTCGATAATTTTAACATTATCGATATATGCAGTTCGCCTTCACTAAAATGGGACTCTCTTGTTCGAAATGTTTTTAATTATTCCCTATGCCTAAAGGCAGTTCTAGAATGGAATTTGGTGGGTGTCTTATAAAACGTATTAAAATAACTTTGTAAAATATTACACAACACTCTGCCATTTATCTTATATATCTTTTAAACGAGCAATTCTTGTATGTATATGAAAAGAGGATATCAGGGATTCCACGATATCCCTAGGGATATCACGAACTCCCGGTAGATGCCGAATATTCTTGTTTGTTACGTCTTCTTACTAAAAATATCTAGTGATATGTCATTTCACTAAACTAAATCTAGTGAAATGTCAGAAACGCGGATACCGCCGAATAAAAATCGAGCTACTCATTTCTGTCGCTCGCTCTAGTTCCCGCACGTGACACGGGCACTAGTGGGAGTGAAACAAATGCGTCGCTCGAGCTGGCGCGGCTCGTCTAGCCTGGAGACAGACAGACAGACTAACCCTTTGGGTACGGAACCGTAAAAACTAGAATAATCGAAGAGCTGGAGTACCTGTAGTACCTGTACCTGTACAAGAGCCTAACCAAACTAGAGATCGACATGCCACCTTTACAAAAAATATTCAACTTGGTCGGCCGCTTTATTTGACGTCAAAAATCAAAGGTCTGGAGTATCTGATGAAGAACCCTCAGCTGGTTTCAACTGTATGATTCAGAGATATGGTGATGCCCCCTCAGATCTGCTATAGTTGCATTACACGTGTGATAATAATAATAACTCCCACTCTGGTTTTGGTGACGGTGGCCGGTTTCATTGAAACCAGGCCAAGAGTAATTTTATAGTGCCCAAGTGTGTGCGCAGTACACAAGAGCAATCTCTATATTCCTTTACTCGCATAACCCGGTGGGACGGAAGACTGACACGACCGGCGAGAGATCAGGCGCAGGACCGACTTTTTACATGCCCATCCGACGCATGGATCATCTAACATCTTACTTGTCAGATTCAGATGTTAGATGATCCTATCAAAGTACCCGTGTGTATACTAGAGCAAGCGAGAATAATGCGTGGCTTGATTTTTATTCGGCGGTGTCCGCTTTTCTGACGTTTCACTAGATTTAGTTTAGTGAAATGACATATCACTAGATATTTTTAGTAAGAAGACATAACAAACAAGAATATTCGGCATCTACCGGGAGTTCGTGATATCCCTAGGGATATCGTGAAATCCCTGATATCCTCTTTTCCCTGCGACATATATATAATTAGAATCTCGGAATCGGCTCCAACGATTTTCATGAAATTAAGTATATAGGTTGTTTCGGGGCGATAAATCGATCTAGCTAGGAATCATTTTTAGAAAATGTCATTTTATTCGTGTTTTATCGAATACCGAGCAAAGCTCGGTCAAATAGCAAGTAATAATAAATGGCAGAGTGCTGTGTTTGTCTGTTATCTCTTCGTGCTAAAACCGCTTAACCAATTTGTATACAATTTGGTTGGAAAATTTTTGTAGCCCGAGGAAAATCAAATCACTATAATAACTATACTATTGTCATTATTTCGTAGAATGTTTTCCTCGCGATGCATGAATTTTAGTGCAACGAAGTTGCGGGCATGCAGAGCTGGATTTATATTTTAAGGGCCTTCCCTATGGAGAATCCGTAATTTACCGTATTTAGAGCATTATAAACTCATAATTTGAAAGCTACAGAGTTATAATAAAAATACAGAAATAATCTTCAGCATCTCAACATTCCTTTCCACGTTTTAAATTTTCTATTTTTGTTTATTAAACTCATGATATCAGCTTCCAAAGTAAAGCCAATTTATTAAAATTCAAGCATACATTCTGCATTTTCTTAGCATTTACAAATTACTTTTATTTGAAACACATGCCAATAGATCGACAATATTATAAACTACATATTCCCCGTTTTAAATTTTAGGTCAATTTTGAACTAAAATAAGTTAAAAAAGTAGGGTTTTGGTGCGATCTCGGCAACGCGGCAAATGTATGGTCAAGGTCGTTTGCTCAGGGGACGGCCTTAAATATGAGTGAAGGCCTTTATTTCCGCCGCCCCATGTACGAAGTCTGCCGCCCGCCTAAGACGCTGACGCCCCGATAGGTCTCTGCCGCCCCTAGGCCGCGGCCTATACGGCCGCGGCCGACTATAACTAACATATAACTAATAGTATTAGGAGACATTTCAGTAAAAAAGACTAGTGGTACGGTCCCTTATTTTACGAGTATTATACCAAGATTTAAATAGCCCATGAAAAACGCAGGGGCTACTTACCGAAAACCTTAAACGAGCATCCCCAAGTCTCGGTAAAAAATGAAAAAGGGACACCCGACCCGGGCCAGTTATGGGGAAGGCTGTTATTATATCAAACCTAATACCTATATCAGGGAAAAGGGCATAATTAAACGAAAACACCGCCGCTGCTTTTTATGTTGCCGTTTCATTTTCTTTAACGTTTCGTGTAACGTAAATTGAAATTTTTGCTCACTTTTCACGTAGTGTAATTTTTAGTTAAAATTGGTTAGAATGCGCTTTTATGGCGATGCGATGTGATGCGATGCATTTTCAAGAGAGTTATTGAACTTTATTTCCTTCACAAGAAGATACACATTGAAGTGGAAGACCTGCCAGCCTCGTTAGTGTGCTGGGTGTTCCAATTTTAAATGGCTCATCTGAAACTGCATCTTATCGCCTTGTCACGTTCAAATGTAAACTTACCAATCCTTTATTTACACGAGATTGCTACGACATCACGGCAATAGAGAGCTTCATACAATACTAGGACTTTTAACAATGTGCGGGGATTAATTTTGCATTCTCCGTATATCAGAGTGCACACCCACGGCCGAATTACGAACTGGGTCGCGTTGAGCACATTCTATACTAAATCCAGAGCATAATAAGACTTAGCACGAGTTTACTACTGGTCATATAGATATAGGGTGATGAATGCATACTAATATTATGAATGCGAAACCTTTGTACAAAGGTCACCTTTCACTGTCAAACCGATGAAACGATTTTAATAGGTGTAGAGTTGCTTTCAATCCTGGGAAAGAATATAACATATCCCGCAAAATTGTGCATTTCCAACGCAATAAAAGAATTTCGATGAAAAGGATACTAAGATTGTGCGGTAAATTCATAGATAATGCAAAGTGTTAAGAAGATCGCACATTTTAAATTATTTCTGTACTTAATGGCATGAATATTGCTGATGATTTCTTTTAAACTTTAAAGTAGCTACTCAATATTTGTCTGTTACAAAATACCTACCACGAGATAATTCTCTATCTCTACAATTTACATTTTAGAATTTAGACGCTTATCACGTTTAAAACATTGTTGGTTCAAATTCTGAACAATAGCTTGTCTAAATTTCCAACGGCTCGAACGGCTGTGGAATAGCGCGCGAAAAAGCTACTAAAATTGAATCACGTTTAAAAGGCCGTGAAAACTAAAAGCTAACGACTCTCTATATTGGTTTCACTCGTTAGCCACCGTTACAAGAGTTTGCGCGAAAAATTACAATTTTCAAAATTGAAATTTTTCAATTTAATTGTTTACGAGTCGAGCCTGCAAAAAGACGTTATCGATTTCAGTTGATTCACGATTCCCGTTTGATTGGAATTCGGAAACTTACTACATACGTGCTTATTGGTCGAAGGTGGGCGCGGTAAGCGTTTATTGGCTGTCGCACAAGAAAGTTTTCGAAGCCTACCTAAGTTGTATATTGTGAATTAGGCCTCAGGTTGCTATTTCTATATTTTTTTCTTATAGTGAATATTATTACAAGTATGGAGATACATCAAGGTACCAAAGCAAGTGTGTGGTTTTTTTTCCATGTCAGCATATGTACAAAATACATATATTTTAATTGGCGAAAATAAAGGCACAATATAAAAGATACGGAAATTGTAAGGGTCTCAATTCCCAACGCGTACCATATGTGTTTAATAACTGATGTAAAATCAGCGGGGCCCAATTATAATCCTTAAACAGATGGCGCAACGTACGAGCAAATAAAATTTGTACATTAGCAATATGGGGGCCAACATTTTTTGCCATCATACCAAATACTTCATCCTCATAAGCAGCTAAATTGCCATATTATACTTTCATAAACGTATCCCAAGATTAAAGGCCTCGGTAAAAAATAATGTACGTAAATAAGGTTTTTACTGTAACAAGGTTAACTGTAATTCATATTTGCTACAAATGTTTACATACTAATGTTATAAATATACGAGAGTTTGTCTGTCTGTTACCTCTTCAGTATTGACGCTTAAAGCCTTGAAAATTAATGGAGTTGGGGAAATTTTGTATATTAAGGACCAGTTTCACCACTTTCTGTTAAAATGCCGGATAGGCTATTCTCAACTTTTTTGACAAATTCTCCATACTCTATATGTCAAGTTAAGTGGTGGATAGCTTATTCGGCACTTTTCAGAAAGTGGTGAAATAGGCCCTAAATCGTACAAGGAACGGTTCTTCCACCATATAAGTTGCATGCAACTTAATCACTGTAACTTATGTTGCAGTGATTAAAAAGAAAACGTGCAACCTACAATGGAATATTCTAGTGTAGTAGAAGAGAAAAACTATATACAAGACTTTTGAAGATCTGTTCACAGGCTTCTATACAAAAACTGAAAGTCGAAAGGCAAACGTAAAATATTCAAGAGATCTACTCAAAAAGTAGCCTTCTCTTTGAGATTTATGAATCACTCGTGTCGTCTCATCAGATAGGGTTATCAAATAGGAGAAAATATTTTCTATGTAGAAAATTTAAAAATCTTGAAATTATAGTTACAAAATGACTAGGTTAACATTGAATTATAACTTTGAATCAAAATTAGATGGTAATGAAATATATGAGTAGAGATAATAATAATATATATTCTGATTTCTGAGTGACTGAGTGACCCGACTCGCGAAAACACACACGGATCATTAGGTCGTCCTCTGACCGAATTGTAGAGACCTTTCCGCATACGGGCCCTTAAGGCTAGTCGGTAACGAGAAGTCTGTTTTATAATTAAATTAATGAATTCTGAAGCAGACTTTTTGTAATCTGACAGCCCTGACCAAAGTAACCCTAAAGAGGGCCGGTCCCGTCGCATGCGTGTTGCGTTATCGCATCCACAACTGGCCAAATTAAGTCACTTTATGAAGACATACGACGATCTGTGTGCATTCGTTATGGGATTTATATTCATGGCACCATGTAGAGTCAGCAAGTTATGTAATTCTATATTTAAAAGGTTTTTTGAAAAAAAATTAACGTGTGTACAGGGTACGTATGAAGTGAAAATTATGTGTAAAATCGTGACCACATCGTGACTTATTTCGACTTTATACTCTCCTTTTCATGACGCGTTCCTTGAAAAATTCTCAACACGCCTAAAGAAGTCTCACTTAAAAAAATATATCCTTCCAAGTATGAATTCAGTTTTAAAAATATCAATACTAACACAAACAGACTTTTTCGCTCTTTTGGGTGACTGTACAATGTACTATCAGAGAAATTGTTACATAGGCAGATGGCGGACTTAGGCAATTTGGTAGAGTTGTGCCAAGCCGAGACTTAGTTACTCGTTATCTATCGCTAGCGACTAACATTGACTTTACATAATCCGAAAAAACGACGTCGTAATAAATTTCCCCGACTGTACTTCTTGTAAAGAAGTTTACATACTTGTAAAGCAGCCTCTCTCCATAATGTCTCATATTTAATTAAACGAAAAACTCGAGATTAAAGCGACATTGAAGCTAAGGTTATTCTATTTGCCTCGTTCACTCGTTCCTTTAACGAGAAATTGTGTACCGACAAGACAAGAATTTAAGTAAAATTCCATTTTATATTCAGTAGCTGAAATATATTATCCGCTGTAGATAATGTATAAGCCCTTATTTTCCTTTGAATAGAAAATATTTTTATCAAAGTGAACAACTATATTATTTTACTTACCGCAATACCGTTAGAGTACTTTAGTTTACTTAGACCTAAAAGGTAACATTATTCCATAAAAACGTAACATTAGGGCTTACTTGGTATTAAGGTCAGCTTTATCATACATAAAATAAACATTTCAATAGAAGCAAAAAAAAAGTACTCCGTTATTTAAAAATTGCCTAGTGTTATAGCTTATAAGTTATAACATAATATTATCTAGAGGACGTAATATTATGTGCCATAAGCAATTAATGTAGAGTCACAGTTTCCTCCAAAACAAAAATAAGCATTTTAAATATGTAAAGGCTGTCAATATATTGGTTCACACGCCATCATTCCGTCTTCGCGATCCGAGCCAACGCACAATGAATACGAAATAAGAAATCAAGGCAACCGCACTTTCCCTAAGCAATTTTCTTTCATGGCCAATATTTTAGCGACTCCGGCGAGAATACGCTCCGAGTGAAACATGGGACTGGCTCCTGAATTTTTGTTTGCAACGTACCCAGTAT
Organism: Polyommatus iphigenia; assembly: GCA_963422495.1. Lineage (NCBI taxonomy): Eukaryota > Metazoa > Arthropoda > Insecta > Lepidoptera > Lycaenidae > Polyommatus > Polyommatus iphigenia. The sequence continues at coordinate 32,929,589 of OY730185.1, read as the reverse complement.
ATCAGGGTTTTCGTTACCATAACGTTACTAACCGGCGCGATAAATCTGCGAGCAGCGAGACCGATATAAAAGAAAATCGATTAAACTCGATAGCGATCATTCGAATGAAGCTATATATTTTCATGATCGAGCGGATCTAAGATCGCGGACGACTGACAGGAGGCTCGTGAGAAAATTGAATGGAACATTTTCTTATTTTAACAGCATTACCCCTGATTGAAGGATCATTTGTTTGGATTTCATGTGGCCCGTGTGAACTCGGCAAGGTCACACGTTTTATTATCTCAGTATCTGAGTATCTATGAGCTAAGAGCAGCAAATTTTTAGGGCATACCTACCCCTTTTAGTAGAAATGGTTGTAATTTGTGAGAACAGTCTAGTAGTTATAAGTACCTATAAATTATGTACCTACCAATCCGAAATTCGACTCGTACTCAAACACAATGCAACGGACCTTCGGAAAACATTAACAGCCGTCGTCCTTTAACTGTAACTACACTAGAGAGTTGTAGTAAAGGGATTTTTCTGTGGCTTCCCACTCTTGATCCCGCTTTGGGTGCTCCTTATGATACTGGCTTTCCGTTGTAGCGGTCAGAAGCTTAAAAGTTGAATGACATGGCCTTTAATGAGTGCAAAATCCTTAACCTAAACTTATTGTCTGAGTAGACACTTAAGTGCTTTTAAAAGCATTAATATTATTTTCTTTTACATTTCACTTTTGCTTCTTGGAAATACAAATTTCGTTATTGCTTTTCACATTCAAGCAGCGGGTAAAATAATTGAGTGCATTAGCACTGAGAGCGATTATCAGAATTATCTGATAATAGCTGTCATGAAGAGCGGCTTATTTTTGAGTGTTACAATTTAATATTACTAATAAAACAATTATGTTATAAGTTATAACACCGCACGACCTCAATATTTTTAAGGTCTATTTGCATCAATTTTTGAAGTGAAAACTTCTTTAGCGGCGTTTAGCACTTTTGTGGGATGGGTAAAAACTGTGAAACTCGCGTCAGATTCTCGTGCTGATCGAAAAACCGTAAGACGGTTGGAGAGTAGTGTTGTAACATCGAAGACGGTTGGAGAGTAGTGTTGTAACATCGAAATCGATTAATCGAACAATCGATTGTTTTTTTTCGATTGTCGATATTTTTTAATCGATTGTAAGGGTTTTGATTAATTAAAAAAACGATTTTTTAAAAATCGATTTTCATAAAAAATGGGTTAAAAAATTGTAAGGGTTTCGATTAATTAAAAAAATCGATTTTTTTAAAAATCGATTTTCATAAAAAATGGGTTAAAAATTTAATCGATTGTAAGGGTTTCGATTAATTAAAAATAATCGATTTTTTAAAAATCCATTTTTTCATAAAAAATGGGTTAAAAAAAATAATGCACAACGTTAATAATCAAGTTTTCACTTCTGCCGGCACTCCCGTAGTGCAACCCGTCTTTTTTTTCAATATTCAATTAAGTTTAATTAAAAAAAAATGTCTAGTTAGACTTGCTAGATAAACGATTTTTGCACGAACTAATTTGCGGAACTTAGTTCGCGCAAAATCGCGTGGCCACGCTTTTGGGACAAAGCTATTCTTTGTGTTTATAGCAGCTACATCCAGCTACGCTTTTGTTTTCAGTATCTCCATAAAGAATTTTATTAAAATCGGTTGAGTGGTTTAAAAGAGAAAATCTAACAGACAGAGAATCTAACATTTATGCATATTGTTAGTATGGATGACACACATAAATAAATTGACAGATAATTGACAGATAATAAAATACTGATGGTAACGGTAATCCAAAACAATTAAAACACAATTTCTCTCAAAATTAAATTTCCCCCGACACAAAATATGAACAAACAATGAACTCCATTAGTAACTCCATACCTCTGGAATAACAATTATTTGCTCGAAATTTGCATAAAGAGTCGAAACAAGTGAACTACGTGAAGTGAAGTACACTTAGCAATTGAAGACGTGAGTGTAAGAGCCAGATAACTAACATTTTTAAGGACAATTTCTCATTTTTTCCTCATAATTTGAATAAACCTTTTAACTTGTCTACTTCATCATCTGGCTAATATATCTGGCTATACATTCAATCCACAGTTTTTTTAACATTTTTCCGACCCTAAAGCCTCCATTTATGCAAAAAAAACGGCAGTTTTTAAACTGTTACTTACCTGGTTCTTCCGCTTACGTCTTAAATTGACTTCGCCGAGACACGCCACTTTAATCAAGCACCATCGTCAGCCAAACCGCGTAATTATGTTCGGAGGGCCCGTTTTTGTTTGCAATTATCAGCGTGTTCCTTTGACGAACCTTTGTTGCGCATTTTGTTTTAGACGTGAGGCTTTTGTTTTTATAGTTATTGTAATTTGTAACGTGTACAAATTATATGAGCAGAGTTAGTAACATAAATAAAAGGTACTTACTACTTTTATACGTGTACAAAGTGGCTTGTGAGTTGAGGGTCTTAAGTCACAAGTCTCAACATTGGAAAAAGTGGGGTTCTTCTCACTCAACATGGTGTTACATCTATAGTTTGAGACCTACTTAGTAACATAATATCATGGCTTGAGTTGCTTTCAAGTTAACATTTCAACACAACTTTTTGGTGGTTGTGATTTGCGCTCCTTTATTATTTTTGGTGTTTCTTCACAATACCTGTTTGAATCGGATTGGGAAAATTACCGCGTTGTTATTGGTCAACGTTAGGCGAAGCGCGCGTTAATTGGCTGTCGCACATGACAGTTGAAGAATCCATTCAAATTACGCATTGTGAATCACACCCCTGTAATATGAAAATTCCCAAGAAAGAAAATAATATTACCTTTATACTCTACAATCTACATACATATAATCGTTTTAAGTTAAACATAGCTTAACTCATACGTGTAAATTATTACTTACATAAACATGTCAGCTAACAACTACGTTATTATTTATTTAAATTACACCTCATGTCAATCCACCTCTATTAAGGCAGTTATTTTACTGTGACAAAAATTACGAACGTTAATATAATACAAATAATATTATACAGTAGAGTAACTCAGCCGTGTTTATGAAATCAACCTTGACGCGCTTGATGAGATACTGCATTGTTTAGACTTGAGTAGGTACTTTAATACAAGATTCAAGCACAGCCTGGTCATAAAGCAACTAAATGCTACATTGCTGTTTGATAAGAAAGGGGTAACAAGGAATGAGGCTGCAATAAAATTGTAAAGTCAACGTCTACTCCTAAGTTATTCGAAATTATGGTTATATTGTGTGCGTGCATCCGATCCGAGCGCTCTAATATAAAGATACTGTTTATAACTTATACTGTGGTAATAAAGACCTTTCCAAGGATATGGAGGAATCATCCGGACGTCAACGCGACAACAATAAAGCGTGGTCACGCACTGCTTTTTCTAGCAATTCATCAACTTTCGCCACAAAAGAGGAAAATAAAATTATATTTTGTCGTATTTTTGCCGTCAAGTTTCGTAGATTGTGAAGGAATATGGAGATGATGATATCTTTACAACAATATCGGTTTTACAGAACTTTGGCAGAAACAACACAATAATATTGTGGTGTAATATTATGTCATTATAATCTATACATATTATAAAACAAAGTCGCTTTTTTTCCCTCATGTCCCTTTGTTCCCTTAATCTTTAAAACTACGCAACGGATTTTGATGATTCTTTCAGTGTTAGATAGCCCATTTATCGAGGAAGGCTGTAGGCAATATTTTATCACGCTAAGACTAATAGGAGAATGTGGAAAAAACGGGGGAAGTTATTTGAAAGGGCTTATTTCGCGAACTACTGGAGCAATTTTTATGTTATTTGGCACAGATAAGAAGTAGACCACGTGAAGGTTCATGAAGGATCATAGGCTATCGATTTTAATAATTTTTTCAGTGGCTATATATTTTATACCCGTGCGACACCGGGGCGGGTCGCTAGTATTAGTATAATATAATATTTTATGCGTTTGATTGCGGCCTATTCTACAAGGCTTTTAGTTTATCTGAATTTGATGTTCAATGTCTCATACTCCAAACGTGACAATCTTGTATATTTAATTAAGACAAATCTAGCCAGCTCTATTCCGTAGATGCTGAGCATTTTAAAAAATTACTTCTAAAACTCCGACCTCTAGCAGGTTCTATTGTATGCCTAAAATAGGCGTAAAAATCTATAAACAACATCCAACACAAAATGTACAAAAGTGACATTTTCTCACGTCCGTTTCGCACTTGTCGCGAGCAAGCACTGTCAGTGTTACGGCGCATTACATTTTTCACGTCTAATCAATTTGATGCCGTTAACCAGCGACGTACTATAGCTATAGAGACATCGCATTCGTGTAAATGTGCCCACTGTATTACAGAGGACTGCCTTCTGTAGTTGGATAAGTTTAACGAAGGAAAAAGTTGGACTGCGTTGTACTTTAATACCTTTCTTTGCAAGGGCTAGGAAGACTGAAACTTTGCCTAACAGTAAGTTCATTCTTTCAAAGTCGAAAAATTAAAGCAAAAGAATCAAGAGGGCTGTTCAGGCGTTGATTGTATAGTTGCTTTTGGAAAATGGGACATTTCACGTGAAGCGGACAGGGAAAAAAAAGTGAGGTTCTGAAAATCGACCACATTCGGCCCATTTGTACTTCTAGTAGGTATGAATGTGTACGCAAAATATTTTTTTGTATAGTGTATATTTACCAAGTTATAGATTTCAAAAGAATTGTCGTTGATTGGTACTACAATTTTTCGAAAGTAATTTTTCGAATATAACAAATCTACTATAAAATATTTTACATAGCGATACATATTAAAAATATACTGTTCTTTTTGACAGTAAAAAAAAATTAAAAATTAAAAAAAAATTAATGGCCAAAACCGGAAGTAAACTTTTCAAACCAGAATTACAGTCACTTCGACCAATTTTTTTAAATTTTTTTTTCTTTCAAAATATAGCTTAAATGATAATGAAAGTACACTAGAAAATTTAAAATGGGATCTCTATTAGTTTAGGAGATACGTTGAATAACAAATACACCCGCGTCGCAAGGGGCGTCATATGTAGCACTTGTTTAGATCGGTTGGTGTGCGTCAAATAAAATGGCTTGTATAAATTACTGTGATAAAATAGTTCAAACATAATAAAACAACATTGGTACAACACAAGAACTGTTTATTTAGTAATTTTAACAATTTTACAATGGGAATCTATGGCAGAACTGGTCCTCTTTACAAGAAGGCCTGTGGTTGTTGGAATGAAGCTGTGAAACTTTTTGGTTCCTGAAATGGTGACCGTAGACGCAAACCGGGGTTCCAAAAAAATTCTCTGACGCTCTATATCATCTTTACAACAGAAATAAATGGCGGTTTGTCTTAAAGATGATTTTGCCCATTCATATAATCGCATTGGTGTTATAATTGCTTTACTTGGAGGTAACTGTAAACTTGCACGCGCAGCTAAATCTTTCAGATTCCCCACTAGACCATCGCATGGCCCCTTTCCGTGAGATGTTGCATGAAAATGCAACTCTGCATCTGCATTAAAATCTTCTTTGTAATAAAACAGATTCACAAAGTTAAATCTATTTTTAAAATGTTGGGAAGCCCCGTCAGTTATGTATATAATTTTTAATCCAACTATCGATTTTTCTAAAAGATGCTTGTGTAGTAGCTTTTGGAAAGCATAAAAGGTGGCCGTGTCATGCTTCAGGTCGTCAGAAATCATAACAATGCTTCCGTGTTTTACTTCATTACCGTCTCTGTAGTAAAAAACTGACGTTAGAAGCGTTGCCTGTGCATTATTCCAATGAAAGGATTGAGCAGCATCTTGAACAATAAAGCTATAGTTTTCTGCAAAATCACATTGTACGAGAATTTGACCTTCATCGATAGTCTCCTTAAGAGTTTTAAAATAAATCGTCTGTTGCTCTGCAATGTAAGCATGAGGTTTCAAAAGGTCCAAAGCGTCACATAACTCATCTACAAAACTATCGGAAGATAAAAGTCGAGTAGATATCGTGTAGCAGTCTGTGCCATCCCATTTTTCAAACTGCACTTCTATGACTTGATTGTTATCAAATTGTATTTTTAAATGCTCTCGAATTGCACTTAAGCCTGGACAAGAATTACAGCGTTCATTTGGCGGTGTCTTAGTAAAACTTATTTCATATCATTAAATGAGGTTAAATATACGCTAAAACGATTTAAAATAATAATAAAGTTGCAATATCGCGCAAACTGCTCAACCTTACAAGCGCTACATATGACGCCCCTTGCGACGCGGGTGTATATTATTCAACGTATCTCCTAAACTAATAGAGATCCCATTTTAAATTTTCAAGTGTACTTTCATTATCATTTAAGCTATATTTTGAAAGAAAAAAAAATTTAAAAAAATTGGTCGAAGTGACTGTAATTCTGGTTTGAAAAGTTTACTTCCGGTTTTGGCCATTAATTTTTTTTTAATTTTTTATTTTTTTCTTACTGTCAAAAAGAACAGTATATTTTTAATATGTATCGCTATGTAAAATATTTTATAGTAGATTTGTTATATTCGAAAAATTACTTTCGAAAAATTGTAGTACCAATCAACGACAATTCTTTTGAAATCTATAACTTGGTAAATATACACTATACAAAAAAAATATTTTGCGTACACATTCATACCTACTAGAAGTACAAATGGGCCGAATGTGGTCGATTTTCAGAACCTCACTTTTTTTTCCCTGTCCGCTTCACGTGAAATGTCCCAAATGCTAGTCGCGAATTGTGCTGGGAAGGTTGATGTACATGAATCAGTCAGCTACGAGCGATAAACGACTCATCATCTACGTAACCTATAAGTAAAGATAACTAGTTTAATCCGTACATATAAGTTTTAACCGTCTACATCAAAGAGGTATTGCAAATATGGCACATCAATGCTGTTACTACGGATTTTTAAACTTTTCTTGCGGCTGTTGGCACTTACATTACAATGATTTTCTTAAGAGGTACGGAACTTCTAACAATACTCGTATAATTTGGCTCGTTTCAGAAACTCTGAATTAACCAAAACCTTGGTTTATACTTATTAAATACACCAAAAAGGATAACTGTGCTTCATCAAACATAGAGCAAGATAACTCATCTTTACAGATGCATAATGCATCTATGAAAGCTTTACAGCAGTCTTTCCCAAAGTGGGCGATAACGCCCCGTTGTGGGCGCTGAAGGTCTAAACTCTAAAGAGTGTGGGAGTTGGGACCCAGAAAAAAATGGGGGCGTTGTGTAGAGGCTTGGGGGGTGATTTGTAATATCATATTTTTATCTAGGTGCATTTTTAAACGACTTCCAAAAAGGAGGAGGTTTCTCAATTCGACCGTTTGTTCGCGGATAACTCCGTCGTTTGTGGACCGATTTCCAAAATTCTTTTGCTGTTGTAAAGGATATAGTTGGAATTTGGTACCACGTTCACAAAAGTGGTGATTTAATGATGAAATCCATGAGGAATCGAGGGAACTCCTTAAAATTTATATGGAAACATATATTGATTTTAACTTTTTCTGGAGGATTTCAAGTGTATGCTACCAAAAAGTAAGATTTTGCACCAATGTATACCCTGGTTCCGAAGGTGCTGTACAGAACTCTTGACTCCTTACAGATAGATGTTCGAGGATTTCGGAGTTATTTAAACAACTAAAAGCAAATGCCAATACATCAATTTCATCAATCATCATCATCATCACCATAATTATTATGCCACGCACCATCATATTATGAGCCTATTATTGGTACTTTTCATGGTATTTTCCCGCCGTTTCTTGTTTGATTTTGAAAATTTTATTGTTGTTGTTCAAGATGTAATCTTAATTTGGTACCATGTTTCCGAAGGTCATAAATCATAATAATTAATTTCATATCAATGCAGCAATGATCGATATCAATCGATAGAGGGATATGAAATTTAATAGAATATATTAATTGTGACGTTATTTCAAATAACTCAAGCATAATAACATTTTGCCATTATGTAGAATCCCATACGAAGGTGTACCCTTAATCCATTGGCACAGCACAGACTTCCGGAGCCTATAAAGATATTATAAGTTTAGAAATTTGATGATTACTGCAAGTTATCATTACAATAACATAACCGTAAAATATATGGAAAATCGTAGTACTTCTTTTTAAAAGATCTAGATTTGTAACTTTTTGAAATCCACCTAGGTATAGTTAACTTTTGTAGTAGTTATACACAAATTAGATAAAATTATGATATACAACTGACTGCGTATGATATGCATAATGGACATATTATAAATTATACATAACTAAAAAGAGAAAAATAATTATTTTTAAACAAAAAATTGAAACCGACTTCCACACTAAAAACTACGGTGAATAAACTAAAAAGTGTTAAATAATTATAATTCTATATTAGTGGCTTTTTTAGGATTGGCCTAAGCCTCAACTATGTCTGTACTCAATCTTCATACTTTTGAAGTCGGTACCAGCTCCTAAAATTTCTGAGATTTTTGACATAGAAGTTAGAAAGCCACTAATATAGAATTAGAATTATTTAACACTTTTTAGTTTATTCACCGTAGTTTTTAGTGTGGAAGTCGGTTTCAATTTTTTGTTTAAAAATAATTATAAATTGAAACAATGGGGGGCGCTAAAACATAATTTGTTCTCAAAGTGGGCAGTAGACAAAATAAGTTTGGAAACCGCTGCTTTATTCCTATAAAGCAGCGGTTTCCAAACTATAAAACAGCGGTTTTAAAACATCGATTATTCCGATGCCTACTTTTTAAATCATGAGGCTGCTTAGTGTGTTGCAATACAAATAAATGTTTACACTATGGTTGTTATTACTTTTGATGTGATGAAAATGTATGTGGGTTGATGAATACATCAAACGTTCACAAAACAAATGCTATACCTATAATTATCTCAACTGAACTTATCATGGCTTGAGTTGCCTTTGATAGACAGCCTCAAAACGACATACTAGTACAGGTCCCCAATACCAAAAAAGTCAACTTCCGTTCAACTCATCTCCGCCATACGAATTATTGGTATGTACTTGTTAGGCATATTTTCCTGAACACGAAAAGTGCGGTAGTCACTTCCTACGTGTGTGGAGGGGGTAGCTATGACGTCACAAAGATGGCCGCCGGGCCTATTCTATTGTGCGGATTATCTAGATATCTACTGAACCGATTTACTTAAGTAGGATGTCAAACGAAAGGTAATTAAATAAGCATCATTTTATTTCTTAGAACTATCAATGTGAATTAAGTACCAAGGGAAATATTTCAAAAATATATTTTTTCCTTCTTATGTATATAACTTGGTAGTCGTTAGGATAATGGAAATATAGGTTATTATGAAATATTTTGCTACTTTAATTAGCTTCCTAACGAACTTTAAAATTAAATCATTACAATGAAGCTATAAACAACGTAACTGCATCCGTTTGAATGAGCCTCGGTAGCGCTGAACCCGTAGCGGTAGCTAAGCTACTAGGCTGGTTTTCTATAGAATTATAATAGAATTTTGAATAAAAAGCATGAACGTTAGTAATAAAAATATATAAAAGTATGCTGGTACTTATTCATAGGTTGTATTTACAGTTTTTTTATGTGACCAGCATAATAATAGGTTATAGGTAGGTATGTGTTATACCAACTAAAGTTACCGATAAAATTATTGAAAAATATCCAAAAAAAAAATCTAATTAATGTCCTAAATCTGATCTTCTGAATAATTATACCAATTATTATAACAATTTAGTAACCGACGGGCGACATGACACATCCACAACGGGATGAACGGGAACCAGCTTTACATTGACATGATATTATAAGTTTGAGATCTTTCAATGAATTAAGTAAGTAATTATACACTTTCCTTGCACTTATTCCACTTTATATTTTATTAAATAAAGTGGAATAAGTGCAAGGAAAGTGTATTATTATTTAATTGAACATGAATTTCCACCAAGAAGTGACCAGTACATTCAATATCATATATTTAAATGAGATTGAATTTACGGATGAAGTAACTGGCAATAAGGGATTGATATCCCCGTTCTTTCAGCCTATGGGTTCAGCTAGGGCTTTGCTACTTGGGCGTTCTGCCAACATAACGTCAGGTACTTCGATCTTAGCGCATGCTGTCGAAAGGCTTGTCGTGTCAGCGGTAACTTATCAAGTTCTTTGATGTTCTGGAACATTGCTGCTCTTAAGTTGTCTAGGTTATCCAGTTTTTTGAGTCCGCGGTCTTGTTTGTATACATAAGAGTGACAAATCTTTCAGCGTCACAAAATCGTTCTTCTGTAAGCTGAGCTAACACCAAAATTTGAAAGGAGTTGATAATGTTGTTGTAAAATCGGCCAGCTTGATTTTTTTGTGTGACCTGACAACGCAGTGGAAAACCCAGTTAGAGTGAGATAAGCCAGCAATGATTTCCTCTTATCGGTTGTTTGTTTTTTGGTAGTGCCAGATTTCATCCACACAACACTTGGTAGTTTCTCAGAGAAGTGCATAACGAGTGCACTACAGTGTTGCGACAATTTACTATTAACCGTAAAAAGCCCGAATAAGTATTTACAATCAATCACATGTAGTATGAAACGGACCGTATCAGCTTCTTCTTGAGTACTTCTCAAATGATCCAAGTTTCTTTGTATATTAGAACTATCATGTTCTTCGTCCGAATATCCACCTGAAGTTAAAAGTTCGTGTGTTTTGTGAAGTTTTGATGTTTAAATGTAATGTATGCTGTAATTTCTTTTGAGCAACTAATGACATTCCGAAACACTTTTGGACCAAGAGCCTGTGACGGCCAGACTTTCCTCCTTTTAGAAAAGCTGAAAGTTTATCTGTTTGTGACCTATAAAGAGGTAAAAACGACCAGCAGCTATAAAACGACCAGCAGCTATAGAGTTTCGGTCGCGGTTCCTCAATAAGGTTCCCAGTTCTGAAGGGCTACCTGGTTTCGAGAAAGAGTAAAGCTCAAATTTTTATTTTATATTCTTTGCGGTAAGTGGAGAAATCTTGTCTTCCAGTGCCGGACATTTTTGACAGGTGCTTCCCACTGCCAGACACTCTTAACGTCTAATACTTTAAGAAAGTTTCTCAGATTTCTTATCAAAATAAATTGTTTTTCAAGCTTTAAAACTTGACACAACTTAATAAGATACCGCCGACACGACAAGCCTTTCGACAGCATGTGCTAAGATCGAACTAAACGCTCAAATAGCAAGGCCCACACTTCCTGAACCCATAGGCTGTGGCTAAAAGATCGAGGATCCCAATCTTTTATTGATTGCCGGATATTTCATCCGTAAAATCAATCTCATTGAAAGATCTCGAACTTTTAATATCATGTCAATGTAAAGCTTCTTGCCGTTCATCCCGTTGTGGATAATTGGATATTATGTCATGACGGTTACAAAATATGTAATGGCCCTTCTAAAGACTTTTGTTACCAGTGTAATTATTCAGAAGATACAGATCAGGTTACGGACATTAATAAAATAAAAAAAAATGTTTAAATATTTTTTATTATTTTATCAATAAGTTTAGTGCAACACATTCCTACCTATAACCTATTATTATGTTGATCACATTAAAAAAAACTGTAAACAAAACCTATGAATAAGTACCAGCTTACTTTTATATATATTTTTGTTACTATCGTTCATGCTTTTTATTCAAAATTCTATTATCATTCTAAAGAAAACCAGCCTAGTAGCTTAGCTACCGCTATGGGTTCAGCGCTACCGAGGCTCATTCAAACGGCTGCAGTTCCGTCGTTTATAGCTTTATTGTAATGATTTAAAGTTCGTTAGAAAGCTGATAAAAGTAGCCAAATATTTTATAATAACCTATACTTCCATTACCCTAACGGTTATTAAGTTATACACATAAGAAAGAAAAAATATTTTTTTGAAATTATGTTTTTCCGAAATATTTCCCTTGGTATTTAATTCATATTGATAGTTCTTTGAAATAAAATGATGCTTATTTAATAACCTTTCGTTTGACACCCTATTTAAGTAAATCGGTTCAGTAGATATTAAATAATCTGCAGAATAGAATAGGCCCGGCGGCCATCTTTGTGACGTCATAGCTACCCCCTCCACACACTTAGGAAGTGACTACCGCACTTTTCGTGTTCAGGAAAATATGCCTAATAAGTACATACCAATAATTCGTATGGCGGAGATGAGTTGAACGAAAATCGTTATTTGAAGACTTTTGTGCAAATGGGTCTCGTACTATACAGGGTTATAAGTATTTTTATCAACTTTTAATTTAAAGGGCCCTTAACGTTTTTTGAAGTGAAAACTTCTTTAGCGGCGTTGAGCACTTTTGTGGGATGGGTAAAAACTGTGAAACTCGCGTCAGATTCTCGTGCTGATCGAAAAACCTTGGAAAAACCGTAAGACGGTTGGAGAGTGGTGTTTTGTGTCGAACTCGAACTCGAACTCGAACTCGAACTCGAACTCGAATTGATTGTAACGGTTTCGATTAATTAAAAAGATCGATTTTTTAAAATCGATTTTCATAAAAAATGGGTTAAAAATTTAATCGATTGTAAGGGTTTCGATTAATTAAAATATCGATTTTTTAATAATCGATTTTCATAAAAAATGGGTTAAAAAATGCACAACGTTAATAATCAAGTTTTCACTTCTGCCGGCACTCCCGGAGTGCAACCCGTCTTTTTTTATATTTGTTTTTTTATTATAAAATTGGGTCCGTCCATGGGCTATTCGCCCATATCCTTTTTTTGTTATTTAATTATTTAGATTTTTCGCAAACGGGCTCTTAACGTTAAGCCATGGTTAATATTTAGAATTGCGAAGTTAAAATTTACAAACAAACATGTCTACCTACACGTGCGTGATCGCTTGTACTGGCCATCAAAGTGAACGTGGAGTGGCTACATAAAGCTTTGTTATAAGTTGAAATACTCGTAATAGAAAAAGGATTTATAATATGACTAGACAACGCCCGCAACTCCGTTGCGCGGAAATTCGTATATCGAGGGGAACCGTACATTTTCCGGGATAAAAAGTATTCTATGTCATTTCCCGGGACTCAATTACCAAATTTCATAAAAATCGGTTCAGCGGTTTAAGCGCGAAAAGGTATCAGAAAGACTGACAGATAGATTTAAATACACTTTTCCATTTTGAATTCTGAAACCTACTCTACTTAACAGGGATCCAAGAGGACTGATCACCTTCATTATCTAAAACAATGCTGAACAACCACCTCATAAATACAGAACAATTAAACGATAAATTGCCACTTAAATTAGTATTTTTATTTGCGTCTCACGTCCGCTATTCTTCGCTGCAATTTATGTTTGGAGGCTTGAAACTTAGCAGTACAAAGAACGTAATGGCGTGCTCCTCGACTACAATTGTGAACAATTTATACAGTGGAGATATGCAATAAAAATTATTGTGCCCCGACTCCCGCTACTGCCTTATGAAATTTTAAAATTTATCATTTTAATAAAGTTCCATATAATTTCCTTTAAACAGAGAAAGAATAAGTAAAGAATGTGCGAGCTATATATGCAGTAAAATTTTATGAAATTGCTTTGAAAAAGACACACTCATAAACGTTACTTCTTGTTTAAATGCTGCATATTATAAGCTTCACTTTAGTCACGTTAGATATGATTATAGTGTGAATTGAGTAATTAAATGATAAAGTTAAGTTTAAATCTTCACGTGGTCCTAGAATGGATGACCATGATTGTATAACATTCACAATCGACGTTGATCTTATAATAATCAAAATGCAATCATAGGCGAATAACCACAATCGAAGTCCATCATAGACCAACGTACAGAGGCTGCATAATCTCAATCATAATGCACAAAAGGCGAACCGATCAATGATTATGAAAAATACTCGAGCGTGACAGAGAGTGCGATAAGACGCAAAACGAACAAGGAGCTACGGCCCCGCCCGCGAGTTATTAAATATTAAAATAAACTCGCATTCCGACACGACGCGATACCAGATTACAGCACAATGAGCCCAGACCCTTATCGGACCCAACAGCACCCATTTACATACTGATACTGTTTACTTTATTGACAATTTCTTACGACCACCATCTTTAATTTTCAAAGCTCTTCGGGCTTTTCTTTTCTCGTACCACAGTGTTAAGAATATTCATGTTGTATGGTAAATGACTTCTTTTGAGCCTCCCCATTACATCACTAAAACCTCAGAACAATAGCTAAACAATAGGCAAAACTTGAAGAACCTACAGCTGCCAGTCAGGTTTGGTCTGTATAACGTAGCATAGATGTTTATAATCATCTAATTACTAATGAAAATGATTTAATTACAATATACTTAAAAATTGCAAAACAGCAGCTATTTCACAAGTACGACCCATCAGTCGTGGCAAAACGAGACACAATAGCTTTTTCATTGTTATCGCGGCCGGATGTGGCCGCTTGGGGCTTCATGAATTAAAATTGTTAAAACTTAAACTTACACCTTGTTAAAAACAAAAGATTAACACTTACAGATGATACCATTACGCGACAAAAGTTGCCCAAGATTCACTCTGCCCACTTACCTGAAACAATGCATCATTATAATATCATGAATATTAAATCAAATTACGTTGAATGACATCATATTTTATACAAATGAATTTATTATCGCGATTACAATTTGAATACACGAGACAATAATGAAAACACCAAAGCTGTACACCATTTTAGTGAAACATTAAAAATAATGATTTCATATGTCGGGATATGCTACGACGTACATTCTATAAAGAAAAAAATACATTATCAGAAATATTATGCCATCTATAAACGACACTTTCAAACCTCAAATATAATTGGTTATTGTCACAAAACAGCTTCAAAGTGGAACCTTTTCAACACGCTATGTCTATAATATTTGTGCCATAAGATTAAGTATTAATTATTTATAAAATGAAGCATAATAAAAGTAAGTTATAACTAAAAATATAGGCTTATAATAGCCTCTTTCACGTGATTATATCTTACGTATTATATTTTAATAACTTCCTTTGCTGACTCGTTAGGTTTACATGCTGTTATAATATTTTTCCGTAGCTTTACTGACTCGTTAGGTTTCCGTAATGTTATAATCATTACGTTACTAGATGACGCCCGCAACTCCGTTGCGCCAAAACTCGTTTATCGCGCGGGAACCGTACATTTTTTCGGGAGAAAAAGTATCCTATGTCCTTTTCCGGGACTCGAAGTACCTCCATACCAAATTTCAGCAAAATCGGTTCAGCGGTTTGGGCGTGAAGAGGTAACAGACAGACAGACAGACAGACAGACAGACAGACAGACAGACAGACAGACAGACAGACAGACAGACAGACAGACAGACAGACAGACAGACAGACAGACAGACAGACGGACAGACAGACAGACGGACAGACAGACAGACGGACAGACATACAGACAGACAGACACACTTTCGCATTTATAATATTAGTATAGATTACGGTTTAGCCATTGCGAGACGCGAGTGCCTACTGCCCATTAAATCGATCCACGGTTTTATTTTCCTCATTCTGTATTTTAAGTATTGCTTCCCGATGCCACTTAGTGAAAGGTTCCTGATTCAGAATTATAAGCAGGAAATAGCGAGCTATATACGTTTATAGTGAATTAAAGCTCCTCTATCGAACAGTAAATATAACTATTGGTCTCGCTAATAAAAGTCATTCCTGGAAAGACTCTAGTTAGCTTTCAGACTGTTTCTAAACTTAAGGCCCTACCTTTATACCAAGCTTAGTAACAAGTGATTTTACAAGTTTAAATAACATACCAGATTGTGATAGATTAATAGCCTGTTTCACCACTTTCTGATAAAGTGCCGAATAGGCTATTCACAACTTTTTTGACAGATTTTCCATACTTCATCTGTCAAGTTAAGTAGTGGATAGCCTATTCGGCACTTATCAGGAAGTGATGAAACAGACCCTATGTACATGGTCCGCGAATTGAGATAAAACACAGCAACAAAACGATTTAGGATATATATGAAAGAAACCTAAGATTGGAGTAATTGATACTCTATCTCTTAGATAATATCTTTGCCTGGAAAAGCAGTAAACAAAATCGCACACATGGTAAATATTTGCATATGATCTAAGGAATCCCAACGGACAAGCTAAACTCTATTAACTCTGCTGTTGAGACCCGCTGCAAAATTAATCAGATGTAAAGAAAATTTAGATGAAAGGGGTGGGAAGTATCAAACTTCCCTCTCCAAGCACAAGGTTGCACAACGTAAATAATATTATGTCTAAGAATTCCAAAAATTTGGAAGCTCCTGGATAATTGCTAGTAGTTTAGTCAATGCCCTTAGACCTACAGCTCACTTAACAAAGGGCCCACGTTCGAGCTATCGCGGTCCCGATCTGTCGTCGTGTGCAGGCGCCGATGTTCGCTAATGTAGCTTAATTAACTCGTATTCATTACAGGGGGATGTTTCAGACCACCGACCGCTATACGAATATAATGCCATTGTTAGCACACTTTAAATATATTTCAAGTAGGTATAAAGAGTATGAATACCGACTATATAAGTTAGTAGGATTATGTCAAGTCAAAATTCGTAAATGGCGATCTACAGCCTGGACATAGAGCGGCCAAGTTACATAGGTCCGTCTGATAACTTTATATTAATTTCTTTGAATGAATTCAACTTAAAAATATATTCTTAGAACGTCGTTGATGCTTACATGACTTGGTTAAGCTAAAAAAGCAAGAAGATAGGAACAAAGTACATTTAAAAAGTACCTAAGCCCAGAATAATTCCTAATAGAATATTGCAGAGATTCATTCAGATACTTTAGTCCGGCAGCACGATAACATTAAAGTATTCGAGCGTAAGTTCGTGTCGTTTGAGTCAGAGAAATATAAAGGTTATTAATATTCGGCGGGTGCTCAGTAGAGATACCCGGAGTCAGGTGACCGTCATCCGTTCAGCTTTATTGCGGTACCGTTGTACGAAATATTTAAATGATAACTAGGGTAAAATTTACCTTCCCAGCCAGCGTTGCCATAAAACGGTGCTTTATTTCATCTGACCCCACTTAGTTTAGAATTTAGACTTAATTTTTATGCGACCGTTGAGTTTATGCGGGGTTTATTTTCCCCGTTCGCCATAAAATATACAAGTTTTCCAGGCCGATGTGTACTTTATGTGGAGCCCGAAGGAGAGTCGTATATTATTAATAAAGTATAATTCTCCGACGTCGTTGGCAGACAAATGAGGGAATATTTTACAATCACCCGGCTGCAGCGATAAAATATCAGGAAAATGCCAAAAAGATTCAAATATTGAGCTCTCGGGCGCTGCATTATGAAAATTGCAAACAAACAAATTGTCATTACGAGCTAGTAAGGGAAATAATAACGCACGCGTTAATGGCTACCCGGCTCTACAATTCATTATTTATTATTGCACTGTATTATATTTTAATTTTTAATATTGAACATTATCATAGTAGGTAATTAGAATAATTACTAATTATCATACTCGTACTTCTATATGGAAGTGTATGTCCAACAGCCTTTCTTCATCACAATTGCATATTAGAAAAATGCTATGACCTAATACTATGTAGAATGTAGATAATTATAACAATAATTCAAGATTTTACTAAAACTTTTAGTAACAGCTTTAGTTGGAAAAGCACTACTTTAAAGCTTTCCTTACTTCAAACGTATCCGTATGTATACGGATACGTTTACATAAACAACTCCTAAAACTATAAGTCATGGAATTCAATATTATTACCATGCAATCAATCAACAAAAATATTTATGTTATATTATACTCATATTAATTTTATTGATTGGTTAAAGCACACTTAACTTTCTATTTGGGTAATTGATTTTGCTAAAGTAACGTTACGTAAGTGAACTTAGAAATGTTACGGGGCCAGGCGAAATTAGCATCCAATGGTCTGAGATTGACTGCCAAAATTTCAATATTTGGCCCATGACAGTAGGAGTGGTTGGCCTCGATGAGGCAACCAACTTAATAAAAACTGTCAAGTGATAAAGCTTGATGATATATAGTACCTCGATTCTCCTGATAAAACAAGACTATTCTCAAATTGCGGAATTTTGTCTGTAGCGGTCATTGACTCCCGGTCAAAAAACTTGTCATTTTCTATACAAATCGCGATTGATAATGAAGTGACAGATATTTCTAGTCTAAGGGTGATATCGTATTTTGCATACACGATGTGAACATAATTATTATAAATATATGAATTATATCACTTCAAACTCATAAAACATTCAATTTTATTCTTAAGTTAACAGAATGCAGTACGAGTATTTTTCACTAGGAGCTATCCTAGACTAAAAAGGTCAATGACCGCTGGTGCCACCTTAAGTTGTCCTGGCTATAATACATCTTTAGTCAAGTCTGGATACTATCAAACGGACTAGACGACGCTCACAACTCAGATGCTACGAAATTTGTGTATTGTGCGGAAAACCGCACATTTTCTGGAACAAAACTAACCTACGTGTTACTAACCTACACAATATTAATGAGGATTTTCTAAGAGAACAAACGTCTAACAACTTGCAGCTTTAAGCAAACAGAACGTGTTCTACTAAGCAAACTTTTTTGGAGTTCTATCAATATGACGAATAATCATAGCCTAATTAATGCTAGTTTAAAATAGTAGAACTCGAATACAGATCACTACAAATAATACAAGTCAAAGTATTAGTGTATTTGAAAATAATATCTACATATTAATAATTATTATGATACTAACGAAAAATTTAACATACTTAAATAAAAATGTTTGCAGAACCTAGAGTCAATGAGAAAGGAACTTAAAAACTCCCGTACCTACCACATTTTCTAGTCAATTGTAGCCTTTTTAGGTCTCCAAATAAATGTCAGATGCCTAATTATAATGGCGAGTTACAAGAACGTCCTTTTGAAGTCGGTTAAGAAATATTCTTCTTAAAAAAAAGTTCAAAGAATATTTTTGACCACTTGGTCAGCTAGTAATTTATACTATAACTAGCTGTTGCCCGCGACTTCGTACGCGTTAACATAGTATAATAACAAAGATGGATAGCTTTCCCCTTTTTGTGGTTCCTTATACAAAGGGTAAAAACGGGACCCTATTTAAGCAAACGTCAAACGCAAACGTCAAAAAACTTTCATACTTCTAACTCAAGAAATGATGGACTTTCATTGATTCTTTCTACCCCAATTTCACCCCCTTGGGGGTAGAATTACCAGAAACGCTTAAATACGTATCCATTCATTTTTAATCAGTAGCACAAAAATAAAGTTTCATGTTTCTAACTCAAGAAATGACGGACTTTCATTCAAACTTTCAACCCCTATTTCACCCCCTTGGGGGTAGAATTTCAAAAAACGCTTAAATACCTATCCATTCATTTTTAATCAGCAGTCCAAAAATAAACTTTCATGTTCCTAACTTGAGAAATGACGGACTTTCATTTAAACTTTCAACCCCTATTTCACCCCCTTGGAGGTAGAATTTCCAAAAACGCTTGAGCACGTATTCAATCATTTTTAATCAGTAGCCCAAACCTAAAATTTCAAGTTTCTAACTTAAGAAATAACGGAATTTCATTCAAACTTTCCCCTTTGGGGGTAGAATTTCCAAAAACACTTAAATACGTATCCATTCATTTTTAATCAGTAACCCAAAAATAAAGTATCATGTTTCTAACTCAAGAAATGACGGACTTTCATTCAAACTTTCAACCCCGATTTCACCCCCTTGGGGGTAGAATTTCCAAAAACGCTTAAATACCTATCGATTCATTTTTAATCAGCAGTCCAAAAAAAAACTTTCATGTTCCTAACTTAAGAAATGACGGACTTTCATTTAAACTTTCAACCCCTATTTCACCCCCTTGGGGGTAGAATTTCCAAAAACGCTTAAGCTCGTATCCAATTATTTTTAATCAGTAGCCCAAACATAAAATTTCGAGTTTCTAACTCAAGAAATGACGGACTTTCATTCAAACTTTCAACCCCGATTTCACCCCCTTGGGGGTAGAATTTCCAAAAACGCTTAAATACGTATCCATTCATTTTTAATCAGTAACCCAAAAATAAAGTTTCATGTTTCTAACTCAAGAAATGACGGACTTTCATTCAAACTTTCAACCCCAATTTCACCCCCTTCGGGGTAAAATTTTCGAAATTCCTTCCTTAGTGGGTGTCTACTTAATAAAACAACCCTACTCACCAAATTTCGTGGCTGTAACTTTAACAGTTTTTGCTCAGCGATGATGAATCAGTCAGTCAGTCAGTCAGTCAGTCAGTCAGTCAGGACATGTAATTTTATAAGTATAGATTTATAATCTTAATGCATTTTCCTAACTTAGGGGAGGAAACATGAAATATTTCATTTAAATGTTTTATCAGGCTGGTAATAAAAATGAATGGAAAAACAATGTAAACAGTAGAAAAAATGTGGCATAAATTTTTTATCACTTTAATGAATTAATTATACATTAAAATTGTACCAACAAGTAATATCACGTGTAACGTAATGCAAATGTATGTAAAATATTATTTAATCGCAGTAGAGAACATGTTTTCAGTCATTAATTACTGCAGCTATCAGCCTTATCTTAGATACAAAGATAGCTTTATCTTTTTTAAAATTCAAATGTTTTCCATCTTATAAACCATGATAGATGTTTTCCTAATGTTTAGCTAGCACCAATCTCTAAAGGAATGTTCACATTGGAGTACACTTTTATTGAAATTGATCTTATAGATTCAAAGGTAAAGACAGGCAAGTAAAAGACAACGCTGTAAAATGTAACTCTGAAAGACTTTAAAGGTAGAGACTTGAGCCATAGAAAATAGTGTCTGTTTCCGACCCCCATTTCAATTTATAGTCACCACTGACGAAGATTTACTGTACATTTCAATTTAAATTTCAATTGTGCACCATGTATTCAGGCTCAATAAAATGTAAAGCCAACGAAAAAAGATCTTGGATACCATGTGAATAATATACCCAGATTTGGGTAATCTGGGTATTGCGTAGTATAAAAAAGTTAAAAACATTTTTAGGAACAAACAATTTGGCTAAAACAATCGCGATCGCGGTCAACGGTAAACAAAAATAATATCGTGTACAACTGTCAATAATTTTCAGCTGTCAGAAGTAAGCCGTAACTTTTGACGTTTGACATGATTGGAGAGCTTAATAAAGTTATCCACAATTCCGACACATTGCTACACTGGCCTGGCTTTATAAAATTATATTAAAAAATAAACTGAGAAACGTAAAATGTTTAGATTTTTCAGCTATATTATTTTAAAAAGATCTAGCAAATTTCTTTAAAAAAGACCTACAATGTGTATACAGCCGTAATAGACACGATTGTCTAAGGTCGATACTTTAAATAAATAAATGAAAAAAAATGTTTTTCCTTGTCTGTCAAGCCACTTTTCTAACATATCAAACACATTTTAAGTTCACATCTGTATACACTTATATTATACAGTGTATTTTTTTATTATGCAGTAAATATTAGCATAGTGTCCATTTTACGATCGATTTTAGAACCATCAGATCAGCAACTTTTTTAATTTATTCGGAATCAAAGCAACACCGTATCGACAGGATATAAAGCAGATAAAAGTTTAGATTCTTATTCAAATCTTCAAGAGATATTTCAAGTTGTTGTGTTTGGTATTGATAAGATAAATAAAATTCATTAAATTAATGTCGTCTTAAAATCAGGTAGGTGATAAATTAACAGCTACTTTATGAGTTTCGATCGGCCTGATTGGCATTTAAAAGCTTTAAACCGTGGAAATATTTATTTGTAACCACTGGCTATAAAAATGCCATAAAATAAAATAGCAGGTGTCAATATAACGCCAGAGATAGTTTTCATTCTGGGCACATGCAAAATTATTATACTTTTATGACATTGACAGTGCATGTGAAACAGCTGTCTCCCGAGTGACATCTTACAAATGGAAAAGAATAAAAAGTTTTATGAACATTCAGATTATTAGGTACCACTTGCACTGTACTTTGTTATTACACCAGACTTATAGTATACAGCCAAGTCTACACATAGCCACTCTGACAATGGCAACTCACTAGGTCGCCATAATAAAAAGAAAAAAAAATTTTGAAGTCCAAATAAAACGTACAGTTCGGCAAGGCTTTAAAGTTTAAATCAGCGCCCATTGCTGCTGGTAAAGGAGAACTGTCAAAAATGACGTTTTTGTCTGTTTTGTCTATCATAATAGAAGCGTTAGTTCCTTTTCTCGCCACGTTCATTATATTAGAGGAGGGGAGGGTGCTATTTTTAACCCCCGACCAAAAAGAAGGGTGTTATAAGTTTGACGTGTCTGCCTGTCGGTCTGTCTGTCTATCTGTCTGTCTGTCTGTCTGTCTGTCTGTGGCATCGTAGCATCCAAACGGGTGGACCGATTTTAATCTAGTTTTTTTTGTTTGAAAGCTGACATGACCGAGAGTGTTCATAGCTATAGTTCATCATCATCAGCCTGCTCATTGCTAAAATATCACGATTTATCTGGTTCGTGATAGGACGATTAGCAACTTGCAGTCGTTTGATGGGTTTTATATTTTGCATTCTGGTTCGAGACACTTATGAATATGATATACACATTATTGGAAAGTTGACCTGGTGCTGCAGCATCACCTGGTACTAATCAATAGGATACCCAACTCCGCACCAACTTAGAGCAGATGTTTCGTGTTTGGGCTCATTTTTAACCCCCGACAAAAAAGAGGGGTGTTATAAGTTTGACGTGTCTGTCTGTCTGTCTGTCTGTCTGTCTGTCTGTCTAAGGTCTGTTTGTCTGTGTGTGTATCTGTCCGTGGCATCGTAGCATCCAAACGGGTGGACCGATTTTGATCTAGTTTTTTTTTTTGTTTGAAAGCTGGCATGATCGAGAGTGTTCTTAGCTATAACTCATCATCATCAGCCTGCTCAGTGCTGGACAATCAGGGTTTATCTGGTTCATGAAAGGCCGTTAGCAACTTGTAGTCGTTTGATGGGTTTTATATTTCATTCTAGTTCGTGACATTTGTGAATATACAATATACGTATACACATAACATTTTTTTAACGACATAAGCAAACTCACGGATCTTGATTTATTTAATTCTTCAGTAAGCGCCACAAAAAAGCTAATCACTAAGGAATGGTTTGAGACTGTTTCTTTACTTTAAGAAGTTAGAACATACTTTAACTGGTTAATTTGCTCGGTGTTTTCATTGGTATACTGTTATAATATTTCAGTGCGTATATTTTCTTTTGTAAACATAAATTATCTCACATTAATTAGATCATACGCTTTTGTTATTATTGAGTGTCTGTGAAAACGTGTAAATAGTGTTAAGTGTTTATGTAGCTTCTAAGGTTGTAAATCAAATCACTGTATGTTTTCCTGATAAAATAAAAATAAAATAGTAATGGAAAGTTGACCTGGTGCTGCAGCATCACCTGGTAATCAATAGGATATCCAACTCCTCGCCAACTTAGAGCAGAGGTTTCGTGTTTGGGCTCATTTTAATTGCGACAACCAGTAAGAAGTAGATAAACAGTAGTGACCGACCGAACTTTCGGTTTCGGTTTCGGTTTCGGCCAGTTTCGGCCAAAAAATCTAGTTTCGGCCTTAGTTTCGGTTTCGGCCAAAATATAGCCGAAACTTTCGGCCCCGCCGAAACTCATGCGTCGTTCGGTAAACTTCGCAGTTAACACGAGCTTGCTTGCCAGCGAGGCCCCGGCTCGTTCGCCACTATCTATTTAATTTTAATCGTGTTTTGAGATTATGTTTTCCACCAAAATTAGTCCCAAAACAAAAATTTGCACTTCGTTTTATTTTCATTAAAATATAGTCTAAACTCTAAACTTATTGTTATCGAAATTATATTATGGAATTTTATTTCTACGACAAACGCAGGCCTATATTTTAATATACATATTACATAACTGTTACCAAACAAACGACTTAGTAAATTGATTATATTGTGTATGAACTTTATTTACTTAAGAATTTTGTTTGACTGTGAAATTATAGGATATATTAGGATATATCTTGCGAGATTTATCTAGTAAATCATCTCGCCTCATTCTTTTCCCTTTACCAGGCGTTTTATTTAAATGTTTAAAATTATTTTTTAACCATGGACACGCAATCTCTTAGACCATTCCTACCCTGCTAGAATCTTATCTAGCCCACTTCCCCGTAAGCTTCACTCCTGCGGCCCTCAGTATATTTTTCAGGCTTAGTGGCAAAACGCCTTCTGGAGCAAAAAAAATGTCACGTCAACTGCAACTTTGCTTAGTAATTTCGTTTTGAACTTCGACCGCGGTCGTGTCCATGTTTCCCATAAAAATAATATACTGCAATTGATTGTGTTTTCGGTAGTTGTCGTTAATGTCTAAGGGAGGATTTCACCAATCACACAAATTCGTTTTATAAAAATTAGTTCTCATTAAACGCGTTCCTACGGGGATGTAAATCTCGTTTTGTTTCAAATGGACTTTATAATATTCTCTTATTCACGATTAATAAATCGAAGTTTATGTGACGTCACGCAATGATGGTGTCTAGTTACGTTATTTTATCAACAAAAAAACTAGAAACGATACATACCAAACGCATCTTTCAAAACTGTCATATTGATATTTTTTTCGTCTATGATTTTCGATTCGCCATAACACTACACTGACAGGACTTTAACGGCTTTTATGAAGTTTAACCGTACAACATTGGACGTTCTGAAGATAAAACTCGGATTTGCTGTAATCGTTATGTTGGTGAAATGCAATTTGGTGCTATAGACGCGTTTATACGTTTAGAACCAATTGAGAGTACACTAAGCGCGTTTTATTTCTTAGGTGAAATCGCACCTAAATAAAATGATTTGAAAAAACTTCTGCTCTTGTTTCTTAGGGTAATCCTTCGTTGTAATACATTAAGGGAAATTTCACTAATCACACTTAAAACTTCGTTTTATTAAACAAAGTTCTCATTGAACAGTGAAAGCCTTTATATGGCGACGTAAATCTTTTTTGTTTTGTTTCAAATAGATTTTACGTTCTTCTTTTAAACGCGATTAATGAATCTATATTTACGTTACGTCACGCGATGATTTTTATATGTTTTTAGATCATCTTAGAGCCTTGTCACGTTATGTTTGCAGGTGGAAATGTCGTCTACGCGACGCCCTAGGATACATTGCGCGCGAAGTAGGGCTATATTGGTCATAACTTATATCGCTGGCTGACGGTTTTTCCACCGTCGTATTAGCGACTGACGGTTTTCTTTATTATTTACAAAGTACAAACATTCACCTGTGTAAATTTTGTACGGTATAAAATGACTTTATATTCAAAAAATTTTTACATGTTCAGTAACGCGACTGACGTTGAATCCCCCGTCTGCAATACGGCTGACGGTGATTTTTGGTTAAACATGACCTCAATAATCATCCATCAAAGTTTCATTCGGTATAAAATCACTTTTCGCAAGTATTTTTTAACAACTTTGAAATACCCTCAGTTAACATTCCACCACGGGTGCGGCGACTGACGCTGATTATATTGATTGATAAATATTAAGCTACCCCTGGACAAAAATTTGGTCGGTATGAAATGACTTAGCAAACGCTAGCACTACCTCCCCTACTATTAGGCAAAACTGATAAAAAAATAATAAAAGCGTTTTTTATTTTAGTGGTGGGTTCAGAAACTGCATCCATTTTAAAGTTTTGAAAAAGAAAATATATGCAGAAAATTGCTTATTTAGGTAAATTATAAATATATTTTGGACAACAAGGACTAAATCATTTAGTTTAGTACAAAATAAAATATCTGCGAAGCTTAGTTAGGAAAATATGAAGCTTTATTTTTTTTATATTTTATAATGTCCCTACAGGCTTACCTAACCTTTGAATCGTCAGTGCTTTATATGGAAGCTTCTTTGGGGTACACTAAACATCCCCTATCTTAATCTGACAGATCCGGTGACATTTCAATATTAAAAAAATAAATAAACCACCATGTGAGAAATCTGATTTCTATACCATGATAACTAGACAGACACATGTCGGAAGCCTATACAAGCTTAATCTTAAAAGAGGGGATTTCGGGAGTAGCTCGAGCGTGTCGCTCGAGCTACTCCCGAAATCCCCTCTTCCCCTCCTTTTCGCAGCCTTGTCGAACTGTAATATGCTCTCAGAGTGTCAACAACTAAGCTACCAGCGGTAACGGAGAAGAGCCGGCGGAACAAACTCGGTCGGCGATAATAGGCTATTAATTACACGATTGAGTAAGCTTGTAGATATTTTGTCGGGATGTTTGCCGGGAAATTGGCTCGTTATTGACGAATGGCAACTTAGCTGAACGGATATGCCTTGTTCATTTGGTTGATTGATTGCTCTTAATTACAGCTAGATACATCTGCCGATATATAGTTGATTCTGATAAACATTATAAGTTTATGATTTCGATGCCGCCTTAGTTTTTTACCTAACTACAAAATGGTTTTCCTACAAAATGTCCAACTAATGTCAAATTCTTTTATTCTTAGCTCTTTCCCACTTAACATGTGCTTTTAGGATTGGTTTAAACTCCAAAAGTTCTTTAGTGTTAGTTTGATGCATACGAAAACACTATTTTAGGGTCTACACTGACGGACCGCATTTTAACTGCAATCCAACTGCAAATTGCAGTTCAAGTGCAGTTTGAATGCAGTTGACATGACTGCAATACGACTGCAATAGAACTGCAAACCAAACGCGCAGTCGGATTGCAGTTCAGTTGCAGTCGGCGTGCAGTCGTGTGAACTGTTTGGTTTGCAGTTCTATTGCAGTCGTATTGCAGTCGTGTCAACTGCATTCAAACTGCACTTGAACTGCAATTTGCGGTTGGATTACAGTTGAAATGCGGTCCGTCTGTGTAGACCCTTACTGCTTGGAACTCATTGGATAGAAAATACTATAAAAGCTTTTAGGTATGCTAAGAATCCATACGGGTATTAGAGGTTAAGTACTTAAAGTCTGAAACCAACAAGGCACGCTTTCCTAACTCGTTGTAAGTGTAACATGCAACAACGCAATTTTTAACCCAGTTACTACACCACTTTCTAGTTACCTCATCAAAACTTAATGTTATGTGCAAGCTAACCAAGTGCCTTGTCATGAGATAAAATTTTATTGATACTGTTATAAGAGGCAGCGCCAAGAAAGGTGGTTATTTTTAAATTGTTAACTTTTTGCTCGCTCTCCTTATATGCTGAAATCGTTTCATAAGAGTAAATGTTGGCTATAAATAAAATATTGATGGAAAATATATTACCACGAGGCTAGTAATAAAATGTCTGACAAAAGTTGAAAACACTTGGAGCTGTTGCCGAAGAAACGTTTACAGAAGATTGTCTTGTTTAACCCATTAAGCCCCATAAGCTCACCGGTGAGCGAGACACAATAGAATAACAATAGATTTCCAAGAATCCACGATCGAAGGATTAAATCCATAACTCCATACTGATATAATAAATGCGAAAATGTGTCTGCCTGTCTGTTACCTCCTCACGCCCAAACCACTGAACCTATCGCTGAAATTTAGTATGGAGAAATTTTGGGTTACGGGAAAGGTTATTGGATAGCTGTTTATACCCGGCAAGATGTACGGTTCTGGCGTAATAAACAAATTTTTGTACAACAAAGTTGCGGGCGTCATCTAGTATATAGGTATAATATGAACTTATGAAGTAACGAGCTTTTGCCCGCGGCTTCGCTCGCGTTAAGAAGTATTATTATATACATACAAACTTTCATCCCCTATTTTAACCCCTTGGGGTTGGAATTTATCAAAATCCTTTCTTAGCGGATGCCTACGTCATAACATCTACCTGCATACAAAATTTCAGCCCGATCCGTCCAGTGGTTTGGGCTGTGCGTTGATAGATCACCATGACAGTCAATCACCTTTGAGTTTTTTATATATAGATAGTGTGTATTTGATTATTCTTGTTCCACTAAAAAATCGCGTTCTTTGTTCTAGGAAAGGGGGAAGTGACGTAATAGTGCGACATTATGGCATTTCGTGCGACTTAATCGCATGATCTTTACGGAAAGTACAATCGGTTACAAGAGCGCGATCCGTCAATCAGTTGTGCAATAGGGAAAGTAACGAGATTTATGGTCGCATAAGTACCTAATGCAGGTCGGTGGTATGTAGCCTACTTAGTGTGTATTTCAGTAGAGACTCTAGTATTATAGTCTAGTATAGTCTTTGTAATTTGTACCAGCAGAATGGGACAAAAGTCCATTCTCTTGTCCATCTTTAAGTCAAAATGACCCAAATTAGAATAAAGACAGTGCAAGTTCTAAATGCAGTTTACAGTGGTATGTAAACTGCTCTGCTAAGATGCTCTAATATAGAGTAGGCAAAATAGAACGTAAGTACAGATCGTCAAGTCAAAACCAACAAAATCGGAATAAACACAAATTATAAGGTTTTTGAAGG
The DNA here is from genome assembly GCA_963422495.1 of Polyommatus iphigenia. NCBI lineage: Eukaryota > Metazoa > Arthropoda > Insecta > Lepidoptera > Lycaenidae > Polyommatus > Polyommatus iphigenia. The sequence goes on along the minus strand of OY730185.1, from coordinate 32,900,983 downwards.
AAAATGTTTTCCTAATGAAACGCAACATGTACGCCATCAGTAAGTATACTAAAAAGCCCATCTTTTGGGGCAAAGAGGGCATCACAAAGCGGGCAAAGACGATCTAGGATTTGTCAAATCAGTTGATTGTTAAAAAAGATAACAGTCCAGAAAAAAGTCGTAATTATTAAATAGGATGTTTAACAAATATTATATCCATGTCAACAATTAGTATGTAATATGCATATGACAGTGTAAATATTCATCGTGTGATAGTATGGCGTAGGTCGGCGGGGTGCGGTCGGCACGCATTAGACACAATGAGATTTGTATCCACTGTACTGTACGGATTTACACATTTCATCATCATCACCATCATTATCACTATCATCATTATTATTATCGTCGTCGGCACTTATAACGTCGTCAGGATCTCTGTGACGATTTTCCAAAGATAATTACTGTCATTCGAAAGGCTACCTTTCTGCAACTTTGGTTAGTTATTGAATACTACATGAGCATCTGAGTTCTGATAGATTTTGTTTTCGAACAAACTTTAAACTGTTATCTTTAAGCTTTTGGTATGTATGAATTAGATAGAGGACGTAATAATTATGTATTACCACGTATTGCGCGCAAAAATCCAGATTCAAAAATTGCAATCGAGTTAAACTCAACAAATCTACCAAATACGCTCTGAAAATTATATTACACTTTGAAGCAAATTTTGACGTCGTAAAATACAAACTAGTACCAAAATTATGATCTTTAATAGAAAATAGCTTGCTGGAGCTCGCTTACACTAATTAAAACTTAGGACCATCTCGACTTTGAATCTTCGCTATAAATTACGTAATGAAGTGTACGACCAAACTTAATAAAATTAGCTGCCCAATTTGTAAGCAACATTTTATAGGCTAGCATTACTACCATGGTCGATGCATAACTTTAAGGTCGTCTAAGCTGAAGGGTAATAGCGTACAGTGTAATGTGTTCAATATCTACCAGTAACCTATTATCGTCTGATCGCAATTTACATATGTCTATAGACATGTAGATAATGATTTTTGAGGCAAGTAGAAGCGGGATCGCAAGAGGAATGAGAGCAAGAGCGAAAGCGGAAATAACTACTCCATACTCCAGAGGATTGAATAGCAACACATATTTAAGATCTGCTTATCCTTGTCTGTCGCGTTGGAAAAACATGGAAGAACAGGGAAGAAAGCGAAATGGAGAGCGGGAGCAGCAAGCAAGAGTAAAGCTCACTATTACAATGCTACAGAATTCATTATTTTTCCACTATGTATAAAACACTTTGATTTCATCATCGTATCACAAGTAACAATCAATAAAGTTTTAACGCGCAACGAAACAGTCATGAGTACTAAGTACTGCATGCTGCAAGCCATCTCTGAAGAATTCCATCAAACGGGAACTAGCAATAAAAATTACCCAGTTGTCGAAACACCCATCAAATCCCACACTACGCGTACCCTTATACGGGCTTCAATAAGAAACGCCAGTGCACACTTACAATCCCCTTCCTCTCATGCATGATAATTTTCTAACAAAAGTAGGTCGCATCTGAATAAGGCCCAAAAGGCAATGTTCATTTCCAGCGGAGCACTTACACCGAAAATACAGTTTGGAGCTTAAGGGGCATTGTACATTCTAGAGTCGTGCCTCGCCGCGAGCCGCCAACCACCGCCTTGCTATAATGCGCTTACAGGGCTGCCGCGCCTCCCAAACTGGGGAGCGCCCTTGTGTGAAAAGTGTAGCTTTGTATGCAATTAGGGCTTGTGGAAATTCAGATAGCGTTAATTTGCTAGCCGAAATGAGAAGGTCGTTTAGCGATGCGCTTTTTGGTAAGCTAAAGCAAGAATGTAATCAGTAAGTAATTAAGAAGCAAAAACGATTGTGTAGTGGACGATAGTGATAATGCAATGGAAAATAAAATTAAAAGGTTTTTTTTCTTCGTAACAATTCAAGGGCAATATAAATAAATGGTACATTAGGTTCAAGAAACTCTTTGAACGTTATTAAAGCTTGTTATTTCATTTGACAGAGACATTGAGATATTTTAGTATGTGTTCTAATGACACCTGTTATCCGTAAACTATCAATGTTTGAAAGCCGCTGGCTCATACTCGAGTGGTTGGGCGCCCTTATAATTCCATTCTTTGGTACAGTGACTGAGGCTAAGTCGAAACCCGTGTTGCTTTTGAAACGCTTAATATATTATAGTTCCACGATAAAATAATATATTGTATCACACAAATACGACAAAGTATAAATTTACCACTTCGTGTTGTTTACACTGGTAATGTTATACTTGAATACCAATTAAGTTTTGTAATCCGGTCTTTAGTTATAGCAATTGTAGCTACCGAACGTTAATTATTATAAATCTTACCTACTTTATTTACTACGCAATCACAAATCTCAAGAATTTGGTTTGCATTACGTGAAACGAAACTCCTTAGATATAAAAGATAATAAGTTATCAAATACAGCTTCAATACTTCTTTGATCCAATCAAACGGCAAAATAATATTCTCATTACTTAAAGGTTCAAACGAATGTTTTGACCAAACAGAACGCGTTTTGCGTTAATTCGTCATTTCACATAGGAAACGAAGTAAATCAAAGAAGTAACGATGCAGCATGTTACAGTACAAAATAACAAAATTTTAATGCAACATGCTGCTCAAAAACATTCTTACAAAGCTATACCAACAAACGATATGCAACTTGACAGAATAAAGATTCAATCGCTTAAACGAATAAAAAATAAAAACAGCATACAGCGACATTAACCGCCCCGATAACAAATAGAAATGGACCGCATCTGAGATCCTCGCTCCTCTATTTCTTCTTTAATGTCTTAAGGAAACTTAAACAAGTTTTATCAGGAGGACAATTAACCCCTGCCGACTCATTAGCTAAACGTAGCTCCAATAAAAGCGAAACATTACTGGATAACATTGAATTGAGACGAAACTATTCTTAATCTAAATGGCATACATGTTTTATGGTGCGGTTGCATCGGTCTGTTGTTGGCACAGATAGGCTTATTATGGCACTATTGCTATTAATTTACGACACATTAGGTACATGTGTGAAAAGTTCGACAAAGTCTCTTTAAGTGAATTCATAGAGAATACGTATAAAGATATTATGCAAAGTGTGACAAAACTAAGTAATAATATTTTAGGGTATGTATTTATCTCTTACATCTCTTAAAATTTAGTATGTTATTATTTTTAGCAATATTTCGCTATAATAGAGACCGGAACGGCACCTTAAGTTTATCTCCACAGTTTGTAACTATAGTCTGTCATAAAATGGCATTTTAATTGAATTTTTCGGAACGAAAAAATATCGGAACGGCACCTTAGGTTTATTTCCGAAGTTTGTCCATACTTTCGCATTTCCGCTGGTCGGCGTGCTAGCGCTACAGTAAGTAAATGAGTGAGCGTACGCACGCCTATGCGTACACTCACTCGTTTATTTCGCGGAATATTGCTAAAAATAATAACATACTAAATTTTAAGCTATGGATTTCCGCAAAGTAACGCCTGATTCTATTAACTCTTACATCTCTTATATTTCAGAACGTGCTGTAAAAGAAGCTACGCTAAAAGAGTCACTTTTGACGCAAATGTAGAGAACCCGCCTTTACTTGCGTGGAATAAAAGGTAGTAGAATAATATAATTAATACGTGATATTATGCTACTTTCAACAAAATCTGCCATATGGTAAGTGTAGGTAATGATTACGAAGACAGCCCTCTCCGTAAAAGGAATTGTCAAATCCTTAAAAGTTCAACGATCGCTAATTTAACAAGATTTTATTTAAAAGATAAAAGATAGCGATTGAACCAGAAACGGAACATCTTTAACACGTAATGGCACTTTGTTCGACAATTTATTGTAATTTACAAAAGACAAGTTAAGAGAATTCGGTCTCGTTCGACAAAGAAACAATATTATATCGAACGTTTAACATTATTTTGTTCTTTTTCTTTTAAATGAAAAATAAAATTAAATTGTTTACTTGTAAAGTAATTTTGTAGTTCGTATAATAAATACTTATACGTAACAGCATACTCTGTTGTAGTACACAATATGGCGCAACTAATACTTATTATTTTACGAAAGTAAACCCACCAAGTAAATATTTAATTCAGGATTTAAAATTTACGAAATGAGGGCCTGTTTCACGACTTCCTGATAAGTGCCGAATAGGCTATCCACCACTTAACTTGACAGATAAAGTATGGGGAATCAGTCAAAAAAGCTGTGAAAAGCCTATTCGACACTTTATCAGAAAGTGGTGGTGAAAATACGTTATTAAAGATTAAGGGCCTTAATCTTTAATAACGTATTTTTATCTATAATACGAAAGTCCCTAGCAGTCTCCCAAAAGACGAGGAATAAAATAAACAATTTCCATGATATTGATAAACGCAGACTTTACTAACGCAAAGTTGTAAAGATATCATTATGTGGAGTGATAAAATGGCTGAGCCGCGAGGCAAACGCCGGCCGACGGAAGTGAGGCTGAGGCGCGTTTCACAGAAACTGGGACTTCTGTATATCAAACAGGAGCGCTCGTTATATTTGTCCCATTGTCCTCAATCATTATGAAACGTTTCCTTTATTTCAAAAATTAACTTGCGGCCTTTTGTTCCAATGAATGGGATGGGAAAATCTATTGGGGATCTGCGATGATATTATTATATGTACACTCGAGGAAGTTGATTCCTATGCAAGTGGCAGGTTTTTTAGTTTGGTCCGGTTACGTTGATCGGCAAAGAGACTATAACAGAATTATATTTCCATCTTGGTCATTTTGTGTTTGCCAAAAACATAGCAACCGTGTTAGCAACGAAGTAGTTTTTTTTTGTCAAGAAAATTAATGATTGTAAACATAAAGTTTATAACGTGTGTATCGCATATTAAATAATAGTTTAATGGTCAGGCATATTTTCAGAAAATTTTCAACATGCCTCTATGTGTAATGTGTTTTGTGCAAAACATAAAAGTCCAAAAGTGCCATTCGTGATAAAGTTTAGGTATACATGAAGTCTCAACGCAATATTTTCACTGAATGATGAATTCGGCGGCTGCAATAATATAATAAATTCAGTTCGCTTCAAAATCGAGAACTCTAAAATGCCTGAAATTGTAAAGAGTGGAAAAAGGATACTTACCGAATTCTGTTGGGTTTATTCATGTTGCAGTTCGCAAAGGACATAACATTTTTTAAATAAAGTATCTTTAGTTATATCCAAATAAATATGTATAATGATCTATGATATAATATTATTAAAAAAAGGTAGATATCGCACTAGCGCGTAGAATCTGGGGCAGGCAAATGAACCTAATTAGTGTCTTTACGAATTAGTTGCATGTTGGCAGCGAGCGAGTGACGACGAGTGACGTTTTGATTAAAAATGCCAAATCGTGTATTCAGAAAATGCAAAAATTATAATACAAAGGTAAAAAAGGATGGAAAAGTTCCGTACCACACGGAATTACATGAAAACTTCTAGCAATTTACATTTTATGTGAATATTTTCCAAAATTTTTGAAAAAATATTTAATGCTTTATTTTATACTGAAAAAGGATAGAGAATACGGACGACAACTGTAGCGAGATAAGGACAGATAGTCGCGTGCCACAGAATAATCGATTGAAGTATTCAGAAGCGATTACGTAGGCATCAACACGTAGGCATAAACTAATAATTGCTTAATATTGTAAACATGTTTTCGTTTTAATATTTTTTAATTTCAAACATGCGTGCGCCTTTTTAACTTTCTAACTAGCCAAATACTAATTTTATAAATTAAAAAAATGGATAAGCCGTGTAGTACGCCACGTGCCGCTCGGTTTTCGGGGCCTGTCCATAATATACATAAATCTATACAATGATAATATATAGCCACGCGCCGCGCCGCTCCCGCCCCGCTGACAGCTAGTTTCAAACTCCAGTCTTAAACCACCTTAAACGTAATTTGAATATTATTTGGATATGAGTGTTTGCTTCTTTTACATTATAACAGAAGTATGCCTTTATAAATAAGTAGCCATGTAGATATTATTAGCTAAAAGCTGAGCTTTGTGAGGACTCGCGTCGTTTTTCTGTGTGGTGTTAATCTATAATGCAGTTTTTTTTAGTAACCAAACCTTGAATGACCGATGATAACACATCTACATAACATCTGTTGAGAAATTCAACATTCTAGTACTGAGTGATTATAAAAGAAAAAATACGTGTACTTTTATTTTTAAAAAGGATCATTATATCAAAATTTGGCAGGAAGGTTTTATTGCACCCTGTACTTATATAAAATATGAAAATTACTATAATAATATGTTAAAACACAAATCATTAGGCGTACTTAATAGTTTTTTCGTAAAGTGTACCACAAAAGTGCTCAAGTTGTTGGATATACGAGGGCTCGCTTCGCTCGCACTGATGATTTGCAGGTTTCCCGAGTGAAGAGCTCATAAGCCATAAATAGGTCGACAAAGTACGGGCAGAAAGGGGTGAGCATAACTGGATGCCTACAAAAAGTATCTACTTTAAATTTTACTACTATTTTAAACGTTCGCAAAGTTTTTTGGACACCTGTCCAAAAAACTTTGCGAACGTTTAAAATGTGAAACGTGTCGTTCATGTTTGTTCACCGACGAAAAATTGTGGTTTCACAAACTGGCCACTTTGAAAGATATGCCCAGGTTTGTGTTTCGCTTCACCCAATGTTTATTTAGTTTCCTATTTAGTTTTATATTTAAAAAAGGCATGCAGTACGTTACGAGTCTAGCCCGGATATACATACAGACAAACAGACAAAAATTCTAAAAACTATATTTTTGGGATCGATATCGATTGTTGATCACGGTCCAGGTATTATTTAAAAAAATATTCAATGTACACTTCTTACGATTTTATTATATAATATATGTATAAGTAGATTAATAAAAAATAATCTAACAAACAATTAGTTTTATTCAATGTCTCTTCTGTTCAACAATAACAATAAATTATCTTGATCTTTGTCGCGCATGCGTGCCGATGCGCCTGTCAAGTGCAACTCAAAACCATCTCAAAACATATAGCTATCCTTTTCTATGTCATTCGTTACGTATTATCTGTCGCATTCATTGTTGTAACCTAGGTAACCTATATAAATATGACAGAGGTAAGTACGTATATGTCGTTTATGAACAAAATCTGAGGACCAATTTGTATGAACATACGCCATCTTTATTAAAACATCATTGATAATGATAATATTTCTATCATTTTGTTTATATTTTAACCAGTCATTTTAAAATTTGCGTCCGCCCGAACTCGTGGTTTAGCGGCTATATTGCTACATTGCAAGCCAATATACGCAAATGGTAGCGCGGCCGCGCCGCTATTTAAATCGCATATTTTGCTTGTTTCGCGGTGTAGCCACAAAACCACGCGATCGGGCGCACTCATATAAATCAGGCCTAGGTGACTTTTTGATTCTTGCCACAAGCGGCCGCGACCGACAAGAAATCAAATAAAATGCCCCTTTATAACATACCCTGTAGGTTTCATTTTTTAACGACATTGGTCTAGCGATCCATGCCGCTGCTGCTTTGAGAAGAGCAAAATAAAACCTATAGCATCGGTCATAAAGTAGTATTTTATTTGATATTCAGTCATTTTCATATGTCGCATACAGTACGCTGCAGCGTACTGTATGCGACATATGCGCGCTGTTGCCTCTTAGCACGGTATATATTGTGACGTTCGAGCTGGCAACGTCGCATTGCAAAGTACGTAAAATTATTGTATCTACAATATTGTGCTTATATGGTATAGGTATTTCTGAAGTAAGGACAGGTCGTACCTACATATTTTTTAAAATTTATGTGTTTGCCCGAATGGAACAACTCTATCAGAAGTCTAAGGTCCACGAGATCTTAAAAATAATATTTATGGCTACACTGCTCTCAGTAGTGACAAGACTTTAAATAAGTTTTTAGGTCGGCGTTTAAATTTTTAATGATAAAATATGATAATAATACTTACATCACTTAAAATCTAAACGCTAACTAAATTTTTGGTACTTAGCATAATCCTTCGATCGAGGATTCTTGGAAATTCTATTGTATTCTATTATTGTCGCATTCACCGATCATGCTCTTATGGGGCTTGAAGGATTTATATGAGTTTTTCAGACACATAGTAGGCGATTAAAACCTAAGTAAGAATTCGGCCTTAAATAAGTTTTTATAATTCACAATTATGTTCACTCGTTTTCGTACTTAATTGTTTCTAGATGCCCCGTCCTTACTTTCGAAATTATTGTTTCGTGTTTGATATTTTTCATTTTGAATTCGAACTCAAAAATTGACACCTCAGTTTATTGCAATATGTTCTATCAAAAATTATTACTTTAATACGTGGTAATAGAGGTCACACCTTATTGACCACGTCTTAAAGATCATTTTCACAGATACTTGGAGGCAAACAATTCAAAACCAATAATAATAATAATTACTGTAAAAATAATATTGTCGTAATTTGAGTTCAGATCCTACCTATAAATTTCTAAAGGTGACCGCACATTTGTTAGCCCGCATCTTAAAATTAGTTTCATGCCTCGTTTGTTGTAAACCTCGCACATTCACCCGCACCGCATAAATACACGAAATGCGACGCGTACGGTGCGGACATAATAGTGCGGACTGTGGATGAATATGCGAGGTTTCATATCATTTCATACAACGAATTTTAAAATGTGGCGCCTGCAGCACGTACGTTGCTGATAAATGTGCGCTCACCTTTAAATTGTTTTTTGGCTCGACGATCAACGCGTACTTAGGTGACACACAGGCGAAAAAGATCGTCGAGCCATAAGTCCGCGTACTTCTACGCACGTCTGTCACCCATTTTAGGGTTCTGTAATTAACAAGTCCTCGTTGACTATGGAACCCAAAAACGGAACCCTAACCAGCAGATTTTTTGTATACTGATAGGTTAATAGCTAGTTATAATATAATTTAACAGTAACATTTTCCTACAAATAGAACAATCCATATTTTAGGACCATCAAATCGAAATAGGTATGAACTTGCGAGAATTTTCGCACAGGAAATTGTTGTTCGTCTTATAATATAAGCTTCTTGGTCTTATCAAAATGAAGCTACTTACGAAAAATTTGCTTGATAGTAAATGTAATAAATTTTCTAGAATCTAGGGAATCTGTACTACTATTCATTTTTATGTTTTGCGTAATGTAAAAACGCTCTAAAGATTAACATCTTTCTAATCTACAAGAACCTTTTATAAAAATCACAACACATAATATCGTGATAATATTTTATTTCAACAATATCATAAAACTTAAAAGTTATAAAATTATTATGAACTTTCTTCTTGTGGTATTATTTTGAACTCTGGGTTGTTATAATGATCAGCAATGTGAATGAATACCTATAATTAAAAAACATAACATAAGTGTTACTTAATCCTTCTGAGTTCTGGGTAGCCTTTTCCAACTAACCAAGTTATGATATTCGACGAAGATATTAGGAGTAGAATTAGGTTGGCCACTTTGATCTGCTCAACATCTGCTCAACGATTTGCTGTTAATAAATCCATTGTTTTTGTAGCACATATTGGATAAAATAAGCCACTGAGTTCGGATTAGAGAAATAAAATAAAAATAAATTCCGAATACATAATATTTGCGAAAAGATGATTGCGTCAAAAACTTCAAAATGTAAATACGTTCGTTGCTAAGGCGGTTGCTAAGTGGATCATTTGTCAAAAGCAATTTGACCAATAAAATTACGATTCTATCGTGAACGAGCATAGCCGACAGATAGCAACCAATAAACCTATCGTTGAGATCCACTGATCTCTAATATACAATTACGCTGGATCGATGATACCCACTTGATATTCGGGATGAGAATTAAATTTGACGTAACCATTGGTAACCATGTATGTATTATATCTGTCTATGGCTTAATCGTTTGAATTGTTTTCGTGTTTTAAAGTGTTTTAAAAGGTTTTACGCGATTAAGCAACATATAAATAAGTGGTAAATAAATAAGTAAGTAAAACTATGAAAGAGTGTATGTTATGTAAAACACAGTACAAAAGGGATGTGGGGTTACATTTAACAAGTAAGTGATTTTAACAGCTAATTCTACGATATTAAACTTTTATTGATATTATAGGCACTTAAAAATGTGGCACTAATCTTATTATACCGTATTCACCACATATGTTTTACCGATTTTTGATAAACAATAAAATTCAATAGTGCTGGAGTTTTCTGTCGATAAAACTTATCGATATCTATTATAATTGTATTGAAATCTCCGATAACCGATTTTTATTATCAAATACATATTATTATGCTCTTAAAATAATTGACAGGTTACCGTCTGACGAAGGAAGACTGGAATTATGGTTGAAAAAAATTGAAAAGCCTGGTTGGCGTCCGAAAATTGCTACTACCGCTTGCCGTTACTATTTGAAGTGTACAAACGTTCTCTGTGAAAATACAAGGCGCAAAAACTACCATTTGATCGTGATTATGTTTGGAAAATTTATTTCAGCGTCTACTTTGTCTTGACAGACTGTAAGTGTGTAACGGTAACTAATAAAATATAATGTTAAAGTATCGCACATATATTTTTATTATTTATAAATACCTTTCCTACTCCACCCCAATAAAAAAATGTATTCAAACGTTCTATATTTATTTATTGATCGCAATTATCCAATTAGTTAATTTCCCTCGCACTTCTGCAATCAGCGCCAAAATGGCGAAAATCAAATGAGATAAAGTAAATAGATAAAAATTGGCTTGCTAGATCCATAAATAAATAATAGGGAACTTTTATATTATTACTAGACGTTCCGCGCGGCTTCTCCCACGTAAATATATAATTTCACAGACAAATTGGTCCACAAAAGATAGCCTATATAATCCTTCACGTTATACATTTCCCCGTTTTTTCCACATTTTCCTCTATTTCTTAGCTCCTATTAGTCTCAGCGTGATAAAATATATAAAATGGGCTATCTAACACTGAAATAATTGTTCAAATCGGACCAGCAGTTCCTGAGATTAGCGCGTTGAAACAAACAAACTCTTCCGCTTTATAATATTATATGGTATAGATTAGTTAGGGTCTAATCACACATAACACTTATTCAGCTCTGTTCAGCTTTAATACGATACACTTTAGCACTACTTTGATAATATTAGAAATGAAATTGGAAAATACAATACAACAAAGTTTTTGTTAGAATCTCATCTTCAGTTTTGTTTTTAGTTTTTCGTACTTAGTGCTAACTGGTAAAAAAAATGGATTATAGATAGGTACTGCTACTTCACGTTATTTACGTATGAAATCGTTGTTAATTTATTACGCCTATCTAAATTACGGAGAGGAAGTCTGTTATCTTTAATACAAATATATAGCGTTTGTATTATTCAATTTAATATTTTTGTCCTAATGGTCGACATTATCTGAATCTGGAAACATTTCATCGATAATAGAAAAGACAGTTGTACATCACTAGTATTAGTTCCAAATACTCCCACTACTGCTATCAGCGCCAATATAGCAAGTTTCAAACTTCATTTTTACGTCAAATTTAGTTCCTACCCCGAATAATAGGGGAGCTGATTCCGCTTCAAATAGGCACAAAAATAGCTGTCATTTCAAAGGGTATCATTAGTCCAGCGTACTTGTATAATGGAGGTCAGTGTTGAGATCGCTATCTTGATAATATTTTGGCAAACACAAATGACCAAGATGGAAATATAATTCTGTTATACTCTCTTCGCCGATCAACGTAACCGGACCAAACTAAAAAACCTGCCACTTGCATAGGAATCAACTTCCTCGAGTGTACTTAGATGTGGCGTAAGGAGTGAAGACAAATTATAAATAATTATAATTATAATTTGTCTTCACTATATAAATAATTATAATTATAATTTGTCTTCACTATATAAATAATTATAATTATAATTTGTCTTCACTATATAAATAATTATAATTATAATTTGTCTTCACTCCTTACGCCACATCTAAGTACACTCGAGGAAGTTGATTCCTATGCAAGTGGCAGGTTTTTTAGTTTGATCCGGCTTTTTTTTACCACAATTCTGTTATCAGAATCGTGGTAAAAAAAAAGTTGAGTTCATAGATCTGAAAAGGACTAACGTAAAGGTTTAACTATGATAACTACTAAAATATTAAATTGCGAAAGGGTGTGTCTGTCTTTCTGTCCGTCTGTCTGTTCACGCTTAAGACGCTGAACCGATTTGGATGTTTGATATTGACTTGATAGAAATGAGATATTAAGTGTAGAGAAAGTACATAAGATAGTTTTGTCTCGGAATTAAGAAATGCTGCAACAATGAGGGCAGAAAAATATATCTATACTAATATTATAAAGCGGAAGAGTTTGTTAGTTTGTTTGTTTGTTTGAACTACTGGTCCGATTTGAAAAATTATTTCAGTGTTAGATAGTCCAATTATCGAGGAAGGCTATATTTTATCACGCTAACGCTAAGAAATATTTACGTTATTTGGCATAGATAAGAAGTAGACCACGTGAACGATCATAGGTTATTTTTTGTGGACTAATTTGTCTGTGAATTATCTAATTTACGCGGGCGAAGCCGCGCGGAACGTCTAGTATATAACAACAAGGAAAACGTTTTTTCGATGTCTCCAAATATCCCGTCCGCGAAGCAAAAAAAGGAAAAACACAAAATTACCAAAAACGAGTCCGCATTCAAATTGAACAGCCAACCCTATTCGAAGGACGTAATCCAGAGAATATACGAGAAATATAAAAATTCGCAAACCAAATAAATATATCAGACAATAAAGTTTATGACTAACGCAGCGTATATGCGTTTGGAACCTTTATGGTGCTCGTAATGATACTTCCCACAAAAATACGACCGCTTAATGCCAATGCCGAATTGCAATAAACCCGCATCAAGAGGAAATTTTAATATTTTTCGTGATAATTCTGTACCACGTAATACGTTGCAGCAAATGTAAAACGAATGTGGTATGAGTTGAGACTTAATAAGTGATCCCATTTGTTTATATTTAGTTCTTCCGTCGCATCACGATAGTAGTTCGATTAAGGGAATCCGTGGTAAGATATTTGAAGCACCATAAAGCATTATTGTTAACAGATGTAAGTACATATGAGTAGTGAGTATCTATGTCTAGAAGGGTTTACGTAGATGTAGTAGAAATGCTAAAGCAAAAGGCTTTAACTGCAGATTTTAATTTGCAGCACAGACCAAAACAAACGCCGATAGACAACATACTTCACTAAGGTAAAGCGTAAATGCTACTAAGAGAAATAAGCATAAAAGTCCTTCAGACGCGCGCCAAATCCCCGCGCGATAATACGAAATAAACCGCTTAAACGACAATTACAGTTTCTCGTTAAAACTTATAAGCAAACAAAATTAGTTAAGTTCTAAAGTATCATTAAAGAAAACTGTATCTGAAGTGAATGGAGCTATATCGAATGCATTTCCAGCAGACGAGATTAAAACTTCGACACTTGAAAGTGTAGTGGCCGCGCTTGGAGTGAAATTTACTCTGGCAAAAGTTAATATAAGCGAAATTTGTCGTGCGGCGAACAGTTTGCTGCCCAACCCACAAACTTGGCGCTTCAGCTAACTAACTCCAGCGTTTTGCCACCTGCGCTTATTTTGCGACCTTTCTTTTTAGACGAAGTTTTTGTGGGGGACATAAAATAGTTTGCAACTGCAAATTGACGTCGCATCGTGGAGAAACATCGGAATCATCTTTTTTATCCAAGCTTTACATTCTGTTCTAACAAGACTATAATCTATAGTTACTGAAGATATACTGCAGATATACTGAAGAAAAGGTGTTATATGGAATATACAATATACATATAGCAATTCGATACTATTACAAGCTACTAGACCACATTACCGCTACTATATTTTAAAACATTTTAATGCAACATAAAAATTAACACGTAATCACACACGCCGTATCAGATCCATAAGTATTTCTGCATTTACAAAATAAACTCTCGTTAAAATATGCGGTGATAATTAATTTATTTTCTTACTCATAAACTTTTATCGTGACTTTATAAAACCATATGAGGAGAATTGTGAATTTAATTAAAGCTTCTCCCGTGGTTTCACATTTTCTTATCAGATCGCCCCGACCATCGGTGATTACATCGGTTGCCGTTTAAAAATACGCCGCGGTATAATTCATCTGTCAGCCATTTGTTTGATTAATTCCCGATGTCCCCTCTAATTTGAATTAGCGACCCATTAGGGTTTAAATTAATATTGACCTTTGCGGTGAATAATCGCGAGTCGGAGATATGTGAAGCTTTAATTGCACTGCGATTCTTGAAGCCGCGCTACCAGTTTTTAATGCCGCTGCATAGCAAAAATTTCATTTAATTAGCAGAAATAGAAAAGTTAAGTAACTTATGGCCTCGTTAACTGTGCGATTTCTCAAGATACGAGATGATAATAAAAGCCTAACCATTAAAAGAATACCAACTGCAATGTACCCAGTCCTACACGGCTAAGACCAATCTGATGATGCCCCGCAAGCTCAAAAACGACATGCTGTTTGGCCCTAGATGTTGCCAAAGAGATATACATTCGAGGAACAACTCAGACACAATCAGGTATTAATAGCTCTATCATTCGTTTATAGACAGTAATTTTAAATTTTGAGTATGCTTGCAACAATGTCTTCTTGATCTTTGTTCTCGTATGCGTCATGTAACTCAACCAGTTTAGTATGACCTCCTAATTTAAATTGCTTGCACTCAATCGTGGATCAAGATAAATGTTTTGAATATTTGATGGTAGATCTAACATAACCGAGATGTGACTCACTTACTCGTAGTTCAGCCTATGCGTAGTAACGTGTTTTCACATGTTATAATAAACAATTAAGATATAGGTACATATAACCAAGCTTACAGCGTGTCTACACTGCTCCTGTGTGTTGCCAGTACGTTATATCATCGGAAAGGAATAACGCATTGTATCATGTTGGTCACATTATCTCATCTGCATTACGATAATGGACGTCAATGCAATACAAGACAGAGAAAGTGCAACGCATTATTCACCCCTCACACTTCATCTCCCATTTGTCGTTGCGTCGAAACAACGCATCCGAACTCCAATAACGCAACGCACATCCAAATAGCTTTGTCCACACTGGACCTTTTTTTGTTCATCAAGGGCATGCGTTATAGCGCAGTCAACAGCGAACGTGAGGCATGCCCGTGACGCGCGTTGAAGTCGTAGCGCTCGCTATGATACTTTTCTTTCAACGCGGGTTGATTTTGACGCATTCAATTATTGAATATGCCAAACGAAAGTTGAATAAAAAGAAGATGACGAAAATTGAAGATGAAATTGCATAATGTGGACATAGCTATTGTATATCAAGCGTTCGGAGCGGCATCGTTGCGGCGCTATTACGGCAACACAACGGAGAAGTGTAGCCTCACTTTTAGAACTATTTAAGGGAACTTCGTGCCTATTTTCCAAGCTAGCGAATTTAAATGACTGATGATCATTCCTATTTCGAGTAATAAACAAATTGAGTTTGTATCAAACGTTATAACTCGTTTAGGGTTTATTTAGTTTAGTTTGTGGTTTAAACTTAAATGTGGGCTTCACACAACACCGAACATCCTAATTGAGTTGTAACCAGGGGACATAACATGTTATGAGCTATATCAAAGCTCAAAGTTGATTACCATGCGCGAAATAGCCAGTGGCTCGCCTCGGAAAATTTGCGCACATTGACTTCTTATCCGAGCCATGAGGGAACACATTGCGAGGATTACGAAATCACTGGAAAATGTGGAAAATTCTGCCATCGCGCCCGATCTAAAATAGACGCGAAAGAGGAAAAATATCTGAAAGAAGCTCGTAATAATAAGCTGAGAAACAAAGATGGAAATTGAATACGCGGTTTACACATAACAAAGGGAAAAATGGGATACATTATTGAAGGCGATGCCTTTGTGAACGCTCCTTTGTTCGCACCAAATAAGCTGTTTTAAATGTAACGCTGCATAAACAGCATCAGTGCTAGATAGCTCGGATACTCGGAAGTTGGTGTGTGCATAAATTAAAACGAGTGTCTCGGCAAAAAGTTGACAAATGGCCTTCCACAGCCGCCGGGACAAAAAGGGGAACTAGCGTCAAGCGCCGACGTTGTTTCATTTTGCACCCGCGCCATCTGCGATTTTATTACGGTCAAATTTATAAACAGTATACAATCGCTCGTACATTTTCCGAGTTCGCAAAGTTTCGCTTCACTAGCGCCGATGAAAAAGGACATAATAATGTACTTTCACAAAATCTATGCGTTGTAAAATCGCTTTTTGAAGTTATTGATATAGAATAATTATTATTGAAACTTTATTTTTGTATTGTTCCAGAAAAAAATATTGATTGACATACGATTTTGTTTGCTCTAAAGACAAAATAAGAGAACACAAGGGAAAAAAGAAAGAGTGTGAATAAATTAATTGAAAAATGAAAAAACCTGACTGCAAAACAATTTTAACTAAAAAGACCGAAACAAGACCTAATTCTGCCGGAGGCCTCTAATCCATGTTTTAATTCATACGACTCTTGCTTACGAGTTTCATGCCAAGATGAATAGAAGGCTACATAGAAAAATGTAGAAGAAAGTGGACTACAAAATGCAGTCGGAGGCATGTCGCACCAAGTTTAACATTTCATAAATCATAAAATATACCTCCGACTGCATTTTATAATCCACTTTCTTCTTCTACATTTTTCTATGTAGCCTTCTATAATTCATCTTGGCATGAAACTAGTAAGCAAGAGTCGTATCAATTAAAACATGGATTAGACGCCTCCGGCAGAATTAGGTCTTGTTTCGGTCTTTTTAGTTAAAATTGTTTTGCAGACGGGTTTTTTGATTTTTGAATTAATTTATTTTATTGGCGACTTTTTAGTTTGTAGTCATCTAATCATTTCGATACCTCGAATGTAAAAATCCGCTTAGCGGTTCTGAAGATACGAGGCAATAGAGAATATTACAAACATACAAGATACGCGCTAAAAACATAACCCTCCTGGCAGTCGGGTAGTAAAAAAAATCAAAAAGGAGAATATAAATTTACAAAATGTTGACGTCACGTAGGTTTCGAATCTCGAAAATCGAGTTAAGTATTAATGTTGATTAAAATTAAATGACAAGAGCACGTTGCACGATCACATTCAAATATCGCAGCCAAAACCAACACAGACGTGAATAATATCACAAACGTTGTACATGTCGCAACTTCTTCGCATGCACAGATGCATGTATTGTTGGGAATTTCAATTTGTCTTTAAACATTTGTTGGGACCACAAAGCAAGACGTCGTGGAATGTAATACAGGTCGCTACAGCGTTTATAAGACCGCAATACCCCGCCATTAGACTCTAAGGCGGAATGTTAAGCGCTCCGAAACGCAATAAAGCGACATATGCACCGCAGCTCTGTTTGAGTCCGCACAAAAGAAATTATAATCCTGGAGACTAATTCTTAAGCGTCGAAAGTCGTTTCGATCGCTGGCTGACTCGCGCATACGTGCTGTCTCGACGCACGAGTAAGACAACCTTCGGTCATAAATAAATCGACATATTATGCACCGCAGCTCTGTTTGAGTCCGCACAAAAGAAATTATAATCCTGGGGGCCGATTCTCAAGCGTCGAATGTCGTTTCGATAGCAGGCTGTCTCGCAGGCACGTGTGCTCTCTAAAGCACGAGTAAGACAACCTTCGATCATAAATAAATCGACATAATATGCACCGCAGCTCCAATTGAGTCCGCACAAAAGAAATTATAATCCTGGAGAATGATTCTCAAACGTCGAATGTCGTTTCGATACAGGCTGTCTCGCAGGCATATGTGCTCTCCGCACGAGTAAGACAACCTTCGATCATAGATAGTTCGACATATGCACGGCAGCTCCGTTTGCGTCCGCACAAAAGAAAATATAATCCTAGGGACAGATTCTCAGACGCTGAATGTCGTTTCGGTCGTAGGTTGTCTCGAGCTCACGCTTACTGCCTAACTCACGACTCTGCCTAAAGTCGAGTGGGACGACCATCGATCGAAACGGGATTCAGCACTTGAGAATCGGGCCCCAGATCCTGCAGATATTAAAATGAATGTTAACGATGAAATATCTTCTTCAGTGCGGATTCGGCAGTGCATTTCGTAATCCGCTTAATTTTTGGCACTTTGTAAACAGTATTGGCAGAATCTACAGAAAAAAAGATGGATTTTTAAATAATCTATTAGATGTGTTCACAAAAAGAATTAAAAAAGATATCACAAAGGTTCCATGTTGATATAACAATCATGTAATGTTAAATTAAACTTTCAAATAAGTTAATCGAAAAGTAAGTTTTGCGTACAATCAGTAGTATCACATAAAATAGTAAACAAATTACAAAAGCAAATATTATGTTCCTATCTCTAACGCAATCTCTAGCTAAAATTCCCTGAAAAAGTTTCAGGTCAGATTCGAACAGATAATCTCCGGAATGTATGTACCACTTAACCACTAAGCGACAAAGAGTTAATTGGATCAGACCCCCATTAACGAAATAAGATGGGAAATCAGAGTATTAGCATAACAGTGGATTCAATTAGAGCTCACAAAGAGGATTACAACTTTAACAATGAGAAGTCAAAACGGAGGCCCAATAAACTAACGCTGAGTAATCAAAATTTGTATGAAAGCGATTATCAAGTTAGAATATAATGAATTCCGTACTCGGCTCGCTCTAGAGCAGTAATACTCAACCTGCGGCCCGCCGGGACCTCATCAGTGGCCCGCGACTCGCGAGAAGTTAACCATTTTAAAATTTACATCTACCGGCAAAATAGTGCGAAGTCGTCGTGAAAGTCGCGAAAATGTTTGCACTTTTAAATCGCTAGTCTTGAAGAACGTTTCGCTTATACCGAGACCAAAACGCGTTTGCAGCCCGCATAAAAAAGAGGTTGAGTACCACTGCTCTAGAGAAATTTCTCATTATGCACCCACACTCCGCGGTAAATAACGAAATGGAACGCGTAAACAAACATCTAGATCAAATAAGAATAAAATTGCTTTTAAGAGATTTATTATTTCAAGTATTTGCATTCTCTGCAGCGTTTTTATTAGATAAAAACTACTTCGCTGAAATACGTTTATTTTGTTCAAATTAAATAGATGTACAGAATATACGCAACCTGCAAACTTCTCAAGCATTGTTGGTGACTGATAAATAGTTGTAAAGAATTTTAATTGATCTTTTTGAACATAGTAACCTACCAAACCAATTTTCCTGTTCTAATGTAGTGCAAAAGTAAATAATAGCAACATTACCAAAGGCCTCTACTAAATTAAAATTTCATAAACTTAAATGTGTTAAAAAGATGTTGTAGTTCGCTAGCAGAGCATATTAAAGGATCTAGCTACCATATACGGCAGTACGGGATCAATGTCGAAGTGTACAGCGTACAGTAACACCAATTTGCGGTGTACCTCAATGCTCAACGCGAAATTCCAAGTGTCCGCGTTAATTCCAGAATTTATTTAGCCTCGTTAGCTAAGTGTGAGTCTTGTCAATTAGAAGTACAAAGCGCCACCATTGGAAACATCGCACCACATAAATCTCGCACAAAACTGCGCACCCTCTATCGCGATGGACTACTTTGAAGACCGTTCCTCGCCTAACTGCCTAAGGATAGGTCTAGCCTAATAAATTGTTTAGGTGAGTCGGCCGCGATAAAAATCTTTAATTTAACCCTGGTGATTCGCCACCTATTCTAGTTTTTTTATGTAATGTTAATACATCTTGTTTGATCCAATATGTTTACTATCACATAATTCGTAACAATTTTGGAATGGCAAAATCTGGCAAAATAGTATTTTCAAAATAGTAATTTCAAAAACGTCTAAGGTTAAACAACTGACTTTTGAAGTTTTGACCTGATTAGTTTTTGGTGCACCTGGAACTCGTTAGCCGTTCCTTTCACATTTAACGAGAATACCATTTTGTAGAAAGATAGTAGACTGAACAAAACAACAATAAAGTAGCTGCATTAAAGCTACTTAAAGTAGAAGAATCAGTGTACCTACAAATGGTGTTCAGATGCAAATTGCTTTAGATTAAACATCGCATGGCTCTTGTGAAAGCGAACAATGCGCTTGGGCAACATCACGGGGAACAAAGGCGGATTAATAGAGCCATTTCGTCTCATCGCGCATGCGTCCCGCCCCCGACACCTTGAGTAACTCCTAACGCTCCTAAATAACATGCGTACGCGCAACGAACTTTATGAATTGCTGAACCAAATCTAGATGACTCTTGCGCGAACAATAGACGGTAGTGGTAATAAATGGTAGAGCTAAAGTTTGATTTTTAGGTAATTTTTAAATTAATCCTTCGATCGCGGATTCTTGGAAATCTATTGTTATTCTATTGTTGTCGCGGTCACCGGTGTCCTTATCTATATATATATATGGACTTGTGCTGAGTTGAAATTATGCAAAAATACATGTTTTTTTTAATTACGTGTATGTTTTGTTACTTATGCGCACGCGCAGTGAACTTTATGTTATGCAGAAGCAAATCTACATCACTGTTGCGCGAACAATAGACATCATTATAGTAGAAAGTGGAAATAGTAGAGACAAGGATTGAGAAAATGTTTTTTTTTTTCTAAATTTAAGTATGTTTGAGCTGCTGCTGATTAGAGATTACGCAAAAATACATGTAATATTACTTATTATATGCGTATTGCGTTCGCGCAATGAACTTTATGAATTGCTGAACCAAATCTAGATGATAGCGCGAACAATAGACATCATTACGGTAGGATTAGAAATTAGAATAAGATACTAGAGAATCGGAAATGGAGAAAATAATTGAATTGTGTGGTTTACTGTTTTAATTACGGCCTGCTCTACTTTATATAGGGCTATCAGCTGACGCAAATTTCCTGGGAATATTTTATATTTTTCTTGTTTGGCTTCAAAAGCAGTGACAGCACAGAATATAATATATTAGTTGTGGTGACAGTAACAATATTATACATAGCGATGCATGTCGATGATGATCGTTTGCTTGAAAAAGCTACCAAACGTAACGCAATAAAATTTTATGTAAGAAAGAAAAGGACCTTCCTTTGGCCACGAAAGTAACACGATATCGATACGAACAATGATAATTTTTACAATAAATCACAGACACGCCATAAACCCCGTGTTACCCTACTCAATTTGAGATTATAATCGTTACGAACCCGGTGTAAGCGCAATCCTAAAGCGTCAGGATATTTTATTCATAGGCTCGTGATAAATGAGCAAGGCTCCTCTCTACCACATTCATTACCTCACGCGTGGCCTTATCAAAAACTTGTTGCGCGAGCCAGCCTATAAAACTATCATTCGAGCCACCACGGGGACTGGTCTCACAATATAAAATACAGTAGACCATCGAAGAATACAGTATAGAAGGGTAATTTTCATACATCAGGTCACTCATGAGTCATGGGAAATGGCTCTAGTTACTGACATATAAACGGGTAACGAAAATTATATGACCGGCTAGAGTTCGACAACCAACGTATAATATGTGTATTTGTACACTTAGGTGTGCATTTAGATTTAATGTGTGATTGGAATCATTTTTTTAGGTCTAGCCAAAAAATGAGAGTTTCCACTTACTAGTCTTTGTAGCATTTATTATTCGTAGCAGCAAACCGTCTTCGTTCTAGACCGCCCATAAGCCGCAAGCACACATTAGTGTGATTTTGCAGATAACTTGAAATACAATACAATACCAAGTCACACACGTAAAACTTTTCTTCAAGGTCACGTCTGCTCTACTGTATAGTTTATACTATGCCAGTCGTGTATCATTGGTAAACAGCAACAAAACGTATAACTCACATTCAACGTTATTAGAAATAAAGTGATAATCAATGATGTATTTCGCCTAAAACGTTAAATATTACCGTACGAAGCACGGAAATAAATCTCGCCGTTGGACGTTTTCGTGCAGTAGCCGCCTTAATATGACAGACGAATAAATTATAACAATAAGAAATTTAGACAAACGGGCCCTGGGACTTCCGCGGAAATGAACAGGTAACGTGGAATACGCTTTAAGTTTTGTAGAGCGGTATGTAGAGTGTAGACTTGTAAAGTGAAGTAAAATAGTTGGAGAATATTTCCTTTTATCATCATCATATTACACGCGAGCGAAAAACTTTGGATCCCTTTAGACGACAAATTCGGAAACGTAGGTGAATGAAGTTTTGCACAGTTACAGTTTATATGGTGAAGGAGTACATCGAGCTAATATTATTTTGAATTTATGCTTTTATCATACATTTTTTTAACAAATAAAACATTACACACACTACAATGTGCACACTGCCATCTTTTTGAATGACAAGCCTATACGAATTATAACTCTTTTGTTTATGGTCGAAGTCTGTTGTCAAATTAAAAATGGATTGTTGTTTTTGAAGTGAAAACTTCTTTAGCGGCGTTGAGCACTTTTGTGGGATGGGTAAAAACTGTGAAACTCGCGTCAGATTCTCGTGCTGATCGAAAAACCTTGGAAAAACCGTAAGACGGTTGCAGAGTAGTGTTTTGTGTCGAACTCGAACTCGAATTGATTGTAAGGGTTTCGATTAATTTAAAAATCGTTTTTTTTTAAATCGATTTTCATAAAAAATGGGTTAAAAATTTAATCGATTGTTTCGATTAATTAAAAAAATCGATTTTTTAATAATCGATTTTCATAAAAAATGGGTTAAAAAATGCACAACGTTAATAATCAAGTTTTCACTTCTGCCGGCACTCCCGGAGTGCAACCCGTCTTTTTTTATTAAATCTGAAATTAAATACAGTAAACCATTTCACAGGGACTCAACCAAAAACGCGTCTTATGCGGGAAAGCGTATTATGCGGGATATAGGCAAATAAAAAACGGACCTACTATAACATACGTATGATATACGTTCATATCAATGAAGAGAATTATGCGTAGCTACATTAAGAGTCCGTATACGAAATTTTGCCGATTTTGCCGAAATTGCAAAGGGACGCTACAGAAATATTATAAGGTATTTTCCCCTTATTAGACTTAGAAAAATATATATTAATTATTAGATTTAAAATATATTTCAGCGCGGAAAGCCGACTCGAACTTGCGGCGAGTAATATAATGTGAGATTTAGGTTGTTTTGAATCGTGTTTTTTTTGGCACAATTTGTTTTTTTTTCCTTCTTTTTTCTCGAATTGGATAGAATTTTATCTAAAGATTATTTCTGTCGTTTTCTTTTTATGAATTACAGCTCCAAGTTGCCGAAATTAACAGCAATTCTTTGTCCATTTTCTCTAAAATTTTGCCGAGTTACATATTTTTTTACTCAACTATTTCATATTAAAGTGGTAAAAAGTAATTCCAACATTTTATAGACGACTTTCTCAACAGTACATTGTATTTTTTTCATACCATTAAGACGTCAATACAATCCATAAACAGGTGATATTCTAAACCTTTTACAGCAAAAATCACAAAACTGTCGCAGGTTTGAGTTGGAATATTTAAAAATACTTAAAAAATAAAAAATCTAGCTCCAACATTAGATTATAATTGAAATGATCTTACATGTTGTGCATTAAAACTTATAGAAATACTGAATTTTAACTGTTAAATCACGTCTGTAAAATCAGCGAAATCGGCAAATTTCGTATACGGACTCTTAATTTAATCTGCAAGAGAACATCGGCTAGAGCTTTTAACCAATCGATGAAATTAATGCCGGTCATCCTCGAAGATCGAGATTCTGCTGATATATTATGTTACAGGAAGCGATTTTACGTTTTTGAAACAACGTGGATTTTTAGCATTACCAATCACCAGCAAACGTACCTGAAACAAAGGATTTATCTGGCATTCCCACTGATTTGACGGTACACAATGCCGTGGCGATGAGGTAAGAGGTTGGCCCTTAGGGCGTATTAAACGGGATGACGATCGTATTAAGCGTTAAAGAATGTATGAAAATATGTCTCAAGCTGCAGGGACTGATGAAAAATATTCAGGTTAGAAAAAAAAGATACTAGAAACCTCAATATGATTTTTGAAGACCTATCTATAGATACCCCACTCGCATAGGTTAGATGAAATTTTTTTTTGTTTCAGTTGTACCTATGGGGACCCCTAAAATTTTAAATAATTTTTCCATTTTTGTATCAAAATCTTAAAGCGGTTCACAGACTACATGTACTTACCAAGTTTCAATAGTATAGCTCTTATAGTTTCACAGACAGACAGACAGACATGACGAATCTATAAGGGTTCCGTTTTTTGCCATTTGGCTACGGAACCCTAAAAATAATCTTTCAAACTCTTCATTAAATTGGAGTTTTCGTGATCGTTTTACGAGGGCTGCTATTTATGTATCCGGAACTGGCCACTTACAAGAACAATATTTAAAAAGTAATTACAACATTTGAAAATAGAACTCTTTGGTTGAAGAATACATTTCGTTTCATGTGACTGTCAATTATTTTTCCATTGTGGCGTCATTTTGAAAATTGCGTGTCTTCATTTGCCATGGATTTAACGCGTGAACATTTTCGTGCAATGATTTACTACGATTTTCGGCGTGGGCTAAATCAACAACAGTGCTTTATTCAACTCACCGCAACTTTTGGAGATGAAGCACCATCAAAAACCACTGTTTATCACTGGTACAGTGAGTTTAATCGTGGGCGGTCTATGCTCACGGATGAAAATAAAGAAGGTCGCCCAAAAACAGCTGTTGTCCCACAAAATATAGATGCTGTGCGGGAACTAATAATGCGTGATCGTCATGTTACATATCGCGAGATAGAGGCGTCCTTAGGCATAAGTATGACGAGCATACATAAGATATTACACGAACATTTGGCTGTAAAAAAAATATGTTCGCGTTGGATTCCGCACAACTTGACAATCGATAAAAAACGGGCTCGTGTCGATTGGTGCAAAAAAATGATAAAAAAATACAACCGTGGTACGTTTAAAGCCGTTTATAATATCTACACAGGTGATGAATCTTGGATCTATGCATATGACCCCGAAACTAAACAACAGTCAACGGTGTGGGTGTTCCAAGATGAGCCGAAACCAACAAAAGTTACTCGTGCAAAAAGTACTTTGAAGCAAATGGTCGCCTGTTTTTTTGGAATTAATGGACATGTGGCTACAGTGCCATTAGAGAATCGTAAAACGGTTAATTCTGAATGGTATACGACCATTTGTTTACCAGAAGTCTTTGAAGAAATAAGAAAGGACAACCGACAACGCAGAATCATATTACATCACGACAATGCTAGCTGTCACACCTCAGCTGAAACAACTCAGTTTTTGGAGGGTCAAAAGATCGAATTGACTGGTCATCCGCCGTATAGCCCTGATTTGGCACCTAACGATTTCTTTTTATTTCCATACGCGAAGAACAAATTACGTGGTCAACGTTTTTCGAGCCGCGAAGAGGCTGTTGATGCGTTCAAAATGCACGTTTTGGAGATAACTCAATCAGAATGGAAAAAGTGCTATGAAAATTGGTTCCAGCGTATGCAAAAGTGTGTCAATCATCGCGGCGAATATTTTGAAAAGCAATAAAACCATATTAAATGATATATGTTTGTTTCTTTTTTTAATTCCGGATACATAAATAGCAGCCCTCGTATCATGTAATATCTGACATACAAAACGGTCGAATTTCGACCCTAGTTTTTATTATTATGTTTAAGTATTTCTAAAACTTTTCAGGGTGTTTCAGGGCAGTAATTTAAAGGTATATAGTAGTATATAGTCACATCTATGGATGGCGAGATACAAATCTCAGCGCAGAAATTAGTTCTACCGCGCGGGAACCGCACACTTTTACGAACAAAAAACTACCCTATGTCCTTTTCTGGGACTCAAATTATCTCTTATCCATGCCACCCAATATTGCTTATATATTATACACGAGACGCAGATTATTTTAAATCTTTTATTTTAGTCATTTTCAATTTTTTATACTCGACTATTTCGAAATAGTATTTCCGAGTTGTGTTTCCGTCGCACCGACGCGACGTTATAATGATGAGTTATTTTATAGCGGTGATAAATATAATGCACCGACTAGATTCACACCGATGCCCACACACTAAACAAATTTTATTACAATAGCCACATAACATCATACAACAAAGAAAGTCTTCGTATAAATTTCGATTCGAAAAAAAGTTAGGAACCCGTAAAGCGTAAAGCAAAAGTAGTATATCGGTTCTTTATTGACTAGTTATGGGACAAATCATAGCCAAAGATTAGTCATTGCCCGTATCTCTACTTTCTATGGAAAGACAAGTACCTTCAACACATCGTTGACTAACAGAAATAAATATGTCTAACTAGATGACGCCCGCGTTACGCCAAATCTCGTTCATCGCGCGAACCGTACATGTTTCCGAGATAAAAAGTATCCTATGTCCTCTCCCGGGACTCAGTCTCCATACCAAACAGCAAAATCTGTTCAGCGGTTCTGGCGTGAAGAGGTAACAGGCAGTCACACTTTCACATGTATAATATACGAGTAAGTATGGATTTAACTAGTATTTATTGATTACAGTTGCCGTGAACTGATGATACTCGTAATATCTATATCTATACTTATTATAAAACAAAGTCGCTTTCTTTTCCCTCGTGTCCCTTTGTTCCCTTTAATCTTTAAAACTACGCAACGGATTTTGATGATTCTTTCAGTGTTAGATAGCCCATTTATCGAGGAAGGCTATAGGCTATATTTTATCACGCTAAGACTATTAGGAGCGAAGAAATAGAGGAAAATGTGGAAAAACGGGGAAAATTATTTGAAAGGGCTAACTTGAACGCGCTAATCTCAGGAACTACTGGTCCGATTTGAAAAATTCTTTCAGCGTTAGATAGCCCATTTATTGAGGAAGGCTATAGGCTAAGACTAATAGGAGAATGTAAAAAAAAACGGGGGAAATTATTTGAAAGGGCTTATCTCGCGAAATACTGGAGCAATTTTTATGTTATTTGGCACAGATAAGAAGTAGACCAGGTGTATCGATTTTAATCATTTTTTCAGTGGCTATATATTTTATACCCGTGCGACACCGGGGCGGGTCGCTAGTTATTTTATATAAGTGAGCATAGCTCCCGAGTCTCGAGTAATGCTATAGAATTGAAAACAGAGTGGACATTAATGAATCAGGTCTCAAATGTATTTCAAGAATCCCGTTACATAGAAACATCGACCGAGCCTGTTGAATGGCGAAATTAATCCTTATTAAGAAAATACTGATCTAACGTCCGTAATAGTTTAAAGATCTCAATTCAATTCAAAGTTTGAACTCGAACGCTGATATATTTAACGTCGGGCGACACGACGCAACTGCCAAGTATGGCTCCCATGCATAGGGGCTTAAAATACGTTATCCTAGTAAATATAATAATTCTGCGACAGCGATAGCGGTTCCAGGGAACGGGTTAACAATCGGTCAATTTGTAGGGCCCGCGGGCTTTACAATGCCACACGCCCGATTGTGGGCTGCGTTAGCGCAACGTCCTTTGTGCGTTGTTGCTCATATTTCTGCAATAAATCTGATTTGTATACTCTATATGTAACCGATTGTGAGCAGAGTAAAATATTCATAAATGTCAATAAGTTCCTAGTCAATTTCCCTTTTGTATAAATTGATAAACGCCCATAAATACCTCAAATACATGAGCGTTTACCCAGATGGGTAAATAGGGTCTTTAAACATTGATATATGACGAACGGAAGAGAGGAATAACGAGGTTGGAAAGGCAGCTGTGCAAAAACGACAAACCAACAAGACAGTTTATTCCTCTGCGTTAACGTCAGATATAGCTGCGTCGACGCAACGCTCGTGCCATCTGCGTTGTAATTGCGTTGCGACAACGCAGTATCACCTGTGATACTTGGCCCAATAGCACACGCTGCTCATACTTACGTATACAATCAAGATGTCATTTTTCAACTACCCACGCCTGGATGCAGCGAGAAATATGGCGGACACGCACCGGCCCACAAAAGCGTCCCGCGACGTCGCGATACATATCTAGCCGCAGCTTCGGTTGTTGTTTCATTCGACAGAGTTATGACGAGATTGTTGGCCGATAGTTTAGTGAATTTTTGAAAATAGAATTTTTATAAAGTTTATGAAACCCCATGCATCTAAATTCTAAAGGCACATTGTCCACAAATCGTGCTAAAATGGTACATTTGGTTCGAACTTTAATGACCCTCGTAGAGCATTTCCTAAAGTAATGATTTAGATTTTAGATTATCCTAAGGTAGAGCGTATTTTCTCAATCGAAAAGCTGTGCTCTTCGTCTTAGTAGCAGTATTTGACAGAAATTATGGTTTACAAAGTATGACGTAGTTATTGTTTTTTCCCATAGTTTTGTAACGTATGATATCATTACAAAATCGTGGTGTGCTCTCCAGTTATATGCACCAAACAAGAGAAACAAGATTGACGTACGTTTACGTAAGTGTTAAAACAAGTATCACGTTTTGCCACGCTCATTACAGTTCACAGAAGTCAGTGGATCATCGGAGAAAATGGAAATAATAGTAATTATTGACACGAACCAACGCGAATGGGGCTTCACAAAAAAGGCACTAACTCGAAAATTCCACATAACGGCGAAAAACCCTTAGGGCACTTAGGGCGAGACTCGTTTGGGAAACTATTCAATGCATGGTTATTTCGGAATTCGGATGATAACTTTCACAGACTAGGTACCATCGAAAAAAATGATTCACAAGCTGCAGCAGACGACACACCTCATTTGGCCGGGTTATTTATTTATAGTTATGTCAGTTCAAAGTTAGTTGTGATCTGTCAGGTGGGTTTGACACAATGCGACCAAATTATGTAGGTCCACCGTTTGCCTATGAATCAAATTCTCTGAAAGTACACACGGCACATCGACCAATTTACAATGATCTATGAATGCTATGCTATGCTGGTTCCATTAAAATAGGACCTATTAATTTTTAGAGCGCCCAAGTGTGTGAGCAGCACACTAAAGTTCCCTCTTCTTTTACACTTGTAACCCGATAAAACCTGACCGGGAGAAGAAGAGAAACTACTTTTTGACCGACTTCCAAAAAAGGAGGAGATAATACGTTCCGCTGTACGTATCTTTTTTTTTTTTGTACGTTCAACGATCACTCAGCCGTTTGTGGTCCGATTTTCAAAATTCTTTTTGTGTTGTATAGGGTTTGACTCGAATTTGGTACCATATTCAGAAAAGTGGTGATCTGATGATGGGATCCTTGAGGAATCGAGGGGACTCCTATAGTGATTTCAATTTTTTCTGAAGCATTCGAGGTAAATGCTACCAAAAACTAAGATTTCGCATCAGGTTATACCCTGGATCCAAAGGTACCTAACAGAACTTTTGAATGCTTATAGGTACAGGTTCGGGGATTTCGGCGTTGTTTTAACAACTGAAAGCATAAGCCAACACATTAATTTGATTGATCATCATCATCACAACCATAATTATATCATGGTTCATCACACTATGACCCAATTATTGGTACTTTTCGTGATATTTTGCATCGAAGCAGATGTTTTGATGATGATTTCGCTGTTTGTGGACCGATTTTCAAAATTCTCGTGTTGTTGTATAGGATATAATCTTAATTTTGTATAACAATTACGAAAGTGGTGAGCTGATGATGTGATCTATGAGCAATCGATATATCAAAACACTCATAGTGGTTAAAATGTTGTTTCTAGTAAGTTAAACATATGTTACGAATAAGAGAAATTTCATACGAAGGTGTCTCTTGGTCCAAAGGCACTAAACAGAACTCCTGAACCTTTAAAGATAAAAGTTTGGAAATTGCTGCATCGCTTAGATAACTGCAAGCATTTACCACAATTTCGCTTACAGTAACATAATGTGAATAGTTAACATTCGTATTGGTTATTTACGCATAAAGCCTTATTTTGTAGACAACTAAAAAGAGTGAAATTATTATTTTTAACAAAAAAAATAAAACCGACTTCCAAGGTAATTATTATTTTTAACAAAAAATTAAAACCAACTTCCAAGGTAAAAACAATAATAACAGCCTAATAATATGAACTAAAAAGTATTAAATTCATTATTGTAATACATAGTATCGCTTGAGAAATTGACGCCGCCGGCGGCCGCAGGAGGCCACGAGCGTCCACGGGCGGCCGTAGATTTCTCGAGCGATACTATGTATTACAACAATGAAGATAAAGTTTAAAATCATATGACACTGAAACTGCTCGCCTCGCCTCCGCCATTCCGGTGTGAATCGGCCCTAATACACCGTATACTATTCTACGTATCTTATTACAATTTGTTAACAGTCACACTTACAAAATATAATATCAGTTGCAGACAATTTTAAACAATACATTTTTAAAAAATCGAAGTGGACACGTGCTAGGGCCGCGCCAAACCGGAATTTTAGCAGCGGCGAGGCTTTTAGTGTCATATGATTTTAAACTTTATCTTTATTATTGTAATACATAGTATCGCTTGAGAAGTCTACGGCCGCCCGTGGCCGCGATTGGTAAGTGTGACAGTGCACTAGCGTCTATGTTACTTGTATTATCGAAGCAACTTACTTCTCAGAAGTAATGTCAAATGTGTGCCTT
Source organism: Polyommatus iphigenia (assembly GCA_963422495.1). Lineage (NCBI taxonomy): Eukaryota > Metazoa > Arthropoda > Insecta > Lepidoptera > Lycaenidae > Polyommatus > Polyommatus iphigenia. Next base: position 32,870,149 of record OY730185.1, on the reverse strand, counting down.
ACGCTCTGGAGATAAGGTTGAATATTTTGTTATGTTCGATTTTGGTGACATTGGTGACCCTGACGTGCTAGGGCCGCGCCAAACCGGAATTTTAGCAGCGGCGAGGCTTTTAGTGTCATATGATTTTAAACTTTATCTTTATTATTGTAATACATAGTATCGCTTGAGAAGTCTACGGCCGCCCGTGGCCGCGATTGGTAAGTGTGACAGTGCACTAGCGTCTATGTTACTTGTATTATCGAAGCAACTTACTTCTCAGAAGTAATGTCAAATGTGTGCCTTACGCTCTGGAGATAAGGTTGAATATTTTGTTATGTTCGATTTTGGTGACATTGGTGACCCTGACGTGGTAATGATGATGATGATGATGAATGTAATTTGTATAGTAGCATATGCTTTCAGTTCTTAAAACAGCGCCTAAACCCCCAAACTTGTATCTATAAGGAATCCGGAGTTCTCTTAGTATCTTCGGAACCATAGTATACCTTGGTGCAGAATCTTGCGTTTTGGTAACATATGCTTAGGATGCTTCTCATAAAACCAAAATCACCATATGTTTCCATATAAATTCCGAGGAGTTCCCTCGATTACTCATGGATCCCATCATCAGGTCACCACTTTTGTGAACATGGTACCAAATTGGAGTGAAACCTAATGCAACAAAACAAAAATTTCGAAAATCGGTTCACAAACGGCGAAGTAATCGTTGAACATACAAAAAAAAAATATATATATATATATATATATATTTATATATATATCCAGAGCCGACATATAACCTCCTCGTTTTTTGGAAGTCGGTTAAAAACAATAGTAATATGAACTATAAAGTATTAAATAACTCTTACTCTTCAATAGTGCCTTTTTCAGAATTTGTCTAAATCACAACTATTTCTGTACATACTACAGTCTTCATTACTTTGAAGTCAGTACCAGTTCCAAAAGTTTCAGATATTCTGACATTACTGAACTCACTATTAAATTAGCTGGTACCGCCTTCAAAATAATGAAGACTGTAGTATATGTACAGAAATAGTTGTGATTTAGACAAATTCTGAAAAAGGCACTATTGAAGAGTAAGAGTTATTTAATACTTTGTAGTTCATATTACTTTTGTTTTTACCTTGGAAGTCGGTTTTAATTTTTTTGTTAAAAATAATAATTTCATATCCAAGTTTACCCAACTGACCACTGTCAGATGATCAGGCGATCAGCCTGCATTACCTCAAAGAAACTTGAAAACATTTTTCAATCACGAGAATTGAACTTTAGACAACAGACGCATTAAGCACTTATTGGATTGGCAACATTTTTGCTGTCTGTGTGTTGCCCACCGTATACACCAGATGCGATAAATTAAATCTAAATAGAATGGAATAGCTAACAAATTATTCGCGATGTTTATAGATGTTTAACGACGATCATACAATATTATCGATGTAGGAAGGATTAGGTGACGCTTTATAGTTAGATATGGCTGTAACTTTATACGTGATGTATTATCTTGATTTAGAAATAAATCGAAGGGATACAGTAAGTTACGTGGAAGCAAAAAATCCATACTAATATTATATATGCGAAAGTGTGTCTGTCTGTAACCTCTTCACTACCAAACCGCTAAGCCGATTTTGTTGAAATTTGGTATAGACATTGAGTCCCGGGAAAGGACAAAGGATACTTAATATAATATAAATAAGAAAATTTTGGTGCAACAGAGTTGCGGGCGTCATCTAGTTTTTAATAAATATACTAAATTGCAATGTTAATAAAATAATATTGCAATTGATTCCTAAAAAATCAGTTATTATTTGTTAACTGTAATTTAATTGAGTGTTTGACAGAAATGTAAGTAGCTAATGTCCATTAAAGTATGTAGGTTGTAATTTGGTTGGGTAATGTTAATCCCCGTCGACAAATTACTACAATCATTTACTTGACAAAGACTTATCAAATAACGTAGACCAGAATACGAGTCAATTTCTCTGATGACACTATATTCGAATCTAACCCGATAAGTAGGTACATTTTGAAAACAAACACTAACGCAATATACAGCGGACATTCGCTATAACTTCAATTAGAAGCGACTCGTTAGCAGCCACCATTGTATGCGACACAAAAGATGCCACCGAATAGAAATAGTTTCCCTTAAACGGCGTATTCACATCTCATTTGTTACGTTTCCTTATCCACGTATGCATTTTCATACGTTATAGCGCTCCTAACAGTCTATAGATATTATCTGCTTTTTACGATGCTGGATTGTAGAATTCCTCCCAGACGGAGAAAACACTTTTAAGTTTTAGCTTTTAATAAGTAAGTTTATAATATAGTGATGAACATATTTTTATCAAATTATGTACCATCGAGGAAATTGATTCCTAGGCAGTTGACGGCCCTACGTCATTTGGTCGGCTTATGTCAATTCAATGTTAATAATAATTGTGATCTGTCGGCTTGGTTTGACTTAACGCGGCCAATATTACTAGATATTATATGATATTGAATGTACCGTAACTTCTTGGTGGAAATTCATGTTTCACAGTAATACTCGTAATATTAAAGTTTCATGACTTTTTCCACATAAATAAAATATTACTTAGGTCCGCCATTTGCCTAGGAACTTCTCTGATAGTACATAAAAAATAGAGAACTACATACTAAGCGATAATGATTCATAATATTATTATTGAGCCACAATGATATTATTATTATTAACATCGCCAGTTAACTTGACAGACCTTTCAGCTTTCGCCTTTCTGTTTATTTGTTGTCATCTAATTTTCCATGTAGCCAAAAGTTTAGAACTAGCGCTAACATAACTTTTTACATCTCATCTTTATTAAATTAAAGTTAAGTGTTTCGTCGTCGTCGTCGATTTTTGTGAGTAAACATAAGTATAGGCCACTTTAATTTCGTCGCTCCCATGTACGTTATCTGCGGCCATCCTAGGACAATGTCCTAACATTGCCGCGCATAGGCCATGGCCTATTTAATTATACATATACTGCCTATACATAAATCCAGGGCTGGTTATGTCACATCTTGCACATTTAGAAAAAAGCTTGAGAGGTGTCAAGGGACACCCGGATGGAACGAAGTTATAAAAAAACAATAATAATGAAGAGTATACAGCCAGCTAAGCTAAAAAAATTCACTAGAGGAATGGAAAATAATTTGAATTTTCCATTCCTCTAGGAATGGTAGAATTTTAAATTTCCCGCCAGTTGACGTCATCGCCACATCAACGCCCTCTGCCCCTACTTCGCAGGTACTAAAAAAGTGTCGTTACAACTTTTTCCGTCTAGCGCCCTTTCGCAACGCGCGATAAGGAACTTCGTTCCAATACTATCGCTTTTTCGAGAAAAAAAAGGACAGTACCTGTGAGATGGTTGCCGGTGAACTCGAAGTCGTCGTCTTGGTCCCAGTGCTTGAGCGACAGGTTGGCGAGCGGCGTCGCATTCGCGAACTCCAGGTTCGCGAAATGCCAGTCGAGTATCTGACGGTCGCGGACCGACAGGTACACAGAGCTGTGGATACATACTAATATTAGGGGAATGTAGGGACCACACAAATCACAATACAGGGTGCAATTAAACCTTCCTGCCAAATTTTGATATATTGATCCTTGTTAAAAATAAAAATACACGTATTTTTTCTTTTATAATCACTCAGTACTAAAATGTTGAGAAATAGCTACCGAAAGTTATCCTAAAAAACACTACAATTAAGGGACACGACGCGTCGACCGCGCGTGACGAGCCCCCCGCGCGCGCTCTTCCCTCCGCATCACCCCCTCTCATTCCCCCGCGCCGCGAGTGACCGTTGTGCAACGATTTTAAATGGAATAAAATATGTAATAAAAAAAATAACACCCAATTTTTTTTTTGGTTAAATGGACTCTCCTAATAATACCTAAGCCCTGGAAAAAATTTGCCAGGAAGGTTTAATTGCACCCTGTATAAGTGCATGCTTGCATTGTTCACTTGTGTGTTACGTGTTAACAACTTATGTTATGTGTGGCAGTCTCTCCCTAACCTCCGTATTAGGAACTTGTACAAATTATGTTTTGTAAAGGCAGACAATAAATATTAAATGGTTTATAATGGGTCTCGACTCTCGACGTTTATTTTATCTCTCTGTCACTTAAGTCAACAGGGAACAAGCGGAAACCTCCAATTATTAAGATACTAGCTGTCCCGGTGAACTTCGTGTCACTTAAAAACCTTCCCTGGACTTCAAGGATTATTTTAATACTAAAATTAGCAGAATCGGTTCAGCCGTTATCGAGTAATAGCGTTTCTAACACAATTGAAAATCCATTCATATTTTTATCGCGGGCTTTGAGCGCGCCGACCGAATCAAGAAATTCCGTAACGAAAAACACCTTCGGACTTCGGCTCGGGGTGTGGTGCTAGTCGCACCGAGCGGCACGGAGGCGTTGCCGCAGCGCTGTGCCAGTCGTTGCGACGTTGCCAAACTTCGGCACAGTGTTTGTGTGCCTGCGACTAGGAAAAAGGGAATTTACCTGGGCGGGTTAGCCTCCAACTGCGTGATTTTATCCTCTATAGTCTATAGTGGCGTTCTGTGACGTCAGTCTCGTGCTCATTGCACAGAGTGCGTCATTTCTGGGTTCAGCCTTCGCAAAGGACAAGATCCAACGTCCATATAATTTTGGGCTAATTTTATAAGTGCCGGCCAACGCAAATAAACTTATTATTTAAATAGAATATAATTTAAGGGATAATTTTTATAATTACACCAAAGTTGTAAGTCAAGTCTCCGAGTTGTTATTCAAGGTCAAACTTTTTTTATAACATAATAACATGAAATACAACTTATTTTATTAATTAAAAGCAATAAGTAATCGATCCCAACGTCCCTATCCGAGTCATAGAACAGATTAGAAGCCAGATACCTACAAATGATTTGGAAAAATTCAAAGGAAGGGGGATACTCTACGTGCTTGGGGTACGCACGGCATTTGCCTAGTATTCCAAGTAAGCAATGAGTAATTGTGCCCTGCAAGCCCTAGAGGTTCCCTCTTCTTTTGAATTTTTCCAAATCATTTGTAGGTAGGCTTCTTATCTGTTCTAAGACTCGTATAGGGACGTTGGGATCGATTACTTATTGCTTTTAATTAATAAAATAAGTTTTATTACATACTAGCGACCCGCCCCGGCGTCGCACGGGTATAAAATATATAGCCACTGAAAAAATGATTAAAATCGATAGCCTATCACGATCCTTCATGTGGTCTACTTCTTATCTGTGCCAAATAACATAAAATTGCTCCAGTAGTTCGCGAGATAAACCCTTTCAAATAATTTCCCCCGTTTTTTCCACATTCTCCTATTAGTCTTAGCGTGATAAAATATAGCCTATAGCCTTCCTTAATAAATAGGCTATCTAACACTGAGAGAATTTTTCAAATCGGACCAGTAGTTCCTGAGATTAGCGCGTTCAAGTTAGCCCTTTCAAATAATTTTCCCCGTTTTTTCCACATTTTCCTCTATTTCTTCGCTTTTATTAATCTTAGCGTGATAAAATATAGCCTATAACCTTTCTCGATAAATGGGCTATCTAACACTGAAAGAATCATCAAAATCCGTTGCGTAGTTTTAAAGATTAAAGGGAACAAAGGGACATGAGGGAAAAAAGCGACTTTGTTTTATAATAAGTATAGATTTAAATGTTATAAAAAAAGTTTGACTTTGAATAACAACTCGGAGACTTGACTTAGAATTTTGGTGTAATAATAAAAATTATTCCTTAGATTATGTTCTATTTAAATAATGGGTTTATTTGCGTTTATGTCTTTTATCCACTTTTACCTACATTTACTAATATAATTACCTGGGCGGGTTAGCCTCCAACTGCGTGATCTTATCCTCTATGGTGGCGTTCTGTGACGTCAGAGTCTCGTATTCGTTGCACAGCTGCGTCATTTCTCGGTTCAGCTTCCTCATATTGTACTATTATAACTACTTTTACCTACATTGACTAGTATAATTATTATTATAATTTATACCTGGGCGGGTTAGCCTCCAACTGAGTGATCTAATCCTCTATGGTGGCGTTCTGTGACGTCAGAGTCTCGTATTCGTTGCACAGTTGCGTCATTTCTCGGTTCAGTCTCCTCATATTGTACTATTATAACTACTTTTACCTACATTGACTAGTATAATTATTATTATAATTTATACCTGGGCGGGTTAGCCTCCAACTGAGTGATCTTATCCTCTATGGTGGCGTTCTGTGATGTCAGAGTCTCGTATTCGTTGCACAGTTGCGTCATTTCTCGGTTCAGTCTCCTCATATTGAACTCGTGGAGTATACCATCAGTCACTGCTCCGTTCTCTTTCTCTAGGATTAACGCGTCTTTCTCCGCTTTCATTGACTGCAGGAGCTCTTTGATGTCGGACATTCTGTAAATTAACGAGTTTCATTATAAAGTTACAGTTGATCAGAGGCAGCGTAAGGATTTACGATTATTAAAAAAATCTTTCAACAAAATCCTTCTTGCATCATCCATCAGGGGGCCTCGCAAAATATATTTTGCCCACATAACATTTTGGTCTGGCGCCGCCACTGCAGTTGATATTCTATAATATTATCCCACCAAAAACATAAAATATGTAAAAATGGAAAGCCAAGTTCCATACAAACATTATTCTTGTGTATGTACTTCGCCGTAAAAAGGATGGAGATCTAAATGAGTGCCAAGTTCCATGGAAAATCGAAATATGTACGTATAGGAACCAAATAACATTATGAACAAATAATAGAGGCTATTTCTTTGCTTTATTGAATATCTATAACAATTAATGTTATTTAAATAATGAGAGATCTTAAACTAGATTAGATCTAACTGGACAGTTTTCATTACATCAGTCATTTCATAAAGTTATTGAACATTTTATTTCTGATGAAAACTAGCCAAGTAGAATCTAATCTAGTTTAAGATCTCAAATTATTTAAATAACATTAATTGTTATAGATATTCAATAAAGCAAAGAAATAGCCTCTATAATTTGTTCATAATGTTATTTGGTTCCTATACGTACATATTTCGATTTTCCATGGAACTTGGCACTCATTAGATCTCCGTCCTTTTTACGGCGAAGTACATACACAAGAATAATGTTTGTATGGAACTTGGCTTTCCATTTTTACATATTTTATGTTTTTGGTGGGATATCATTACTTTTTGTAAAGAAAACTTTGAGAGCAAGGGTAGACACTAGACATCTTAATCTTCCCAGTTCAAACATACATAATATTCGACTATATTCAATCGCAACCTTAAGGTGTTGTTTCACCACTTCCCGACGAGTATCGGATATGCTATCCGCAACTTATCTGGCAGATACTTCATCTATCAGATAAATTATGGATAGACGATCTGAAACTTAACTGACAGATCCTTCGTCTGTCTAACTAAGGAAACTTCATCTGTCAGATAAGTCATCTGTCAGATAAGTTGTGGATAGCCTATCTGAAACTAATGAGGAAGTGGGGAAATAGCCCCTAAGCCTTGTTGAGTATCAGATGAATAAAACAAAGAAAATTCAAGCGAATGGAAAAAGCAGCTACCATCAGGAGGCATTGGAATAATACGGTATAACACAAGACGTGTATTTCCAACCATTAACTATAGGGTACAGCTTATTGTGCGGAAGTAAAGTAGCTATTATTATAGCTGTCTAACAAACAGACAGACAGACGGATGGACGGACGGACAGACGGACAGACAGACGGACAGACGTATTAAAAGAATTCTATGTCTGTTCCCGGGACTCAAACTATATCTCCATACCAAATTTAAGAACAATCGGTACAAGCAATTTGGGCGTGAAGAGGTAACAGACAGACAGACATACTTCATAAAGTCACCTTCTATTAATTTCCTTAAGTTTTTTCACTTCACAAATAAATATTTACGGGGAGCTCCCATACAATAATGTGATTTTTTGGCCTTTTCTGCTCAAAATCAATAATGGCAGCCGGTAGATACTTGAAAATTTCACAAAATCTTTAATTATATTTTTATTTTGATAATTTATAATAAAAGTAAAATAAAATAAATATTTAAGGGGGGTCTCTATACAAAAAAACACAATTTTTGCCTAGTTTCGCTCTGTCCGACTCGCACTTGATCGATTTTTTTTGTTTTCTGATTTTTCCCTACGCTTTCACACAATTACCGAGCTGGATTCCAAATTTCAGCCTTCTAGGTCATCTGGAAGTGGGTTAGAATTTTGATCTATAGGTCAGTCAGTCAGTCAGTGATAAAAATGTATATTTTCGGACGTTAATATCTTAATAACCGTTTGAGCTGTGCTTATGAAATTTAGAGCATGTAGTTATCTTGCAAGTCTCATTATATGAGCCAAATTTGAAACGTTTATGTGAAATAGTTTCTGAATTATGAGAGGGTCAAAAGTACCTGCAAATGGTTCGTGTAATATTACACACGGTGCTGCTCGCCATTCTGTTATGCTGGAACTTGGCTTGACACGCTACCGCGTGTCTAGATGTAATACAATGTTTTGTGTTTTTGTGTTTCGAGCCAAATTTTTAATTTACTTATTTAAAATATTTAGTTCCAATTTCTCCAACAACTGATTAAGTTAATGCTCGAATTAGTATCACATTATATCTTTCATTATTCATATGAATGAAATAAAACATGACATTTTAACAAGCTGTTAACACTAACAGACGTTGGTGAAATTGGGTCTTAGCGACGTCAGATTTATGTCATAGAAAATATTACCAAACATAGCCAGTAGCCACACATAGAATATTACTCACTTATTAATGTTTGCTTTCAGCTTTTCCTGTAGTGTTAAAAGCGCTTTCAGGTGTTGAATCTGCAAAAAAAAATTGTTAAAATAAATAAACTACTTACCTTTTTATCGACGTAGAAAAAATCAAGTTTTCTGTGAAAATAAAACTGTATGGAAAAGGTAAAAAACTTTACAGTTTACAAACATTATACAGTATACACTGATTAGGAACTATTTCTTGCGTATATTAGGCAGTAAAGTGAGCGATGAAACTCAAAATAGTAGTGCGAAAGGTATTATTTTCTACTTAAATTTTATTTAACATCCTATTTATTTTGTTATACCATGTTACAAAAAAAAATGAAATAGCAGACTCCTACTATACTACTACTATACTGCTTTTGTGCGTACTAAATTTACCGGCGATTTTTACACTTGCGTCTATAAGATCTAAAAAAAAATTAAAAACATTTTTTTTTATATTCCAGCTGCTGATTCTTCTACAGCTAACAAGCGTAATGCCTAAAAGACGGATATCAACCGATTTAGAGAGTGGCGAAACCGTGTTCTATTTCAAAGACAGCAAGGAAAACAATAGGATGCAGCCGAACAGCCCCAACCATAAAGGTGCTAGATCTGACACAGAAGATTTGGATGAAGACGATAAAGTAAAACAACCACCTATAACGCCCAGAAGAGTATATACGCAGGAGTGCAAAATATGTGTGACTGTGTGCTGCGGGCCAGAATGTCAGTGTGTAAACCAGCTGCCGCCCTCGCTTTTGAGGACATCACCTGGTTTGCAACCAACCACAAATAATCCAATGGCATTACCCATAGAAGAAACTAGGAGAGATTTTAGCAACCGGGACTACATAAAAAGTGTCCTAACCAACGATGGAGATATCAGCTCAGTTCTGAATAATTTAGTCAAAATCACCTTGCAAAAGGTCGATATGATGAAGAAAATGGATAGTATGAACGTCGAAGGCTCGGAAAATTTAGCATAAACAACTCTTACCGCTGATTTTTAGGATGCTGTTTTAATAAATCCTACTCCTTTATTTTAATGAACATATTAAAATCTATGAGTAACAGAAACTAAGGAAACGTAACTCCCATACTTCAACCGTTTGAATTTGGTTCCTTTTCGCACACTAAAATATGGCAATAGCAACGAAACACTAACACTCAAATTTACGAAGTCACTTCTATATTATTTACACAAAATTGTGTACCGAATACATGCATAAAGTATGCATGTATTCGGGTCACATTTTGTAGACTCGTGGACTTTGACACAGTTAGGGTGAAGCCAAACGAGCGTAATTTGTGAGTCGTGAATCACAGAATTTCGGTCGCGTAAATTTCTTTTCATACAAATCATGACTTACAAAATTACGCTCGTGTGAATCAAACAGGACTCTTGTATGAAACTGAATGCAGCAGAATTTTTGCCAGCAGAAATTTTGCGACTCACAACTCACAAATTACGCTCGTTTGGCTTCACCCTTAAGTGGAGTCCGTAGGCGCGACCCTCTACATCGATCATTCCTTAGTTTTTATTATTCGTAGATTAAAATATTCTAAGTTTTACCTGTACGACATAAGAAGTTCTTTTAGGATTCCGCTGTTATTACAAGGAACGAACGCTTATAACTTCGCTTTGTCACAGAAATTACATGTTGACTTTATTTGCCACTAGGCGGCGCTTAATTTATTAAAATATTCCTTATTTCTTCCTTTAATAAGGAGCACTTCGATACGGTAATTACTGACATGATCATGATTCATGGTAAAGTTTTTTTAGATTAGTTTAACAAAAAATAAGTGATGACAAATTTATTATTATATGAGTTATGATAATTATTATAATTTTAGGTTTGTACCATCGAGGAAATTGATTCCTAGGCAGTTGACGGTCCTTCTTCATTTGGTCGGCTTATGTCATTTCAATGTTAGCTCTTTGATCGGT